>JAIXND010000621.1:14235820-14256380 GCA_023646645.1 Varanus salvator macromaculatus
TTCCTTTCCTTTCCTTTCCTTTCCTTTCCTTTCCTTTCCTTTCCTTTCTGGCAATGCATATGTGGCCACCCTACAAAAGGAATGTTACAGATTAATACTGCATCTCATGGCATTCACATATTTAAAATACCCTGTAGGTCAGGCTTCTATCACTACCATCATTTTGTATAATGATACCTATAAGTTTTAAAAACATATTTGGTCACATTCCTGCTTACACTTACTTGGAAATAAGCTCTTCTGAATATTGGGGGGAGGGGCTTATTTCTGACTAAATAAGCACAAGATTACTCTATTTATTTCTTTGATCTGTAATTCCTACATTAAAATGCAAACCAAACCATAACACATGAATGAATGTTAATAAGCAGAACAGATGTAACCAAAGCAAACTTTACAATGGTTTGAATTTTTTATTCTTATTTTTTAATATAAAAGTGCCCTTGTATCCATGAACAGGATAGCAGAAGATAGAGAAAAAGGAAAACAGGATAGAGGGAAATAAACTATATCATGGCATTGGGAAGAGAGAGAGCATCTGGGTCAAATAACCAAGGTCAAAGGGATGGGACTTGTTGCAGAGGTAAGTAATGTTCCAGATGTTACATCTGAAAAACAGTCTTGTCTGTGCAGACATCATGTATAAAAGATTTCCTGAACATGCTAGAAAACAGATGTGCTGTTTTGCATGTCTGTGCAGGTCTCAACACATAAGGTGTGTGCTTTGTGGCAAAACTGTACTTATCTTTACCATAAGTTGCGGCAGCATGCTTTCCCGCATCTTCATTACCCCATGGTATCAGAATGCTGCACTAAATCAGTCCCTGCTCTGATTCAGCATGGCTCTTATGAGTAATTCCTTTGTCAACTTTCTTGAGACCCTGTTCAGCTACCAGTCCCCTCTGTGTTAAGTATAATTAATTCTAAAACATGACATAAAGCTCATTCCTGACTGCAGTCTATATGCAATCAACATTTAGTCCAGGCTTAAATTCATGCTTAACCATCAGGAAAGCATCGGAAGTTAAAGGAAATCTTATTTATCAGTTAGGTTCCTAAGCTTATAAGCATAATCCTTTGGGCACAAGTTGACGTACACACACCTGTTGAGAAACAGCTGGTAAAAAAAAAAAAAAAAAATCAGTGTCTTGGTAGCCAGGGGGAGATTAATTATGTCTACCCTGAATTCTTCCCTGACAATGGCAGTCATATTCTGCAACCTACAATTGATAAAGATGACATATCTGTCTTTCCCCCCTTGACTGGTTGAGAAAAACCAGTGGTACAGTTAGGAAAAGTTAGTTCTTACATTTAATTCTTGCAGTCAGTCCTTGCACTCTCAACCTCCTTCTTTGAATGGTAAGATGCATGACTTCATTCACTTCAAAATGTGGGGAGCCAGCCCTGCTTTGTTTGGGGCCCCTCTTCTCAACCTGCCCCAGACATCTGCCCCGAAGCCCTGCCCTGAGAGCGCCACTGGGAGAGATGGTATCATTTATGCCAATGAGACGCTATTTTGTCCAGATCCCCTTCTTGAGCATATCAGGAAAGAAAAAACATCTACATTTAGTCCCTTCCCAGCCCTTCCCTCTCCCAGCCCCACGCCTAATAACTATGTAAAACTGCTTATTACATAAACTGAAGCCCCCACAGACCTTGCAGTAGTGGAGGAGGTTTTAAGAACAGAAAGGAGAGGCTGCAGTTTTGAATGGTTATTGCACTGTCTACTAGTAGAGGCTAGGAGAAGTTCCCGTCTTGCTCCTTCCACCCGTCCCTCCCCTTCCGTTCGCTGGTTGTGCTGCATGGCACCCTCTAGAACAACTCAGCCTAGCCACGGGGTAAAGCGTGACCCAAGCAGGTGGCTTCTCTTTCACAGTCCTCTGCCAGTGCCGTTTCACTGGCCAATCACGCAGGCCATTTTGCACGCGACTGCCGAGATCAGAGCTGCCCCTCTGCCGCTGCCTTCCTCCGACTGCAGGAAAGTGATGTCACAGCCCGGTGTAAGTTGCCTGACTGTTGTGTGAAACCGATCTTTGAAACTAGAAAAGAGAGAGAGAGAGATTAAGACAGAAGATCTGGCACCTAAAGGACTCCCTCTCTCTACATGTGCCATCTATGCCTTGGAATCTTCTTCAGAAGCCCTTCTTTGAATGCCCCCCGAGTGGCATTTAGCAGAAGCAAGGCCAGCACCAAAATTAGGCATGGTTGGGCACCTGTCAAGGGCCCACACCAAAGCAGGAGCCCACGAATTCATGATGCCATTTTTCAAGGGGCCTGTGCTCATGTGCTAAGAACCCAAGGGGAAATCCATCATCCTGTCATCACGCACCTCCAAGGCTGTCACAAAGAAGAAGGCCAAGAGCTCTTCTTGCTGATGCCAGAGTGTAGGACATGGAAGAATCAAGTCAAGTTGGGACAACCCAGATTCAGGCTGGACATCAGGAGAAGCTCCCTCACTGTCAGAGCAATACAGAAGTGGGACCAGCTGCCTGGAGAGGTGGCGGGCTCTCCCGCACTGGAGACATTCAAGAAGAAACTGGGCAGCCCTCTGAGTGGGATGGTGTGACCTGGTGTCCTGCAACAGCAGGGGGCTGGACTCCATGGCCTTCATGACCCCTTCCAACTCTACTATTCAGTGTGTCTATGATTCTACGAAATAGGTGAGGGTGGAGACAATTCATTCTTATTCTTCTCATTAAACCAAAGGGTTTCCTGTGTATAAGCAGGAAACAGAAGCGCAAGCCTGTAGTTTTGGCGAGTGAAACTGGCAGTGACCCAGAGATAGAAGAGTTAATCTGCTGTAGCAAAAAGACTACAACATTCTCTGGCGCACTTCATGCTTTTGATGAAGTGGACTTTTGGCCGTTAGACTTTAAGATGCCACTGAGAGCAGCTTGAATCTAGGCTGTGGTAGTCCCCCAGACATCAAATCGGGGAGCAATAGCTGATGGATTGTTTGTGCTGTAATTGTCTTGTTTATGTTCACCTTGCACATGTGTGTAAAAAAGCAGCAGATCACAAAACTGTCATAATCCTCTAGTGACCTCAGTTTTCAAGAATACTCACAGCCCTGGTGTTTTGCAACCTTTCTCCTTGTTATGCGGATTTTATTGCTGGGCCTAAATGGAGTGGGGGGGAGCATGTGCCCTTCCTGAACAGGATTATGTCCACATGTCCACTCTATTTAGCGCACTGCATGAAGCATCAGGGACCACCACAGGCTGCGGACGTGCTTTTCGTGGTGTTCAAAGGAGGCAAGCTTTAGTATGAATTCTGAACAGAGACTTGAGGAGTTTCCTTTTCCAGCTATTGTTCTGGACCTCCGGTCTAGCAGCATGAAGTTTGCTGCCACCACAGCACAGGGCTCCTTAATAAGACTTTATGAGGCCAAATAAAAACACAGGTAATTCGCTCCGCCCCTGCTTCTGCTATAGATAGTCAGATATCCTTGGCAATCCCTTCAAACTGCTTGAATAGGCCAAACTTAACCTTTTCTCTCCCAGCTGCTTCCTGCTGCACAAGGGATCCAGATCTGGATTTGCAAAGGTAAACACATCTTATGGGTGGGGGGCAGCTCAGCGGTGTTACAACATAAAACAATAGGAGCGAGAAGAATTAAACTTGTACATGCACATGCATGCCAGGCTTCCTTGTTGAAGCTACATTTCTACAGACAAATCCATCGCTGAGATTTAAGAGTGAAATCTTCAATAGACTTACCTGGGAGTAAATTCCATTGAATTCGACGGGGCTTTCTGCCAAAAAGATAAATAGAGGACTCCACAGTGACACTTCCCAGCTTGCCCCTGGCAGCCATGCTGACTGGGTCATGTTGGGAATGGGACAGGTTTTTTCTGTGGACCTCCGAGAGCAACTGGAGCAGAATTTATGCCCCCTCTCATTTGTACCCATGGAAACAACATAGCAGTGGAGCTGGTAGCTCATTAATGACAATGGCCACCAATTTCTCCAGGACTTTTGATCTTCAAAACACTGCCTTTGCTTTAGTGGATGGCTTGCTTATATTTCACTGAGACTGATTTCAGCCTGAGAAAACTTGATCTGCTCTTGATGTGATGATCATTATGATTTATTGTTCAGTTCGATACCTGTCTCTTGACTACAGGCATCTTGCAAAAGAGACTAAAACTATGCAATATTTTAAACAATTTGTTGTCTCCTTCCTCTAAAATAGACATGTCATGAGTGGAGCCGGCTGGAGCCGGGGGTCAGACTAGATGGCCTGGGAGACCCCTTCTGACTCATTCAGTTTCTATGTTTCTAAATCTTAGAGTTGTAAAGGACAAAAAGCCCTTCTTGCCAAATTCTTTACCAAAGGGCAAAACCACCCATTTCCCAGCCTACCAAAGATGTATGCCTATACAATCCGTATCACAATGGACCATGTGAATCTGCCACTGAAAGGTGGCCGTGGATCCTGGAAATATATGCCACAAGAAATGGCATGCCACGGGGAAGGGAAAAACAATACAAAAGGTTCCCTCTGTGGCCATTAGCTGGGCCGTGACTCCACAGGCGTCTCTAGTCAGCAAACCTCCATGCTTCCCAGTGGCTTTACTCTATGGCAGGTCCCAATGTCCTTGTGGTGGACTCCTTCTGACACCAGCAGAGTATAATTGAGGAGGACAAATGATAATAAAAACGCTCTCGTAGCATCTCCACAAATGCCCAGTTCTGTCTTAACCCCAGCAAAGTCCACTGTCTCCACAACTGTTCTAGGGAGACCATTCCAGATGGCCACACCTTTCACAGTGAACCACTTATCGGTGGATCATTCAGACATTCAGTTTGTCTCAAGACCCGTTTGATGGCGGGCCCATGCAGGCCTCACCTGGGATGCAGCTTGTAGACAGAGCCATCAACACCCACGGTGATCTTCAGTGTCTCCTCACTCCTGCTGTCCCTCATGCGGTTGATGACGCCGGCCAGCCCCGCGGAGCACATCTGTGCAGCTCGTGTGGAAACACTCTCACAGGCCATGCGGACAATATCACAGTCTGTTACTGAGGGCAAGAGCCCAAAAGATGTCAGGATGTTGTAAATCTGCTTACGGTCACCGGGGTCGCTAGGAACGACAAGCATGAGAGTTCTCACTTCAGTTTCCATACTCATGACGGACATGTTGAACAGTCCAGGCCTCAATGGGAAATCGGGACCAGGAGGCTATGGCTAATCTGCATACTTTACATCATGCAGGAGAGCATTTGTGAATCAGCTTGGCGGATGTGGAGTGGAGAACGATGCCATCGGACCGAGGAGGCCAAGGGCTGAGGAGGGGCACGCCATGGCTACCACCCTGAGGATGGCGTTCCATGAACTCCACAGGTTGGGTTTCAGCTCGCAGCGTGTGCAGCGACCTACCACAGCAGTATCAGCCCACTTCTGCAACGCCACTGCCACCATTTTAATTTACTCGCTGCAAATCCAAGTTTGCAGAGAGAACCACACGACCTCACCATCACTCGCGTTCAGGCCTTCAAAGCCATCATTGCAAGACATTCTGAGGACAATCGACTGTTCTTTGACACTGTTTATTATGGCACAGATTCCTCTTGATTGTATCCCACACCACCACCTCTATAGCCGACAGGGCTGGGAAGCTTTAAGAAAGTCTTGGAGTACAAATATGCAAGGAACACAAAATGAAGCACTCGCCCAGGACATATAGCTCCTCCTCCTTTTGCTTCTTGGTCCAAAAGTTGGGACAGAAACATTTTAAATAACTACAAAAAAATGATACCTTTCAATCTGTGAGATGAAACGCGTCTCGAAAGACCCTCTGGTTTTCAGTTTCTCTGAAGCTTCTCCATTGAAGAGTAAGTTCTCATTGACAAGTTTCAACAGCACGAGTCGTACAATCTCCCCCATGTACTTCCCTCCTATGATCTTCTCATACCTGGGGAATGGGAGGGGGATTAATCAGCCTCATGGAATGGGAGGGGGATTAATCAGCCTCATGGCTGTGAGTGCACAGACAGGTGTGAGCATGTGAGTGAGTGAAGAAAATCAGAGCACAAGACACAAACATCATTATTTCTTCAAGGGGAGGCACAACTTCTTAAAGGAAATTGTTGTGGTTTGTTTTAACAAAACCTGCTCATGTATGAAGACTGATTGCTGGACAAGAGCATTGGGCATTTTCTCTGAGCTGCAGGAAAACAACTATGCTGGACTCTGCACATTTCTGTCAGTTGCAAATGAATGCAAAAGCATATTAGTCAATGGTACCTCAGAGGACTGCACTTCTAGGATACGTGCTTCTCTTAGCCAGACCAAGGAGTTGGACAACTACCAAGCCAAGAAAATACGTATAACACAGGAGTATAAATGTAGCTCCTAACCTGGATTCCATCCATGCTCCCCATAAATTCCCTAAGGTGTGACAAACCGGTCTACTGATCCCTGTGGTCCTTCTTAATATTAATGCTAATAGAGCTGGGAGTTTCTCAGTAGATGCAGAAGAGCCATAAGCTGGGCCTGGCTGATAGGGCCAGCCTAAAGCATCCATAGTAGCTCACAAGGTCTATCCTGCCATTAGGCCGAGTGCTGCAATGGCAAGTGCTAGGGACCAATAGGGCCGGACTACTAGTTACTCCTCATGAAATCTCTGGTGGCTGCCTTCCTTGGCTCCTGCCCTTGGCGCCAAAGCCAGCCTGAAGCCTCAGGGCACACTGCAGTGCTGAAATATGCCTCAGCTTCAGTCCAGTGGCTTTTATGAACAGGATGGAGGGCAGACGCCATCTTGCCCTTCACCACAGACAGCCAAGTCTGGGCTAGCCCTGGCAGGGCAAACACAAACACACACGGAGACACCTGCCCTCTGTTATTCAAGAGGAGAAGTGGGAAGCCCAGGAAAGCAAGAAGCAGTCACATTAACTTTATCTGTCAGATTCCTTACAGCTGCTGACCGGGGTTAAGCGAGGTCTCATCCACCACACGATCATATTCCAGGAGGAACTCGTCCAGTTCTCCTGATGCCCCAAAGGCTCCCCATTCAGTATTTACACACATCCGACCTTCATCCCCGTCCACCAGCTCCACATTCTGCATCTCCTCCATGTAGCAAGCATTACAACCTGTGCCTGGCAGAACAGAAACGCAGAGAGATTCTCCGTATAAGTCACAACACCAGTTTCAGAGCAGCAACATGCCGTTATTATTGTTCCCTGCACATGTAATTGGATACATTTGATGTATGCATTTGCTTTAAAGCAGCTATTGTGACTCCAATTTGACTGGAACAGTAGGAGATATTGATGCTTCTCAATGGTGGTAAATCTAATTTGGGGATGGATATGAGCGCCTACAGTTGAGAATAAAATCCACAATGGATAGGGAGCCCCACTAACATAGAGATCATCAATCCCTCCTCCAGACAGAGCCCTCAAAAGGAAAAAAATATATTCCCACCCTAAGCATAGGTTAGTCTTCTGAAAAAAAATTGCCAGTAATCCAGCTGTACATTCTAGCCCATGTACATTTCGCAATCACATTGCAAAAGGCAGTAGTACAAAGCGGGCTTTTGCCTCTTTTGTGAACACATTTTTTTGCCTTTATGTAAACACTCCTTTGTCCTTTACCCAATATTTAATCAACCAAAGCAGGGACATGTATCCCTTAATTTTACCGGAGACATACTTATATACCTCCCAATGTAAATTAACGCTGCCATAATTGTGTCAATATGGAAACATGCTTTGATAAAGGCAGGCTTTGGGGCTGTCCGCAGGCTATACAAAATGCATTCCCAGAAGCCCACAAGGAAGTAACACTGTCTGCATTAAACACCTGAATGGTTTTTAAGCACTCTTTCCAGACCACCTGCATTACAAATTATTCCTATAAAAAATAGTGTACCAGAACCCTTGCTTTGGATATGTTCTGGCACATCCTCTCCTCACCTGCCTATTACAGGAAATGTCAGCAAAAGATGTTCCCCAAACATTCTTCACTAATCTGGACAAGAATGACAGGGGACTTGTTTTAATTTTAAATGGACACAAAAGCTGAGACTGTTAACAGCCAAGACCTCTTTTTAACTGGTGCCTGCCAGCTGCAGTCTAAAACCTGTATCAGTCTCCATAACTAAGCAAACCAGGTCCAGAATACAAAGAGTCCTGGGAAGGGACCACAGCTCAGGGCACATGTGTTGCGTGAAGAAGGTCCTAGGCTCAGAGTCAGAAGAATGACATTGCAGGTGATGAGAAAGAACTTTCTGTACCTGAGAGAGACATGGCCAATCGGAGGAGACCAGATTCTCCAGACTGGGCCCCTCTGATGCTGTGCAGTGAAACTCCCAGAAGCCTTAGCTGATAGTCTGGGAGTTTTCACGCAAAAATTCTGGGGAGCACCAGGCTGGGGAAGTCTGGAGGAAGCAATATTGGTCTAGATGTACACAGTCCCCGACTCAGTGTAAGACACCACCTTATGTTCCATAAAAATCTGTCCCCTGGGTCAGCAAACAAGGCTGAACACTCTGGATGGCAGCAGTTTTGCCCAAGGTACAGGATCTGAGATGGACCGGGGACTTACCCACTATCATGCCGACTTCACATCGGTGGTCCTCATAGTAACAGGAAATCATGGTTGCCACTGTGTCATTGACCATTGCAACCACATCCATCTCAAAGTCCTGCAGAAGGTTGGAAGAGACCCTGTGATCCATGATGCTGCTCAGGGAAAGGAAAACCAACACAGCAAAGAGGAGCACATATGCAGCGATCATGCAACGGAACAGGAGGGTATGCTCAAAATACCCTTGTGGAGTTGGAAGTAAAAGGCATCGGCTGGTTTATCACGTCCCAGTAACTTACTGTAACTGTTAGCTGCTTCAAAGGGATTTTAAATTTTATTTATTTATTTATTTATTTATTAACAGATTTATATGCCGCCCCTTGCCACAAGCCTCGGGGTGGCTTACAACCTCCAAAAACATTAAAAGCATACACAATATTAAAAACTGGCCCATCTCAAGGTCTGAATTAAAACATACAAATACAATATAAAATATAATCAACTAAACCAAAATAATTTAACATTTAAAATATTGCTTAAATAAAAAGGTCTTTGCCTGGCGCCGAAAAGCAAATAAAGACAGCGCCAGGCGAGCCTCTCTGGGGATCTATATCTATCATAAATTCCAGATCTATGGATTTTATATTTAGTTTTTCTTATGTTGTATTTTAGGGATAAATTTTTTGTGAAAAACCTATAGAACTCTGGTTATTGGGCAGAATAAAAACTGGACCAATGGAATGCAAGGAAGGATTTGGGTAATATGTGCACGACTTGTTCTCTTCAGCCCTCCCCAAATATGACGCACAAGAGGAATCAAAACTGGGACTTTCCCCTCCACAGAAAAGAAGAGTTGCTTTCCCTCTGTCTCAGTGGGCCTTAAAATGGCCACTCTACCACCCATCCTCCAGATCCAGAGTGTGGGAACTGAAGAGTGACTATTCAGTGATGCTCAGAGGAAAGGTTCTTTGGGTTCAAGACCATTTCTCTGATGGAGACAGGGCCCGGAAACAGCCATGTTTAGTCTCTGGCAACTCCAGCTAAAAGGATCAGGATAAGGAAGATTCTGCCTGAGATCCTGGAGCAGGGTCAGTTCTAGATATTTGCTGGCTGAAGAGAAAACCAAAATGGTGCCTACGGCTTCCTTGACAGAAATTGACTGCAAATCATACTTATGTCAGTGCTAATGATGGCCCTGCTATGCTTAAGATGCACACAGCTCTGACTGGAACATCTCACGCCAATTCCAGCCTGAGCTGGTCAGCTAGGCCTGGCTTATGCTGGGGCTTCTCCTCTGAAGAGCTGCTGCCAGTTGGACCAGTCCAAACTTGGCTAGATGGAAAAGTAGTTTGACCTAGTACAAAGCAGCTTCCTATGTCCTACTGCAGCCTCCTATTCTCCTATTGAAGAGAATTAATATATTGAAAATAGTTCTGTTTTCAACTTACCCCTCTCCTTTTGATAGCATCCCTCAAAAGACCCACTACATTGTTCCCTTCAGCTCCTGATGCTTTGAAGCCTTTGGTCCAATTCAACAAGATCCCCTACAGAGCAAGAGATGAAAAAGGTCAGACTAGATGTCCTCAAATGATCATAATATAGTTGGTCAAAATGAATCTTATTTTAGGCTGATGTGGTTTTTCTTTTTGAAAATCCAGGAATGACAAGCGGCAAGGAAACACACAACAAGACAACAATTAGGAAGATGGGCAGATCTAAGCAATTAGAACTAGAATCATCAGAATTATTGTTATCAACCATTTTTGTTATCATTATTTAGCGGACTCTCCTCTGACCTAGCTCTTCAGTCTACCACACCACTGAAGGATCTGGCAGAAGGAGCAGCTTGAGTTCCTATATTCTGTGAGCTTTGTTGTAAGCAGTTCTCTACCTCAAACGAGCAAGTCTTACAGGAAGGAGTGAAGAAAGGCCACAGCAGGAAACATCCCCAAATCAAATCCCACCTTATCGATGTCTTCATGGCGAACAGGGAAGGAAAATGTGAAGCCCAAAGGTAGCTTCTTGTGCTTCATCTGATGTTTGTCAAGGAAGTCAGAGATGCATTCTGAGATGTAATCAAAGAGCTGGGAAAGAAATACAAGAAGGTCCATTAATGTTCCCCAAATGTTTCCCCTCAGGTGTTGTAATGTGCCTTATTCAAGAGTTGCCAAGGAGGGGTTCCACACAGAATGCAATCGAGCACCTTAGAGGAGTGAGATGTAAAAGAGAGCAGCACTTCTATGCACAAGGAGACACCTGATACAAGTTACAGAAGAAGCACTGTCCCTTTTTGCATCTGGCTAGTCCATAGAACCTCTAAAACTGTATTTTCTCTAGATGGAAAATAATTTTTTCAGGAAAAAATATTCCTAGCTCCACATCTCTATCATTATCAGTCACACTTTATGTTTATGCTGCTTTTGAAGCTCCCAAAGCAGTATTCAACCAAAGTAAAATGCAGTTAAATAATCATTACAAGCCATTCAAACAACTGGAACACTCTGTTAACTATTGAGTTTATTCTGTTGACTGGGGTGCTCTTGACTATTTATGGCCCAATCATTGTGGCAAAATCGCTGCGACTCCTTCATGGCAATGCACAGGAGGTTCAGCCTCCGTCGTCAATCCCGTGTAACGGTTTGGTGTTTGCTCACCACTTCGTCACTCTTTTCCCTTAATGCAGAAAATCAATTAAGAAATAGTTGCAAATTAGTTCTTGGAAGGACCTTTCATGCTCTTGGAAGATGCATTTCTTTTTTTTTAATTTAAGGGAATGTTTCTCTAAGTAGAACACTTTGTCTAGTCCTACAGAAGTGGAAAGTGAGAGAAGCAATAGACTGGATATTTTTGTAAGGGACATGGGTGATTTATTATCACCAGATAAAAGAAAGATTATAATTAAAATGAGCACAACTCATAAGGTGTCCCTTAATTGACTTGAATTAGGTCCCTCAATGGAAAATCACTCTGCCCATCCTCTAATTTTAGATGTGTGCATTCCACTAGGTGGCACTCAACCCTTTAACTCATGCAATTCCATCCCACTTTTGGACTCATGTCTATGCTATCAGTTTGACCAGCAACAAATTCATCTCCTCAGTTAGCAGGATGGGAAAGATGCCAAACTCCTTTCATGCCCACTGATGCTCCCTCAAAATTCTCTGCCCCCACAACTCTTAAACTTTGTTCCTTCTACCAAGCATCCAATTTCAGAGTCTGACTGGGGTGGGTGAAACCATCACAGAGTGGATATGTGGGGACAATACACCTCCTGGGAAGAGGTTAAATGCCGCCCTGCCATCTACTGCTTCTTTCCTGCAAGAGGAGAAGCCACCTGCCCATTCCTGTTTCCCTTACACCACCTACTCATTAATATTAAAAGGAAGCAGGTCAGGCAGCTATATTTCTGCTGGTTAAAGTGTCAGCTCTGATTCATTTACATTCACTATTGTGGAAAGAATGTGAAGGAAATTGTGATTACTTACATAAATTGAGGGAATGCCAGGTCTCTTACAGCCCTATAATTTATATCACATAAGCAAACAGCACGGAGTTTTAGTGCCATTTTCACTTAAAGGACATCAGAACCACTCAGCCAATCTGTATTAACAATGTCATTTAAAAGCCCATGGCTTATAGACCTACATGGTATGGTTCAGATCAACAAAAATTGTTTGCAGATTTCAGATTTCTCCCCATAAAGCAGTCTTGGTGTCATCCCTCCATATCCTTGGGAGTTACTGATGCTGCAGAGTCACAACTAGGAACCCTGCAGCTGGGTCTGCAAGCCACTACTTTAATTTTCTTAGTGGTTTGCAGACGAACATATAATTACCTGGAGAAATGTAATGTTGGGGGATTTAAAATGGTGGTCGGCAGAAGAAAGCCCAGCAAAGGTAGTGTTCCCCTTCGAACGTAGAACTGGTCCACCCTTTCTCCCAAATGAGGTCAACCTTTCTTCCATTCCTGATCATTTGCAGAGCTTCACCGCAAAAGTATACCTGTCACTTGGTTCACTTAACCTAATGATCTGACTCACCATTTCAGCTGTTCCTGTCATGGCATCCTCTGGGATGGAATATGTTTGATGCTTTGTCTTCACTTTCCATTGTCTTTCTTCACCTTCACCAACTTTCACCAGCATCACTCGGAAATTGGTACCCCCAAGATCCAGAGATAGGAAATCTCCAACCTCTGCAATCCAGAAGTGCCCAGTTGTTTATTCATTACATTAATTATTTGCTGTTCTTCCATATGTTTTTGTATGCATTTTTGACTGGAGACTGCAGTATGAAATTCAAGAGAAGTGCATATTTCAAAGGATAGCTGAGTTTTAGTTCACATACTGGTTCAAAACTGCAAAATTAGGCAAGTATTCATTAAAATGTGAACTGAGCACATTTAGCCCCCATCCCTAAGCAGAGGGCTATGAGTGCTTAGCACTTAAAAATCTGGATTTCAGTCATGACAGTCCCAAGAGCTGCACCCCCAAGGAAAGTCCAAACTTTCAGGCAGTCCTGCCAATCCATATCAATAAACAGGTTCTAGCAGTTTCATCTGAACCAGAATCAGGTCCTTTGTAAACCTAATTTGTTTCAATTGCCCGTGCAAGACCAAACCGTTCCAAAATATTTGTACTACAACAAGGAATGATATAGTGTTACTAGAAAAATAAATCCCCTTGATACTGTAGCATATAGAAAGTAATGGGGGATGGAATGGCAAAGGACATCAGCACCCCTGCCAATCAAGACATGATTGTTTTGCATTCCTGCAAGCCCTGGATCCACTACACCACCCCCTAAAGTCTATGGATGGGCAACTTTGGGAGATCTGGGGTGCATTTTTTCACCCCCCCCCCCCCGAGTCCTATTGCCAGCTGCACTCCTGCTGCCAACAGCCACAGAGGGCACTGGCCAGCTAAAATAAATACTAATTTCCAGCAAAGCTACAAGGCCCACAGTGAGCTTGCTTTCAGATTAAATCTGGCCACTGCTGGTCACATTCCACAGCTGTTTGCCATCAGGTTTTGGTTGATGACTTTTGGCAGAGCGGTGGTGGAGGGGCTGCAAGTAGCCCCTGGAGCACGTCTAGCTCATCCCTTCCCTAGACACCCCGTCCCCAAGGCTGCTGATTTTGGATGTCGTTAAAGAGGAGAGAGGTGCCATGTGGATTTTCTGAGCCAAGCGCCGGAGTGTCTTGGATGACCTGGCATGATGGGATAAAATATGACAGATGTTGCTGCCTCACAGCTGGCATCGATTTCCACAACAGTAATGAGCTACCTGATCCTTCAGGGGTAGAGCACACATAGGTAGGCAGCATCTTCACTGAGGCTTCCTCATGTGTCTCCAGCTTGAGCCCCCGGTCCATTTCCTTTTGCATCCGACGCATCACCTTCTTCAGATCTTCATCCTGTAGCTGGAACTCTGAGAGGATCTGCTCCACCTATGAGTGAGGAAGCAGAAGCAAAGGTCAAAATAAGATGGGAACAGTCGTACGCAAACGGTTTTTTTCTTTCCTGCAGTGGCTGTACATGGCATCCTTATGTTTCTTTTGAACAGTGGAAGATAAATTTCTCTACCTTTTTCTGTCAGTGCAGATGATATTTTACATCTCGTTAAATGCGGTTTCTCATTCCTCCATGACCAATTTCAGCAGCAGCAACTAACCAAACCAAAGTATGTACAGCACTGCCAGGGTACACAAATTATCCACTGGAATTATACTGCATGGTGGACTGGGGCACGCTGGGAGCTGTAGGTCTTTTTCCCCATCTAACCTAGCCTGCTTACATGCAGATTTTTCCATATCTGCATGTAAGCTGCAGATGATGTATGCCTGTTCTCACATTTATGCAACAAAGCCATGCTTAGCCATTAAAAATGCATCTAGACTCACTTGTTCTTGATCAAATTTGAGCTGGTGGGCTGCCTGCTCGTCTGCATACCCTTTCCCTCTGAAATGTTTTGCTAACTTTCTAAGCCCAGCCAAGCCGACAACAGTAGGAATAGGATATGGTTGATTTTCACTGCCCTGTGCTTTCCCTCAAATATACCTCACAGGGCTATGTACATGGATACTAGGATATTCTTTCAACTTTCAACTTAACTTTTAGCTCCAAGTTAAATTTCTGCTAAAATCACACGAAGCTCTGGGCATCCTTATGAGCATGGGCGCTGTAGACCGTTCACCACTGGCTTTCATGTTCTATTCATATTGAACATAAAATGCCAAGGTTTGTGTTCATCTTTCAGTTGCTTTGGTGAACATTTAACAGCGATTTCCATACCTACTAACAGCATCGGTGAAGAACCCAAGACCTCATGTACTTTCCACACACAGTTCTGATACCTGCAACTCAGAAATGTACATTTTGCCATCCTGCCTCCAGTTCTTCCAAATGTTGGTTCTGTGTGTTTACCCATGGAATACTTCAAAGATCAGTATCTAGATTAGACTTTGTTTTCTATTTTTAGTTGCTGGAACTATCCCAGCTCTGAAAGCTATTTCATCAATTGGTTTGCTGATTAAAACATGGACAGACTGGAACAAAATATAGCACAAACAATATTTACCCTAGGCTTGGGAATTCCAGTTTTTTGTAGCCAAGAGAACTGGGGAAGAGGTTGGCAGTATGATCAGTTCACTTAGCCTGTGACCTTTCACAGCTTCCAAGATGAAGCAATCTAAAACTTGAATGAGAAGGAATTAGGTGCTTGCAACATAATTCCTATTAGGTATCCTGTTTCCATTGATACAAGAGATGCTTGCTAGCTACATATATTTAAAAATGCTTATTTTGCCCTAAATGAGTTCTGTCTTTCTTTCAGACTGGTGCAAAGGAGTGGACAACATAAGAAGAGCTCCGCTGTATCAGGCCAAAGATCCATCCAGTCCTACATTCTGCTTTCCACAGTAGCAAGTCAGATGTCAATGGAAAACTCACAATTATCAGGGCAAAAGAATGACTGCTCTCTCACATGGTTTGTCCCCAGTTTGTTGATCTCTAGAGAAGTAGACTGCCCCTGAACATGTCAGCTCCACTTAGTAATCACAGCTAATCTCCATTTAGTAATAGATGTGAATAAACTTATCCTTTGTGTATTGATCCATACTGTATAAAAAGTACTGTCTCGAATCTCTTATAATGGACTTTTAATGCAATAATCTCATATTTTCTCACCATGTCCTTTGACTTTTCCTTTACTAGAAAAGGCTTCTGCATCCAAGAAGCCAGGAAGTGTGTTCATGGGAAGGCATATATGCGCATGTCCACGGATGCACACGGAGCCCATTCTGATACATGCCAGACACATGGGCAGCAGAGGGAATGGGCCCTAGCCAGAGCAGGGCAGCTGGCACACACCCTGTTTAGATCCCATGAGATGCTTTGAGCATGGGGGATCAGCCCATTAAGATCTGGCTACATGATGTAGCCAATTCAGAGAAAGGACAGTACTTCCTGGCTTCACCTTGACTCTTGTGGGTTAAAATATGCATATTAAAAATAGCAGACTGCCTGCTGCTGTTTGAGCCATGAACAGGTGGTGAAAGATGGTGAAAAGAGTGAACAGAGATATGGATTATATCATCTGCCTGAGCATCATTCCATTATGCTTTGAAAATCCATTCCACTTGCAAAATGGGAAGTATCAGGCCTGTCGCTAATACTTCGTTAAGCGAAGTATCCAGTCTCTGATGGTGACCAGTTCTGAACACTGCAATATATACACAGAGAAGATTTGCCGAGGTATTAATAGGAGAAGAGCACTCTCATTCTTAATTTCTGGTCAGCCACAAGATCACACCATATCTGAGCAATTGGTTGCCACAGATTCAATGAAGAAAGCAACAAAATGCAAACTAAACTCTCTCCTGTCAGCAAAAGTCAGGCCCTAAGCACCCTACACTGATGGCACAGGCGTTGTGATTGCACTTATTTGTCGGCAGGTAACACACAACACAATCATTCCGTCCAGATGCCTATCAGTGTGTTCCTCAGATCCCACCAGCCGGACTCTGCATAAACTGGAATTTCGCTCCAGGAGCCCCAAGGCACAAGAAGCTACCTGAACACACCGTCACAGCATAGCACAAGGGGCTTGGGCTTGGGCTGGGGTGGGGAGATCCAAGACAAGGGGGCTGCTGCTCTTACCAGTTTCCACAAGCTCTCAAACAGCTTCTTCATCATGGACAATGCTGAATCCTCCACACTGTCCATCGGTCCAAGGCTTGCTCTAAGGAACAGCCAGGGACCTGCTTGTCGCCAGAAGCTCTTGGCCACCTGGATGCAAACTGACACGGCAGACTGAGCAGCTGCTTCCTTTTGTTGCTTGTTTGCTTAAGCTCAAGGCTCGGCATTGCTGATACGGGGGCAACATTTCACCAATTGAAGAAATGGACCCAGTTATCAGTAGCAACACTAACAAAATGATGCAAAGGGGAGAATGGCATTCCAAGTGCATCAGCCTTTAGTTCTCTCAGGAATTTGGGGCGGCGTTAGATTGTGTCTCTCAAAGATGCAGAAAGGAACATAGCACAGCCTTCAAATATGCAAAACAACCTCTGGGTGTTTTCAGTGTAGGGTTCGGGTTAGGGTCAGGGTGTAGTGTGGCTAGGGAGAGGCAGGTTCCAGTCCCCATTCAGCTGTGAAGCTCATCGAGCACCTGTGGCAGGTACTCTCCCTCTTTCTCCATCTAACGGACTTCACAGCATTGTTGTTGTGACGATAAAAATGGAAGGGGGCAACCATGCAGCTCATACTGAGTTCCCTAGAGAAAAGAAATTACAGTGTGTGTGTGCATGTATCACAGTAAATTAAAGGAACAGTGCAATCCTATGCCTATCTACTCAGCATTGCGACCAAGTTTAAGGGAGGTTACTCCCAGGTTACTAGGTATAGTATGGAGTCAAAGCGACACATTGCATTCCCTGAATCAGAAGTAAATCTCAATGTCTTCAAGTCAATTGTTGCTAGGATTGCAGTCTTAGGGCTTCTTTCTCACTGCAGCAGTAATTCTGCGTTTGGGCTGCTGATTACAGCTTAGAGGACAATGCTGTTGGGTTTTTTTAAGCCATCCAGAGACTTTTAGTATTGGGATGACATATAAAAACTTTAAATAAATAAATAAATACATAAATAAAAATATTCTTCTACAGAAAACAAGTGTTCCATGTAGTAAACCAGATATCAAGAAAATTGCTAATACAAGCATCTCCGTTACGTGCTTTTTTCCTATATACAGATAATCTGGGTTTTTTCCCTTATTCTTATGAGTGCAATCCTAAGAGGGGAGTGTGGTTCAAGGCATTTGCTCCACTTCGAATGACGTGGTATTGATGATGCAATAACATGTAAGACACTCAGGCATTTTAAGACAGAAGCTAGACCTCAGAGGACCAGCCTTGTCAGCTTCTAAAGAAGTATTTACTTTTGTGTGTTTGGATTTTGTGGGATGATTATTTGTTTTGCTGGTGTTCATCATTTGTTCAAGCAGATTCAGATACAGTTGTGCAAGCTAGAAAGGCTTCCCCACTGGACAGCATCTGCGTGAGGACACGATGACAAGGAGCTTCAAACTCCCCTGTACACCACAGAGATCATGATGCAGAACTTCATTTGGAGCAGCTCTTGGGAGTTTCATTTCCAGGGCAGAAGCACAGGAAATGAGGACCAAAATGCAAAAATATTGCATCTTGTAGCTAAAGCTCTTGCTGTTGTAACTAAGAGCTGTTCTGCATGAAGCTGTTAACCCAGAAGTGTCTGCTTCTGGATTTTTGGTGGGATTAAGATCAGCTGCTTTACACATCCCCCCTCACCAAGGCATCTCTTCTACTGCTGTTCTAAATCACACTACCCCTAGGCGGTGATGTTGTATGGAGGAATTGGACAAATAAACGAGGGTTTCATGTCACAATTCATTGATAATACCAGACTCTCCTCAATCTTAAAAAAACAATATATATGGTTGCAAAGAACCACTGGAACCCTAGAAGATGTCAACATCATGGAAAGTCCCTACAAGCTATCATGAATGTGGAGTGATGAGCACATGATACATGTCTCCAACCCTTAGAAGACGCATTTCAACCTTTTAGAATGCAGAACAATTGCAGAAAAAAGTGGAAGCTGCTAAATGATTAGTGGTTAGGGAAAGATGGGCATGACCATCTGGGCAATTAAAAGCGACTTAGTTATGATAAACTTAGGTCCTATTGATCTAACAGGTCTGCTTTAAGCATCACGAAGACAGACTCCAATCCACTCCACAGTGCTCCTTGTTAAATCAGCTTGCAATCTCAGTAATGCAGATGATGCAATGAAGAGAAGAGAAAAGAGAAGAGCTATTTGTAACCCTGACATACTAGATTTCTCTGTGAAGGGATTACCAACATCACCCATGGGAAGTGCCCAACCATCTGAGCTCCCATCAGCAATCCAAAGTGAACAGTTTATCATCTCACCTGAGGATGAGGCCTTGGAGTTAAATATTCACCTGGATGCGGGATGCTGCACTGAAGCATCCACTTGAGGAAACAGAGTCCCTCAAAATGATACATGTTGCACAAATAGGTGAGAATTGAACTCTGAGCCTGCCAAGCTTGAAAATTATTTTAACATATTTAAAATTGTCAATCAACCCCCTCTTCATCCTCTGCCACATCACTGTTCCTAATCCTGTCCAAATTTAGTTCATGTTAGCATTTGGCAATCTATATAATTCTAGTCACTGCAACTAAATAAGGCTTGGCTTTGCATTTGGAAAAGAAAATGGGACACAGGGGCCAAAGAAAGTAACTTATAGGAAGAAAATGGATGCATTCAAAACATGGTGCTGGAGGAGACATTGCAAATACCCTGGATGACAGAAAGGCAAACGAGCAGGTCCTAGATCAAAGGCAAAACTTTGTAAGAAGGCAAAACTCCATGGAAAGACAAATCACAGTAGGGAAAGCTGGAAGCAAGAAACCAACAGGAAGACCATATGTGAGATGGATTGACTCCATACAGGAAGGCACATTTGAATCTAGAACATTTAAGCAGAGGTGCCATGGTTAAGAGATTTTGGAAGGCTTTCATTGATTGGGTCAGCAAAAGTCAAAGCTGACTTGGTGGCACATAGCAACAACAAATATTACTATTTATACATGTGAGTTTCTATATTATTACCGTATTTTTTGCTCTATAAGACGCACCTGACCATAAGACGCACCTAGTTTTTAGAGGAGGAAAACAAGAAAAAAAATATTCTGAATCAAATGGTTTACTGAACTATTTAATAAACTATAGGATGTGTTGGGATCTCTTAATCCCAGTTGCTTTACTCTCATGTGCCTCTAGCCTACTGTGTGCATGACCCCCCCATCCCCCACAGACTGTGCATGTAACTGTTAGGGGATGAAAACATCTTGTATAGAATCCATCTCTGCAGTCCCTTCAATGCCACATGTATTTCCTGTAGGTCTGAATAAACTGTAAATATTCTTTTGATTGCACACCCCCAGCATACCTGCTCTCTCTGGTTTTTCTTGCCTCTATCTTAGACAGAGAAGGTGAGCAATGAGGAGAGACCTAAATTCAATCCTCCAACTTTTCTCTCTCTTTTTTTTCATATTTAAAAGTGATGCTTAAGAAACTCAGGCTGCATCTATGCATCTTTTTGAGTCGAGAGAAATGTTCACTCAGTGGTCTCTTGTGTGTCATTTCTTCCTCTGGACCAAGGGCATGAAAATCTAACATTTGCACAGTTGCAGAGATCACTATAATAATTGTGTTTCTTGTATCCTCAATTGGGAAGGGAACTTTATATCCACATTGTTTTTGTTAAGCATTTAGAAGTCCCAGTTAATTATCCATGAGGTATTAAAAGGCCCAACCCTTGAAAGACAAAGCTGAATTGTGGGGAACTTCCCTTCCATTCCCAAAAGGTATTTCAAGCTCACTACACTTCTGCTGTTGAATCTTTTTTTTTTTTTTCAGAACAAAGGAGTGATGGGTGTTTTCATGGGGATTAACCCTTTT
>JAIXND010000621.1:14261380-14323058 GCA_023646645.1 Varanus salvator macromaculatus
CATTTTTTAAAAATCTGCCCCTTGAGGTACGTTCCAAGATAAGGTAACAGAAGAAGGGTTTCTTCAGATTTTAAGAAAGAGCTGGGTTGTTCCTGGTAACATAAAGTTGGAAATGGAGAGCGAGGGAGGGAAGTGCCCCATTAGATTATCCTGGAGAATCAATTGCCTTTAAGACAAATACTTTGGAAGGCCCTGTATAGGTTCTATACCTGCCTGGCTACCAAGCAGATATGCGGGGTCAATTTGAGCAAAGTTGCTGGCTCTTAGGAAATCTATTTACATTGAGACTGCAGATGCTCCGCGGCAGGCCTCCATTAATGCTCGTTGTAACATGCCACATTTGACAGGGCCAGCCCAAGAGATTTTGCTGTCTCAGGCGGAGGACAAGGTGGTTGTCCCTCCCATGCCATGCACAAAAGCCAACTGGATGGCAGTCAGATCTTTCCTCATCAGTGGCAATGGGGCAACATCCTCCAAGACTCCTGAAGGAGCAAGCCCTCTCCTCGAACCCCTCGCTGCCACATCCCAGTATCTGAGCCAACTGTCTCACTTTGTTTACTCACTAGGCAGCAAGGCCTATTGAACTCAGTGGGACTTGCATCAGAGGAAATGCACACAGGAGTGCAGTATATGAGACTGAGCTGCAATCAGACTAGTCGGACTCGTGCCCCCGCCATAAATTCAGCAGGCAGCCTTAGACAACTCTTTCTGGTTTCAAGTGAGAAAAGAGGCAGGGGGACTGCACAAAGCTAGGAGATCACCTAATGAATGGTTTGGGGAAAGGGTTCGGGCCCTAGACAGCCAGACTGAGAAGATACATGGGCTGCATTTGGCCTCTGCACCTCAGGTTCTGCACTCCTGCTTTGAAATAGTTAGGAAGGCTGTGCCCCTGCTACTCCCCTCCCCAACACCACTCATTTTCAGCCTTGAGAAGAGAAGACTGAGGGGGGACATGATGTCCCTCTGTAAGTACCTCAAAGGCTGTCACAAAGAGGGAGGTCAAGATCTCTTCTTGCTGATGCTGGAGTGCAGGGCACGGAATAATCAAGTCAAGGTAAAACAATCCAGATTCAGGCTGGACATCAGGAGAAGCTTCCTCACTGTCAGAGCAATATGACAGTGGGACCAGCTGCCTGGAGAGGTGGTGGGCTCTCCCACACTGGAGACATTCAAAAACAAACTGGACAGCCATCTGAGTGGGGTGGTGTAACTTGGTGACCTGCAACAGCAGGGGGCTGGACCCCTTGGCCTTCATGGCCCCTTCCAACTCTTCTATTCTATGATTCCATGCCATTCAATAGGCTTGTCTACAATAACACATTTCTGGTCGACTTCCTCACTTTACTCAGAAGCCTTTTCGTCCACTTAACTACGTCATGGGCATACAGATTTTCAGTGCTTATTCTAAGCTGCCCCCACACATAAACAAAAAGTCATGGTGTAAGAATTTATGACCACCACTCAATCTGCAAGCATTCCCTCAGGATCTGTTTCCAACCCAAACAAACAGAAGAGAGGGAAGGGATCATTAGTAGGAAGGAAGGAACTTCCACTTCCTATGTTTTCCGTTTCTTTATAGGAATAACCTAACTCCTGATTAAATCTTGTATGTTCAACTATGCAAAACATAATTTGTACAGTACAATTCCCCCACCCCCACTGCATATAATGTGTCCAGGTACACACTGGAATAAACACTTCAGACTTGTGGGAGAAATCAATCATTTATTTATTCTGCTGCTCATCAGAATTGATTACGTGTGGAAAGCTATGAATTCTCTCTTCCTCATACAGGATGATCCATGTTTATTGGTCAGACTGACCTCCCTGTGCCACATGCCTGCTCCTACCTGTCACTGCTGCTTCAAGGTTAATATTTAAAAGATCACTTTCTGGCTGAGTGCTTGATCTACTCCCTTCAAACTGCTTTTGGCTCAGCAACTTGATACATTTCTGACTTGCTGCGCATTAACCAGGCCACAGTTGAGGCGGAAATTAGTCAGGTGGCTGTAGGTGGAAGTGGAATGAAAATGTTCTTGGAGGAATCTATTGAATACTTCTTGTTTGTTGCCATGCATTTAAAATTATAGAATCACAGAATAGTGGAGAAGTAGGGAAGGGGCCAGAAGACCATCAGGTCCAGCTCCCTGCTCAGTGCAGAGCTCCAAGTTAAACCATCCCTCTCAGATGGCTGTCCAGTTGCATCTTGAAAGCTTCTAGTGTGGGGGAGCCCACCACTTCCCTGCATCATTGGTTGTCAGGAGGTCAAATGTCAGGAGGTTTTTCCTGAGGTTCAGCCGAAATCTGGCTACCTGTAACTTGAGTCCATTATTCCATGTCCTGCAAGACCTTGCACTTATCCACATTGAAAACCATCCTGTTTTCCTCTGCTCACTTTGATCATTTGTCTAGATCCTTCTGGGTCCAGAGTACCTGTTCCTCTGCCGCTGCCCCCATTTAAGTATCATCTGTGAATTTGAACAGCAGACTGGTCACCCCTCTTCCAGGTCATTGATGAAAAGATTGAACAGGATTGGTCCCAGGACTGAGCCCTGGGTACCCCTCTCATCACTGACCACCATCCCAATGATTCCCCACTAATAGTAACCCTCGGCTTTCAGTTTGTCAGCCATGCCCTAATCCATCAGGCAGTGCATCGGTCTATCCCAAAACTCAATTTCTGAACCAGGAGATCATGTGGCACTTAGTTAAAGGCCTTGCTGAAATCCAGGTGAACCACATCCACCACTTCCCCTCCGTCTAGCCACCTCGAAACCTTGCCATAGAATCCCACAAGGTTCATTTGGTAGGACCTGTTCTTGTGGAAGCTGTGTTGCATGGCTGACAACCTCCCTGCCCTATCTAAGGTTACTAGATCTCTCACTACTATGAGCCTTTCCATTGTCTTCCCTAGAATGGACATAAGGCTATCCTGCCTTTAATTCCCCATGTCCCTTCTACTACCCTTTTTGAAAATTGGAACCGCTGATGCCACCCTCCAGTCCTCTGGAACCTCACCCATCCTCCACAAGGCCTCAAAATGGGTGTGAGAGTACCCCTGCCAACTCCCAAAGTACCCTCAGGTGTAACCTGTAAGGGGCCAGTGCCTTTGTAACATCCAGTGCCTTGAGGAGCTCCTTGACTTCTGGGGGGAGGGGGGGTTGAGTAGTCATTTTGACCCAAACATACAACATGATCCTTAACATTTTTCTCAGAAATACATCCCACAGAGTTCAATGAGACCAGTTTCCTAGTGAGTGTATTGCAGAGTACACCCTTCGAACAATAACATCCAGAGATGAAAAGGAACAATGGTCACAAGCTTCAGGCTCCCTCACTAGAACAGGGAGGGCGGCAGCTCAGTGAGAGGCAGCAGACTTCTCCACGCTCATCCCTGCCCTCTTTTGCAGGTAATCCGAAAGACTTCTGGCTGAGACCCTGGGGAAGTGCTGCCAGTCAGAGCAGGCAGCACTGGGCTAGCAGGACCCGTTGTCCTTGCTGGTGTCCCCAGAGTAGCAACATCTGCCAAACAGACTCACACAGGTCAACATTGGAAAAATATGCCACAACTTACATGCTGCACAATGCATGCTAGGAGAATCACACTTGAGCTGTGCTGGCTGCAACAGCCTTTTGAGGGCCTCTGGGCAAGACACCCTCAGTGGGCCTTCTACCTTGGTGAGGGTACCTCCTCACGGCCATTATCATCAGGTAACATTGTTCGTCATCCTCCTTCCCAGCACCACTGCCTCCTGCTTGCTCAAGAGGCAAACAGCCAATGCAAATAGGCAGCGACATCTGCTGCTCCTTCTCACCGGTTCCATTGTCTAGACCGGGGTGAGGGGCAGGTGAACAGGTTGCTACAGTGAGGAGGAAGAGGCTCCAGGGGCCTATTTCCCAGTAAGACCAATTTATGCTGCACACACCAGCTGCAAGAAGGCCTGAGCTCAAAGAGAGGTGCTTGGACAATGCCGCATGGAAGGAGTGGTGCAGCTAAGGCAGGGCCTCGGCACCCAAGTCCCACCGTTCCGCCGCACCCCTCCTCAAGAGGAGCAGAGGATGGTGACAGCCAAAGCAAACACCTTTTTAGTCCTGTGATCACAACGGTGCTAGGATGTAAGTGAGCATCAGAACTAAAGTACGGTCCACTGCAGTTCCCCTGCAGTACAGCTTTCCATTTCTGTGGAACTCCCTGCCCTGCCGAAGCCATTTTTATTCAAACAAGCCTTCCTGGACTGGCTCACCAAAATTGTATTGGCATAATTTGATCTCTCTCTCTCTCTGTTACACACACACACACACACACACACACAGAGAGAGAGAGAGAGAGAGAGAGAGAGAGAGAGAGAGAGAGATTTAGTATTCAAATTATTTTTCTGTCTTTTATCATTGATTACTTGGGCATATTTATTTATTTATTTATTTAGAGTATTTAGAGTATTTATATGCCATCCTGTTGCAAAAGCCTCAGGACGGCTTACATAGATAAAATAATATAAAACATAACACGAGTGAATTACAGACCCACACTGCCTGCAGTTAAAAACATATAAGAACTAATATTAAAAGTTATTAAAATATTGCTGGAACAAAAAGGTCTTAATCTGGCACCGAAAAACAAATAACGACGGCGCCAGGTGGACCTCTCTGGGGAGTGCATTCCATAGGCGGGGCATATTTATATCTAATAAATATCATATTATAGATATAGAGCTGCATTTAAACCTAGTAACTCAATAAATAAAATAGTGCATCCTCAGAATATTTTTTCAGAGTTAGCAACCAGTATTGTTGTTCTTGTTTTAACATACCAGGAATGTGGAAGCCATTGTAAAGCATGAAATGGTGGCCAGGAGAGGGCCAAGAAACATGTTGCATGGTTTGAAACTGAAATCATACTCAAGGCTGTCTAACCACCATCCTCAAGATTATTTAGCTGTTGCATTGGATGGAAGAAGGCCTTTACAGTGGGATCCAGACATGGCTATGAATGAGAGACCCTGCTTTGGAGAAGATACAGTATTTCCAACCCAGAGTCAATGTGTGTGTTAGCTTGACTCTGGGTTTCATTGTGCTAGAAATTTAAAGTAGGGGTGTCAACTGGTAGCTGTTGGGTGTAAGTGGCCCTGTCCCACAGCCTCAATTCAGAAGCACTGTGCAATTCACCAGTTTTGTGAGTGGGTATCCATCTGGGTATGAAAAGGGAGGTAGGGGTGTGAGAGGGAAGGACGGCAGAAAGGTACAGGGGGCGGGGGGGGGGCGGGAACGGTGTTAGAAAAGGAAGGGGGCCTGCCCACTTTTGTCTTTGGCCAATTACCCTGAGAAAAAGATTTAAAGATATTTCTCAAGACTTTCTATAACACACGTTAGAGATCAACATCTTGTGGTGGAGTGTGTGTGTGTTAAATTTCATTATAACAGTTTCAGGGCAGGACCATCCAAAGATATGGGATTGTTCCCTGCATGATCTCTCATAATTCTTTACTAAGATTTTAATTGCGAATTAGTGCTAAGTGACACACCATACCAGAAGTCCTCTCTTATTTATTAGAGTGTATCACAAGGTTGGAGAAGGAACAGCTTCACAGATTGTGAAACTGCCTGTTCCCAGGAATAAATTTTGCAAAGCTCAGTGGATCTTATGTGGATTCACACGCCTTATGAGTTTCTCAACAGTTCACAAAATTTAAGTCACCCATCCAGATTTCAACCAGGCCCAACCCTGCTTAGCTTGCCAGATTAGGACATCTCTGACAGTTCAGGCTATATGGAAGCTACACTGATACACAGTTAGGAAAACAACAGTAGAAGGGACTCAATATAATATCTAAGCCTATGAAAATTTGAGTATGTTGCTCACTATAATAACAAGATTCCAAAATAGCTGGAGTACTGAAACCTTAATTTCGAAGAACATGCATGGATACAAGTGTAAGCTATTTTGCAAAACTTCTGCATGGGAGGCCCACTGCAGGCTCATGCACCTGGAGGATATGAGGTTGGGAAAGGAGGTGTTACGCACTCATGTGGTTTGAGGACTTGCTCCAGTTTCCAAGAATCAGTATGGAGATCACATCCATTAATGCTAAGAAGTGTCTGATATTCTGCGGCAGAAATAGGTCTGATTACCAGATGCTAGGGGCAACCAGACTGAGGCGTTTTTGTTACACCTTTTCCAGATGCTTTCTAGGGGGAAGGTAAGTCTGTGTTTAGCTATTCAGAAGCAAGTCTTGGACCGGATTCTGGTTTAATCCAGCAAGGGAGTTTTTGGGCAAAATGGGATGGTACTCTTCAAGCATTTACTTTGGTCTCAGCTTTGCTCTGTTACAGGCAAGTCACTATTTTTCAGCATCAGTTTTCTACTTGTGGAACTGAGTATACTGTAGAGCTCTCAAAATAATGAAGTCAGTGTCATGCCTCTTGCATGCAAAATAGACTATAACAGTGAGAAAGAACAACACAAGCAGCATTTTGACGACCTGTCTTCAAGGCAATACAGCCCTGTAAATCCAAAAATGGAGGTCCTCAAAAGCACCAAATCCCCTTGGAGCACTGACCTCTCCATGTTTAATGGCAGCAAAATTACAATCCAGCAAGGAAAAGAGGCAAAGGAGTCTTGGAGAGGTTAACACTCTGGTGTCTAAACTTTATCTCCCAGAGATGGTTCCTCTAGTTGGTTCCAGTGGAGCCCTCCACTGCTGAGCAGCCAGGTTGCAATCCAGGTGATGCATGTCACTTTAAATTCCCCAGTGCAGGTGACAGAAGAAGCCAGCACTTCTCCCACTTGCTCTTCCCTGAAGCTCATCCAGCACTCCTTTCCCTTCCCAGAGTGAGGCAAGCCTTCCTTGTTACAGCTGATGAGAGCAGGCGATGGGCAAAAAGACCAGAGGATCAGCACGGCAGAACAGCCATGGCTGCTCTGCTGCACCAAGAAACTTAAACCTACGTTTTCTGGATTGCTACCTGAAAAGCCTTATCCACTGGTCACTTCCTCACTCCCTCTGGCAAAGTGGCCTTCCATACTCAGATTCACAGCAGATTGGAAAAACAAAACAAAACAAAACAAATGTGAAAGTTACCTTCTCCTTCTTGACACTGTCCATCCTAGTTCTGCGATCCAGCATTGGGACAACGGCCAGCCCCGCCAGCGAGGAAGATCTCTCAGATCAGTCTCCCACAAAGTCAAGAGATGCAGGATGCCAGTTGCTTTCTCCCCCACGCCCACCCTTTCCTTGCTTGGACTGCTTAGTGGAGAGGGCAGCAGCTCTTCCTGTCACAGCTGAGGATTTTCCACTTTCTTGGGTTGTTTATTTCATGTCTAAGGTTGCTTCCTCTCCTTTTGAAGTTGAGGCACGTGACAAAATTTCCCCTTCCGCTTTACCTTTGGTCCCTGAATTTCTCCCTGTTCCAAGCGTGATGTTTCTGGCCTTCCCCTCACTTTGTGCTTCACTTGGTGGTATACCGAGAAGGAACATCCATCCCACGAGGATCTGTTTTGTCGACCTGCATCTTGCTGAAGGAGATGGAGCGAGTCCCTTCCCAGCGAGAACAGTTCTTCCTTCCTTCCAGGTAACAGAGCATGGGAGCGTTGCGAATGAGCGTCTGCCACCCACCAACGTCCTCCTGCTTCAGATGCTCTTCTGGAGTTACCATTAAGTTTGTTTATTTTCTCACTTGGTGACATTCTCCCATTTTGGCTGTCCACACAGGCTGCTTCCTGGGGTCTCAAGGCTAGCCCTGCATTGCCATGGCAACCAGTGAAATCCTGTTGCAGTACCACCTCCCTTGTGCCCCTCCTGTCCTGGCCATTAGAGCCGTCATGCGGAATACTGCTACCATGGGAATAGGGCTCAGTTCAAGTGGGCATAACAATCACACCATCTCTTTGTGGCTGCTACAGCAACCTCTCAACTTCAGGGCTTAGCAACCTGTTTCGCTCCCGTAGTGGCTTTGGTCACGGAAGCCCATTTCCAAGGGGCAAAAGGTTGCCCCTTCTCCCCTGAAAGGTGTTGCATACTAGCCTCAGGAAGCCAAAGAGAAATGGGAGTGTCCAAGGACAGAGTGTCTGCTACCCCTAAAATGGAAATGCTTTCTGCATAGACAGAATTCCTGTTTACTGTAGAGAGAGCTACTGCAGTCACGCTTGTGCTTATTAAGCACCACAAGACTGATCCAGCCTTGTTTTAAAGAGATGAGAATATCTATGCCGAATTTCTGAATACCTTATTCAGATTTGGCATTGACATTTAATCACTGAGCAGATTAGCTGAAGACCTAAGGAACGGAGGTTCCACCCAATTGTCTAAATAAGTTGATTTTTTTCTTCTCTATCTCTTCGTCCTCCAAGGCTTGTAAGCAAATCAGCAATGATCTGTATCATCTTAGTATAATTAAAAAGAAGAACTGAGGATACCCTCTGTGAAACTGACACAATTTTCTTCAACAATGTCAGTTTCACTAGAAATTAGAGGGCAGAGAAGGTGGAAAAAAAAGAAATAAGAGAGGCTTCCAGCAGTGCAGAAAATATATGACATTCTAGACTTTAAACCAATAAAGAATACTGTGTCATCTTAAATATTATTATTTATTAATTTGTTTATTACATTTCTATACTTCCCAATAACCTGGATGGTTCACAACGATTAAAAATGTAAAAAAACCAATGTAAAATAAACAATACAGGTTTAAAGGGTTAAAACTATTTTTAATCTTTAAAAAAGCAAAACCTTTCAAAAAAAAAGCAAAACCTAGCAGCAATGCAAAGATTTAAAATACAGTAACAGATTTGGACCAACAGAAACTGAAGGACTAACATTTCTGGGAACATAGGAAAGTCTTCTGGCCCTGGAAAGAGTTCAACCAAAGCACCAGGTGAGACTATTCAGGGACAACTAAAAAAATGTGTTGTGGTATAAACCTTTGTGAACTGTAGTGTTTCCTGCGCACAAGATGTGCTATTGCTGCTACTTTGCTACAGCAGACAAATGCAGCCGCCTCTCTGGATATTGTAATGACATGCTGTCAGCAACGGCACGGCAGCATTATGATGAAATTGCATCTTAAGTGACTCACAGGGAAATATGGATGGCATCTACAGCAGGGAAGTTGGAGACTTGCACACTAGTCGGGAGGGAGTTTGGTGACATTTAAACTGTAGAGGGGAGCATAAGTTGTGAACTGATGCCAAGAAGCCAAAGTAAAAGAAGATTTCTAGGTGAGCATTAAGGCCTTTGAAAATGTGTGCGATTTCAGTCTACACATAAAGGCTTTCAGCACTGCTTGGAGGAAGCAAGTCTGAATGAAAACAATGGAACATACTTCCAAGTAAACTTAGAAATGGAATGCTTGGATTGCTCTGAGAATTCTGGGAGAATCATGGGCTTGGGTGAATGATAGGAGGGAGGCTGCCCTTCTTACACAGCTATGTCACACCAAGAAAATCTTCTTGCTACATCAAACCTTGATTACTGCTTAGATGAGGTTGCAGGATTTGTTGCTGGGTGGGGCAAATGCCTTCATCTGGATATAAAGACAAGAGTTCCACACCCACATCCCTTAATTCTGGCTGTGATTATGCTCCTCCATATGAGGAGCAAACAGTGCACAAAGGAATTTAAAATTAAACAGTTATTGTGCAATAAGAATATCATTCCTGGGAGCTAAAATAGTCCTGTGTCAGCACAGTTGGCTGCCCTTTAGCTCCCTAAATGCAAAGGATTACAGGCACCATATGGGCAGCAAGCTCAGAGCAAAGGTTGCCTCCGTGCTTCTCCCATCCTGCAAAAGAATGCCCAGGAAACGCTAGCCAGGGTTGCTCTTGCCATCTCAGAGTCACAGCCACTGTGGTTCTTTCCGCCCCAGCTACACGGGCAGACAGACAGCTCTGGCCTTTGACCACATTTCTGGGGATGGAGCTGGGACTCCAAATTCTCCTATGGCCAAGTAGACTCTGTCCAGAGGTTATCAGATGGTGCTTTTTCCTCTCTCTTTATCTATTGGAATCTTGCTCTGGAGTTTTTGGAAAAGAAAAGTTGGGTAATGCTAAAGGAGAGAAGGGAAAAAAGAAGCCAAAAACCCTAAAACTTAGAATTAGGCTTTGGAATTCTGTCTGAGTTTGATTCATGTTGTCCATAAATAATGTCCTTCATTTTGAAACTACTACAAGCGGCAAACTTGGAATGGGTCTAGATGAAGCTTTTACAGTGCTGCTTCATTCACAAAATTTATGGAGGATCCAAACATTACCTTCCAGTGGCAACCTTCCTGTGTTTTTCCACAACTTCTTCTTGCTTTGGTCTTGTTTTTCAAGGAAAAAAGAAGATGGAACTATTGCATAATAGCTTCTGCCTGGTAGTGCTAGGAGTCCTCCAGCTTGGCTAAGAGCATTTCGTGTGTGCTACTCAGTTCGTACTCACAGGTTCTTTACGTGACATTCCCATTCTGATCATCCAGTTTTGTTTTGTTTATAAATGGCATGTTTCCACATTTTTTTTCTTTTAGAGCAGAAAAATGGAATATTACTTCTGATAGTGAAGTAACATACCACTTACTCTTGGGTGTTTGTCCTATTCTACTATATCCCAGTGTTTGTTAGAGGTTACATGGCAAAAAATTAGGAAAAACTTATAGATCTCAGTCCTGTGACAAAATCAAAGGTTGATGTAGTGGATCAAAAGCCTTGTTTAGAAAAGCCCTAAGACAACTTTCTCTTATCAAGCCTTCTGGTGATTCCACAGACTTGCTCCTATTATAATATTACACTGTTATTTTTTTAATGTTTCTTAGGGAGTCACTTGGTTGCCCGAAGTTTCTGGATAAAGAGAGAGTAAGTCAGGGGTGTCCAAACTCTTTGCAAGGAGGGCCAGATTTGGTGAGGTGAAAATGTGTGGGGGCCAACCATTCAGCCTGACATTCTTTGAACCATTAACATTAAATGCAAATGGACTATTTTATGAAAGACTAAACAAATAACTTAACTGCACTAATGTGAAGGGTGATACTGAGATCTCGACTGCATTATATAGGCCAGGTCTGGCTCAAAAACAGTGGTTTTGATGTGCAAGATGTCACGCAGGTGAAAGACACTTAGTCTCGTCCTCACGCAGTTCTTGTTAATGCTCATAACCGAGAATGTCTTCTTGCACAAATATGTCGAACCAAACAAGCTCAGCATTTTCTTAGCAAATGTTCAAATCTCTTGGAACCTGCCTTTATCCAGCTGGCGGTAAAAGTTGACAAGAGGGAGCTGTTGGTGCTGACTGTGACACTCGGTGTCACACTGCAGCTCAATGAGCTCCAGCTGCAGGTGGTCTGGAGCGTCATCAGGGTCCACAGAGAAAGGAGATGAAAAAAGCGTGATCTCCTTTTCAATAGCTGCAAAATCCCGAAAGCGCTGTTGAAACTCCTCAGCCAGAGATGAGATGTCTGCTTCATATCTCCTTATTTGCACACTCATATTGTTCTGTGGAAAACTGGTCATTATTTCCTGCAGCGATGGGAAATGTGTGGTATTGGGCTGCGTTTGTGACAGGTGCCTTTGGAAAAGTAGCAGCTTGGTCCCAAAGGCTTTGATATGTGAATACAGTTGGCTTACCACTGCATTTTGCCACTGAAGGCTCATGTTCAGCACATTCAGATGTTGTGTTATGTCAATTAAAAATCCAAAAGCAGCCAGCCAAACAGGATCAGATAGCTCTGGCATCAGTTGTCCCTTTTTTGCCAAGAATTGTACAATTTCCTCCCTAAGAGAGTAGAAGCGCTGCAGTGCAGACCCCCGACTGAGCCATCTTACCTCGTTGTGATACACAACATCTCCGTATTCAGCTTGGATGTCGAGTAGAAATTGTTGAAACTGGCGGTGACACAGGGCTTTGGAGCGAATATAATTAATAACCTTCATCACCAGTTTCATAACATGATAATATTTCAGATGTTTGGCACAGAGAACTTGTTGGTGAATAATACAGTGGAGTTTTATAGCTTTGCCTCCTTCTTCGCTGACTTTGTTACAGACTAGGGTTGATAATCCACTTCGCTCCCAGTGACTTTATTCCATGGTAGTTTCATGTCATCTACGGCGGAACAAACAGAAACAAATAAATCTGTTCCTCGTTTGGTCCTTAAGGCTCTGGAGGTCAAGTAGCTCTTCACTAACATTCATGTCATTGTCCACTCCTCTCAAAAAAATCAATAACTGAGTGGTGTCAGATGTAGCCATGCTTTCGTCGTAGACTAACGAAAAAAAGTCAAACTCCACTCCTTTTGCCTCTAACTGTCTCTTAATAGCAGATGAAATGTCTTCAATTCTCCGTACCACAGTGTTAAGAGCCAGGCAAACATTGGCAAACTCTTGCTTCTTCTCAGGACAAATTTTCTCCACCATTTTCATCACGCAGTCTTTAATAAATTCACCCTCAGTAAAAGGTTTGCAGTGCTTGGCAATCAGCATTGCCACCTTGTAGCTCGCCTTTGTGGCATTTTCATTTGACTCACGGGCTCTTGTGAAAAAGCGCTGCTGTGCCATTAAAGCAGCTTCTAGTTCCTTCAATTTCTCACCGCATTCATTCCCAGTTAGCTTGTTGTAGTTAGCATGTTTCATCTGGTAGTGCCTCTTGATATTGAATTCCTTGAAAACAGTCACAGTCTCTTGGCAAATTAGGCAGACACAGTTGTTTCGTATTTCAGTGAAAAAATACTCCAATTTCCACTTGTCCTGGAAGAGGCAGCCCTCGCTGTCAACTTGCCTTTTTTTAGTTACAGTCGCCATTTTAGAAATGGGCACACAAGCCTTGCGTCACAAGGGTCACATGGCGAGAGTGCTGACTCAGGTCTACTGCCATCTTCTGGTGAAATACAACCACCAGCCTTGAAGGAGCAGGAGGCAGCAGGGGACAGCTGTGGGACCGCTGTGCAGTGAAGGGAAAAACGCCGGCCAGCGGGGATGAGTGACAGGCTGAGCCGGCAGGGAGAAGAGGCTGCGGGCCGCTCGAAATTTGAAAATGGGCCACAATTGGCCCCCGGGCCGGACTTTGGACATGCCTGGAATAAGTGATATAGAAATTCAGTGCTCTTATCTCTTCTCAATCCAAGAATGAGTAACCAAATGACAGAATTTAATGTGATATTGCAAATCCATGTTTGGATTGCATTTGTCAGAGAGATTGAAAAGAGAAATTGTAGGTGGACAATTAGGAAAAAAGGTCAAAAGACCCAGTGTGGTGTAGTGGTTAAGAATGCAGGATGGGGAGTCAGGCGATCAGGATTCGAATTCCTACTTGGCCATGGAACCAATTGGGTGACTTAGGGCCAGTCACAAACTCTCAGTCCAACCTACCTCACAGAGTTGCTCTTAGAATAAAATTGAAAGCAGGAGAATTATGTAAGCTGCTTTGAGATCTTTAAAAAGAAAAAAGGTTGGCTAGAAATCAAATAAATTAATACATCAACAAAATGTTTTACATAAATAAATGCCTCATGTAGACTACCCCCCACAAAAAAACCCCCATAATCTCTTGGTCAGAAAATGAAACAGGTACTGTTGCACAGCTCTTTAAAAGACAATATCGAATGCTTGATTCCTGCACCCTATCAAAACTGAAATAAAGATTGCAAGTTAACGGGAATGTTTCCCATACATTTCAACAAAAAGGGATGGTGTTGGGCTTCAACTGGGGGGGGGGAGGGGAAATGCTTATCAAAAGCATGTTGCTGTATCTTCCCAAAGCGAAAGCTGTAACACCGAATTGTTGTGCAATTCCCCCGCCTGAAACACTGTTTCACAAGGTTTCTTTACTATTATTACCGATGTTAGTGGTGATATTTGGAAAACACAAGATGCCCTTTAAAAGAAAAAAAGATGTAACATTTTCCTACTGTCTTGCTTCTTTGTGTTAAGATTTAGCAAGTTCTCTTAACTAGCTGTAAAATCCTATGCACCTTTACATAGGAAAAAAGTCCTACAGCTCCCAGTCTTTGCTGGGATATATTTCTCCCTAAATAGATAAAGAACTGCACCATAAAAATCTTTAATACAATTTTGTATTTCTTTTCGCTAAAACAAGTACTGTACAGCGTAAGTCTGCAGTGCTGACCACTTTTTTAATGGCAGCGTGGAAGTTTTAGCGTGGCATCTCCACCTGATGAATTTCTGCATGCCACGGGGCTTCTAAAAGCACAGCTCTCACCCCGCATCCCATCATCCTTGTTCCGTTTTGTTTGCACTTCTGTCTGTGGGGCGCTGGGTGTAAACAACACCTGTCAACGCGCTGCAGCAAAAGGGAGCCCCTGAAGCATCCTACCTAAATCAGTTTTGAGTTTATACAGATTGCTATATAATCCTAGGTCCCCGTCCATGTAGCGCTTGCAATAGAGAACCGGAAGCCTTATTAGTGAACCATTTTGACTGCATGCACTTGACTTCGGTGGAGGTCCGTGTCGAAAACGCATGCACTCGATTGATGGGTGGGATCTATATTCGGTCTTGTGACGATTATCCCTTCAGACTTGCAGCTGTAGACAAACACCGAGTCTTTCAACCTCCGGGTCGATTTTGGAAGCCATGTTTTAGCCATTTCTGAACAATGGTATTGCTACTCAAAAGGATGAAATTGAAATCCAAGAGTTAGCGTAGTTTCTTCGCAAGCTTCTCTCCCCACACATTCCAGCAAAACATAGCTGCAAGCCCCGGTCCCTGCTGTCATTCAGCATGTGTTGTGGCGAAGCCGATTTTGTGTGTTACCAGCGTCTGTACGCAATCGAGCACTGCATTTGGGCTGGGACGGGGCGAAGGGGACCAGGGGCGTAGGCAGCTCATTTGCTTCACCGGAGGGGGAACTGTGTATTGAGCGGAACTAGCCTCAGATCCGAGCTGCCCTACAGTTGCGAAGGGAGACAGAGGGCACCATCGGTTTTGGCAAGACCATTTTAAAAACGTCTTAAGGACTTCGTGCATGTGTCATTTTTCATATTAAGAGTAAGAGGAGTCACAGGAGTCCATGCTCTTTCCAAAAGTGATAGAAGATGCGCTCCTGCCCAAAAGGAGCTCCGTAAAATCGTGGATCTCTCAATCGCTTTCTATACACAAGCCTCACCCATTTGGAGCCGAGGGAGAAACAGCGCTATACTCCCCAAAGGAACAATTTTGGATAACGTTATTGCGTTCAGATTAATTTAATAACAGAAACAATTTCGCCCGTATACCGCAGCACCGTACATTTTCCTAAATTTATGGTGGCGCCCTCGCTATGCTGACAGAACTTCCGTTTTCCGGTCGCGCTCCACTTCCGGGTCAAAGGGCTCGCCGGCTTCCGCTTTGTTAGTTCACTCCGCTGCGCGGGGAGAGACCGGTGACGTGGGAGGGGCGCTGCCCGCACGAGTCCGATCGCCCCTCGTCCGTGAGCCGCGCCCGGGTAAGGATGCGGCGCTCTCGCCGGCGTGTTGACCGGCCCGCCGCGGGTCCAGCCAAGGCGGACGTCCCTCAGGAGGGGAAGCGATGGTCTTCGCCGTCGCCATCGCTGTGGCGGCTGTGACTGTGCTGTTCTTCATTCCGTGTCAGGCTTGCCGTCGACACTGTGCAGCAGGGAAGGGCGGACTTAGGGCTTGTGGGTTGTGTTTTGGCGTTGTTACTGCGTGTTTCTTGGTGCCGAAGTCAAACGTAGGTGCAAAAGGGGGTGGGGTGGGTGTGTCAGTGGAGTTGATTGCCTGCTGCACCCTGCCAGCCCTACGCTGTTTACTCAGATTTAAATCTTCGAGTTACGGGGTGTGGGGGCAAAGTGAAATGGGAACAAGTGTTTCCTTGCACACACAAAAATAAAGGGACTAGTTGAGCGGCTTAGTGACTTGGCTAAAGGCAGCCAGTTAATCTGAATATATTATAGGTGAAGAAGGTAAAGCTCAAGAGCAGCATAAAGCTAGTTGTACCAAGAGAAATAGCATTTTTAATGTTCAGTTTTACATACTATTATTAAACTGCTTGGAGTTAAACTCTTGTTGGTTGCTAGAATTCACCAGCAATCTATCAGAATCTTTCTCTGCTGTTCTTGGAGTCCAAAAGGTTTGTTCCAGTTCAGGAGCACAGGGAGCTGTATTGAACAGATCCAGGTATACTTGAAGAACTGATTGAGAATTTGGAATACATCCAGACTTGATTTGTATGCAAAGAATCCCATATGAAATAATGTGCTGAGTAGAACACAGTTATTCTTGGGATTTTGCTCCACCCTCTGAGTTTTTAATACAGTTTTGCTTCAAATCGGTATAGTCATTCATTCATGCGTGCGTGCATGTGGATTCATAGAAATGGCCAGATTACAGCCTCAACATTTCATGGCATTTTGACTTCATCGTTAATCACTTTATTTACCATGTATGCTCCTGCCAACCAAAGCTAATTCTTCCTTCGTTGCAGTGATGGCCACCATTTTGGGTGGAATAACAAGAGCTTGAATGAGTTTACAGGGGAGAAGGCTAACAATGAATACTTGTCCTGATGGCTGTATGCTGCCATCTGGAGCAGAGGCCTTATGCCCGTGTACACCAGTCGCTGTGAAACTTGGACGGGAGTGTGTTATTGTACTCAGATGTTGTTTGTGGGATTCTCTGGTTGGCTGCTGTGTGAACAGAATGCTGGAGAAGATGGAGCCTTCTTTTGGTCCAGCATGGCTTCTAGTATATGAATGCTTAGGCCAAAATAACTTAGAGTTAAGGGTGCCACAAGACACTCGACTTTTCAGCTCTTGAGAGACTGAGGTGGGAAGAGGAAGAGAGAGGGCTGATGAGGTATTTTGAGAACAGAGGGTTTGCTTTGAGAACAGAGAATTGGATTTCTCTCTTTATCCTGTCCCCAATGGGATCAGTTGCTTGTAGTCTTCCCTTCTCCTGTACGTGTAGGTGGTAATTTCAAACACTTTGGGAACAAATACCATCTTCATGGACTACATAAGTCCAGTAAATAATACATTTCTTCCTCCCACACTTCCATGGAAGAAAGTATACAAGTATGGTTTGTGGTTTAAAGGCCCCAAATGCACAAGACCCAATCCTGTGCATGTTTACACTGAAGGAAAATCCACTATATTCACAGGTATGTACTGTTAAGATTGGATAGGATTGCAACCAAAGGGAAATGGAACCATGTAGAAGTTGACACATCAATAATTTGTGAATTTTGTCTTATACTAGAGACACAATCCTATGCATGTTTAGAAAAAAAAAATCCTATACATACAGTATTTAAAAGGAAAAAGTCCCACAGTATTGTCCAGCCAGCTATGTAGGATATGTGTTGTAGTTCTGAACTTAAGTGATAATTATGGCATGGGATGTGAAACTAGATGAGTATGTAATTAATGTTTCTAAAAAGGTTATTTAAAACTTGGTGCATGCACCTCTTTGGAATCTTTGGTAGGTGATCATAATTTTTGTGGCATGTTTACTCCTGGGCATTGCTTGTATAGTTTATCCAGCCAAAAAGTTTGCAGCATCTTCCAATCTAATTTGCATTGGCTGATGGATCTACATTTGGAGGTAGAAAAGCAAATGAGCTTACAACTTAGCCTTAAGCTGGCTGCTTTATTTTATGCAAACATGTTAAAAAAATTTTTTTGAAACAGGTTTTGAGTATCTATTATGCTTAATGTCTCTTTTAAATTATAGGCCATCATGTGTTTATCTGAGATGAATATTTTGTCAGGTTCTAGCTGTATTTGTATACATACATACAGATGCCCAAGTAGATGTTCATAGGATTGTAGCATAGGCTTTCAGTCTTCCTATGTTTCATTTTCTGATGTGCAAAGCATTCACAATGAGATATCTAATTGGGAATATAAGCATTTTACAATGCAGTATCAGGAATAAAATAATGCTATTTTGTGTGTGTGTCTTCCCTCTTCCATTGTTCAGGTCATCAAGAATCATACACAATTGTATTAAGTAAATAAAAGGATGAAGCTTTACAGTCTAAGTGTCCTTTACAAAGGAGATCCCAAAGTGCATTTACTGAAAGCTGCCTATGATGTGTCATCATTTAGCTTTTTCCAGAGATCCAGGTAGGTTTCTACAGTATTAGGATGACTACTAGGATTCTTTCCCAATAGCCTCTTTCTCCTCTTCAAGGGTTTGAATCTGTGCTTTGGTAGTTTCTGTGAGAAAGTTGTATGGGGAGCTATAATTAGCTACATCGTCTGGAGTCTTACCTGGGACTTCCGCTACGGAGGGCCCTCTATCTGCCCTTGAAGTTGGTTAGCTTCTGGCTAGGCTGTGAAGATAGAAGAATGACTTTAGAGATGTGGGGAGGGGGTGGCATTCTAGGAGATGGGGAGGGAAGGACGAAGGCATCAGCACCCTGAAGAGTCTGAATGGTGCCTCAGCCTTTCCTCATGAGGAGGGAGAAAACATTCAATTGGCCAAAATCAGGCATCTAATTGTTTTGTAGAACAAGGGGAGTGTGCAGGCACTCCTAGTCTCTGAGCTTCTCCTGCCTTCCACTGGATGCCTGCAGTCTTCCAAGTTCTGAAAGTTATGGGCAGCCATTTGGATGGCACCCTCCAGCAATCTTGTATACACTTGTTTACACTTTGTTGCCTTGCCAAAAATTACGATAGACTCAGCGCCCCTGATCTGTTTTGAAAGAACACTGCCTCTCAGTATGATTGTTGTTAAATGTTAAAAAGCTTTGGCACCTGTGCTAAGCTGAACAGATGTGCTTTGCCCTCAAAATGTAGTCTTGCTTCATTTACAAGCAGAACATAGACAACTTTGATGTGCTCTCTAGTCGGCTGTGATGTCCCTCCAGTTGTGTTAAAGTGTAAGCATCATGCCATTCATCTTGCAGTGGTTTGGATTTTCTCCCAATACTGGGGCATTATTACTGCAAAACTGTATTTTTAAATTAGACTGACTCGGAACTGCTCCAGCAACTCTAAATCCATATTTCTTACTCGTCTGTTTCTTTCAGCACACTTTCTTTTAATACCTTTGTCACAGCATAGCTTGAATCATAGTTACATAATGTATGGGTAGAGGCTGCTACAAAAACAGATGGCAACCTGAACTGAGTGGATGCTTGCAGAAGTTGGTACCTGGCTTTTTGGTGGGTTGTTGGTACAGAGCTGCATTTCAGAAGCTCTTCCCCTTGTTTTTATGAAATCCTGTGCGCTGCCTCTGTTTTAAAGATGAAAACATAGTTTTGTGCTGTGAATGTTTCCTTACTTTTCCTTAAGGAAAAGTTTTAAGGAAAAGTTTTGCAGTGAATTTGTTGTAGTGCCACTGCTGCTATGAAGTTTACTTTGCCCTCTGGAATCTGTTTGGCCCCCAAGATTATTTGTTGAATGCGGAGAGCTTTGCGTGTTAATTGTGAGGCGTGCTTTTCTTGTTTTTAGTGTTCAGGAATTCATGACCTTCACAAGTCAGCTGATAGTAGAGCGTTCAGAACCTGGCAGCAGAGCTTCTGTAAAGGAACAAGGTAAGAGTACGCAATGGTCTGGGTGACAGAGAAATACGCAAACAATTAAATAAGGGTGTAAATTGGCCAGGATTACAAGATAAGGTTAGCTCAGAGGCTTGCAGCCATCTACATCTTTCACGTGATGGGCACTTCTGTAGCATTCATACTTCTAAGGAATTAAATGGTTTTTGTTGACTTGGCTGATTTATGCTTGCCATAATACTAAATCAGTTGGGTTTTAAATGCTGTCCTCATAAGCTGGCCATTGCCATCTAAATTATGGAATAACATGACTTGATCCTGCTTGTTGGTGAAGTAGTAGAAATGGACACCTGTATAAAGCTATCATTAGTATAAGAATGTGCTACAGACTGTTTCTCTTCTTCAGTAATAGTTATTTAATCTTGATTGAATTGGCCTTTGACTTTAGGATACATTGTGAGGTGCAACAGCAACAGAGGATCAGGAAAATTAGAGAATTCAGTGTAGATCGAGTTCCTGCATGTCATGTGATAAATGATGCTTCAGTCTTAGAAAATTTAGTAGCTGCAGAAACTTGCCTGACAAGAAGTTGTATATTCCTTACTGTATCAGCTCAAACCGTATGCTGACCTTCTGAACTAGCTTCTAATTTCCCCTAATGTCAGTATCATTCTGTATGATTTATCATTTTAACCCTACTCAATCAACTATTGGTGAATTCTTGTGCTTATTATCTGCCACAATATACTGGAATATCTCAGGCTTTTTCTTGTTCTGCGTCATTCCTGACATTTTCTGTGTTGTAGTTTCCATGTATTGATGCTACGTGATGCTCATTGTGTTTACTTTTTAAGAAAATAAAAGCTTTTTAGGATTCCAAGTTTAAAACATGGAACAATATATATCTTTTTTGAACTAAAGCAAACATTGAATCCTTGTCGTTCTGAAGAAAAGTTGGTGATCATATCTGATGAAATTTCAGAAGCTTGAAGTATCTGGACATAATTCCTGGAATTGGGAATATCTGCTTCCAGTGCCTTGTACAAAGTCTTACTCATTCTGCAGTTGCTACTGTTGCCTCTCCCATATTTCATCTATTCCTACTCTCTTCCATCACTGCCCTCTCATATTCCCCTAAAAATACATATGTATATGGGATGTAGCTCTATTTTGTTCAGACTAGATATCACATTGGCTACTTCTAATATTGCTGGCCCCTCTGCAAACTACATTCCCAGAGCTGCAGATGATTTTATGAGGTCCCTGCATTTCTGACCTGAGCAGTTTTTCCTGTAGTGTATACTATGCAGTGCTGCTCATGCTTAGTTGTTCTTACATTTGGAAGATGTCCTGGGCTTGCAGTGGGGCAATTCCATTCACCTGTTCAAAATGAAGTCCACCTGAAGACTTGGAGCTCAAACTGGACTTGTCTCCAGTAATCCTGAACTTGCATACTTAAATAGGGGTGTTCCTAAATGTATCATTTGCCTGTAGTTCTTTCTCACAAATGCTAAGGAGCTTTACAGGGGAAGAACTGTGACTGTTTTTGTTTGCGTTTTTCCTTCAGAATACCTGTGCCACGTTTATGTGCGGAATGATAGGTTGGCTGGAGTCATAATTGCAGACAATGAGTATCCATCCCGGGTCTGTTTCACCTTGCTGGACAAGGTAAGCACCAGCTTGCACCAGCTGACTGAGGATTCTGCAGATGAGCTGCAGGAGAGCACAGAGGAGCATGTTTAGCCTCAAGAAGACTAAGGGGGGGGGGGGATAGGATAGCACTTTACACATATTTGAAAGGCTGTCACAAAGAGGACAGCCCGGATCTTTTTTCGATTATCCCAGAGTGCAGGACATGGGATAACAGGGTCAAGTTACATATAGCCAGATTCTGGCTAGATATCAGGAAAAATTTCCTGCTGTAACAATGATCCAGTGAGGTTATGGACTCTCCCAGATAAGAGGCATTCAAGGTACAACTGAATAGCCACCTGAGAGGGGTGGATTAACTTTAAAATATCAACAATATCAACAACTATTTGTCTAAAGGCATTTTGAAGTTTGAAGATACATGTGCTGTGTTGCCATTCCCTTTATGTCATTAGATTACTTTTAAACTGTTTGCCTTAAATTTGGAAATTTATGTAATGGGAACTAAAGATTCCTATTATTACTTTTCATTGTAGGTGATGGATGATTTTTCAAGGCAGGTTGATAGGATAGACTGGCCTTCTGGATCCCCAGCAACAATAAACTACACAGCGTTGGACAGTTACCTTAGTAAATACCAGGTAAGATTGAACCAAGTAGGCATTGAGCTACTCATTTGAAGGGGAAGAAGCTGTAAATTGGGTTTTTGTGTAAGGTCACCAGCTCAAGACATGCAGCATGGTATCTTTTGTAGGAAATGGGTGCTGGGGCAAGTAGACAAAAAGGTTTACTGGGAGGAGGAGGCCCATTGCAGAAGGATTCTTCGCAAGGCTAAGGCTGATTATGAGCTCAGACTTGCAAAGAATATCAGGAGCAACAAAAGGGGCTTCTATCAACACATAAATAGCAAGAGGAAGGGGAGACAGGTGGTGAGACTGCTTAATAAGGAAGAAGGAGATGCAGTGACTGATGTGTGGGAACAGGCACAGGTGCTAAATGATTATTTTGCCTCTGTGTTTTCTCCAAAGCAGGACAGGGGAGGGACCAGGTGAGACCAGGCATTTAGGGACACAAATTAGAGTCACCCCTCTAGAAGTTGAGGAGCTCCTCAGGGCACTGGACATTACAAAAGCACCAGGCCCTGCCCTGACAGTTTACATCCAAGGGTACTTTGGGAGTTGGCGGGGGTTCTCTCACACCCACTGGCCTCTCTTTTTGAGGCCTTGTGGAGAATGGGTGAGATTCCAGAGGACTGGAGGGTGGCGTCAGTGCTCGCAGTTTTCAAAAAGGGTAGTAGAGGGGACATGAGGACAAGGCAAACCAGTTAACCTTACATCCATTCTAGGAAAGACAATGAAAAGACTCATAATAGTGGGAGATCTAGTGACCCTAGATAGGGAAGGGAGCTTGGCAGCCACAACAACAGGTCCTGCCAGACGAACCTTGTGGAGTTCTATGACAAGGTGGCTAGACGGAGGGGACACAGTGGATGTGGTTTATGTGGATTTCAGCAGGGCCTTTGACAAAGTGCCCCATGATCTCCTGCTTGAGAAATTGAGGCGCTTCGGGATGGACTGATGCACTTCAAGGGTGTTCAAGGACAGCCTGGGCATGCACATGGTAGGCATGTCAGGAGCGGAGCTGGCTGGAGCCGAGGGTCAGACTAGATGGCCCAGGAGACCCCTCTGACTCACTCTGTTTTTAGGTTTCTGGACTGAAATAGATTTTATGTTATTGGCTACTGGAATGTGTTGCATAATTTTCACCCAAATGTTGTCTTACATGTTTTTTTGCTAGTATTCAGTTTAAAAAAAATCAATTGTTCTTACTGAATCACAGTCTGATATGCTTTGATCTAAGATTTTGCTTTGCTAGTAACATTAATCTCACATGTATGACCACTGCTTGTTTTTACTATGTTGTGTAAGACATGGCTTACAAGAACTCATGATATTTAAGCTGAGGGGGTAAATAATATTTTTGTCAAACCAACCAGTGTCTGAATGTTGAAGTGTAGTATTGGTGCTGTGTATATGTGTGTTCTTCTCTGTATTTGGAATAAACAGGAAAGTGCATTATTCCAATACGAAAATAAAATCCTAACATGGGTCTCTAGTGCCTTGGCTACAGTTTTCTGACATAAAATGTATTTCTTTTAAGAATCCTCGTGAAGCAGATGCAATGACAAAAGTGCAAGCAGAGTTGGATGAGACCAAAGTCATTCTGGTAAGGGACAGCATGCTGTATTGCCTTATGGCATTTGGGAATACTGTAAATATTACATGGCTTTGATGTGGAAGCGCTTTTAAATAAGCAAGCAGATATGCTCTTTTATGTGTGCTGTGGACATAAACTGGACTGAGTTTGGGGAAGCTTTGTTCTTGCCCCTTCAGAGATGGGGGAGAAGGGAAGACGCACTGTCTCCTGGGTTCTTAGGGCATCATAGTTGAGAGCGGGATATTCTGCAGGATAGTTGGGGCAGCAGAATTCATAGGCATCCGCTTGAGATTTTTCCCACAAACTCAAAATGCTACAGTTCCCTTTCCTTAGACTAAATGCATGAGCAGCTTTGGGATTTTCTTAATTGGAGACTTGTACACAATTCTTACCAAGTAATGATAGTAGGCAACTTTCACCCCACTTGACATTTAAGTATCTGAGCAGTGGTTCCTATACTTAGGTATTGCAAAGTCAGATCTAAGTATTGTTCTTGCCACACTTTTGTACACAGCGAACTTTCCTACACTTCTGAAAATATGCATAAATAGCTATAGAATGCGTTTCTGCTGTCAAAGCATCCAAACTCTGACAGTCGGGCAGAACTTGCTTTCTCAACCCACCTATGCTAATGTGGGTAGCTGTGTACCACAGCAGCTGCTTGAAATATTTTTCAAATTTAGTTTTAGCATACCTGAAACTACTTCATATTCTCAACAGTCAGAGTCACACTTATTACATGATGTTTACTCTCTTTCTCATTTCTTTTTCCATGTTTTTGAACTTAAGCTGCCAGTTAGAAATGAACGAAACTGAAACTACCTAAATCAGGGGCAGCTCAATTGCCTTCCATTGGTCTAAGTTAACCAGGGTCTATTCTGTCTTCAGCAACTTCTCAAAATAGGGCAGGTGAAATCCTATGTTGAATCATAAATATAATTTGCTGAATTTGCTTAGGCCACTGGAGCAGATTTAAGAAAAGACAATTCTAAGTCTACAATTGTTTTTAAAAAACCATAAAAGTCTGTTAGGCAACCAGAATAAATTTAAATAACTTAAGACAGTTAATTTTCTTCCAAGTTGGCTTTATCTTGTCATAGTGCAAACTTTCTACACTGATTCCTTTCTTGTAATCTTTTGAAGAGGGGGAAGACACTCCAAACTTTGACAATATTGAGGTATATTAGACCCCTTCCATTATTTTACTTAGTGTTAAACTCTATTTTTCAGTTGTCATACTAATGCTTCATTCTTACTCTGTTACACTTGGAGCCATTTTAATAATCATTCATAATCTCTTTCTAGTTAAAAATTTAAAGGGTCCATTGCACCCGAGGCACAGATGGATACTGTAAAAAAAGACACGTGTCAAAATAAGTTAGACTTGCTGTCTGCTACATACTGAAAGTGTTTTACAAACAAAATATAATCAGACGCCATAAAATAAGTATCTGGAATAAACTATAAATTGGAGAAATGACCAGTAATAAGACTGCCTGATGTGCCTCTGTGGGCAGAAAATGCCATAGAGAATGAGCCAAACCTAAGAAGGGCCTGTGGTGTCGCTTCATTTAGTAAAAGGGTGGGGGCTTGAAGTAGGATGTTTTCTCTGAGTGGGTCGTACAGCAAAAGCACTCCTTTCACATGAACATTCCTTTTCAAAATTAATGTGAGAGTGGAGAGAGATTAATAAATACTGTAACAGAAGAAGGAAATGAGTCTTGGTCTTTGCAACAGACCTGTGAAAAGTGCAAGCATCTAGGTGTAGCACCTTCACTTAAAAAGCAAAATCATGCTTTCTACTTCTCTTCCAAACTATCTGAAGCAGCTCGTGCAGAAGAGACTATAAGAGTCACTGGCCACATACAGTCTCCCTTTCTCAGCTTTATCTTTTCCCACTTAGCACAATACAATGGAGTCTTTGTTAGAAAGAGGAGAGAAGCTGGATGACTTGGTGTCTAAATCAGAGGTTCTTGGAACGCAGTCAAAAGCCTTCTACAAAACTGTAAGTGTATGCTGGCTAGAAGTCTATCCTGTGACATGAACTCATTCTCTGTCCTTCTAGAATGACTGTGGGTTAGTGGGCAGGGAGATCCGAGTCAACATATAGTATTGGAATGTTCTTGTAGTAGTAATTGGAATGTAGTATTGGAACGTTCATCAACTAAGTGATGTGAGCCACTTAAAGCTTTACATGTTTATAGCAGGATATTTAATTCTCGATTCTCTTGCTGGCCCTGAATGTACATCTGCAAATAGTTCTTGTTGATCTGTAACATTGTATAAGTACTTGACAATACAGAGGATCTTAATTATGGCAGATACACAAAGCTGAATAACTGTTTTAGGCTCTTAATAACTTGGAGGGGGCAGATTTGGCTTCATATTAACATTTTTGGGAGCCATTAGAATAGGAGTTTTAACTATTTGCAGTTGCAAAGAAATCTTGCCTTCAGATTTATCCTTCCTGTGAAATGCAGTGGCTCTTGGTGGGTGGTGAATAAGTGCTGATGGCGTGGCACCATGCCTTCTTGCACAGCTGTATGCATGGTGAGTGGGATGCCATCCATGATGGGCTTGCAGTTTCCTTCTCGCTGGAAGAAAAATGGGGTGTGGGAAAGAGACTTCTTGTGTTTGCTTCTTTGTTGATATCTGAGCCTTTCTAGTTGCCTGCTTTTTCCAATTAAGGTTGCCATAAACATATAAACCTGTAAGGTGGTGATAAATATATGAACTTGTCAGATGTTGGTATGAGACAGGCCTGTGTGGACTGCTTCCATGTGGTTCTGGCTCCTCAAATTGCTTTTGCAGTATTAGTTGCTTTATGGTTTCTTGTGCACAAAGGTAACTTCAGAGGGGGCCTCTGATTTGGTTTGCTACCAATGTAAACTTGGGTGTCTTTCCCTCTCTCCCCTCCCCTCCCCCCCTTCCTCTTTCTCTGGGGGGTTTGGTTTTTTTTTTTTAATTACATTTTAGGCCCGCAAGCAGAACTCATGCTGTGAGATCATGTGACCTCCAACAGCTGCGGCCCACCACACTCTGGACTATCAGGCCTTCATTTACATTCAGGACTCCCAGAACAAGGCAGCAAGAAGATGTTTCCCAGAACCTACAGTGGCGGTTCTTGTTTCCAGGTTTAGAAACCTTGATACATGAAATAGGACATGCTGATGGGCTTCATGACTTGAAAACAATCTCTCTTTTTCCCTTTTCTTGGAAAGAAGGTATTTTGGGTGTCAAGATTCTTGTAGTTTGAGTATGGGGATAGACAATGACATTTTTCCACAAGTACCGAAGGGGCTCTTGCTCTGACATTCTGGTTGATAGCAACTGTGTTGGATTGTTTGGGCTTCTTTGCCCCACATCTTTCTGAAATCTGTAAATAGATGTGCATTCTGCCCATATCTATCATGGTTTGCTCACATAACACTAAGAAAACCATTTGGTCATTTGGAGTTTGCAGACCAGTAACAAGACTTGCCGGTTCAGCACTTCATCTAGAGGTGGCAATTTTTCTTGTTTGCTAAAATGTCCCACACTGGTGGTGGAAGCAAAGCAGAAAGTCTGTCAACTTCCACCCCATTCAATGTCATCCAGGGCCCATCCATGGATTGGCATGACTGTGTGGAAGACCCAGGGCAGCCTGAGACCTGCTTTTGCTTTATAATCTAGCAGAAGAGCTCAAAGGGATTCCTAGGGAGAGCTTGGACTTGTGAAATGGCTTGGAATTATTTCCCTTGATTCAAGCTGGGAAATTCTATCTTGGGACTACATTTGCCAAGGAGCTAAGCGGCAGTTTAGAGCTCATTTCCATACGCAGTGCCACGGCCATTTGTCAAAGACGAGTTAAGAAGGCACGATGTGGTAACATCTCCTTGTATCTTAGAGCTGCTTAGGCGAGGGCTTATCTATGAGAGTGGTCTGTGTCTAGTCAGTGGCCTTTGTTGCTTTTGCTCTGTTCTTCCATATGAAGTGGAAGATCTGCTTGACAGTCCGGTGTCCTCCTCCACTGGCAATGTGTTATCTTATGGCTACTCTCTGGCAGTGCCGTACCATAGTATTAATCAGCAGCCATGGTGGATAGCAATGCGCTCTTGTCCAGAAGCGCCGTCTGCTGCTTTGCAGTAGGAACTACGTCAGTTTTGTGGAGTGCAACATCGCTTACTTTGGGCAAAAGTGTGTTAGCCGCTGAAATTGTGTGTCTTGGTGTGGTCTTGTGGTTTTGGCTGGGTCTTTGTTCTCCCTGCTTGAGAGTTTGACCCTGCCAGTTACTTTTTTGTGTAAATAGAGACAATGTTGTTACTAATGCTCTTGTCTTTCTGTCAGCAAGGAGCTCTGATGCCCTCTCTATCTGGTGAGGCAAAGCTGCTTTTCCACGGGTGGGGCTCCTTCACATCCTCTCTCCTTACCACAACTGTAGTGGGTTTCTGTAGACAGGTGAGAAAATGCATCACTTAAAACTGACCTCTGCCTGACAAGGGCCCTGAGAGAAGCAGCTCTAGTCGTCAACAAGAAGGAAATGCTGTATCAGTGACCTGGCTCTTAGGTTAGTCGTTTTTGCCCAGGAATACCAACAAATCTCCTCCTAACAGGGAAGGGAAACATTGACCCTTCAGACATTGTTGGACTCTCCCTCCATCGAGCCCAATTGTCAATGGATGACCAATTGTCGGGGTAATGGGAGTTGTAGTCCAGCAACATCTAGAGGGCCACTAGTTTTCCCACCCCGTTCCAGAAAGCTCCACAGTGACAGCATCAGCAAAGGCCTCTCAGACTTGCAGAAGGGCACAAGGAAAATGAGGAGAGCACCCTGCCTTGTTCCATTACTGTGCACCAAGCTATAGCTAAAGGGGTCAGCGCCAGATTGCCCAATGGCAACGTGGGGCAGAGCTGAGATTTACTGCTGGGCCTTGTGAGCAGAAGTGGACTTTCTGACTTGCATTGTTGCAACGTTTGTTTTTCTTTTGCTGCTGCCTTTGTCATGTTTAACTGCATTAATTCTGTTAAGCCCTTGAGCAACAAGCAACTATAACATGGCGAACCTCTCTTAATTTATACACACAAACCAAGCTGGAGCTGAAGGAGTAAAGTGAGTTTGATTATGTTGCTTTTACCTTAACTGACCTTTGCCATGTTGGGTGCAGTCCAAGACTTGGTTGCATTTCCTTGCTTTGGGCATCTGAGCCCTTCTTGGGAAGGGGTTGGGCTGGAAAGCACAGCTCAGCCAGTCAGACTTGAATCAACATTATGCAGAGGCTGTATTGGCAGAACCAGTGCAGCACCCCTCTTGGTGCCAGGAATCACCAGCCTTAATTTTTTTCTTCCTCCCATCTCTGGTTCAGATGTGCCCAAGAGTATTTGTGTTTTCTGTACAGTCCATTTCTATTCCTGTCAATCAGTTACCTTCATTGCGAATTATTGCTTTGATCCTCACAGGCTCTCCTGATAAGAGAGGGCAGAAAGAATGCTGCAAGTCAGTTTTGGCACTACTTGCTGCAGAAAGAAACAGTTCTTCACATTTGTCATTCTTTGAATGAAAATGGGCTTCAGAAACTTGCTCTGAATAGTATAGAGAAACCTAACTAGTCAGTCTTTTGAATTCTAGTCTCATATGTTCCATCTGTTCATATCCTCTTTCTAATGTGGAAGTTTTACTAAAGATTGTATTTTAATATTGTTTAACATCTATGCGTACTGGTTATTGGATTATACCTTTATGGATAAAGTTGTCATTTGATCATTCAAAAATGACTGATACTGTCTGTGCAAAAATCTTACTATGAATTATGATCCTCAGGCTGTTAAATGATAGGTTGTTCTTCCTTCTTTACAAGTTGAAGGAAAGGGGACTCTCTCCCTCTCCCCCTCTCAAGCCAAGATAGTGGTTCAGAGATGGTTTCTTCCAGTGTTCAGGAGATTCAGCAGAGTTCATTATAGCCCAAAGTTGAACAGATCAGGCAGTCACCTTAGGAAATGGGGTAGGTATTGAGGTCTGGTACAGGATAGCACAGCTGAGGCAGTAATGCAGCCTGTTACAAGCCTGGATCTTCTAGGTGCATAGAAACCTAAGGCACTGCTATTCTGGTTCTTGAAACCTAAATCTGCTGGCACTGGTTGGTTCATGTAAAAATTGCTTCCTGCAGACCCATCTCTTGCAGGAATCTCTTGACTTTTGGACGGAAATTATAGCAGATAAGGAAAAGGCAGACATGTTCAGTTCCTACAAGCTAAAATGGCTGGATTGCAGCTTGAGACTGGTAGGCAAATGGTCAAAGACCACCTAATTACTTTGAACAAGTTCAGATCTCCAGGGTCCTGTAAATGGCATCCTAGAGTAATAAAGGATTGGTAGAAGAACTTTCAAAACCGCTATATTAACTTGTAAAAATCATGCAGGCTGTATGAAATGTCAGATGACTGGAGGAGGCTAATGCTGTCCCTCTCTCCAAAAATTAAAAAGTAAAAAATAATAAAATCCTGGGTACTGCAGACCAGTCAGTCTCCCAACAATCCCTGGGAAAATTTGGGAGCAGATGATAAAGCCGTCGGTCTGGAAGCACCTTGAAAACAAGACATGATTACTAAAAGCCAACATGGATTTGTCAAGAACAAATCCTGCCAGACTAACCTGCTCCTATTTTTCCCATCAGGGAGCCTTCCTTGCAGAGTGTGGGCACACTGTAGACGTAATATATCTTACCATCTCATGGTGTGTGCAAAGTAGGACAACCCTACAGTTACTGCTATTGGGCAAACACCACTCAGTGGTAGAACTGCAAAAGGTGGGAAATTGCCCAGAACCAACCACATCTTTCCTCCTTACAGCAGGACTGGGTGATTTGGGGGAGGCAGTTTTATCTCATGGATCTATCCTGTGGATTTGTGCAGAAAACTAATTTAAAAATTGTATGCGTAATGGCCACAAAGCCCCAGAATGTCAGGATTTACTTGTTTGCAATGCCTATTGCTTAGAAGGTATAATTTTAGCAAGTAAATTTTATTGAAGGGGCAAAAAGTATGTATGGAAGACACAGCCAGTAGAGGAATCCTGAAGGTTATCTACATGCAGTCTTTCTATTACAGGAATGTTATAGTGTAGTAGCTGATTTTAAGCACCTGAATGGGTGGGAAGAAGACACTCTTAAAGGGGTTCAGTTTAGAAGCTCAGACTTATTACACTGCATTTATATCCTGCCTTTTTCTCCTCTTGCAAGAAACTGAACATAGCTTACACAGATCTCCCTATGCCATTGTTATCCTCACAACACCCACCCTATCAGGTAGGTTAGGTGCACAAAGTGATCGCCATACCTGAGTGGAGACTACAACCAGGTCCCTAGTCTTGACACTCTCTGTGCCGTGCCACGCTGGCTCTCAAGAGGACAGTGGTCAAGGAAACAGTGGTCAAGAATGTCCCTTTTTTGTATATTTTTTTATTTGCAGTTTCCCAAGACAAAAACAAAGTCGGAATCATTTTTTACACTTACAAGGCTCAGAAAGAAAAGACAATGAAATGGCAAGAAAAAGAAAAGGCGAGTTAAGTCAGAAAGAGGAAAAGATCCACCAGCATTCATGGGACAGACTAACAGCTCAGCTTTGCTTTTAGTTCTCATAGATATAGATATAGATATATATTTTCTCTTTAAAGGTCATGCAAAAGAAAATACAACCCCCCTCCCCCAATCCAAAAATACCCCCAGCAACGCACTTAGTTCCATAGTAAACAAGGTGAACACCAAAGGGGAGGCAGCCCCGGTACATTAATGTTTAATAATGAAACACCGGTTTCAACATGCGGCTTGTAATTTTTTTTTTCATATACATGGATGTAGAGACACTTCTCAAGTTTTTCTTCCACAGAAACCATACAAGCATATTATATTATGCCCCCATATATGAATTCTCACTCTCCCTGCATGTTTAATTGGATACCCACCTCCCCCGTTTCCAACCCCTCCCCAGAAAAGAAATGCAGAAATAAAGGTGCTTGGAAAGGCAAGTCAGCCAGAATGTGTTGGCTCTAAACATGATCTCCTCCCTGGTATGTACTGGATGTTTCTGTCTTGGAAGCGCTACCTCCTTGGGTTGGAGTGCAGAGGGTGGGGAGTGCATACGAGCCACCATAGCTGTTGGTTAGATGCATATGTTTGGAAGAGAGAAATGTTTCTGCCCGAACCCCAGCAGCCTGCATTCTGTTCTCCTTGGCATCCCCTTCCTTGCACAGAGAGGGCACAGTTGGGTTGGGCAGGGGAACGATACAAGGAAACATCCTCTGCTAAGCCTTACTGAGAAAGAGGAGCATCATTTAACACTTCCTGCACCTGCAAGCTCCTCTCAACTCTTCCCCAGCGGCGATAGTGGTGCAGTGCAAAGTCCAGTCCTGGGCAGGAGCAAGAGATCTAGTCTCAATATAAAGTGCTTTCAATGCTGTGTCAGTGCTGGTCAAAGCCCCCCTCCCCACCAGTGCCCACTCCCTCCCCCCATCCCACCCCTGCTCAGTCATTCTGTCTTGGTCCAATTGCCCTTACATTCATTAGCCATGCGAAATGCTGCATGAGGCGATGGCCTTGTAGGAGGCCCTGGACGAAGGCTGCACTTGAATGCCATGCAGCCCCTCTGTGTTTGACAGAATCCCCCAGTTAAGTCACAAAAGCATGACGGGTTTTCCTCTAATCCTCTAAGGAGTTTATCTCTCCCTCATACTGCTCAATAATGGAATGAATGGATGGATCAGCCCAATCTTGCTTCAGTAATTCAGTCTCATACTATAGACGTTCTGGAAGACCCCTTATTCTCTTCTCAACTGCACGAGGCTGCCTGGACCCTTGATAATAATAGGTCTGTTAATCTTAAAGCAGTTTGTCAGAGCTGGGGTAGCAGTTCTAGATGAGTGACAAAACTATAAAGTGCAAATACATTTCATTACACACCTGATTTGCATGAACGTTGTCTAATCACTGAAGACATGGCCCAGCCACAAATCTGATTTGCATGCTTCCCTTCCTGTGGTCAAGTGAAGGTGTCGGTGCCTTCATGCAGGATGCCAAAGGCCAGAAAAGAACACGCACCACTTCCCTCAATTCACAGTCCCTTCAAGGAATTCAACAAAATTTTGCTTCTGGGATGTGATGCACTGTTTGTGTGTCACCCACCTAGAGACATTAATTTTTTTAGGAATACCAGAAAAGAGCATGCAGCGGGGGGCTGTCCTCTTTGCAAATGACCGAGAAAAAGTTGCCTAACATAGCTCTGTTCCTTTTCTGTTTTTGGATACAGGTTAGCTACGGACTAAACTTACCAGTCAAAGAATTAAGTCTTGGACTAACAAAAGGGAGATATACTCTGCAGCATTTATATCAGTGAAACAGGGACGATAAGGATAATGTGCTAGCGATGAAGCTGACAGTGTGGTACCCTGGCTTGTTTTATGAAGGGATGCTAAGAACCCTCACAGGTGATAGCTAAGCAGGTTGTACTAAAACTTGTACTTTCAACTTTTGCATACCAGCAATGCTCAAGCAGTGTAACACTAAAAAAATGGAATTACAGCACACACCAGTATGGGGAACTGGGATACAAATACAACCAACACAACTGAGCAAGGCAGAAGTGGCTTTAGTCTCAGCCCCCTGGAACATGCACAAGGAAGAGCCATGGCCATGCCACAAGTGCCGTTTTCTGGCAGATGTATTTTGCCCAGCACTGCCCTAGGTCTGCTAGCATTTCAAACCCTGACATCTCTCCCAGAGGCAAACTTGCCTTTCCAGTAGAAAAAAAGCAAGCTTCAGGTTTTTGTCCTTAGAAAACTAGCATGCCAATTCAGTCCAACAAGTTTTACTTCCAGTAGCACACCGCTCGTTGGACAAAATGGGGAAAAACCCGCACACTATAATACAGAGCGGTCAGCTGGGTTTTACATTATAAAGGATTTACAGTCTGTGCTGGTTTCCTCTTGCCACTGAACAAGTCTGGGTGACCTGAATGAGGGTTTCTAATGCAGGGGTTCATTTCATTCAGAGTGAAGCAGCATGTACAGCACATCCTTCCTCACAGATCCTGCTGTGTTATCTCACAGCAGCAGTATGGTACGCAACACCCCACCTGTGCTGCATTGCGCATCCTGCTACAAACCGAAGATTTGCATGGCTGCAGTACACTGTTGACAGAACAAAAGCAAGTCAGGATAAACAGAACGCCACCACTGGCAGAACCTACAGACCGATTCTGTGGACCGGTCCAATTCCTCCCTATGCACATCACACATCACTTGGCCTATTCTGTGCTCCACAGCAGGCACAGCTTGCTCAGCAAACAACAGGTGTGTGAGAGGTCTTTCTCATTTGCAGTGTAGGCCAGGCAAGAACATACTTGCCGGTTTATTTTGCAACATACCAAAGAATTTTTTTTTTCTCACCATATGATTATATGCTTCTTTTCCTCCCATTTTTAGCCACACGTAAATAATAGACTGGCAAAGAAGCTAGATATAGGCTGGACAGAGTGTGAGCAGTGTGGAATTTTCAGATTGTCATTGTAATCTCCAATTAGCCCCTAATATATTACTCAATTAAAACCTCTATGCAAGACTGTGTGTGGTTACCAACTTTATATGTACAGAAGCAAGGTTAGTAAAGAAGCTGATTGCCTGTTTGCCTTCTGTTATTAAGAATGATCAGGCATGACTAGAGCCAAAGCATCTGTGCTTTTAATAGCTGCAGAAAAGGGAATGGTTGGCTGGTCCAGAGTTTCTCATTATAATGAAAGATGCACTTGTCACATTCTTAGAGGCAGGGAAGTGCTGCCCTATGTTGTATTTGGCAACTCATTGTTGGGTTTAAAAAAAAAAAACCTGTCTTTTTTCCATTTGCATCCCCAACAATGGCAACCCATTTAGCAAGGAGCCTGGGTAACCTTGCCCTCAGCAGCCAATGCTTTAAATCAATATAACCAATGATTCAAAGAGACTTAGATCAGCTGGAGAACCTGATTGATTTTCATTTTGTTAGCATGAACATTCACACATACTTATTTACATGGCTACATTTCATCAGGCACATTCTTAGTTTCAAGATCTATCAGATTTTGGGTCTGTACATTTGCTTAATTCCATAGCTCAACCAATACAACTATTCAAAGCATTAAATTGTTAAGAACAATTTGGCTTATACCATTAATCTATTAATACATTGGTTTCTCTCTCAAAAAAGTGGTGTAAGACATTCATTATATTACTCTTCTACCCTAGTGACTATTTCCACCTGATATTAGAAGCATCTCAAGAAAGACAGGGTTGTCCTCACACCACAGAATAAAGCACACACCAGTCAAACACTCGCCTGCTTCTGATGCAACAGCGTACCATACTTTCATGCTGACAAGAAAGCACTGTGGTGATCCTTAGGCTCATGGGTTCTTGGGAAACTAATTTCTTCCGAGACTAGTCAGAAGAAACAGATCAAACAGTGATTTCATATCCTGGTTTGTTTTAACCACAATTAGAACAAGCTACAGTCTTCCCCTAGCAGGAATGTAGTGGTGAATTGTGGTTAATTCAAAAGCAAATAATTTCAAACTCCATTTGCACAGATAGGAGGAGGAGAACACAGACCTGAGATTTGCCAGACCTGTCTCATTGCAGGAAACTAGTTTTCCATTGTGTCTGAATCAGGCCACCATGTGATCCAACTGCACACCCAGGGCATTCTGCAATTTGCAGCAAATTGCTGGGGTCTATTTTCTGGACTACTTGCCACTTATTTCCCAGAATCCTGGGTGTGGTATATACCTTTTGGCCTTGGTGAGAGATTGTCAGGGTATATCCTTCTTGACTATCTGGTTTAGTAACTGCTGAGCTTTCACTCATCTAGTCCTTTTGATCCTGACTATGCTGTTGACCCCAATTGGACCTTGGGCAATTTCGCTTAGCTGCATCTATTCCTTATTTAGTCTATCATTGCAGACTCCTCCCAACCCTTCTGGCAAGAGATTTAAGACTGAAGCATTTTTCTTATTCATTTGAAAGGATGAGGTTAAAATGTAGAGATCTATTAAGGAAGAGTACCTGGTCTAAATATCATGTAATCCAAAGTATAAGAAAGTTACAGGTAAGTACAATGTACATGAAAATGGATGAGAGAGATGTGTCACTTCTTTCTTGAAAAATATGGAAGTCTACCCTTTACTACCAGATTGGGGCTTAGAATCCACAGTTAATGAGGGGTTGCTCATGGGGAAGATTTCAGACTGGGTTGGAGTGACTGAGAAAGTAGCATATATTTAACTAGATACAACCACAGAGAAATGGGAAGTGAGAATAAATATGGCTTGGCGATTGCTGCCCCCAGACACACCTGACAGCTAGCTGGGACTTCAGACTTTTCCCCCCACCCTCTGCAAAGGGCTGCCACTGAAATGAAGCAGGGTGGAGAACATCCAAGGAGAACTAATTTGTTTAAATGTTTTGGAAAACCTACACCTGCTGCATTTATCTAGCTGCTACCAGGCAGACATTTGGGTTTCTTGGAGGGAGGGAGGGAGGGAGATTTGGATGTGCCTGACCTTTGGACAACTCATTAATTTTGCCAAGGCTCCTTGGAGAAGATGCTCCATGTGAGAAGCTTTCAACAATAATCCAAGTGAATTTAGTCTGATCTGTTTGTCAGGAAGACTGATCATTCTCATTGCCAATACTGATCATGCTTCCTCTTGATCTGTATTGATGTATGCCGCTGGAGGTGAGCACATGACAACTGGAATTTGCATTCCCAATCCTTGCCCTTTGGTTGTCTCCTTTGCAAAATAAAACAAGAACCTGCTATTCCTGATGCCACCATCAGGAATCCACTCTATAATGTGGAAGCCTTTCTTCAAGGAGTTGATTAGAGAACACCTCCAGGGGTCATTGGCCAGGTGCTCCATGGTAATAATGGAAGACTGGAGTGGTGCTGACCTGCTCATTCCGAGCTGCCCTCTACGCTTTCTGCTTAGAGGTCACTAAAGCCTGCTTCACACAGGACAATGTTCATGCACAGACAGGACTGGTAAGTACACAAGTACATCTTCTGGGAAGCTCTATAGTAGAGCTGTAGTAACTCCTAAGCAGAACAGTTGAATAAAGGAACCTGTGTCACTACCATGTATCGAACCCAGTTGACTGACACCAATAAGAAATGGGTTCTTTTGGTGATGTGATCGGTTGCCTTTTGTTTCATAGGACCAGATGATCTGTCATGCACTTATGCTGGATTTAGTCTTTCCTCAGTTAAACTGCAACTAATAGAAATGAACTGATAGCAGGACTGGTATTTTACACTATGCTACCTCTTCCCTCACCTAGTGTCAACAAAAAACACATTATTTCTACAGTGCTGCAGATGCTGTTGGGATCTTTATTGGTGGCAGGCACACAGAAAGCAAAACGGTGTACCTTCCTGAAAACGCTCTTCCTAGTGTTGACATTTCTGCTTTGGCATGATGGAAATACAGCCACCTGCTCTGATCCTGTAGTCCAGCTAGATGGGAAATGATTAAAATGGGGATGGAACTCATTCCCTGGTTTATGGAGCCCTGATGCTCTGATTCAGAGCTTCAAGCACTGCACCGCACCTTCCCCCCAGCCCATGTGTGTTGACAATGAAAGCAACGGAAGGCTAAGAGAGTGGCTGCCCCTGTAGTCTTCTTCATATATCTTTAAGTTCTTCATTTTCATAGTGATCTTAATTTCTTCGCTTGGGATGTTGAGTTCTTTCAAACAAACTTCTACAGCAATGCATACTTCACACAATTTTAACACCTTAGAACAAAATCACAAAGTAACAGATTCTGACTTTGATGCTTACTGACTGAGAGACCATGCCTTCTTCCTGTCATTACATCTGGAAGCCCAATTAAAGGGTTTCAAATAGCTTGATCCTTTGTGAACTTTAAAGGAGAGGCAGTGTGATCTCGCAGTTAAAGCTCTTTATACTCCTGACAGATCCATCTGGACAGCTGCTGCACAGCCCTCTTTTTCTACAGTAAACTTAACTTTCACCCTGCAGACTTTGAGAAGATCATCTGATGGAAAGCTGGGGATAAGGCCAGGCCGTGCTCAACTATGCTCAACCATCACCGGACAAAGGAAGGCATTCTTCCCTCACATACATCCTCTGAGCATATGGTGGCCAACTGGTTATTCTTAGCAGTCTGAGGAAGCTGTCTTTATTGTAGACATGGAGACAAACCAACACAGAGAGGTAAAGCAAGGTCACACATGCAATTGGAGAATAGTACTGAAGAAATCTTGCCACAATGCCAAGCACAAGCATCCCTGTCCTCAGCCGCCTGCTCCTTGCCAAATACATCAGATAGCGCATCTAACTCATTGCTCAAAAGTTCAATCACAGTTGCAGCATGAGATCTGCTCCCTCCCTTTGCAAGAGCTGCACTGTCCCTGCGGCTATATAATGCACCTAGGATTTAACGTCTGCATTTATAACCATCAGGATAGCCTGGTACATGCTACAGAAGACACATGCTAAAAAGGCCCACAAATCCCCACACTCTTCAGTGTTGAAAGGAAGGTGTGAATTCCAAAGACCCTTGGATCATTGCCTAATTCAGAGCATGGGGTTCTTGCCACTAGACACAAGACTTCGCTCTTTATTTTTTCCTGATGGTCTACAGCAGTCTATATAGCTTAAAGAAGTAAATCCTATTGAGTTCAAAGGGCCTTGTTTGCAAGCAAGCATGCACACAATTGCAGCATAAAATGCTCTTGGTTGTTCCCTACACCTCCTAGCCTAACTGGATTCTTGGAAAATCATGCATCTGCCACCAAGTTTGCTACCATGCCCTGGAGCCTTTGTGGCGGGAAGTCTGGCTGTGCACACTGGCTGCCACATCAATCAAAAAATGAGTTCATGGCATGTTGAGCAGGGGCAGGAAGAGGAGTAAGGGGGCATTTTCCCAACTTCACAGTAAGAGTCCAGGCCTCCAACACTTAGTTCTTGACTTAATCTACCCTGGGCTAATAACCAAAGGTAAAAGCAGAGTTTGGGCAGTGAGACGCTGAGCAGATATGTACGACTAAAGAAGGGGTGAAAGGGAGGCCTTAAAGAGGGAAGAGAGCTTCCTTAATAGCAAACTCCCTGGCATTTTTCACACTGTACTGCTCTTTTGGCAAATACTGGCCACCTGTTGCCCAGGTGCAGTGAGCAGAAGACTGGCTAATCCCTGGCTTTCCTTTGGGACCTAACAGAGCTGAGGTTGGTACCGGCAGCAGCTCCTTAGCCTTTGGCACAGTTCTTACTGACTCTACATGTGGCCAAAACAAAACAAAAAAAACCAGCACCTTTCTGTCCCTCTCTGGTAATGCTTGGTCCACCTGGAGAATTACCCCACTCTTCAGTTTAAGCTTGTTTGGGGCTGCCCAAAATGTCAGCACCTGGAGCTATACCTCCCTGGAGTGGCTTCCTCTCTGCCTAAGAGGAAATGTCAGAGTCCGCTGCCAGTCAGCTCCTTCTCTTTGCAAGTGAACTTGAAAGAGAGAATGGCAAGCACAAGCTTAGCTGATCCACCCTCCTTCTCTCAGGTTGATGAAAACCTGGGGCAGATCCCCAAAGGCAGCGCTGACCCTGTCCCTGCTTTCCTTCCTTCAATGCGCTTTCTGCTCAGGAGAAAGTTGAGCTGGGCTTTTGAGGAGTCCGAATCCCTTCCAGCGAGGCACCCTTGGCTCCTTTGTCATGCAGAGAGCCAGATTGCAAGAACTGTTAGAGGACGAGACTTTGCAGAGTCCACGGTTCTCCCTAGCACTGTCAGTCCAACAGTCACGACTGTTCCAGCCAACCCACTGAGCAAGGACTCTGCTCTCCTGCCCCAGTAGAAAGCCATGGCAGGAGCACAGGCACGACAACGCTACTGATGGCAGCCCTTGATGAGAGGTCAGGGGTCGGGGATGCTTGGAAAATGTGAGCGCCAATGAGAATTCAGACATTCGAAAAACCTGCAGTGAGACCTATTTATATCTCTAAAGCTACGCCACCCTTCATGTAAGAACCCATCAGTGAGGCCATGGCCAAAAGCCCACTGGGAAATCACTGGCGGTGGGTTAGCATGAGAGGAGCCCGAAAAGCAAAATGGCCCCCACACACAGAAGGGATCACCTCCAATCCAAAAGAACAAAATAAATAAAGAGTCTGAATAATTATAATAATCATCATCATAATCCACAACCACGGCTAGAGGAGAAAAGAAACGGTCAGCCCGGGAGCTCCAGAAGAGCATCCTCTGCGAAAACAAACGATAACACAGGCCACAGACTTCCAAGCGCAAACACGACCACTGGAGAAGGCCCATGCTTTGGCAGAGAATGCAAATACTGTAAAAGTTTTTTGTGGGTTTTTTTTTTGTTTTGATATATATATATTTTTTTCACCTAACAAACTAACACCGTTCAACACTGGGGTCAACACAGGGAGGTGGAGCCTTTTTTGTTTGAAGTTGAGACATTTTCATTGCAACACCTGGTCACCTGAACAGCCGGATGGACAGACACAAAGGAAGGAGTTGGTGGGGGCGGGAGGTGCAGTGTGGCCACGCTGTGAGCTGGATGGCTGGATTTGCTGATTTTTTTGTTTTGTTTTGTTTTGTTTCTTTTTTTTTTTACAATTGAGTCTTGTTGGGTATATTCCCTTGTGTGTGTGTGTTTCCTTTTTTCTTTTTTTTTTTCCTTTTTTTGCAAACACAGGCACTGGAAATGAAACAGGGGAGGATGGGGAAAGGGGGACACGAGCATGCGGGCACGTGCTTGTCACCGCTGCTCCCAGCTAGCGGCTCAGCTCAAATCTCTATCTCCTTCGGGATGAAACCAGAACAGCCGGCATTAGTTCTGAAAGACACAAGCAGGGAGGGAAAGATACGGTGATGGATCACCCGGGACACCCAGCAGGCTCACTTGCCCTTTTCCTGTTGGCCAGCACCAGGAGGAAAGCATGCTGCCTGTCAAATTGCTTACTCTCATTTTCACACTGTACACAAGCAAATGCATTCAGGTGCACAGAGGTTCAGCAGGCACTGCTTGTTAGAGCCCCCCCCCCCCCCCAAATCTCCTCCCATGGACAGACTGCTGGAAAACTGTTTTACTTCACAACTTTGATTTCAGCATCACTAAGTTGCCACCTGGTCCTCAACCTTGTCAGGCTGGTGAGTGCATTTCATGCAGAATGTCAAAGGTGCTCTCACAAAATGGTTGCTGTGGGAGTCCATAACGATTGGTATGACCAGTCCCAATACACACATTTCCCAGAAGGTGAAGTGATGGTGCTAAGAGAAAACGCAACTCGCCCAAGAATCTTAAGTATAAAGCAAAGGCAAGATCTGAGGTTAAAATTACAGAACCACCCTTACGAATCCAAATAAAGATGGGACCGAAGGGCAGCGCTTCGCTTCGCTTTGCCCACCTTCTAGTTTAAAATGTGCATTAAGAAACAAAAGAGCTTGGTGGAGGCCGAGAGAAGTGCCCTCTTGGAGCTGCCCATCAATTATGCATCCTGTTCTCCTTTCTTGAGGAGGGTGTGCACTGTACTGGCTGGCCGCCCCCTGTGAAAATTACATACACTTCCCTCCCTGGAGCACCATTAAAAAGAAGGAAAAAGAAAAAAAGAGCGCCAAACAAATGTTTGAGCGGTTCTTGGTTGACTAATGAACTCTGAAAAGTTATTGAAAAGCGAAATGAGCGTGAACAGCCTGCTAGAAACATGGGGCAAGGGCAACACCCTGCAGTCAGCCCAGATGGCTCTTGGAGGTGCAAGAGTGCTGTGAAAACCCTGCACCCACTCCTGAATCTGTGCCTGCCAGTTCTCGGCCACCCTCGCTCCAACACATCACCTTCCACACAGACCCCCCTTCCCTTTTTCCCATGTCAGGTGACTCTGCCAGAGGCCCGTTCTGGGCATAATCTTACCTTCACTGGAGTGGTGCCACTGGTGCTCCGGAGCAATGGAAGTGCACATTCTGCCACTTGCCATCGCGACGGTGCCAGACCCGGGTCTCTTCAGACTGGCAAGTGCGGGGACGGCCCTGCCCGTCGATGTACTGCGTCAGACGGATGTAGGCGATGCAAGCCGCATCTTCCCCAATGACGTGCACGTGAGGGTTCAGGATGGTTGTGTGAATGGGCTTGCTGTTCTTCGTTAACACTGAAAAGGCAAAGGCAGCAAACGAGTCAGTTTGTAGGGTGGCAGATGTTGCAAGCGAGGAGGGAGCCAGCGGAGTGGCACAGAGGGGATGCAGCTGAAAGGAATGCAGAGAACTGCCTTGTAACAGGCAAGGCTAGTTGTTGGCCAGAGGGCTCTGCATGCAGCGGGGTGGGGAGTGAGAAAATTCTGCACCGGATGAGGCATGGAAAAGGGGAGTTACTTCTATCTCCTTTTTCGTTTGGAGAGCAGTAACTGTCAGGCACTGCTTGTTGATTTGGGGCTCACTGATGGCCCATTGCTTTTAACTGGAAATGCCAGTTTGAACTGGGGGCCTTCTGCCTGGCCTGAAAAGCATGTGCATTCCTGAATTGGTGGCAGTCCTCTGTTCCTGCAGACTCAGGCACCCTGGAACAACCGCTGGCCTCTAAAAGGACCAAACTGGATATCTTGTTGTTTCTGCTAAAGCAGCCACACTGGGGGCAGATGCATTTGGATTTAGGCAAAAGCACTGAAGGAGGGACGTGCTCTGAATCGTATCTCCCATTTACCAGTCCAAAATAGAGTGCTGAGATGAAGGATTACTAAGAAGGACTGGCCGAAGCCTTCATGTTACACAAGTGCTTTATGATCTGAACTGGCTTCTAAGCCATATCTAGGCCTAGTGCAAAGCACTGGTAGGAAAGACTGGGAGCCACGTTGCCTGAAGAATCGTCTTCTATACCTGCTTGGACCCTGAGATCATCCTCAGCAGCCCTTCTCCAGGTGCCCTTGATGTGTGGTTACTGAAGAGAGAGGCTTTTCTTTGGTGCTACCCCAACTGGGCAATAACTTCCCCAGTGAAACTTGCCTGGCACATGTTTGGACTTGTTTCTAGAAAGATGAAGCGCTGGACAAATATCTTTTTGATACTTCCAGGCTTTTAGGATTTCACACTGCCACTGACTTTTACTCTGGCTCTACTCTGGGTATATACTGCTTTAAACATAAAGATACTATATTATGATTGCATTTTATGGTTTAAATGTTTTTGCAAGCCACCCAGAAAGCTTTAGCCATTGGATAATACATACATGTAATAAATAAATAAACTCAATGCGAAGTCTCCACTCACCCTCAAACTATGATAAGCTGCTGTAAGGAAAAATGACAGGCACAACATTCATTACAGCAGCTTCGGGGAAAGTATAATGTAATTCTAGGCAACCACACAGAAAAAAGGCAATCCCCCACTAGCCAGCCAGTCCTTGCCTCCCACCCTCTAAACTGAAGGAGAAGATATCCCATTGGAAGACTTCTGGTCCAAACACCAGTCTGTGTGCGCTGATGCTGATTGTGGGGGGAAGCTCCCACGCTGGAATGCTTTCCATCATCAGAAGGTTACCACTGGACAGCCAGTATTTCCAAGGGATATTAATATACTAAATAAAATGTTAACAATGTTAGTTCTGTGCCTGTGTATATGCTGTTTTCTGCATGCAGGAAGTTCCTGACAGAAGGGAGCCTTCAAACACTGATTTTGTGACACGACACAGGAAGCAAAATGATGCTTAACACTTTTTCCAAAGGGAATGTTAATTTTATTGGCCAAAATCTGTCACTGGTAAGTCCACAGACTTCATCTGAGCTAGAGGGCCTCTCAAAGGAGGCATCAGCAATTGCAAGGATACAAATTACCATCAATATTTCTTCCACGAGCAAGGACCTGGAAATATTTTAAGGAGACCTATCAGATGTTACTCCTGAATTGGGAGAGGGGGCTGCTGGAAGAGACTTTTGTAAGTGGATGAGAAGCTCATCACATCTTACATACAACAAGATGTACTCACAGTTTTCAAAGTAAAATCTGTGGAAGTCCATCCCTTCGACAAGGTTGCCCAAGGCTTCAGGTTCAAATGAAGTTAAGCCTGGATCACAGATTTTTCTAAACAGCCAACAAAGAGACAGGTGATGTAAGATAATTTCCCTGCAGGAAGAGATGAAACTGTCCCCCATGGACTGTACAGTACCTGCCTTTCATTGTTTTCCTAAGGATGCCTCATAGGCCTGCTTAGAAGCTGGATCCCAAAAGGAAAGACTTGCCTCCTCTGTGCAGGCTCAGGGAACCTGGTCCATTGTTCCTCATATTTATTCAGGGAGAATTTAATCTATCCCTCTGAACCACGAACTGATAAATACAATCCACCAAACTGTTGTGCTACATAATTTCAAGAACCAGATTAAAGCTACAATCCTATGCAATTTTAGCTAGGATTATGGTCCACTGAATTCGTGCACAGGATGTATTGTAAGGATGTACTTCTCTGTAAGTGTGAAAATGGTACAGTGGATCTACTATTTACCAAGAGCCCTGGAAGACGAGATTTAAATTTAACCCCTTAGAAATAATATTCAAGTTGGGTCTGCTGAAATCTGAACCCTGATGAGTTTTGAGCTGAGACAAATTGGATTTACCAGAAATTGCAGAAAGCAGTGCAAAATCCAATTAGAATTAGACAAAGGCCCATATGAAGCATCAACTGAGGACTTATCCCTGTATAGAATAAGACAAATCAGACACACCAGCCCACAGAATGGCAGGATGGGGCAACCATGAGGGAAGCTAAAATTGCCGGCTGGATTTAAAATTTCATAAACCAGATTTTTGGGTTGGGGAGGGAGGAGGATTGCCCATGAAAATAAATTCTTAGAATACTGCTGGTATCCATTCATTTAGCTAAAGGATAATACATTTGGATGGGAAAGCCTAAATATTTAATTACTAACAGCCCTCAGGACAAGGTTGTTGAAACTTCTTGCAGACTGAGGAATGAATTTCATTCTGGAGAAGCTCTTGGAGACCACCTTCTAATGGTGAAGGGGCAAAAGGTATGAAACCAAAAACTCCAGCTAATTTTAGCTTAAAGCTCCTACTACCATTAGGAAAGGCAGCTTAAGCTTTTGGAAGGGGTGAGCCACATGCAAAAACCAGGAAACCATGAAATGATTGATGTCAGAGAAAGGGGAGAGCAGCCAGCTGGATAACCCCGGAGGGCAAAACCGGGACCTCAGGCAGTCTGGATCGCCTCTCCCTGGACCTGAGCTTCTGCATCTCTGCCTCAGAGGAACTTGCTACAGAGCAAAGGAAAAATACTCAAACATTTTGCCTACGGTCGTTGCATAATTATCATTTTTCTTAAAGCAGCTACAGTAAGAAAGTTGCATAGGAGAGCATTTTCTCAGAAGCCAGAGCGGCCTTTGCATGAAGAGGACTGAGCACCTCAAGAACGTGCTCCAGTTTTATGGTTGGTGCCGAGAAAGAAGAAGTTTCTTCTTTGTACCTGCTTCTGTGTAATTCAGGAATTAGCTGCTCTACGATCTCTCTAAATGGATTTAAAGCAGCATTCCATGACCTGGTGCCCTCCAAGTGTTTTGGATTTCAAAACCCATCAGCCCCCAGCCAATGGTCTGAAATTCTGGGAGCTGTAGTCCAAAACAGCTGGAGTTTGCTTCCAGATAGAGGAAGGATTATTTAAATTAAGAGTAAGCAGCATAGTGACCAGATTAGTCACTCTGATGAAGGATCCCTGCATAAATGGAAACACATGAAAATTGCTTCTCAGCCTATTGGTGAGCTCTCACACCCAGCCTACTCACGCATAGGCCTCGAAGTCCCCATTGTTCACAGCTTCTATCAGCTGCTCCGTTATCTTGATGATTTCCTGCTTGCGGGCTACAAGTGGAGGCACAAGGAGAAAGCAGAAAGAGGGAGGGAGTAGAGAAGCCATGAGTGCCAGTGAGAGCAGATGGCCGACATGCAGAACAACAGTTGCCTCAATGGTAACTACATGCCCCATTTTGCCCCTAGAAGTTTATACGAACTGTTTCTCTTCAGTGAGTTCTTGCAAGGTGGACTCAGTGAGATGTAGCGATGAGAGTGTCGGTTATAACAACCAGGGACACTCAGGTTCAAGTCCCCACTCAGCCATGACACTCACTGGCCGATGTTGGGCCAGTCAGTCCAGCCTAATTTATTTTGAAGGACTGCTGTTTAAAGATTGAATTGGGAGAGCACACAATGCATGCTGCCATGAACTCCTTGGAGGAAAGGGTGGATTTTTCATCATCATCATCATCATACAGGTAAGCACCTTGGAGACTGAATAATTATGTACAGGGCTTCCCTAACCTGGTGACCTCTGCATGGCTTTGACTACAGGTTCTACCACCCATACCAGCCGGAGACAAGGAGCGCTGTAATCCAGCACATTTGGAGGTTGCCAGGCTGGGAAAATAACTAAGCACGGCCGATAAGAAATACTTACTGTGTGCAGATGCAGGTGTGCTGGCTTCCTTGTTACATATGCAGCTCCTAGACCAGCCACCCACTTGAAGGAGAGTGACTAAAGCAGCTGCTACAAACCTTTGGAAACCAGAAATTACTGGCAGCTCTCTCTGGAGTAATATCACTTGCCAGAAACACGCTCCAGCAAAGACATTCCTTCTCCTCTGTCCTGGGGCTGCTCACAGCCCTCTTACAACAAATGGACTGAAGAGCCACTTATCTCTGAAGCCAGCACACATGGGAGATCGGGGGAGATGCTGGAATTTACAAGGCGTCCAAGTGTCCCAATTATGGAGCAGACACTATGAATAATGCAACATCCCAGTGGCGGAGATGGTGTCAGCAGCCTTACCAAGGTTATCTCCCTGGAGCAGGTGCCTTTGGAAACTTCTGCCCTCACGGGGCTGAGAGAATCCACTTCATGCTTGCTGAGCTTCAGCTGCAGTCCACAACCCCTCCCCACCAAGAGCCTGGGCTCCCACTGATCAAGCAAATGCATCTTGAATTTCATCCTCACATACATTTTACAGGAGGGCTAACACATTGGAGATCCTCAGCAAACAAAGATTCCAACCACTTCTGGTGAACTAGTGGGTTTCATTTGATAGAAAGCACCAGATGCAGATCCAGGTGGTGTAGATTTAAGAGAAGAGAAACCGGACTCTTGCACGGCCTCTGAAGAAAGATCAGCATCTTTTGGGCCTCCCCATCTCTCACCTAGTTAGCAACCATTCCATCAGGTTACCTCACTTTTTCCATTCTAACTGCCTGCGATAAGGATTGTAACTTTAAGCACTGGTGCCTGAATTTGTTTCTCTCCCTTTTCTCTCCCTTTTTTTTCTTTGTGTGGCATTTTATTTTAGATATAGTTTAGATTATAAACCTAAAGGCAGAGATTATCTTACTCTTGATTATTGGTAAACTGCTTTGGGAGATGTTTGAACCAAAGGACAGGATTAAAATAAAATACTGCAAATAAAATTACTATTTAAAAAAACTCAAGCCTCCCCACATGGCTGTCCAAGCTGCTTTTGAACCCATTTCCATAGCCTGATACATGCAAACAACAAGTAGCTTAACACACACAGTTCTGAATCTGAAGCGAGAACAGGATAAAAAGTCATACTTTGCCTACTGAAACAAGATGGGTAAGGTTAACTTGAAATATTGTCTGCCCGCCTCTAATTTCCTTAGGTCAGGGCTTCTGAATCTGTGATTAAACCCCTTGTTCTTGAGACAAGCCTGAAACTGCAAAGCCACGGACTGCTCTGCCTCAGTGGTTGTTCCATAAATGTCATTGATCACAGTGCAGATTTCTTTCTAGCAAATTTAGCTAGGATTGTGCTGTAAGCAACCCTAACCCTAACCCTAACCCACCACACTCTGAGAAAAAAGATGCTGTGAACTCCCTTCTCTAAAGCAGTTACTACAATACTTAAACATTACAAACTCCCTGGGAAGCTTTTCAAACACATGATTCTTCTTTTGAAGCAATGTTTTCGGCAACATTCCACTGGGCAGGTCTCAAGTTCAGACTTGCTTGCTTCAGTTCACACTGAGTTAAGAGGAGTGAGACTCAGGACATTGTTCTCACCTAGGCTCAGTCGGTTATCTTCCCCTTTGGTTATCAAAGGCTAGTGCAGTCATTATGGAGGGACATGGAACTCCAGCCTGCAGACTGAATGTGGTTCATGAAAGATCCCCAGTCGGAAACTAGAGATGAAGTGTTTTCCTCTCCTCCTCCATGTTGAAAGTAAACTTTCAGCAGCCTCCATTGTCACTAATGGAAGCGTTAAAAAGTCTAAATGCAGCGGGACGGGTGGGTGCATGTGCCAGAGTGAGAGCAAATAAGGTCTCGGCAATCACAATGGGGCCACAGGATGGCCCTGCTACATGAGGTGCCATGTTGTCCCCAGGCTGGAAAAGGCTCCCCAGCCTGGCTGCAAAACTTCCACGCCTTTCATACCAGTTTCTGGGGAGTAACAAGTGGCAAAGGGCGAGTGGCTTTGTGACTTCCTGGTGTGCTTCCCCAAAGCATCTAGTTAGTCTGCGTGGGACCAGTTGGATCAGTTCCTTTACTGTTCTTAAGACAGCAATCTTACACACTCTTTTGTGGGAGTAATTCCCACTGAATACCATGGGATTCATGTTCTAGTAAATACTGTTAAGACTGCACTGTTGCGCCCAGTGGTCTACCGGAAAAAACCCCCATCTCTGCAACCTTTAGGAATTAGCTCTTTAGGATTCATTCATTTGAATCCTTCAAAATGGCCTTCAATTAATTCTCCATCATCATACCACTTTTATAATTTCCCTTGTTCTGTGTCTCCCCAGCTTACAACAAAACAAAACAAAACAAAACCAAAACAAAACATCCAGAGATGTTTACAGACATGGGCTCTCTGATCAGTCCCTTAATGTATAAACATCACCAAGGTCCTTTTTTCTCATTTGGTTCCTAATTTCATACTCAGGCATAAACATGCCCTCAGTTAGGTCTCCTGTTCCCATTGTAAAATATTAGATTACAGACATGGTACAAATGCAAAGAGCCACTTTCATCCGGGGTAGACTGTGGAGATGCTCCAGTTGGAGCCTAAACTGCAGCTGAGGTCATGTTTCTAAAACTAACCGTGCATGTAAAGGACGACGACGAGCATGCCAATGAGCAAAAGGAAGGTAGTTCCAAATTGCCAGTTTGCTGCTCTTGAACGCTTATCTGTACACTATATACTTCGTGTAGCATGTAGTTTAGCCTTCCAGCAGCTTTCATGGGGTGCAATTCCAGCATAAATTGTGATTTATATTGGAAAATGAAAGCAGACTTGTATCTTACCACTTATCATATTAGGTGTGCTATGGGCCAAATAGCAAATGGGTGGAGGAAGCAATTTAAACCAGGAAAACAATGGAGAGAGAGAAGGTTAACTCTTTCCCTCAGCATAGAAATACTGATCTGACTCACTCCCCACTGTATCTCTTTTATGTTTACCATTTTTAAACATTCAGGAGAATGAATCATGGGGCACTCCTAATCTCTTCTAGTTGGGGAAGGTTCCTAGTCCAAGTTCTACCCTTTCCCACTGCTTGAACAATAAAGGCCTTTAACATCACACAATTAATACAATGGTTTATACAGCTGCATGCATGACAGTCTGCAAAGTAGCTAGTGCTGTACAATTCTACATGCTATGAGATGCCCCTGCCCTGCAAAAGCTCTGCAGGTAAGTTACAAAATGGCATAGAATAAATGGTGATGGGAAACATACAGTACAGATTGGGAGGAAATTAGTGAACTGAGCAAACCATTCTGTTGTAAGTTTAATGGGCTGCTTCCTTTTCACTGCTGCCAAGATTCTCCCTTCCATTGGCTTTCACTCCTCTGTATCCCATTCAAGGGTGCATATATACAATGATGCTTTCCCCTTCCTTATTAATACCCATCACATCCTGCACACATCTATGCCCAGAGCCACTAATATGAATTAGAATGAACAATGCACACAGGAAAAGGTTGGAATTCTGTACACACTTTGCCTAGGAGTAAGCTCCATTCAACTCCTTGTCTGAGAACTTATTTCAAACCAACATGCAGAGGTTCTTCTGTTGCATAGTTTAACATGCATAGTTAAACTATGTAATGTAACTTTATGTGATCTTAAAGTTGCACTAAACCAGTGACCACTGAAGCCTGCATCTTGCTGTATATTTCTCCTGGTGGGCAAACCAGCCTCCCAAGGGAAAAAACAAATGCCTTTTCTTTAACTTTCCACTCGTTGCCAGTTCTTACCTGAGAGCTTGCTGGCCATCCCTGCTTCCTCTCTGTTCTTTCTATGCCCTGCTCTAGCGCTATTTCTCTGGCATCGGAGCTCCCGTTTGCCAATGGCTCCCTCCAGCTGCAAAAGGCCAAGCTGTTATGCTGTCCTGTAAACCTACACTGCTGCCACAGCCTCCCATTTTTTCAGCATTGGAAGACAGTTCAGCCCAATGAGACAGACACAGTGAGCTTGTGACTCACCATCCCATGGAGAAAATAAAGCGCTTTTTCATTTCCCCTGCAGTTGCCACCAGGCGCAGTGAAGAAGCTGTGCACGTCCAGAGCTTGAGGCCACACAAACAGCTATTTTAAGGTGCTATCTAGATTTCGTTAAATACACAGCAAGCGCATCATGCATCAGTGGCTGCAATGTCCGGGATCTGCCACAAACACAACACTTTTTTTTACCAAGAAAGCTTTTGCGCCAGGCAAAGCATCTACAACACAACCTGCATTATTTGGTTGTGAGGTGCATGTAATGTACTCTTGCTGTTAGCCTGCATTCGTATCAGCTTGGTGAGCGGCCAAGGTTTGCATGTAAGACTCCATTCGGTTGTTATTTCACACCTACAGTGTAGTAAAGGGAACAGAATTGACCGAATAGAACAAGCAAGACTCATCTGCAGACCATGAGAGTCCTTGCTACTTACGATCTGAAGGCAGAGGGTTTGTGACAAGTGGAAGTGGGAAAGGCTGGGTGACAGCAGGCTGTGGCCCTTCAGCTTCTGGGGCTCCTGAGCCCCGTTTCACCATAGTTAGGACATCAGACAACTTGGCAGCTGGCATGAGACAGATGGAAGAACATGGACAGAAAAATAACATAAACCAACAAAAACGGATGGAGCATGGGGAGGGCTAGAAATAAATATAGACAAATGGAGTAGATCAGTGGGCCCCACACTTATTCAGGCTGTTGCCCCCTTTCCTCCTGAGCAACAACAGTAGCACCCCACCTCCAGACAAACCTCTTCTTGTTCTAAGTCTATTGCTCTACTGCAAATTTAAAACAACCTATCACTGTCCCCCAGATCTTTCCACTGCCCTCGGGGGGCAGAACCACCTATTTTGCGAATCATTGGATTAGATCAAGGAGAGGGACCGGCGAAGAATCCCACTAACTCTCATTAGAGGTCAAGGTTACAAAGGTACTCGGTCCTGATGGGTTACACCCAGAGGTACTTTGGGAGAGTGTGGGGATATTCTCACACCCACTGGCCTCCATTTTTGAGGCCTTGTGGAGAAGGGGTGAGGTTCCAGAGGACTGGAGGGTGGCATAAGTGGTCTCAATCTTCAAAAGGGGTAGTAGAAGGGGCATGGGGTATTACACACCAGTTAGCCTTACGTCCATTCTGGAAAAGACGATGGAAAGGCTTGTAATAGGGAAATCTCTACTAACAACACGGCTTCTGTAAAAACAGGTCCTGCCAGATAAACCCAGTGGAATTCTATGGCAAGGTTTCAAGGTGGCTAGATGGAAGGGATGCAGTGAATGTGGTTTACCTGGATTTCAGCAAGGCCTTTAACAAAAGTGCTGCATGATATCCTGGTTGAGTTTTGGGATAGACCTATGCACTGTCCAATGGATTAGGGCATGGATGACAGATGGAAAGCAGAGGGTAGCTCTGGAGGGCAGGAAGGAGCAAAGCTCAGAGAACCAAGGTTCAATTTGAATGCCAGGAAGTACTTCCTGACAGTTAGTACCCCGAAGGCGTGGAATGGGCTTCCACAGGAGGTGGTTGAAGCCCCATCGGTGGGGCTGTTCAAGGATAGGCTAAACATGCACATGCTAGGCATGTCATGAGTGGAGCCGGTTGGAGCTGGGGGTCAGACTAGATGGCCTGGGAGACCCCTTCTGTCTCAGGCTGTTTCTGCTTTCCAAACAGATAATTTAAAAGTAATGTCTCAAAGAGTACATATAATACAGATAGCTTTAATACTCTCATCTGATGTGGTTTTTTCACCATGCCTAATACATCTCAGACTTTGGCAGCTAGGATGGCACATGGGAAAGAAGGAAAGAGGAGAAAACAAACAGAATGGTAAAATGCAGAGAAAGAATGAAGAGAAAAGGGGAGAGGCCTAGAAAAAAAAAAAGAGCATCTTTTTGATGCTGAGGGACGGGGCACTGGGGTCACCCTAGATATGTTATTCTTTCATGGATTAGAGATTCGTCCAAACAAGGTTTTCATCTTGCCATCACCTTGCCTCATTCACGGAATTTTACAGTGGGGGTCTAGATATGATGGACTTCCACTCATAGCCTTCTCATGTCTTCCTCTCTGTTCTTCTGTTATATTTTTAATGAGAAAAATCCATTAAGGGAGGGGGAGAGATGAGCAGTGCCTTGCTTCCAATTCCTACCACTGGGAGTCCTCCATCTGGAAGTACCCCAATAATAGCACAACTAACACTCTTCTTAGAACTGTTTCCAGATCAAGCCATTTTATGTTTCAAAAATTTAGCAAGTATGAAATAATGAGGGGGACTAACATAGGAGGGGCACATACTCTGCCCTTCCTTCAATACACCAGTTCCGGCCAGCAGCACCTTGACCTTCCCGGCCAGCAGACCTTGACCACCTTGACCTTAAAATTAAAATAACGGGGGGGGGGGGGGCAAAAACCATCAAAACGTTTTAAACAGCTAAAAACAGAGGATAAAAATGGACAGGAAAAAGACGCAAGAAAAGATTGGCTCTGCGAAAGACAAGAAACAGCAAAAGAGAAAGGTGGTTGTCCTCAAGTGCCTCGGTGGGCAAGTAACTCTTGGATAGCTTTAAAAGGGGATTGGGCAGATTCATGGGGAGGAGGCCCCCCGCATTCCAAGGTGGACACATGAGCACATGTGACTGTCACAATCACAACAGGATCAGAGGCAACATTTTATTTATTTAAAACTTTTGTATACCATCCACTTGCATGTGGTCTTGGGCCGGTTTTATACTACAACAAAGTGGAGCACAGCATCCATTCTATACAATAAAACCTCACTTATAGTCACAATCTAAACCTTAAAATACTGGGGAAATAAAAAGGTTTTGGCCTGGTGCCAAAAATAATAAAGTGTTGGCACCAGATGAACCTCTCTGGGGAGCATGTTCCACAATTGGGGCACCACCAGAGAAGGCCCTTCTCTGGGGAACCACCCTCTTAATCTCCTTCAAAGAAGGCTCCTGAGGAAGGACCTCTGATCCAGATCTTAAGGGGCGGGAAAGAGATGCTCCTTCAGATAACCAAGTCAGGAATTTGTATGCTAGCTGCTGGGAAACGGGTGGGAGGGTGCTCTTGGGCTCCCATCCTGCTATGGGCTTCCCATCAGCACTTGGTTGGCCACTGTGTAAACACAATGCTGGACTAGATAAAACTTCAGCCCGGTCCAGCATCGCTCTTACATCTTTATGTTGATCCCTTTCAGGCTGTCACGAGCGGTCTCTCTTTTCCCCCATGCCTCTCCTTTCCCCTTCCATGCAGATTAAGGTGAGAGGCTTCTAATTAGTCTTTTATTAAATTAGGCTAGCCAGAGTGGATAATATAAAGGCTGTTAGCAAGAAGCATCCATCCAGTTAATGATCCCTCTAATTGTTTAATTAGTTCTGCCCATTTCAGAAAGGTGTTTCCAAATTGAATTCACCTTCTTCCTTCCTCATCAAATGGAACTGGCTCCACTTTCAGGGACGTTCATGCTGCTTGTGGAACAAATGATGGAGATGCCGGACATTAAATTTGCCCACTCATCTGATATGGCCTGGAACCGCTGGGTTGAGCAAGTGACCCCCCCCCCCCCCCCGCTCTACCATGTCTTTCCCGGAACCAAAGAGAGTCTGGTTCGCACCAGCTGCTGAGCTGATAGACTTTGGTAATTTGGATCAGCATTCTGATCCTACCTCTTCTTAACAGTTCAGATCCAGAGTCTGAAATATCCACTTGGAATGCTGAAGTTTAGGGAAAGCAGGCTCCCTCCCTGCACCTATTTTCACAGCCAACATGTTAAAGGTTGGCCTGGGAAAGCTGGTGGACTAATTTGAAATATAACTGGCTGGTGGGGGGGAAAGGGATGGATTGCATAATTGAGTATGTCCCCCCTATGAGTCCCACCACCATCACTTATTGAGGTTCTTCCCTAGTGTTGCACCGTAGTTCTTCCTGCACGGGCCTGTTTTTGCCCAGGGCATACATGCAGGTTAAATGGCACAGTCTGAGAATGCTCTTGCTGTGTTTGTCTAGATCAGCCTTTATAACCGGGTCTGAGTTAACTTATACTAAGAGCTGTTTTTCCGCTTAAGAGTGGAACATGGGCGAGTCACACAAAAATAATGAAAAATGCATGGTTCACTATAGTGAGAATCAAATGCCCGTCTGAGCTTTCCCTGACTCAGCAAGAAAGCGCCGTTACACCACTCTGGGGTTCCCTGCCTGCGTGTGCAGGAATTCCAGATTACAATCCTTCTCAAATTATTATGCAGCTAAGCTCCCCGTAGCATATCACTCAGAGGAACTGCACCTGTTTAAATGCAAGGAGTTTCTGGAGTGTGTGAGTGCTTGCAGGAGAGGAAGAGGAGTGAAAAATCAAGAGGACGTTGCAGAATGTGTGCGATAAGCTGGGTACATGCAGGCAATACCTGCTACTTACACTGGAAAGGATTTGCAACACCTGAGGAAGGGCTGGGCAGAGGGATGCAAGGCTTTGGCTCTTCAGCATCGGGGGTCTCAGAGCCCCTTTTCACCATGCCTAATACATCAGACAGTTTGGCAGCTGGGATGAGACGAGGGAGAGAATGAATAGAAAACAAAGCAGAAAAAATTAACAGAAAAGGGAAACAAATACACAATAAAGAACCAGGAAGAAGTTAGAGGAAGGATCTTGCTTAAGGAATATGGCATTTTACATGTAAGGAGGGATGTGGCTTAATGACTTTAATTGCCTAATTTACTTACATTTCAAGTATTAATCAGAGGATTAATGCCCTTGATTAATTAAGGCATATTGGTTCTTTTTGTTTTCATCTTTGGATAAATGATCGTATAAACAATTACATTTGTTGCTTCTCAGGAAAGATGGGCCGGGCAGAGTTCAGGATTCTTTGGGAGCAAATAATTTGTCCGGAGAATGACATATGTTAAGAGCAAACGTGTGTGAGCAAAATCCTTTGAGATTCTCAGCACGTATAAAGGGTTGTGTATTCAGGATCAAACCTGATTCCGACAACAACCTCTTAAAACTACCACCCTCTTTTCTAACTGCATACACGCCAGTGGTGTTCCTAGCAGTGAGTGAAAGCAAAGTCGGAGAAGTGAGCATGACTTCTCAGCAGCCAGTCTGTTCAGCGGTCCGTCATATCATATGCAACTTACGCTGGAGCGGAAGAGCATTTGCAACAACAGGAGATGGAAAGGGCAAAGTGATGGAAGGCTTTGGCTCTTCTGCTCCTGACTGCCCAGAGCCTCGTTTCACCATGCCTAATACATCAGAGAGTTTGGCAGCTGGGGTGGGACGGATGGGAGCAGGGAGGGCAAGAAAGGGAAAGAAACAAATTTTAAAATGCAGGGTGGAAAAGAGAAGTATTAGAAAGATCAAGTAGAGAATGTAATCAGGACAAAATGACATACAGGGAAAGCTCTTCTAATATTACTCACACATTCCTAGCTTAATTATAGCCTGCTTAATATTCTCCCTAGAACCCTTTTTTGTGGAAGCAAAGAATCATATTAATTCTTTTTAAAAAGAAATTCCTCTAACGTTTTATTCCCATCCTGTAAGAGTCTTTTCTCCGGCTCTTCCTAACCTAGAGTTCTGCTGCAGACAGACTCACCTGCGTGTATGAATGACTCACCTCATTCTATGAAATATGCTTAGCAAAGGAGAGCAGCCCATATATAAGACATTTCTCTGCTCTTTTCCTATTCCACCTACATGGGCGCCATTGTTTTTAAGCATTTGCAAAAATAACACAAAGCATTTTGTCACATGAAATGTTTTCATGCAGGATTGGGAAAAGAAAACATTATTAGTGTTGCAGGACTTTTGATCTTTTTATAATTCAATCTACCCTTTTAAAGGAACTTGAAGCACATCTCCCATCCTTGCTAGTGGATGCCCCACCCCAGAAAAAAACTTGTTCATCTTCAGCAAAGGTGACTAGAATCAGGGCATCTGCCAAGGGCTCACATCCCAACAGGGCACGCCAGGCAAGAGTGCCCTGAAGTTGCTCCTTCTCTTCACTATTGCAGCCTGCTTGTTCACCTCCCTTTTGCTCTAGCCCAGGTAACAGCGATGATGCCAAGAGGAGCAGGAGAGGCCACTGACTCTCTCCTGTTAAGGAAGCAATTGTTAGCAATTACAAGAAAGAGGGAGAGGAGCAGTTGCAGCTGGTGCCGAGAAGGCAGACCTGTTGACAGGAGGAGCTCATCAAGGGTATCTTGCCCAAGGACCCTCAAAAATCCGAAGCCAGCACTGACTGGATCCCAGCAAGATCAAATGCAACAAGCTATTACATTTGTCTTCTTTAGAAGACCTTCTAAAGTGATTATGGAGACCCTCTAGAATTTTCACCCAGATCAACTTTTCAGTGCTGCAAACCCGGGTAACTATCCACTACTTACTCTGGGGAGATGAAAGGTTTGCAACAGCTGAAGTTGTGGAGGGTGGAGAGACTGAAGTCGTTGGCTCTTCAGCTTCTGGGGGCCCTGAGCCCCTTTTCACCATGCCTAATACATCAGACAGTTTGGTAGCTGGGACAGCACAGGTGAGAGAAGACAGGGAAGGGGAGAAAGAAAACAAATATAATGGAAAAAGAACTGGGGAATAAAGAACACTGAAAAGATGGGTTAGGAAACAGGAACATTAAATGAGAAGGGTCCTTTAAAGTCACACCTAATCTCCCTGCCCCACCAGGAACCAACACAAAAACTGTGCTCTTACCTAAACATTCATGGCTAGTAAAGCCATGTAGACAAAGCTGAGGTCCCATTGAAATCAGTGGTCCAAGGTAGGATGAGACTCAGGTCAATGGAATTAACTTAATCTTGTTCCAACTCTAATATTTATTCATGCAGTCAGGGTGTTTTGTTTTCTGTAACTGTTCTCCAGAACATAGCTGAGCTCAGATGTAACAGGTGATCGTGCATCCTCACAATGTGATAGAGCATGCAGAGGCCTCAGGGTCATGGACCCTGTCTGCTATTTTATATACCAGTGATGGCGAACCTTTTAGAGACTGAGTGTCCAAACTGCAACCCAAAACCCATTTATTTATCACCAAGTGCCAACACTACAATAAAACCTGAAAACTGAGGTTTTTGTTTAGTAAAACAACTCACAGCCAGTCCAAGCAAATGTCTGTCTGTCCATCCGTCTCCTTGGCAGCGCATTGGCTGGCCATGCAAAAGCTCAGACAAGTTGTGGCTAATGAGTCACAGTTTGTGACATCATTACCTGGCACCATTACTCCTTTCTGAGCATGCACGTCACCCCTATGTGCGCTGTTATCCGATGCTCAACTGCTGGGCAGATGCTGGGGTGACTTGGCTCACGTGCCGACAGAGAGGGCTCTGCGTGCCCACTGTGGCACGGGTGCCATAGGTTCACCACCACCACTGCCCTAACCCTACCCTGGTGCACTAAGGCTAAAGTTCCATTGAAAAGAGGGGGATTTTGGAAAAGCCTTCCTTGAGTAGCTTTTTTTGCACAGCTCATCATTTCTGCACATTCTAAGCACATTCCAAGTATCAAAATCATGGCAGGACACCTCATTTTTCTAACCCCAACCCAATGATGGTGAACCTTTTAGAGACTGAATGCCCAAACTGCAACCCAAAACCCACTTATTTATCGCTAAGTGCCAACACTACAATAAAACCCCAAAACTGAGGTTTTTGTTTAGAAAAAACAACCCACAGCCAGTCCAAGCAATATCCTTGGCAGTGCACTGACCAGCCACGCAAAAGCTCGGACAAGTCGTGGCTAATGAGTCCCAGCTCGTGACGTCATTGTCGGGCGCCGCTACTCCTTTCCGAGCCTGCGCATTGGCCCCTATGTGCGCTGTTATCCAATGCTCAGCTGCTGAGGCGATGCTGGGGTGACTTGGCTCGCATTCCAATAGAGTGCCATAGGTTCGCCACCACTGTTATATACCAGTGGAGGAGATTAAAACCCTTTGCTTCTGCTTTAAACTAACCACAGTACCCTGTGATGTCCAAACTCAGGAAATAGGTTTTTGAAAGTTACACTTTGTGATCAAGCCAGGATCTGAAACCTAATCCTAGCTTCTTCTCAAACGGCACTTCAAACCAAGGGTAGGCGACTTAAGACCTTCCAGATATTTTGACCTACAACTTTATCACCCAGTTCAAACAAACCAGTTTCTCAAGTTCAGTTGTCATCAGGAACTGTGGTGAGTTTAAAATCCAAAGTGGATTATTTCAGTCCTTCAAAGATGATGGTTTCCACCCCCTCCCCTGATGTACAACAGACAAGGAGGGAGAGTGATCAAGCCCACGTAGCAGGAAGCATTGTTTCCAGTTACATCTGAAGTGGGCCACAGCTTGGGAGAGGTATCATCAGGTATCCTCCACAACGAGTGAAAATTGGAAGTCAGGAATACAGGGACTGTGTGACTTACAAGCAGCAGCGACAGCAGCAGCAGCCGATGGCATCAGTGATGACTGCAGACTGGGAGAAAGTTCAGGGGCAGTTCCGAGATTCACCTGGCTTTTTACAAGCTCATTATCAGTGGTCTTAACTGGGCAGAATGGTTGACAGACGAAAAAGAAAATGAACAAAGAAAAACAATGAAAGAAAGAAAGAAAATGTCCCCAAGGAAAGTGACAATTCTGGTGGGAGAAAAGTGGAGACAGAGGATGGGAAAGCAGAATATGCATTAACCGGGAAGGAAAGGAAGGATGGAGAAATGGAACCAAAAAGAGGGAAAAATATATATATAGGAGGCATGGACAACATCTAACTAGAGGACTTGACTGGGAATAACAACGAATCATAGTGTTTGTATGCTTTTCCTATGTATTCAAAGCAATTCTTACACCATTATTCCAGCAATTCTAGTCCTGTACTGTTATCCTCATTTTGCACATGGGAAGGAAATACTGAGGCTAAGAGACGGCGGCTGGCTTAAGGTCATCAAATGCGTGAATGGCCAAGCTGAGATTTAAACCCATGACACCCGGTTGTCTCAGGCTCTTAACCATTACCTGCTTCAATAACACTGGCAGTTAAGTCACCTTGTTTTCCTTGCATTCCTGCTAAGCTGCAGAGCAGCTCCACTGGAATGCACGTGGGCCTGCTTTGGGTCCTTCAGGGTAGGAAGGGAAGACCTCAAAATTCCCAAGTTATAAAATTCAAATAAGCCAATTTAACAACATCACATCGCCACTTACAAGCTTACACAGAAATTTAATCAGACAAAATTTGAATATAAGTAAGTTAGCACTTCCTAACCGAATTAAGTTAATCTTGTGCTGTCTTTGTCATTTCTAACCTGTCTTTTTCTTGAAAGCCCAGAGTGATGTGGGAGTCTTCTCTTTCCCTCTCCCCGCTGACCACCCCCATATCTGGCATATCCTTCACAGCTTAGTCTGCCTCTTCTCTCTTTTCCCAGGCCTTCCTTACTCTTTTTGTTCTTTTTCAATCCAGTTTTCCCCCCAGTGTGTCCAAAGGACATGTCCCCCCAAAATATACACCCTTCTTGGTATGCAGTTTTAGTGGGGCTAAAATTTCATCTTCATGAAAAAATGCCCACAGAACGCAACGCCGTCTTGCGCTAACCCTGCAACTTCCTAGCAGCCTGAACAGGATTTCTCTGTAGTGAATGCTGGTTTGCAAGGCTTAGTTGCATTTCGTTCTTCCTGGAACCAGCAGACCAGCCCAGCCCCGAACTTGTAACTAGAAGCAGCGCAGACTAGGTCAATATTCTAGAAAATGCAGGTCTAGCCTGATCACAGGGATCTTTGTCCAGAGAAAGAGCTGCAGCTTCTTACAGAACCCCCACACTGTGCTAATTTAAGAAATCAGGCCCAATTGCTCAAGAGAAAATATGCTTCCCTCCTCTGGCATTATTGGGAGTGTTTTCTGAGACTCAGAGCTGCCATGTAACAACCTCCACTACTTAGAGACAAAAATGTGATTTAGGAGCAGAGCAAAAATGAGCCCCCGCAGGATGCACTTCCAAAGCACACCTGCCTGGGAATTAACTTCTGAGAAGACAAGCACACTGTTGGACTGAGAAGGCCCCCTTGCCCTCCCCTCAGAACAAGCAACAAACTTATCACACAATCCTGAACATAAAGGAAACACATGAAACCCTTCTTTACTTCCACAGCAAAGATATTCACAATAACAGGAAATGTTTGCTTTGTTCAATTTGCAATGCTCTGTAATCTCTCTGGAAAGAAACTAGAAACAGCTGCCTCAATATTTGCTTTGTCTGCCAGGGCCAAACTTGTACAGCCTGCTACTCCAAGCAGCTGCGTGACACAATCTGAAAGAGGTGTCTCAGCATGCTATGGCACTGGGCTTCACCAGAAAGGCCAGGACCTAGAAGCAGGTTGAGGACCAATCGTAGGTCAAGTACAGCAAAGGCCCCACTGCTCTTGTCTCTTCTGGGATGTGTGTGTGTTCTGTTGCTTTATCAAGAAAAAGGAAAGATGCCCACAGAGGGAGAGATGACCCCAAGCAAAGGAAGACAGTTCCTTTATTTTGAACAATTAATAAGCAGCTAAAGAGAGATTTTGGATGGGAGCATAAACCTTCCACCTCTTCGGACTTCCAGGGGAATGGTGACTTGATGAAGCAGCAGTGAATGTTGCTGCTTTCTGCCTTATCATGTTGGGATGATTATAAATTGCCCTGATGGGTGTTTACCTCTCTAAATGACAGGTGAGTGTCAAGACTTGTTTGCAGCTCTGATTTCATTGAGATGGCCTAAGAAGGTGATGCTGGAGACAGTAAAAAAGAGTCCGCCTTCCCCACACTTACTTTTTCTTTTTTCTTTTCTTTTTATCATTCTTTCAGTTTTATTATTTCTTTTTATATTATGACATTTTCTTTGCCAAGGGAATAGCACACCAATTTGCTGTAGCTTGAACTCTTAAGGCATTTTTGTTTGCATATTTTGAAGGGACTCCAAAACAGATAATCTCTTGTTGACAGAAGGAGTCTTATTTGCAAAGCTGTTTGACGTCTGTACTCTAGAACTAAGCAGTACGAATACTGCAAACTAACCTTGGTATGAAAATACTAGCTGGGTAAATTTTAATGCTTAATTGTGCTTTTTGAATTGAGAAGGAGGACAATGGTGCTTTTTGGACACCACTTTTCTGTGCTGAGACTTGAGGTTATGATTTTGGTTGAGTCCAGATTTTAAAGCACTTCTGATTCTCTGTTTGGAAAGGACGTTGAAAGGGATACACTTCTACTTAATTTTGCAGCTGTAAATTGTCTGATGTTTTAATTCAACAATCCTGGACATTATAAATTGACCTTGGCTGAAGCTCGCTGTAGCAGAAAAGATGTTCTCTCCCCTTTCGTTGCTGGTTGTTCAAGCCAGGAGTCTTTTTGTTGCTGCTTTTGATCTCACCTACACAGGATTTGCCCTAAGGAACAATGTTATCTCCCTGGGACTTGGGGTTTTTCTGCTAGTCCTGGCTCCCCTTATGAATAAAAAATTAGTGATCCTAAAGAACAAAGAACAAACATGATATACTATGAGAAGACGACCATTAGGTCCACCTATTGGTCCTAGAGAAGACAGGAAGTCAATGCCCTTTTCTATGAAAGTTGGAACAATGCCTCTTTTTAATAAACTAATTCAAAATAATATTTTAACACAGATGGAATGGGACTAATAATTCTAATATTGACAGAAGGCTGACTAACTAGCATTACCCACTTTCGTCTTTTGTCCTTTCTCCCTCTCTTTCCCCTTCCTTTCGTCTTTTTGTCTCTCCTCCCCTAACTCTTCTGCTTTAAGCTGTACTGTCAAATTGCAGTTTAGTTATAGGTATGAAGAAATATGAGAAGAGAAGAGAAGAGAAGAGAAGAGAAGAGAAGAGAAGAGAAGA
>JAIXND010000621.1:14323068-14338298 GCA_023646645.1 Varanus salvator macromaculatus
AGAAGAGAAGAGAAGAGAAGAGAAGAGAAGAGAAGAGAAGAGAAGAGTTAATGTGAGAAGGAAATCTGAATTGGAAATCTGGCGAGCTGATGACAGAGATAGTTGTCTTAGAGATAGAATGAAGATATTGATATTAATGCATTGATTTTTTCTTTTAAGAGAATCAAATCAGTTTTTCATGAGTCTTGAAAATATAGTGTCAGAGAACCTTTCAGGGAATATGTCAGATAAGAATGCAGTTGGTTCTGGACGGAGACCACCGGAGTCCTCAGCAATCGAGGAATGGAGAAACGGATTGGTGGCGCATGCTGTTCAGAAGATTGTGAGAGGAATGTGCAGCATGAGAAGTGGATCTGAGGTGTTTAAAAAAGACAGGGAAAGCTGCGGAGGCTCTGAAGTGATTGGAGGATCTGTTGTATAGATTAAGGATTTTTTAAAAATTACTTTTATATGGAGTGTTGATGGATAGATTCTGAGGGCTGATTGTACGGGTTGGACCTGTATCGAATTCCTTGGCAATTTTGTCTATTTCAGCTTGTTCTGTTTATTATAGTTGTTTTGCTTTCAAATAAAAGACAAAAAAGGCCTCCTCTTCTACACCATTAACAACAATACAAGATCTCTGCTCTCTTTTGTTTCTGGCTACCCCAAAGAGATAAGACAGAATGTAATCGCTTTTCTTACTCTCCTGTAAAAACATAATGCCCACAATCAAACCAGAAGCATGATACTTGAGGAGGGGGTGAGAACCTTACCTATTTTTCCCCTCAAATTCCACTTTTCCTGAGGTTGGGCAGGGGAGAGAAAAAGCCCCCACTGACTCCACTGGAGACTTTATTCTCCCAGCACATGGAATTTCAAGATAAGCAGGTGGAGGAAATGCTTAAGCCCCCTTCCAGGAACCCATGGTCCCTATCTGAATTGGGGTCACTTGTTCTCATGAAGATGTAAATAAGCCACAGTGACATTATGAGTGACTAGAAGTACAATTATCTCAGCTCAGAGCATGTTACCTTTGGCTTCCCTGAAAATGCTTATAGCAAAATAAGTGAACAAATGAGAAGTTGCAATGTACCATGAAGGTGCCAGGAACATCCAAACCCAGGTTCTTGGCTTGCTGCTCCCTCTACATGCCAGGTCTATAAACTAGTGCTTGTTTCAACCTTCCTCTTTAGGATAAGCATGCTAGGCTGCCAAGTATGGACAGGCTTTTGTTTTCTAGTTAATTCAGCTGTTCATGCTAATGGAGAAAAATAACCAGGAGTATATGATTTGCAATGCAACAGCATGTTCATGGTAAGCAAAGATTTGCCAGAATTCTGGTTCACTGAGATATGTGGATATAGCTATTCTAAGTCATTGCATGCAACTTTAAAACCCACGGAATCCTTTCTCCATTTATCCCAGTTTTGTTTTCTTCTCTTATCGTTCTCCCTAAAAGGTTCTCTCTCTCCCCCCCACAATCCTGCATTCCCCACTTCTCCCATGCATTAACGTATATGGGCTTCCAAAGATCCATTTATGCCAAACAGTCAGGGGGGCTTTTGCCAGCTTGGTATCACATGAACTGGATTGGCTATCCGGCCGACCCTTTAAAGCTGTTACCTTTCGTGTCCTCATCCTCTATGGTGGTGTTTGTGCTGTCAGATGATTCCTGGGGAAACATACAGGGGTAGGAGGAGGAGAAAACAAAATGTTAGTGGGTTTGGCCAGAAATAAGTCCCTGAGAAGGCGTTACACAACTTGAATTTGCAGCCAAAGTAACCATCTGGACAGGTGAAAAGAGGGACCACAGAGAGCTCAAAAGACCAGCATCTAACAAAGAAGTCAGCATTACAGCCACTCTTTCTTCTCTCTTCTGCTTCTAAGAGAAGCATCTCTCCAACTACTTTTTCCACTGGGGGGAAAACAAGGGCCTTAATCTGCACCTTCAGCATTATCAAATCCTGGATTTTCTCTTCTTCAAGATACACAAGAATCTTTTATTTAAAAAATTAAAACCAAGTCTAATTTCTTTAAAAATCTTTAAAACCAAATCTAATTTCTCTTCCCTTTCAAATGGCTGCTTGAAAATAGCTCCACCCGGCAAGATGGCTTTAAATAACGCTGGTTTACAAATTACACAGAATGTGGAAAACAGAAGTGGGACACACTTGCCCTTTTGCTTTCTTGCTTCTGAAAATGAAAGCTCATCAACCTCACCTGTAGCCCCCGTGATGCTCACAGATCTTGCTACAAAGTGGACCTGCTGTTCCCATCATGAATGATGCCTCAGAAACAGGAAAAGTGGACCCACAATTGCCTTGTATGTCTCGAAGACCACACAGACCTTAACGGCTTGAGATAGTCACATTTTAGCTGAAGCGGAGACTGCCTTTTACATGGTACCTACAGCAATCTTCCATATTTGTGGGTTTAAACAGCATGGCAATTTAAACAGCATGGCAACAAGCGAATTTGTCATTCCTCAGAGCTATCACTAATATTTCTCTTAACCCTCACCCAAAGAAAGGCTGTTGGATTCAATACACAAATATTTTGGAGTGCTAACAGAAGTGAACACATAGTAGTAGCAGCAGTAAGAAGAGGAACACCACCAGCCAAAAAAATTGAGTAGCAATGAGCAGAGAATGGCTGTTCCTCGGGGTGCTTTCTGAGGCTGTTTTGCTACGGGGGTTTTCTCATTCGTGCTCCAAGCTGTTGGCAAATAAAATATCAAAGACCTCCACCGAAATCCACAGTGGCATTTCCAATTCCTTATCTACAGTGGCTGCATTTGGAGGATTGATAACAGCAAGATTTCATGATCCTGCCATAGACATGTGAGGTGAAGTACTTCTCTGCTCACCTCTCTTCGCCCTACTCTTCCACACATCCTGGGAACTATGGCACAGGGTCCATTGACAAACCAAGGAAATAGCCCCTGACTGCTCAGACTTGATGCTGATTCATGGCTTCTAAAACCATTTTTTATGAAGCCTGGGACAATCGTTTGAATGTGGCCCATGAGGCTTTTGGGAGCCGTGAGTGAATAACCTCTCTCCTGCCTTAAAAGGAAGTGTAATCCGTTGCTACTTCACTAGAAGACTAAGACAGGCCTTTTCACACTGCAGAGCAGGGCTATTCCAAGGCATTTCCATTCCTGACCCTAAGAAGAAGTTGGCGCCCCCTCTCATTCGATGTTCAAAATTGTCCAGATGGCAGTTGTCTTTTTTCCCCCCAACACCAGTGAAGGGGACAGCATATTCTACCTCACCCAAAGGCAGGAAACTATTTTAAGGAGCACATGGATGGCCATGTGGCACACAGCTCTCTCTTCCAACACCTTTGCTGCTGTCTCTTAGCATCTGCCAGGTGAGGCAACTGTTCATATATCTCCCTCCTTTGACCTCACCCAACAGCTGGGTCAGACTTCATGCAGCAGTAATAAATCATAGGTGAAGGTAGTGAAACAGAGCATCTGGAGAGATTAAAAAGGTATGACACCAGCTCTTTTCAGCATCTTCACATGGTCCATAACAGACTCATGGAACTGATGGCCACAGGATGTGGTAACAGCCAGTAGTACTTTCAGCGGGCAATAAGACAACTCAGGGCATATCAGTAGCTATTAGTCATGATGGCGATACAGAGTCTGCAGGTTCAGAGATGGTCTACCACAGAATATCAGTTGCTGGAGAACCGTAATGGGAAAGGCCTATTTTATGTCCTGCTTGTGGGCTTTCTAGCAGCATCTGTTTAACCACTGCAGGCCACAGGATGCTGGCAAAACGGATCTTTGGTCCGGCACAGGAGGTACTCCTTACATCCTCGTGAGCTTTCTGCATTTGTCTTCATGGAGAAACTTCCATGGTGTTATCATCAGAAGATGAGGCTCCCATCCATACTTTCACCATAAGGAGAAATCTAGCTGTGTGTCTGTATGTGCATGTTCAATTTTCTCCAACCCACCTGTTCCCCCAGCAAATGTACCCCAAGAAGTTTTTAAAACTTATTTCCTCCAATTGAGCCTTAGGATGAAGTTTTCTTCTCCAAACCATCAGTTTTCTCCACACATTCCCTAATCCTCACTCATGTAACATCAAGAAACATGAGCTTTGAATACATAGGTGCCAACACATATTTCTGCCACCCTTAATTCTGATTATCATTATCCACACTTTGAACAAATGTCGTCCACCAAATCTCAACTTAGTCATTGAATTGTTTATACACTCACTCCCTACTTATATCACCTAAAATAAAACAAACAGGACAGAATTCTGCAGACATTTTCTCTATTTTTAAGAGTTATTCATGTGAGCTAACAAATGGGCACTCTACCAAAAAAACTTTAATACAAGATATATACAGAAATAAAGAAGGAATACCTTCAAAACTTTTATAAGATTGCCCTTAATCTCAAAAGTGTTTCTCACAGCTGTTGCTAGGGTTAGTCTGCTCTGCTCACCACATAGATCAAAGCTTGGTGCCCTCAACACTGGGTATTCAGCTCCTGGGCACTCACTGTTGCTTCCCTGTTTGTTTAGGACATCATTACTGCAGGAATTTATTTTGACTCCCAGGCCTCCTCTCACAGATGTTAGGAAAAATGTTTGAATGCCATCCACACAATCTAGGAAGTGCCCAAAGGCTTGTTTACAGGCTAATTTGACCCTTTTGGAATTCCGCAGCTACTCTGGATGCATCTTTTTCCCCAACTCCCCTCACCCCAGTTTTGGAATGATGGGGGCTGCATGCAGGCCAGGTATCACAGAATTCCTGGGAAATTCATGGAAGCATTCCTTGTTCTCCAGCATGCAGTGCATACTTCCTGGGTGTTGCTTCTGCCCAGGGGGAACTATGCCAGCTGCAGAGTGGGGCAGAAGAAGGGCAGGTCCTGAGAAAGAGGAAGCTTCAGAAAGTGCAGTCTGTGAGGGAAGAGAGGGAGTAGAATGTGGAGCGAGTGCCCCATTTATGGTGCATATGACTGGCCTCACTGGTCATGCTGAGAAAGGTGTCCACACAAAAGTCCTTTACTTCAGGAAAACCATTTTCCTGACTGCTGCCAGCAAGGGAAGACTTGTCTCCATCACAGGCCACGGAAGCGCCATTCCTTTGCCTCAGGAGTCCTCACAGTGGTCAAAGCAGGACACCAGGTCAGGCCAAGGATGAAGGCAGCCAATGCCACCTGAATAGTCCTGGCACTGTATGGATACTGCGACAGCCTTCACAGGTTACTCACATGGAGCAACAAAGCAAGTGGAAAGGGGCTATGAGGTTACACTTTTGGCCCTAGCCAGACACCAGTATGGATGTCTAAGGTATGGCCGCTGTCCTGCATGGGAAGTAATACATGGAGAGGGTTCCCTGAATCTTGATCCTGCAGACTTCCACAATATTAACAGTGAAAAAGCTTCGGCTCTTGGGTGGTATAAAAAAGAAACAACAACAGTACTAATGATGATGATCATGATTCTTCAAGTGCTCCCAGAAGGTCTCTTCACCAAAAGCCATTCTAATTACATTGGCAGCTACCAAATAATATTTAGAATCCTTTGCTTCTAACTTCTTTCTACCACTCAGTTAAATACAAGGAATTCGAAGCGTTAATGGGGGTTGTGAATGTAATAGGAATTGCCCTTGATAAAGAGAAATCCTTGAAATGCAACACAGAATCATAACCATTGAAGTTGGCTTTTTTGGTCTGGTTCCAGAATCTGGATCCTGCAGAGTTCCAAGATCTAGGCAGGCCTCCATGTGTAAAGACCTGCCACTCAGACATCAGTGTTAATGCACAAACAGCACAAGTGGGCTAAGAGCAGCAGCACAATGCTGCCATAGGGCGAAAGGCACAGTGCCCGTTGCAATATACTTAGCCCTTTCATGCACGTAATGCCCAAAGGCGGGTAGCATCATTTCTGATCCCAGGACTTAGCAAAATGAGACAGTCCCTTCAGCCAGCAAATACTCGGGAGTAAAAGCACCAGGTCCCTCCCCAAGCTGTTCTCCTGAGCCCTTTTTGCAGCTGGTGGTCACTAGCATGGTAGGTGGCCAGCAGGCAGGATGCTTTAGAAAGGAGTACGAATCAAGAAACGTTCGCCCCTCTCCTAAAGGTTCAGACAGACAAACAGAAGATTAAAGTGGCTCTGCTTTTGATCAACTTCCTTCTAAAATTGAACTGATAGGCAAGTAAAGATTCAGTCAATCCCCCCACCCCTCACCAAGTGTTCTGGGATAGCAGGGACTTGGACCCAATGGCCTTCTGGACCCTTCCAACTCTTCTATTCTATGATTCTTTGATTCTAAACCACTATGAATCATTTGCATCCGCTTCTGGGAGCAATTGATTTACCCAAATTTTTGCAGCTGGAAGAAGATACTGTCTGCTTCAGCATCTATCACTTTCTCGGAATCTCCTCTACTTTCATGTGCCTTGATGCTTCCCTCTCACAAGTGTTTGGCAATCATTTTATTATACCAATTTTAAATTTAAGAAGATGGTCGGTGACCCACCCTCTGAAATTGTGTATTTTGCTTTAGTTAAAAAGTAGGTTTTCTTGGAAGCAAATGCCATTGATTTTATTTAATGTGCATAGACAAACAGATTCACAAATCTATTGTCTTGCATGGAGGGCTAAGGTGCACAAATATTGGTACTGAAAAAGCTTTCAGCTTCCACATTTGTTCTCTAAACCATACTAGGTTGCATGGTGTCATTTTTTCTATGTTAAACCTCATGTTGCCATCTTAAGAAAGAATATTCTGAAACTACATTCTTTATTGCTCTCTCCCTCTCTATCGTGGGTTATCATGGGGTGGTGAGCAGACTTTGTCCCTAAGGAGTTTGCTTTTTGGCATTCTTTTAGTCACCTGAAGTTCAGAATAATTTTAGGAGCAACTTAGGTATAAAAGGCAGTTCACAAAGGACAAAAACAGTAGGGTTGTGTCCCTTGGGGTTGTTTAATGTCATGCATAAAGAGGGACCTAATTTTTTCTTCTCCAAATGAACAAGGTTTTCCTTGTGTTTATTGTTGTGGCAGCAACCGTTATTTTTTGTTTTAGCTTTGGCACAGGTGGCTGGACTATGGTGTCATGGATTAATGGAAGGAAAGAAGGGCTGCAGGAGGTATGAATTATACTTTGTGCAGCACACCAATCTTATGCAAAACAGCAAACGGAAATCCTCACAAACAGAGGCACATTTCTGGGGGAGGGAGCACCTCTGGTTAGATACGAAAAGTAAAGCAGATTTAAATTTACATTGTGGAGACGTTAAAACATGATAAAATGCCTTCTACTCGAGTGATGCTCCCTTTTCTGTTTATGAGCCTGCAAAACAGTGACGGCTCCTTTCCCTGGGACAAAACCTAGAGTCTCACATTGTGCAAAGTTTACAAAATGCATGAAGTAGAATGACAGGCTCTTTATTAAAAAAAAAAAGAATTATATGTATTAGAAAATGGATTTTACGGCCTCCTCTTTGTGTCTACTCGGAAGAGAGAGTCACGGGACTCTATCAAAGTTCAGCCTACAGTTCTCACATTCCTTAATCAAATACAATCGAATTGCTGACTTCAATACAGAAAGAACCATTTTGGTTTCCCCCCAAAATACAAATAAAACGCCACATCAAAATTATCAATGTGATTAATGATCATCTAAGGCAGGATGTATTCTGTCCAGAGGCTGGAGGAAGGAAAAGAAACAGGAGCAACACCACTTCGTCTGCTTGGCCTCTACCTCACCCTAGAAGTTTTCGTAGTATTTTTTTAAAAAACTGGGTCATCTTCCCCAAGCTCCACTTAATGGCTTTGCTAGATGCATTGAGTGAATGGGCTTGAAGAGGAAGCATAAAAAATAATGATAAAAAATTAAATCCCTGCAGCAGAAAATGGGTAAGAAGATGCCGGTTTGGGTGGAGGCGAGGGCTGTGGCCGAGCGAATGGATGATCGTGGCATGAAGAAAACATGTCAGTTCTCGGCCAATCCGACCTCTTGGATTGGTCTCTTTGGTCTGCCTGGCTGCATTCTTTCACTTCAGCATGAAGGACTGCAGTATTGCTGCCCTCTGGTTAAAGCCTCTGGGGTCAGAGTACAGGCTTCTTCCCTACCCATCCTATTACCCAGAGCAAAAACCTCAGATGCTAAGGACTATCCACCCCGTCAAAATATGTAGTTCCAAACGGCAAGTGAAACAGTCAACATTCTCCCCTTTGTGACTTTTGCTCACAATTCAGAACATTTTCATCAGCCTAAAAAACATCAGAAGAACACACCAGGGAGGGGAACCATAAAACCTTTCAACTCCCTCCAAAACTGGTGCAAAGCCTAACCTTTGATCCTGTGATCACTTTCAATCACATGGGTGGATTCATATTGTTCACTTTCAATGACATGGTTAAATTCACCTGTGTGAATAGAGGGAGAGCAAGGAAATAAGCTAACTCCCAGCCAACTAGTTCCATCTTCTTGAGAATATATTTGCTCTCCAGAAAGGCTTAATCCCATGAAAAGGCCCAGTTGGTCAGCTGCAATTCTGGTTTCTCTGGAGAGTTTTTCCAATAAACTCCAAAGAGCAACCTCCTTAATAACATGACTAAAGAGCAGGCAGGTAGATTTAATCCTAGCCTGCAGGGTTTCAGACATACTGAAACAGACAAGAGGTACAAAACCTGAGCCTACAGTCTGTCCCCAGAGGTGAAATTACACAGCAGTGCAAGGTGCAGAATGTCAATTTTTATCCAAGGTCACAAAAGGGCAAACTGAGGAGAAGGAAAGACAGGCAGCAGTACCTTAATCCCGTCCACTGGGTTATGGATAACGGTGGTTTGAGGTTCCTAGAGAGGAAGGAAGGATGAACCAAAGAACAAAACAAAGAAGAAAAGGAAGAGAAGGACAAAATAAAAAAAAGAGGTAAAAAAGAAAAGGTGGTAATTGGAAGAGAGAGGGATCAGGAAAATGGAGCAGAAAATGGTGAGAAAAATGTGAAGAAAAGGGAAAAAGGTGAAGAAAGACCAAGACCCACATAAGAGCGGGGAGGGGAAAACAGAATGGAAGGGAAAAAAGCAAAAGGTAATTAGTTCAGCAAAGGCAAATGATTAACAAACAGAAAGTGGCAGAGTAAACCAGGAAGAGAAGAATCAAAACTGGATTTTCCATGAATGAAATCAAAACTCATATTCAACCCCATGGCAAGACTGTTGTGAGCCCCTTGGAAATGAAGAGCGCAAGCTGAAATCTGCATTCAGCCCTTCTGCAAGCCAAATAAACCATTGCAATAGGGAGCATGGTAGGGAGTGCTAGGAGAAGAGAAAATGGCAGAAATGAGCTCCCCATGGAGGTGTGGCCAATCCATACCTGGGTGGGTAAGATCTCAATACAGGCTCCACCTAAGATCAAAAGGAAGAAGAAAAAGAAAAGCAAAGGAAGAGCAACGGTCCTTTGACTACAACCCCGGGTCCTGTTGCCGTTCTTGAAGACCGTTTTAATTAAGAACAAATATTTATCCAGAGGGCCTTGCTCCATGATGGACCCATGGCCTAACTCTTCCAGTCATACGCACTCCATTCAGCCGGGCTCGGCAAAATGGACTGGTTACGGAAGGGTTCGCCCTTCAAGAGATCCAACTGACACCACTCTAGAATACACTGACTAATGTCTTCATGGCTAGGTACTTACCTTGAGCATCAGTCTGGCGGCATGCAAACTTCCCATGCTTTAAGAAATATTAAGATGTACTTACTTGAAAGAAGAGGCTTATGAGACAGCCACAGAGAAGCCACCATGAGGAAGTTCTTATTGGGTGTCTATGGTGTAAACTCGGATGTGTGTTTTTGTTTTACTTAACAAGTTTGCATAGTTTGCTAGGTGAAGTGAACAGGTATAAAACAAAGACAGTGCTCTTGTAGCTTAAGTAGCTAGGGCAGAACACTGGATATGGCAGGCATACCTTATAAGACAGAAATGAAAAACAATACTCCTTTCTCGGGACAACTTCTCCATTGAGCCTCTGTGCCAGCTGAAATGCCTACTTGCCCAGGCATTTAAAAGTGTGATGCTGCTTGAGGTTAGTTTTGCTCTACTTTTAATGCTTCTGATCTGTTGTGTTTTTACGGCATTATATTTGTGCTCTATTTCGCTTCACACCCACCCACACCCATGGTCTCAATGAAAACCATCTCCTTGAAACTGTTCCTTGCACAGGGAGGAAAGTCATCTGTCACATTCACATCCTCGGTGAATCCCTTTGCTGTTTAGGCTTCCATGCAATAGCTATTAAGTTATGAATATTAATCAGGCAGGATTTTAAATGAGTGCACAAAAAGTCCCAGGTTCAATGCCTTTAATTTCATGCTGAAAAGATCAGGTAGCAGGTGATATGAAAGATCTCTCCCTGCTGGAGATCTTGGAAAGCTGCTATTAATCAGAGTTGATAGCATGGGGCTAGCCACCTGGCCTGGTATAAGACAGCCTTCTGCTTCTTCAAAGATGTACAGCGTTACTTGTACCCCACGCTCATCCATCAATCTGGGAGCAGGCGAATGGACTCAGGCCATCTGAGCCATGTCACTGTAGTGTAAAGGGCATCATTTCATAGCAAGAAGCACTTGCAAAAGGAATGGATCACACTTCAGACTTTTTAGACTATTCTGAGGTGGTGGATCTTTCCCCCATGGCTCTTACCTATGAATTGGACCAAGCAGCCTGGCTAGTGCTTCTGGCAGAATATAAACCTTTATTCTGGTGAAAGGGCAATGTGACCCTAGTTTGTGGCTTCCAATGAAATGCTAACAACCTCCTCCGATGGAAGCCTGGAGCACAGCAAGAGAAGAACATCTGAAGGATTTGTCTGCAAAAGGGCAGGTCTCTCTCTATACACATGCATCACTCATTTCCATGGTAACCAGCATTACCAATTCCAGAGGCAAGTCAGTATTGGCAATGCTGTATTGGCAAGATACCTTGATTGGCTTGGTGAGGAATTAATCACAGCTAGGCTGTTTGCTGAAGGAAGTCAGTTCTCATCTGAAGAGGATGGAACAATGGATGGGAATAACTGCTGTGGATAAAGGGGAGTGAATGGAGGCAACATAAGCCTGGAAATTCTTTTCAGGGCTTCTCCTCACCCCCTGTGGCACACTTTGAATTGGGGCATTCACCAGCTACTTCGTAATGTTTAGCTTGTCACATGGGGCTCTCGCAATTGAAGTCACTGAGGGATTGGCTGCCGTGTGCTCAACACAGCCAAAGCTTCTCTCAATGGACAATTGGCGAATTGGACGAGAAAAACACATCCATTTTGTGTAATCAAAAGCATGGTTTCCAACCTCATTTCTCTGGGGGAGCAAATATTTGTTCTTTTGGCGCTATCCCAAAAGTAATCTGTAGTTACTGTCTTACTGTGGCTAAGGAACTTGCCAATCCTTCCCAAACTTTTTGGATAGTGTATGGTGGGAAAAGAATTTCCTCAGAGTCCCCATCAGCCTTCAGGTTATTTTCTGGACTTAAAATACCAAGCAAATAACCTAACTGGTAATACATTTGTCATCCTGTCCAATTTAATCAAATATATTTTACCCAGCAGGTAGGGATGGAAAGATTGGCCAGTTTTGGGAGGAAGTTCACCTGTACCTGAATGTGCTATATACTCTGGAAGCAGTGATCTATAATGCAACAAAGATTTCAAAATGCATCTTTTAAATTGATGAAGGCAGATAAATTGATAGAAGCTTAAGGAACATCACTGCAAGAAAGCTTTTTTGAATAATTCCAAATAGGCAGAGATATTTGTTTAAAATCAAGTAATAAGGAAGGAAATATTCAAGGGCCAATGAGCTCTGCCAGCTGAATAGAGAGATCATATAAAAGACCCAAAGAAAATACCTGAAAAATTAAATAGAACCTTTGCACTACTGTATGAAAGTGGAAAATTTACATGTTTGTTCTTTAAGCAGCAGATAGGAATATCACATCTTACTACTATTACAGTTCCAGCATGTAGACGTGATACTTGATATGTTCTTCCCTGTTCCCTCCCTATTTCTGTTTCCTTGTTTGCCGTGTGTATTAGATAGGTAGTAGTGTTTTTCTTAATCTGTGTACAGTTCCTAGAAAATTTTAGGATTCCAATAATAAAACTAATAATAATAGATGCCAATGCTATTTTCAGTCAGGGAAGAATCACAGAAGGACGAACTGCTACCTCTCAAGTGACAGAACTGTTTACCTCTGGAAATCCAGGCAAGTTCAAAATTAGGTTTCTATCAGAAGCACTATATAGTCTGGGATGGCTTCAGGGGCTAATGAAGAAGAACCCATAAGGATAGTTCATTTTCATCTGACTGAACTTGAATCTTAACCATGTCCAAGATTTCAAGGTCGCTCAGCCTACCGATACAAACCAGCGGAGGGGGCTTGTGTAAGCACCACAACTTAAGCTCATCATAGCTTTCCAGAGAGCTGTGACTCACGACGCAGGTATGTGGTGGCACATTTGTAAGACTTGCTAAATCAATCTCACTGCCTCTGCCACTGAATTTGCAATATAGGGCTGCAATATGACACTACTCTCTGTTCCTTGACACCTCAGAATTCAGTAAGCATGATGTAAAGTTACTGGACAGTATCCTATACTGCCACGATGCCTCTGCAAATTCTGCTTAGTGGATGGGATGGACCACAGCTGCAACAAGTTAATTTGCAGTTCCTAAAATATTTGCAGGCTATTTGCAAGCTCCTGTGCTCTGCTCTGTCCTAGAAATGAATATTCCTGCTTGTGTTTTTTTCCCCAAGAGCCACTAGTTCCTTTTGCAATAGCAGTTCATTCCATTAGCATTGAGCAATATAGGATACAATAGAAACAATATGGATGCAAACAGTATAAAATGAGTGATAATTTAGCAGCCACTTTTGAAGAAAACTGGAGCAATTTTTAGATTTGTAAGCAAGCTGCAACACTTATGTAAGGACTGTTCTCCGCTTCCATAGGCCAGGTGCTGGAGGGTACTACACCTGTGATACATCTACTCATCCCAATATATACTTACCTGGAAGAAGTAGGCTACCTGACACTGGACAATGATACGGCTTAAATTGGGGAAAGCTATTTGGGGAAAGCTATTTCGTATTTTATAATGTTTCAAAGGAAAAGGATCCCTTGAAACATGTCACAGAGAACATATTTTAAGGGATTGCTTAGTATCTTGATCATATGTAATGCAAATAAGTAAAATGTATAAGCTACAACATTTATATTCTGCTCCACATTTCAGTATGGAAATTCCAGAGCAGTGAACAATAAAAAAGCAGCATGTTAAAACAGAATCAATAAAATCCATGGCTGGCTAAGCTCAGAAAGGCTTCCTGAAAGAAACAAGTTTTCAGGGGGTACCAGAAATAGTACAATGTCTGCCTGCCATTCAGAGAAATGGTGCCACTACGTTGGCAGCGAGGACTCTTCTGCTCACACATAGCAGAAGCAGAAACTTTGCTGTGATTTCCAGCCACAGAATCCACCTGCAAAATCCACCTGGCGCTTAGCAAAGGACACCAGATCAGTGGGGCCGCATGCCTCTGACGTCAGATGGCCTGATGTGTTATCCAGCCCTCCGCGCCCCCGTATTATATGATAGGAAATATCCATAGAACTTACCATTAATCTGGAACTCCCGTGAGAACACACTGGGCAATGCAGAATTGCTACTGCCCACTAAGAAGCCTGACTTTTTATATTCACAGGAAAATCAAACATTTGCAATGTATAATATTTCATAGTTTCTCCAATGGGAATACAGGGAGAAGGATTGTGGCAACCTTACAGCCGGGCATGAGGTTGACTGCAAAAGGAAACCTGAGGTGTGTGACTTTGAAGTGAGACATTGCCTGATTTACAAGAGGCAGTTTGAATCACTACAAACAAGGAAATGAAGTGACTGGGCAAAGATTTATCACAATTTGCATTCAGAAATGAACATTTCATATTTATAAGGTGTCTGATCAATGTGACAGAAAGAACAGGTTCCTGGAAGCAAACAGGAGCTATCCAATACCAAGGCCTGACTTCTTTGAAGAATGTGACCAAATTTACAGAAATTTATTTCTTCAGATCTGCACCAAAATGACCCACTTTAGCTTGAATTCATGCCAAACTGTTTTCTAATGAGAACATACTGGATAGGAATCCCAGTATGAGGATGGCAAGATCCAGATTCACATGCATATCTAATAGCCACTGAAAATGCCAGTTTGTGCTAGAAAAAATGGTCATGCGAATCCAGCCTTACAAAAGAAGCATTATGGCTATTAAGACTATATTACGCCTTGTGCTAAAGCTTCATGCAACATTTACGTTAGCAAAAGGCTAAAAAGAATGTTGCTAACTAGAATGTTTTACATTTTCTTTTATCGGTGTATATGAACACACAGCAACCCTGAAGACGACGACGGATCTAGAGGACAGAGTAGCTGACCTAATTGCCTTCTCTAAATTATGGTTTGTTGCATGCATGTGGAATTGCAGGCATGGTACCCCTTCACACACACACACACACGTATGTTGGATCTCTGTGTGACAAAAGATCAAGAAAGTGGGAAAACTGTTGAAACTAATCTTTTCAGGGCAGAAACTCCATTTCCTTTTTAAAGCACACTCTGTACTTGTCACAGTGGTCCTGTGCTCGTCTCTACCTGTTGATATTTAGGCATAGCACAACTAAAGTAGATCTCTTATAAGCAGATGCTCTCTAGGGTATCTGTTCCTGCTTCTGGTTATCCCTAATCTACAATGTTTGTGCCATCTCATTAAGTGTGTGTCTTACAAATACAGATAAGCATTGTAAGAATTAGCTACCTGCTTCTGGGAAATTAATGCACAGCCAACATAAATGGATTTTCTGTGCTCTTTTGACAGTTAAAAAAACACCAATAAGATAAATGCTGACTTCCTATAATCTAATGAAGATCTAATGGCACTCTCAATATTTGCATAGATGACATGTAGACACCACCCTCAAATTATACATATGTGGTCTGCCATTGTTGAAATTTAGCCTAACTGATATGTACAAATCTATCTATTCTATTCTATTCTAATCTTTTTTATGGTTATGTGGAATCTCATATTTTAAAAAGCTCTTTTTTAAGGCAGAAGTTTTGTTTGTTCTTCAGAGGTAAAATGTTTCTGGCTCCCTTCTTCTGCTGTTCACAGGCAGTCAGTAATTAATGTCTAGAAGAATCTACAACCATATGTA
>JAIXND010000621.1:14338308-14360951 GCA_023646645.1 Varanus salvator macromaculatus
AAAAACAAGGGAAGGAAAGGAAAGAATAGAGGATGTACCTAATTAACCCACAATTAGCCACAGCATGAGTAGGGCAGTTGCTATTCTGAATATCCAACCTTCAATTAGGGCAATCAGTAGTTGAGTTAACTATGGGTTGTTTAACCCTCAATCAGCTCACAATGAATGAGTTCACATGACATGCTGCAACCCTGATCATCCCACCTGGAGGCTGTGTATTAAAAATAGCAGCTGCACTCATCCTACATGCACCAGAGCTGATCAGGTGTGAATTGATAAGCTGCAACGTTGTGCAAACTGATCCACTGACTAATGGACTGGACAGTCCTTGGCAATCCTTAGGAAAGCGAGTCATAGCACTTTGAGATGCACAGAAGACAAGTCAGGCTCCAGGAGTTTTAGAGGGAAACATAAAGGTGACAGCATAGAGGCAGTGACATCTACTCTTAGTCTGGATGGCTGGTGAGACGGGGAGGAAATAAATGTAAGACTGTCTTTGTTGTGGATCAGGAGTGATAAGACTCCTTTACCCTTATTTATTTTTGTATGCCAGGATCTGTGCAGGTTATGCAATGGCAGATAGAATTTGCTTATCCCAGTACAATGCATTGCTACATTTTGAGAACTGGGGAGATTACAGTAATCGTGGAGAATCCTTTAGCAGAGGTTTGCTCCCAGGGAACAGATTATACTGCTGCCACTTAGAAATATTTAATGTCAAGCTGGGTTCTAGAGTTGACAAGATCAACTGCACTAGCTTCAGAGTTCCAATGGTGCAGTAATTTTGATCTATATGAAGAATCTATTGTAAGAACATGGGAGATGCCTCCCAACACTTTATTGTTGAAAGAGTTCACAAAGCAATGAATGGAATCACAGGGGACAAATCATGTTGGAGGCAGAAGATACAACTTAGAGGTCAGCCTAAATTCCATACAGCTCTACTGCAAACCTTAAGTAGGAATCACATTAGCAAGCAACAGTTAAATCATAGTGTTCTCACAATCTTTTATCACAAGTGTTGTATTAAAAGCAAAAAAAGAACCATACCAGTGCGGCTGGAGGAAGGGTCCCTTTCGGGCTGGTAACCCCTGCACTGCCTTTGGTGCTGTTTGATTGAGGCTGCAGGAGAGAAACACACATACAAGAGAAAAGCCTTGGAAAGGGAAGCCAAGAGAAACCATTATCCACACAAACAATCAAAATTCAGACTACTCAAACCACATAAGAAGCAGTGTATAAACCCATATGGTAATCATATACAAATTAGATTCTGGTAGAGAAAGATCACCACCACCTTTCAAAAGGCCTTTTTCAGCAAGTATGCAAAACTGTGGCATAAAGCAAAACAGAATAGTTCTTGTGACATTTCAGCATCCCATAAAGTGAGTTGTTTAATAGTTCTGAGTTATGGATTTTGACCGAGGAGAAGTGTGTAAATAGAATTGCATCTACCGTTAATGGACATGAGTCCTAACTTTCTCTTACTGTTCCCCCATGTGGACTGATAGGAAAAGGCCCTTGAAGGATTCTTACCTTCACTCCATCAGCTTTCTTGTTCAGTAAACTTTTAGCTGCTGCATAGGGAGGGAAAGAAGAGATTTTAGCGGCAACTCCTTCAGTGTCCTGAGACATATTCTGAGCTGCCCGAATAGCCAAACAAGGATCACACAAGCTGCATTGATGCCGTTTCCTCATTAAACTGCTAAAAGGAGAGTTGAGAACAATGGCTAAATCCCAAGCTGTATGTGTGTGGGCAAAGCCCCAGCATATCTCTAAGCCAAAAGCAGAGGTATGGATGGCAAAGTGCTGGAAATCGGCAGTCTCCCAAATGTAGGCAGGTCAATAGCAGGACCGCAGAGGTTTTACTTCACAATACTCCAGTCCTTGTTATTTTTCAAACTCACATTGGCTGGGGCACATCTTGGTTTTCCAAACTATGTACAAGCACAAGAGAAAGCAGCCTCTGCAGGACACAGTGTTCAACTGGACAAATGAATGTTCTGAATAAAGTGGGTCAGTATCCTTTTATGGGCAGACTCAAAACATTCCCTCAGACCATCAACTTAGCTTAAGGAAGAGAACATGCACGGATTACTTTATTCATTCTCGGCCACGGTATATCTCTCCATGCTACTGATCATCTGATTTCTCTCAAACTAGAGACATACAGTTCCAAGGTCACTGAAATCTGTAGAGGTAACTCTGCAGTGAGACGCTAGACCCTTGAACAGCCTCATGAAACTCTTTCTCCATCCAGTATGAGAGTTCCAATCTTCCATGACAAGTACCAGGTGTCCTTAAGAATCACCACCAGCAATCCTTTCTCCTTTCGCACTAGGAAATTCCATAAATCTTTGAAAGATGCATGGGCATCAACAGGCAGCCTATGGATCCCAGTCTCCGAACAGGTACTTCATCCTCAAGATGAGGCTTAAAAACTCACTGCCTATTTTCTAAAATTGCCCAATCTGTCAGCTCTGTGAAGCCACTCTATTTCACTACACCAGCTTTCCCCAATTTACTGCTCTCCAGAGGTATTAGGCTATTTATGTATTTGCAGCATTTAGAAATATAGAAACAGAGTGAGTCAGAAGGGGTCTCCCGGGCCATCTAGTCTGACCCCCGACTCCAGCCGGCTCCGCTCACATCATCTTATCGGCTAATAGCCATAACAGTGGGGATGGAGTCTTTTTGGGCACACATTCCATAACTGATGGCCCTTGCATGTGTGCCTAACAGACAGGGCTCTGCAGGCAACAGTTCTCCCATAAGGACCTCTCCTGCAGGACTTAACAACTGGCCAGGTTTAGAGCAAGACATACAGTCAGGTGTTAAGCCATTTAAAATTTAATTTAATTCTAAAATTAAAACCAACACTTCGAAATGAGCCCAGAAAGCAACTGGCAACCAGTGTTGGTCTCTCAAAACAAGTGTAATGTGTTCCCAATGCCATACACCAGTTAGCAGCCCTTTCACCCTAATGAAAGCTTCTGGACACACTTCAAGGATAACCCCATGTAAAGCATGCTGGTAGCAGATAATGGGAATTGTCAGATATTGTCTGGAAGGCACTAGATTAGGGAAAACCACACAACATTATACTCTCATTTTTAAGCTTATGACTATACCTATCTGTACTTTCTCTCATCCTCTTTTCCTCATCTTCCCATTTGTGCTAAACCAATGTGAGCCTTTCTCCCCAACCAGAAATTGACATTACAAAAGCAAGGCAACAGTACAATACAATCTCATTTATCCAAATGACCCATGAGATATTGGCAATTCTGAATAATGGACAATTAGATATTACAGTATCATCTGTGTATGGTTAGGATGGTGTAGGAGACTATACAATTCATTGCGATATTAGGGATTCCTTGAGAATTGCATTACTTCAGCGTGGTTTGTTTAGCTGTTGCTTTTTGGTTGTTATTTGGCTGAGGAGAGACCCAAGAGTGACATGGAAGGGAAGCTGGAGGAGCAGAGATGAAATGGGTGGCAAGGCTGAGAGGGATTTGGAAAGTGCTGATAGCAAGTGTCAGAAGGGTCAGGGCAGAGATGAACGGAAATGTGGGTGTCCATCATCTTGATGTGGCTAATGGAATTGTGGGGAACCGAGAAAGCGGTGAGAGGCCTTCAGGAAGGAGAACGACAGTTGAGTTATAGGTAATGCTGTGTCTGGAAGAAAAAAGGCAGTGCTTGTAGTTTTATGCCTACAAGCTGCAGCTAGCATGCATTTGAAAAGTTACAATCTGTTGTTAGATCTAGTATGACGGCTCTGTGAAGAGACACTGATATAAGTACTACCATCCGCAGGACAAAACTCCATCTATTTCTGGACCTTGTATCTCATAAAACACCTTTGTCCCACATCAAATCCAATCACCACCATAGGTCGGTATTATTAATGGGCAGAACCCAACAAAAAGTTTGCTTACCTTACAGAAATTTACAGAAGAGGAAAGGCGAGAAAGACAGGCAGGTGAGAAGAAGGATTGGAAGAGGGATGGGGAGAAAGAGAGAAGAAAAGGGAAAAAAAAAGAAGTGTTGAGACAGAGAGCAGGGCCTCTGGGGCAGAGGCCCCCATCTGACACCAAGGGAAGTGAAGCAGCAGCACCAGCACCACAGAAGCAGCACTACAGAGGGCTTTGCTCAGACGCACAGGGAAGGAAATGGTCCATACAAGCACCACACTAATGGAAGGATGGAGCCCATGGGGTTGCTGCAGTCAGGAGAGACTCGTGAGACAACCTGACTTCATTTTCCATAATGAGTGACGCAGTGGTCTTGCAATTAAAGTATCTCGTGTTTTCAGTCTCTTTTCAGGTCATTTAACCTTCATCCCGAACGGTGCACATTCCACAGGTTTGGTCTTCCCATACAGCCTATGAATTGCTCAATTTATCTTGGTATAGCCAACATCCCATAGACCAGCCTTCCTCAATCCAGTGCCCTCTAGATGCTTCGGACTGCCACTCCCAGCATTTCTGGCTGGGGTTGATGGGAGCTGTAGTGCAATATATCTGGAGAGCATTGAGTTAGGGAAGATTGCCAGAGACTATGTAGGTCAGAAAGCAATGTGAGGTTAGGAATTTTTCAGGGCAACTTTTATAAACCCTGAACAGGATGTGATAACTTCTTGACACCATATGCAAGGACTGGGCCCACTCCCTAGTAATTTTCTAGGATTTCTTTTAGTTTTGCTTATCCAGATATGGCATAGGCCTTTCTGGGAGCATTTGGTTAAATGGTTAAAGTAGTTTAAATGAGGCCCACAAACAGAAATTGATAAATAAATGTTATGAATAGAAACTACTTAGAATTTTCCTACCGAATCTTATCAATGGCCACCAAATGCAAAACAGCCAACCTGTTTAAAACCACCAGCTACCCATTTCCTTATCCCTTTAATCCAAGAGTGGGCAGCTTGCAGCCTTCCAGATGTGTTGTGCTACAATTACTCTCAGCCCTAGCTAACATAGCCAGTGATTATAAGTTATAGTGTGGTAGACCCAAACATGCCCACCGCTGCTTCAACCGAAATCTCCCAACGGACTCTACTTTAACTCTGCTACACCACTAATTGCTTGTGCCAGCTGTGGCAACATAACTGAAATGTCACACCAAGGCAATTTTTGCAACTGTAAGAACATGAATAAATTGTGCAAACTCTCCATGAGAGCATCACTAACAGAACTGGCAATATATTAGCTATATTGTTAGTTAGTTATGTAACATCACAGGAAGTGGTAGAAGGCACCACTACGTTGCACTTGCTTAACCAGAATCTCTATGGGAGAGAGGTGTTTCTCAGGACTTGGCAGGTTCTGAAGTTGCAGGTTTCCATACAAACAAGATGGATTAGTTCTGCATATCATATTAACAATTAGCTAAGGTGGACTAATAGTGGTTTTCTCTTACCTAATATATCTATGGCTACAGTGGGCCTACCTATAGCAATGGCTTCACTATACCAAAACAAACAAACGAACGAACAAATAGATCTGTATTAAAAATATAGCTTGTGGTTTATTACTTCCTAATGATGCTACTCAGAACACCACTTCGTTCCTCAATCTCTTACCTCTTCTGTCAGTGAAAAGCTATGGGTGGTTTTTCATTGGACATCTCAAAAGGGACTTTGATGACCTGCAAATTTTTGTTCATTCAAGGATAATCAAAGCTCTAGCATTGCACCTGACAGTGGAAAGTCCGGATGGGATCTTTTAGTTCCCATTGAAGAGAATACATTCAACAGTCCTGATCCTAGAATGGGCTACAGCAACTGCTGAAGCAGCACCGGGCTGCAGTCTGTTGCACTGGGAACTGAGCCAGGAAAGTGGCGTTGCTTGACACTAACAGCCGCCACCTTGAAGCCATGTGGAAGAGAATCATTGCGCAGTGATCATTGCACAGCTGAGGAAAGAGACACAAACAGGTGTAGGGAACAAGAAAGCTGCGGGTCTTGGGAAATCATTCTCATGGACTGCTGGCTGCATTCCAGATGAGGATTCAGAATCGCAAAGTGAAACATATTTTAGGGAGATGGGGGGAAATGGGAGAGGTCAAGATTCTGAAATGCAAGAGGAGGCCAAGTGCTTTCCTGAGCCAGGCAGTCCCTGGGAACGGCCAAGAGGTACCGCCAGTTTGGGGGCAGGGGTTTGAGGCTGAGGAATTCTCAGTCACAGGCCAGCCCACTCCCCACCCCAGCTATCAGTCCTGTGATGAGACTTCAGCAAAGATGGGAGGCCCAAATGTGCATGAAGAGGAGACGTGCTTGCCTTCGGAGAGTCCCTCCCAAGGGGATGGCGCCAGGGCATGTTCATAGAGAGAGTTCTTGGTAGTAAACACCAGATTGGGTCCAACAGACCACTCTGTGCAAGCTCAGAGATCTGTTCTGGGTGATTTGTACTTGGAAGCAATCAAGAAACTTAGCAAGGAAACCAGTCTGTTGCTGGTGATAGTTAGAAGGAGGAACCTCAGTTCTCAACAGGGGCCATTCACTTCTCTGGCATCCTAAAGGCATTTTGTCCCCTACAGAAGTAAGCTAGACCTAATAGCTGGCAGTGGCCTTCTATAATTGATTGCAGCTGAAAGCGTGACATCAGGAGTAAGAAGGTGCCCTCACTGCCAAGTGCAGAGTGTAATCTGAATGGCAGAAATCATGCCATGTGCGATGGCAGCTACATGCACTTGTAGAACTGGAACGGTTAAATTCACAGACGGGCCTATGCTAAGAGGAGACTCCTTGCTGAGGAATCAGTTCAGGGTTTTTTTTTTACAAAGAATAAAAAATGGCATTAGCCACCAAATCAGGCACACGGTCCTCCTGGGCACATACGGACCTGACTGGGTTACCTGGAAGATCACCTTCCCCAAAATAAACCTGTGTCAGCATTAAGATAATCAGGGATGGTTTGCAGATTGTACCACAACCAGTAGGCTGTTAACTTACTGACTGTATCTGTGGTAGCCTGCAATTTTTGGAATGATCTCAAATTAATTCAAAGGGCACCAATAATATCTTGGTTGAAGCTCTAATTAAAGACCGATTTCTTCACCCAGACCTTCCCTGAGTGACTGTAATAGTCAAATCTGTTTGTAATTAAAATGTTGTATTGTTGCTGGTTGATTTCAATGCACTCATATTTTATATGAAAGTTTTAGCAAATTTTATTAATTTTAATGTATATTATAATTTATTTTGATTTTCTTGTGAACCACAAGATTATGCAGATAATCTGAGTAGAGATGGGAGGCGGAATATTCAGTTTGAAATCAATTTCTTAGCAATAGTTCACCCTTAAAAGCAAATATTCTATGCTTTTTTTACTCCTATAATACATTTCATTTGTACATTTAAGCCAGCTTGTTTTGCATTAACTTAACCAAGTTTTTAGTGAGAAGATCATTGTCTTGGTCTTGGTCCACTTGGAAGGAGGGGCCAGTTCCAGTCCAATGGAGAAGAGGAGTAGGAAAATGCTATGCTACTCATGTCCTGTTTTTCGAGCTTCCTAAAGGCACTTGGTTAGTCACTCTGAAGATGCTGAGCAAGGTAGGTCTTTGCTCTGATCCAGTGCAGTTCTTTTGTTTGCCATGTATGCCTGGATAATGTTTTTCTTCTATCCATCCTTCATCCCATTCCATTTGAATGCAAAGACTCACTATAACGAGATAGCACGCCTTGATATGACTACTCAGAAGTAAGCCCTATTAAGTCCAACAGGGCTTAATCCCAGGGAAGTACGAGTATTTGGCTACTGCCTGAAAGTAGTTTTAACACTGGTAAATGATAAATGATAAACTGAGTGTCCTCAAATTAAATCACCTGTACTTAATAAAACACAATCGACCAGAAGACTGTACAAAATGCTATAAAGAGAAAATGTACATAGTTAGAGAAGAGCCATTTCCAGGCAAAAAGCCAGAATTCTGTTGCCATATGTCTTATTGTGCAGCCTTGGTGTTCCTGATAAGCTGCATTTTATTTGAATTTTATACTATCTCACATCAACTGCTTTGCTACTTTATAGCTTAGCTTGACAGAATTAGCTCTTTTAACCTTTTAACAGCCAGTTCATCCCTCCTACACTATCTACATGTGTTTCGCGGGCAAAATGTTCTACTCAGAATTCTGGAGCGGCTTTCAAATATACAGTCATTACAGTGTTATGGTGAGATGATGATGCACTGCTATTATTGTTCATGAGCTTCTCGGGGGTTTTGTAGAGTTTCACACCAAACACTCAACGAGAGTTTCCAGCGTGCCAGTGATACTGGCGGGATTCGTTTGGACTGGTCACACCACTGCTGCCATGCAGGTCACTTTTCCCACATGCAGTGCCAACACCAGCACAGACGTAAGCAGAAGCCCTCACCCACCTTCTGTGGAGACATTTGAGTGGACAATGCCCTGAAGCATGCAGCTGAGTACACAAAATCCATGCACCACGGACCACATTCAACCTGCAGGCCAAGCTGGGGTGCAGACAGGGCAATGGCTAAGACAAGCAAAGAGCCAACATTCACTGAGAAGGAACCTTGGCATGAAAGAAGCATCCAAGGGACCCTTGTCTGCATGCCCCAAGAATTGTCTATGTTGATCAGATATGGAAGAGGCATGTTCCTGTTGTTCCACCCTTGTTCTGTGGCCAGTGAGTTCTGGTGGTTTCCCAGCAAGCTGAGTTGCATCAACTCTTCTCTTACTACTTACAAGCCATAAGGTATGTCGCATTTTTAATTCTGATGTGATTATTTCATCCATCCACTTACAGCTTGCTATTATTACTATTTTACACATGGGTGACTAAGGTATATTAAGGTGTCCAAAGCCAGGTATTGGGTCTATTCTTGAGCTGCAGACCCATAGCCAAAGAAGGCAGGTTGCTTTCCTGTAACTGCCATTCTTCGAGCGGTCATCTGTGCATTCACACATATGGGCTTTGCCGTGGAGCGCAAGGCCTAGATCGGAAAATAGCTTCCAGAGCTCAGTGTCATGAAGTGGGTGGGGGGCCCTTCCACCCCTTCTGGGAGTCTTGATAAAAGGAGAGGCCCCTGCTCACACTCTCAGTTTCCTGAAGACTGCAACATCCCATGTGTGAGAGGGTGCTGAGCACACTGGAGAGGAGAGAGGGAGATTACAGCACCCAGTGGGAATGTGGAACATGCTAGGCTGACAACAGCCAGTGGGGCAATGGGTGGGTTGTGTGAATGCACAGATGACCACTGGAGGAATGGCAGTTACAGGTAAGCAACCTGCCTTTCTTCTTTGTGGTCTCTGTGCATTCAACACATGTGGGAGACTAGCAAGCTTACCATTCACAGAGGAGGGACTGTCGCCACTGGAGAATTGCAGAGGGGGTCACCCTGCCAAACACGCAGTCTTGTCTGGCATGGACATCAAACCAGTAGTGCTGGATGAAGGTTGACAGCATGGACCACGCAGCAGCTCTGCAGATCTCATGCAGCAGGATGCTGGATAGCAGGGCAGTGGACACAGCTTAGGCTCCCCTGGAATGCACATGCAGGCATGCTGGGAGCTCCAGTTTCGCCACCTTGTAGGCCAGGAAGATGGTGCTGGCCACCCACTTGGAGAGTCTCGGGGTGGAGACCAGCTTTCCTGTCCTTTGACCCTCGTAGCACAAGAAGAGGTGAATGGAGGGGTCTATATGTGATGTGGAGTCCTTGCCAGAGGTCCTTCCTGGAGGGGGCTGCCAGCAGCCAGTCATCCAGGTAGGGAAAGACTTAGATGTCCTGGTACCTAAGGTGGGCACAGACCATTGCCATGCACTTGGTGAAGACCTGGGGAATGGTAACCAGCCCAGAGGGAATGACAGAAAATTGAAAGGTCTCCTGGCCAAACTGGAAGCAGAGGAAATGCCTGCAGTCTTGAGAGATTGTTATGTGAAAATAGGCATCCCTCAGGTTGACAGAGGCAAACCAGTCCCCTGGTCTGAGGACGGGAAGGATGCCCTACAATGTGACCATTCTGAACCTCTTGCGCATAATATTGATGTCCCAGAGATCCAGAATTGGCCTGAGGCTTCCATCATGCTTGGGTACAGTGAAATCCCGGGAGTAGAACCCCCTTTCCAGGTCTGTAGAGAGGCATTCTATGGCTCTCTTGGAGAGCAAGGCCTGGACTTCTGCCATCAGGGTTGGTGAGGGTGGCATGGTCTTACTGCAGCTTAAGGGAGGTAAGGTGTCGAATTCTATTATGTGCCCTTGCTGGATTATGGCCAGGACCCATGAGTCTGAGGTGATGGCCTCCCAGCCTGGCAGAAACCAAGCCAGGTGGCGAGTGAAGTTATGAGGAGAGGAAGGGGACAGTAGGCTGGAGCTGCAGTGCCTATGCCTGGCATCCTTGGATGGGGAGCCCTGGTGTGGCTGGGCATCGCGGCTTTTTGGGGTGGGGGGTCTGATGGTCTGGGCCAGAAGGAGCCAGGGAGTGAGTGGCGGCTACAGCTGGAGGGAGTCCCTTGCCATCTGCACTGTCCCTGAGAGAGGTCCCTTGCATGGATTCCACTATAACAGAGTTGAGCTTGGGGTGCTGATGGCAGGAGGACAGGGGTTTGTCCGCCAATTTGTAAGTGGACTCAACTTCACACAGGGAGACAATGTCGAAGTGAGAGCCTTCCAGGACTGCTGAGCCATAAGGAGTAGGACCAGCAAGAGATTACTACACACAGGTGTGGAGTGGGCCAAGGACAAGTCCCCAGAGACGGGGTCAGCCTCGGATTCTGCCGGGTGTGAGGCCAGTAGGCCAAGGTCATCTACTATGTGAAGAACCGTATCGGCAAAGCTCTCTCTCCCACTAGGTGACATGGACAGGTCCTGCTTTGGGGCCTGCGAGTCCGGAGAGCAGGGAGGGGAGTCCGGGGACCGTGACTGGGCCAAGCAGAGGGACATGACTCCCTGAATGGGGACCTGAAACAGTCCTGTGGGCCCTAGAATAGTGGAGGAGCAAGGCTAGCAATGCTGTGGAGGACTGCAGGAGCAGCAGTGCTGGTCGTCGCCGTTGTGGGATCTCCAGGAAGCATGGATTGAGCTGAAATTCTTGGTGAGTTGGCGGTGGCTGTCCTGACAGTGAGGGCAGGACTCTAATTGGAAAGCTGGTCTCATATGCGCAGGCATGCATGGTGCACAGAAGTGGCCTCACTGGCGTGGTGGGCCTCATGCCATCTCGTTGGGTGGCACTGATCCTCTTTGATGTCAGGGACAATCATGTGGTCTCGACGCCAAGGAAGTTCACGTGCAAGGTGCAAGCATGGGAGCTTGGCATGGGATGGCAGTGGGTGCTGTCAGCATTGGCTCCAATGCTGAGGGAAGGAGGGCCTGGCCAGGGTCTCAAGGCAGTTGAGGTGCTGGTGTGAAGCCAGTGGTCTGGGGTAGCCTCAGTTGGTGGAGAAGGTGCAGTCCTCCTACTCTGAGCGGTACTATCAGCATGGAGCTCTCCTCTGCACTGCGGGAGGGTTCCTGGGTCCTGACGGGTGTGTTGAGTATGTGGACACCAGGGACCTTGACAAGGAGCCATCCCAGTTGGGGAAGGAGCAGGAGGGAGACCCCCATGGTCCTGCGGTGACTGGGCCTCAAGCCGTGGTCGGCATCAGTGAGTGGGAGAGGAGTCGGGTCGGGGAGGCAGGTGGCACAGGCAACGACTCACATGTGGCCAACCGCTGAGGAGGTGAGGGTCTGCTGTCCGGTGATCTGGCGCACACCGGGGAGGGGGTGGTCTGGCGGCAGGAGTGCCTCCATTCCCTCCGAGGAACCGCCCAGGTCTGGAGTGCATGGTCAGACAGGTGGCGAGGAGTTGGGAGCTGTGGCGCGCTTGGTGGCCCGGTGCTGCCTGCACTTGGCCGGCAATCTCCTGATGGCTGTGCAAGGGGAGCTGTGGTGCATGCAGCGGCCCTCCTTCTTCTGCGCTTTGGTGGACATGTGGCTTCCTCACAGAGGGAGGCTTCTCCACCTCTGAAGATTCAGTGACTCTCAAAGTGTGCTGCCAGAGGGTGAATTCAAGACAGTTTGCCCACTACCAGCGACTTTGCTTTTTAAAGGCCTGGCGGTGCAGGCGGGTCCGCTCAGTATGTCCCTTGCCAAGGCAGGGGCGGCGGCAGAAACGGCCATCTGCAGCAGGGAGGCGATCGGCGCACGAGGTGCAGTGGCAGAACGCAGGGCTGGCCGTCCGGCTGGTAGAGGCATGACGGGGAGAGAGAGAGGAGGAGAAAACAGTCGTTTCCTTCTCCCTTGCAGGGTAAGAGAGATTGGCCCAGAGGAACGGCGGGGGATCTCAGTATTAAGGTAGGACAAAATAGAAATTAGAGGAATTTTTAAAAGATTTTTTTTATGAGAAGGAAGGAGCCAAAAGAGAAAGAGCAAAAGACAACGAGAGTTAAGTGGAAGGTTCCAGTGGCGATGCGAGTGCAACTGGAAAGGAACTGGGGGGGGGGGGGGCTGAGAACCCCCACCCTTTATCTGGACTTCCAGAAGGGGAGAAAGGGGCCCCTGCCCACTCCATGACACTTTGCTCTGGAGGTTTCTTTTCAACGTAGGCTGTGTGCTCTGCAGAAAAGCACATGTTTGATGCACAGAGACCACGAAGAACAATGTTATAATAATGCACAAACCCATGTGAATGCACTCACTCATCATTAAGCAATGAGAACTTCCCTGCAGATCTCAGTGAGGGCAGATTCACTGTATTAGAAATAAGCATAACAATATCAGAACTCTACTTTCTTGAATAGATAAGGTATCAGAATCACACTCCCCACGCCTAATTGAGCTTATTACAAGCACTAAAACATATTACTTGTAAGGGAAAGCAGGATGGCACAATTTGCATAAGAAAGAAAATGACTGCTTTGCATATTTTTCATATTAATAAAATAAATAATCGGTATGCTTGATCAGTTGAGGTTGCCGGTAACACTTCTCATCTGTTGAAAAGGGAACAATACCCTTGGTGGAGTCCTGCTTGATCTCAATAGGGAAAAACTATGGCTCTCTTAATCTTACTGATGCACAAACAGAGGCCAAGAGAAAGCCCAGCCTTTATCTTTATACCTTGGCTCACAAAGACAAGTGCACAGTACCGTTAGTAAAAGAATTCCATCTACTAAGTACAAGAGCGCAGTCATTCTGGAGAGGAAAATACCTAACTTCTTCCCGCCAGTATTCAGCAAGTAGTGAAAAGTCAAATAATGACTTAAGAAGTACTTTCAAGAAATGGCGTCTACGGCATTTTGACTGCAGAGATTCTCAACCAATGTAAATGGCCAGGTAAGCAAAGCACGATATATTCTGAGATCCCTAAAAAATACTGAAGGCAATTTTCCTACGCCTGTGAAAGAACCCACAAACCGAAAGGTGCTCCTGTGACCAAGTGGATTAAATCAATCTAGCTGGTGCTTCATTCCTGACAATTATCCGCATTATACTTTTTTCACTGCTAGAATACAAAGCAACTATACTGTGTGTATTAACATGACCAAAATCAATCTGAGCTTGCTGCGGTTTTAATCTTTACTAACAATTTCCGGGTCTGGGGCTAGAGTCTTCCTGGACCAAACTACTCAGTCTCCATCCCTGTCATGACACCTTCCTATCCCCTACTAAATCCTCCCATGTAACCAGCCATGGCAGTCACATCTCCCACTCCTGCACTGATCAACTGGCAGGCAGCCAAACCATCAAAAAGAGACATCACCTTGGGGATCTCTGCCTATGTAGGAATGCTGCGATATTCATTCCATCTATGATTCATGACTCCTCGGGTGCTGTTGATCCATTGTCTGCTCTCCAAGAATTTGCATTTTGCACAAATGTTAATGGATGTATTTGCACAAATTTGCAAATTCACTTGTGCAAATCCACACTCCCTGAAATATGCATATCCTCCCAAGATATGCAAACATCTCTGGAAAATGTATTTTCACATTGTAAGGCTATGGGGGAAAGTCATCCTCTGGGCAATATTTTTGTTACATTTTCTACCACCAAATTTGCATAAAATTACAGATTTTTTAAACTGTCTGAAGGTAGTGGAATCTGTGCAATGCGGGAAAATTCAGTTTGCTGCAGAGTCTATGGGTTGGATTCTTAGAAATTCAGACTCATTTGTCTGCTGTGGATTTCTCTACATCTACACCTTTCCTCAAAGGCTTCCAGGGCAACTTCTCAGTTCCTAATATGCAATTCTCTCCTCTGTGGCTTCTGGATTGCCTGACACAACTCCCCATGTTATTTTACTCAGCATCTGAAAAGTACAAGATATAGTTTTTGAGGTACTCACGAACTGGTGCTCAACAGGATCAAAATAATGCGAGACTACTTTGACCCTCTCATATCAGGACACGAAAGCCTGGTTTGGAAGCAGAGCCTTATCGACTGAGCTCTCATTTCTTGATGGGTGAGGTGATAAAAAGTGCGTGCAACACGCTTAGACCAAGCTTCAAGGGTGTGAGGCATCCAACTCTGCTACCAAGAATGGTGCCACCTAGTCCACAAGCATGCACTCATAATATACCCTGTCTCACCTAAAGCCAGTACGATTTTTGGAAGGGCTGCCACGTAAGACAGCCCTCTTAGCAACTGCTTTAGAATGCTCAAATGCGCAGGAAAGAGCAGGGCTGCTGGGTAGTTAAGTCCTCTGCCACCATTCCCCTTGTATTTGGGCACTACTTGGACCCTCTGTAAGGATGAGTGATTTAGCATCTCCCAATAGGAGGGAAAGCAGCAGCATCCTATAGCCTGCATCTTCTTATAGGTAGGGGTAGGGTGTGCGGAGAAGAAAAAGCGGGAGTTGAGTGTGACTGGCAGACAGCCAACTACCTGCTTCCCCTCTTTAAGACAATCACCCTTCTACACTGCAACCCTGCTTAGCAATTTGGATTATTGTTGGTGCTAAAAAACCCCCCACCACAGTAGTCACTTGTGGCATTAGGTAGTACTTATTATTTGGAAGATGGGCCTTAACTCCTGACCACAAAATGACTACCGGAAAAACAATGGCTACTTTTGCACCGTCAACACCCATCAATCATGCATCTCCTCTTCCATTAATGGTCTGAAACATTTCCCCTTTGTAAAGCTTTGAAATAAGATCACTGCACCATTTTGCCAAAGTTGATCTGAATCCCATGGAAATTTTTACTGATTATGCTCCTATGGCCTTTTTATGGCTATGTTTCCAACCTCAACTTGATGGAATAAGTTGGAATTGCCTCCACTGGTTGATATTCTTCAGAGCTAGACCCTGGTTATAAAAAGGGGAAGTCTGGACTCTTCAGACAGGGTGAGATGAGGTGTTCATGGTGAATGACACGTCATGCGCTCAAATTTCAAAGTGAGAAAGGGGAAGTGAGGAGGGTCTCTTCTGGACACATCTACCTTGCTCCACCAACCCCATGGTGGCACCGGAGGCTGCTGCTGCAGACATTGTGGCGGGAGCGGTGGTCTGTCTGCCCACTGTTAGCACCAGGTTGGGAAACAAAGAAATAAAGGACAGCAAATAGGGAAAGGGATGGGGAAAGAGTTAGAGAAGAACAGAGAGAGAGAGAGACAGAGAGAGAGACAGAGGGAAAGTAAGAAGGGGAAAGAAAGGAGACAAAGGAAGCAGAAAAAGATTAGAGTTAAAGTTGAGATGAAGAGACTGGCAGCAAACGTGCATTCACTTTTACACAATCCATGGATCTTTTCCATTTGAGCAAGATTGATTCTCCTTTCTCTGCTCTGGAAACCCCACCCTTGCATTGTTAAGACTGTGGGACAATGTACGCTGCAGGATCAAGAATTCGGTAGCCTCTAGATGATACTTTTAATGGTAATGAGCATCATAACCCAAAGTGAAGCACAGAGGGGCTGTCATGCCATCAGAACTAAACCATGCCATCAAATGTAGCAGGAATGATAAGGTATGTGGGACACTGAAGAATTCTCACTGTCGGGACTGACTGAGAGTCATACATTGTCATGCGTAAGATGAAGTATGTGAACCATGCATCACTTTTGCAGTTGGTTTCTGGAGATTCTCTGAAGAGTTAAAACCCTGTGATAACATAACCTTCGTCTTCCTCTATTATCATTCTATGAAGTTCTTCCCTGAGGAATCACTTAGCAACAGAAACTTAAAAGCCAAGTTTGCAGGCCTCAGAGCTTGGTAGAGACATGGTTCATCCTGCAATTACGTGACTGCGGAAATCTTCGTGAAATTTGGCAGTTGTCATAGAATTACTTGGGGAGGGGGAGAAATTGACAGCTGAAGACAGGTGCATGGTACCTATCATTTGCTTTCTAGCTGTAAGGATCAGGCAGGCATTGGAAGCTACTGAGTTTCCCAGATAAAATTCAGTCAATCCCCACAGACAGCAACAAGGTAGAACTAGAGCTAAAATATGCATGTTTTATTTTTATTATTTATTTATTGCTAAAGTTCACTCCTCCATTAAATATACTTTGGGTATTTTCCCTTTTCCCCCCTCATCATCTCCAAAATAACACTGCTTTCTGGTCACTTTGTTTATCAACACCCAATTTCTTCCCAGGAATTCCAAATTCCACAAAAAGGTAGTGCAAATACTGGGTCCAGAATTAATCAAATCTTTGCTGGCGTTATCATAATCTGTTTTTTTACACAGGATTGGTAGGTGCACATTTTCCTGTTTGCAGAACTTGGGGTTCCAAGCTGAGGAATATGGATTGTGTTGTTGTTTGCTGTAAATTCATGGGGCCTTAATCAGGCTCATGAACAGTGAAGGGAGAGGGAGCCCTGCGGGAAAGTAAGGAGGGGAAAACAGTGAGTGGGTGGATCCTTGCTTGAGGAATCTACTCAGCCATCTTATATCCTCTGTTCTCTTTCAAAATGCAGACGCTTTTGTTCACTTCTCTAGTCAGGGACAGCAGCTCATCTCCTCTGCGATGAGAACGCTTTGCTCTTTTAGAAGGTGAATGCCTCTCTGATTGATCCGATGATGGTAATGAACCAAACCAGGAAATGCGATGGGGGTCGGGGGGAGACACATTGTACCTCTGCATTTGAAGGCAAAACCAACCAGAAGAGTTAATACACCACAAGCAACGCTTGTGCCCTCGAGGTGTCCAGCTTAATATCGTATTACCAAGATTTTTAAAAAAGAAAAGAAAAAGATGTCCCAATGAAATTAAGGGAGAGATGGAGTAGCAGGAATGAAGAGGGCTGTAGCTCATTCGGTACAGGCATGCTTTCCATCCAGGGGGAAGGGTGAGGAATGTATCCTGCATGGAGCTCTGGAGAGCTGTAGCCAGTTGGTGTCAACCATACTGGGCCAGGTTCAGTAACAGGTGGATTTCTTATCTAAACATGCCATTTGAGACCTCAAAGGAATGAGCAGGGGCCAGTTATCAGATATATTCCAGATTAAATTGCAGTCAAGTTGTGTAATTTGGAGATAAAGGTGCTCCTGTGGAATATGATGACACACAGCCTAGAAGATGGAGTTGGGGACTGCCTCTCTTTCTAAATGGCAACCCTGAGTAGTACATCCTGAGGATCGAGGACGTAGGAGAGAGACGGAAACCCCATAGCAAACCTGCATTTCTGCAAGATCGGGGGTTCTCGGTATGCAGCATTGCTCAAACTGCTTTGACTGGTTCAGTTATTAAGGCTTCAGCAGGCGAGGAGAAGGAAGGGAGAAGAGGAAAGGATGCATGTGTGGGGCGGGGGGTGGGGTGGGGGAGAAAGAGTCAACAGGAAGCCAGTCAGTTTTCGCAAAAGAACGCAGGTAGGAGGGCATTCCAGGACACACTCAATGTTCACTCTTATTGGTTTTATGTGCGGAGATGGACTTGACATCCTGTCAGCAAAAATAAATTAGTTTATGTTCTACTCCTGGTTCCAATATATAACTTTTCACATCACAATGCCAGAGAGCGCCAGGATAAGAAGAGAGAGAGACAGATGTTACACTCCAAGGCTAACGTTAATTAACTACATCTATATTAGTGCAGCAGCCTGGACAATGGTTGCACTTGTCAGGCCTCAGTTTCAAGACTGCCTCTGTTAAGGTGTGGTGTATTTCTTTTAATTAAAGGGGGAAAGGAAACTACTGAGGTGCAAGCATTTTTCTTTTCTCTTCATTAAGCAAAGCAAAGCTCTCACCTGAAAAGTTTCTTGTTGCCAACATAGTGGTAAGAATTGCACCCTAAAAGAGAAAATAAAGAGTTTTTTAAGGAGATTTTCACAGGGAATTTTTACAGCTTTTAAGTACAAAAGAAGATCCTTAGGAAAAGACGAGTGAGACTCTAGTATGTGTATGCAAATTAAGGACATGCATCACTGAAATGACTCAAAACCATTCTCAACATCTTGTATCCCCATGTCTAAAAAGGTCAGTTTTAGAAAGGTAGAATCCTGCTTTGGAGAAAAAGCCTCTACTTGGAGGCCTTTCTGATCCCCGAGGAGCTTAATCTGGCATGCTGCTGTTTGCATGTTTAAATTCCTCTGTATCCGAAAACATGAGTGCTCTTAACCTATCATGTAATAAAAACAGAAGCTATGTGGAACTGCAAAGAAGTATTTTTTCAAATGGCAACTCGAACCTCAGTTTGAATGGGTGCGATAGGCATTGCAACTCCATCCTTGGAAGAGTTTGGAGCAGGGAGAGATGGTGTAAAGATCCGCTTCCTCAAGATCCATAAGACTCTCCATCTCTCTTACTCCAAGACAGCGAGAGATACAAATTTCAAAAATCTCTGCCATGCCTCCCACTCTTACTGGCAGGGGAGAGGATAGAGGGAAAGATGAAAAACGGGAGCTGTATGTCTACATGCATCCATCCCTCAGGACTATGCTTGGAATGGAGATTTATAAAAGTGTATCATTTATTAACATTAATAATCTTCCCCAAAATGAGTTCTTTTTTCAAAAGGAAGAACAGTGCTGCAGGGCAAGTATGGAGTAATTTTATCCCATCCTTACTTGTTCAGCCTTTAAAGGTTAAAGACACCTTGTCAAATAAATCAGTTTGGTTCGCAAGAAGCCTGGAGACACTGAAGACTAATGCCACATCACAGAGCCTTCCACTGTACTGCTGGCTCTTTTTCTAACACAGTGCTATAGGATCTAGGTTAAATAATTTGCAATGGTCAGATATTATTAAGTTATTAGCATACAATCACACAGAATGTGCTACTTTTAAGGAAGAACCAGATCTTGAAATGTCTCTGATTAACTCCACTCTGCCATCACAACTCCCTTCACAACCAGTATAATTTGCTCACTTTTTGACATGGAAAGGGAAATACCAGGAAAGGACCAAAGGAAAAGGAATAATGCTCCTCTATGTCCTTTTGTAAAAAAAAGTAGCAAACAGCTTCTGTTTGTTGCTGAAAAGCAGCAAAGAGCCAATGTAACGACTGGAGGCTGCGTCACATACCACAATATTCCATAAAACCATCCATGATGATGATGGATTATCATGTGTGGCAAATGCTCACATGGGTCCACATTACACACACTATAGGACATAGTGGTTGGGGCAGAGGAAGGACACTCCTCTTCTATAAAGAAGCACCAGTAGAGGGCCAGCGAGGAGTAGTGTGAGATTGGGGTGCAGGAGATCTCGGTTCTAGTCTCCTCTCAGCCAAGAAACTCACTGGGTGCCCCTGGGCCGCCCACTGAGTCTCAGGCTAACCTAGCTCACAGGGCTGCTACTGTGAGGATCAAATGGAGAGAAGGATTATGGAGAGCTCTGTTGCTTCCTCGAAAGAGGCAGAAAGGACAATAGAGATACAATAAATAAAGAATGTGTTACTCCTAACTAGGGATGGGGGAATTCTGGCTGAGAGGATGCATGGATACTGCCCCCTCCACACACGCACACACAACTTCATATGATTCATGGGCATTTCCAGGAGGCGCGCTCTCACTCTGCAGAAGGACTGCTAAGGGGAACAGCCAGGCCAGCACTACTGCTCCAGCATCATTCAGAGCACCTCCCAAGCACAGGCACCCAAACACCCTCACCCACACTTCCTGCTGCAGCTGAAACGTTTCCTATTGCAAGAAGTACGTGTGCATCTTCACCTCCCTTGCTCTCCATGGACAGTCCCGTCACTATTCCTTGTAGTCAGTGGTTAACTGAGTAGCCAAAGCTTCAAGGTTTCCTTCCTAAACATTGCAATAGCTGTATGCATTTAATGATGGCATTTACAATACAATTAAAAACCATTCAGTTGATGCAAATTGTGTGTGGCCTTCCATTTTTCTGTGGTATAATAGCCCTTGGTAGGAATAAAAAAAACATCTAAAGCAGTTCTCAAAAGTTCTAGGCTTGGTTCTGAACAGAACTGCCAACCTATCAAGTGGGCCTTATTGAAAGGATTGGTGTTTTACTGCGGTAGGAAAGGCATACGCATGTATGTGGGCACATGCATGTGCGCACACTTAAAATTACCACGTTATTTACATGCTGTCTTTTTGCCCCCAGGTTGGGCCACATAAAAGGGGAATGCAATCAATCATAATGAAAAACAGAGGAGGGAGACCATCAAAGATGGCTTGCAGCAGGCTTGAGCTTTAGCAACTGATGTAAAGGTAACAGGTAACTTTTACGAAATGCTGAAATGGAAGAAAGAACAGTTGAGATTGTACCACTATTTTCAACTGGACAGATATCCAGCAGAAAATGTCTTAGAGACATAAACACTCATATACACACCACTAGATAGACTGGGCACATCAGTGGTGGAAGCAGAGATTGAGGGGGCTGGAAAAACATGACCAAGAGGCAGAGGTGGCATTGTGGACACAATGCATCACAGAAATCAGAAAAGGACAGAACAACCAACAGTGCTTCAGCAGTAGCCAAGGAAGGTAGATGGAGTGACGCAGAGGGAGGCACTTACAGTCATGAAGAGTCACAACAAATCTAAAAATGGGAACAATGAACTCTGAAATCCACACTGAAGAGAATTGGGAGGACCACAAGTGAAGGCTGTGGTTATGATAACACGATCAAGAATGTTGGAAATGTAAGGAGGAGGGAAAGGATGGAACAAAATGGAATAGGGGACAAAATAAAAAGGGGGAAATAGCTAGGGAGGTGTTGACTGGAATTCATACTGGGTTGTGTCAATCTGCAGTTTGAAGAAATCAGCAAGATCATCAGCAACCGTAAACATGGAAGAAGAGCAGGATCAGAGGTGCCCAGGGGTAATTTAGTGATCATGGTTTTGAGCAAGACAAGATGATTTGCTTGACAGGGAAAAGGTCAGAAATTAAGGCAGAGAGACTAAAACACTTGAATTACAGGCCTTACTAAAAGGGTTCAGCACTGGAAGTGCCGACACACATGTCATCCCCACAGTTTTTCAGCCCATCTCTTACCTTGAGCTTCCTTCTGGCATTGAACTTTTTCAGACACTCTACAGTCTCCTGTCTGTGCATCATGGAGGCCACTGTTGAACGTTGCTGTAAAAATATAAAACAAGAGGGGAAAATGTGGGCAAAGTCTAGCCACTGTGAGCTGGCATCAGAAATGAATTTTGAAAGAAAGAGAGAAGTGGCGTAAGAAAAGGTGGGGGACAGAACTGGAGACATGAACTGGATACCCTACTCAACACATCTCTCATGGACACCCAGATTGTTCTTGTACAGTATCTGCATAGAATTAATACCATCCAGTGCAGTAATACAACCCATAACTGTGATACATACACTGGATTTGTCTGAAGGACAGACTATTGTATCTATCAGGGATTAGGATGCTGTGCCATTTAATCCTGCCCCTTCTGGAGAAATCCTCTTTGACAATGACTTGGTGCTCCATGAGCCTAAAGCTGCAAAAGAACAGACTGACTGAAGGAAACCTGAAGCTGATCAGGGGATCTGAAGCTCTTGGGAAGAGACAGCAGAAACACCTTCAAGAGGCGGATAGTCCCCTCTCTGAATCAGAGGCAAGTAAACAAATGGCATCTACATCTAGGGAGCACAATCCCCTAAAAGTTCAGGCTTGGCTCACTGCCAGATGTAAAATAAGGGAACGTGGGCATTTCTTTCCAATTCAACCCCGAATGAGTATAAATGTTGTACACCAACAAGACAGAAGCAGCAGAGATACTTACACAGACCCAAGGATGTTTTAGAGCTTCGTGAGCTGTGATCCTCTTTGCGGGGTTGATGGTTAACATCTGGTTTATGAGGTTTTTTGCTTCAGGGGTGACTGTGTCCCACTCAGGAGAAGGAAACTGAGGAGAAAACGAAATTATGCACATGTTGTTTTGGAGGACACATCAAAGGATATGGGGTGCTCTCATCTAACAGGTCTGTGTGCTCCAAAGAAAGTAAAACCTCTCAGCTGTAGTAATAGTATATCATTTGCAACTGATTACTCTCTTTTAGACATTTTATTAAGTTTATTTTAAAAACCTTGCTTACCACCTTTTGCAAAAACAGCATGTACATTTTAGAAAACAAACGCCTTTGTTGTTGTTATTGTTGTTAGTCGCGAAGTCGAGTCCGACCCATCGCGACCCCATGGACAACATTCCTCCAGGCCTTCCTGTCCTCCACCATCCCCCGGAGTCCACTCAAGCTCACACCAACCGCCTCAGTGACTCCATCCAGCCACCTCATCCTCTGCCGTCCCCTTCTTCTTTTGCCATCT
>JAIXND010000621.1:14360961-14503937 GCA_023646645.1 Varanus salvator macromaculatus
TCCAGCGTATGTTGGCAATTTGATCTCTAGTTCCTCTCCCTCTTCGAAATCCTGCCTGTACTTCTGGTAGTTCTCGGTCCACATACTGCTGGAGCCTGGCTTGTAGGATTTTGAGCATCACTTTGCTAGCATGTGAAATGAGTGCAATGGTGCGGTAGTTTGAACATTCTTTGGCATTGCCCTTCTTGGGGATCGGAATGTAAACTGACCTTTTCCAATCCTGTGGCCACGGTTGAGTTTTCCAAATTTGCTGGCATATTGAGTGTAACACTTTAACTGCATCATCTTTCAGGATTTTGAATAGCTCAGAAGACACATAAAAGATGCATCGTTGTTGCATGCCAACCAGAAATGCCATCTCCCAGAGGAGTCGGTGCTCTGCAAATGCGAGTGGGCAGTTTTGTCAGGGCTTGTGGTACCACCGATAGGCCCCATCTGGGAGCTGTGGTTCAAACTGGAGGGTTCAAGTTGTGTAGTCCCTTCAAGAATTTTCTTGTTCATGGGTGGGAAAAAGCTGCAGAACCTCCCACTTTTATTTATTTATTTATTTGGAAATTTATAGGCTTGCCCTTTATAGGCTTGCCCACTTGCCCTTTATGGTGAGAAATCACAGAAAGATATGCTTTGATGGAGGTTGGCTTCGATCCTTTCTGATGCAGGGAGTGGAGAAATTATAGTATCTGGTGTATCAATGCAGAGTGTGCATCAAAAGCATGGTCCATTCCAGAAGTTCTAAACTTTTCCTCCTTTGCAGCACAGGACCACCTTGGATTGGGACTGAGTCCTGCCTGCATGTTGGGCTGTAATCCTGGGTCGAAGGTGTCTGTTCTTAGCGGGTCAGCCAGGCTATCAGCCGCAACATTTGGACATCTGGGTGTAGGATGCTTCTGTCGTCTGGAAAGATCAGATTTGGTATGTTTGGTAGGTGTACATGTGTCTGTTTCAATAGTTGGAGGATCAACATGAACCAAGGTTGTCTCAGCCACCATGGAGTTGTCATGATGCACAATGTGTTTTCCCTCATCTTTGTGATACGGGGGATTGGCAGGAATGCATAACAGAGTCCCTTTTCATTGAAGCAGGAATGCATGCCTAGAGAGTTGCATCCCCTGATGGCTCTGGAACAGTAGGCTGTGCATACTTCGATCATCCCTGATGCGAAGAGGTCGATGGTTGGCACGTCCCATTTCAAGAACATTTCTTGTTGAACAGTTGCATTCAGTTCCCACTTGTGGCTCAATTCATCTGCTATCGCATTGTCTGTTCTGGCAACATGCACAGTTTGGAGAGATGTCCGATTCTGGATGCACCAGTTCCAAATGTGTATCATCAATCTAACTAGTGAAGCTGATCATGTTCCTACCTGTTTGTTTATGCATAACAGTGTTGTTGTATTGTCCATAGCTACTTGTATGTGGTTCCCAGTCAGTATTGGCTGCAGGTATTGGATAGCTTTATACACTGAGAGGAGTTCTAAGTAGTTTATATGTCTCTCTCTTGTTCCAAGCCATTCAACGTCCCTTGAATTTGGTAGTCTCCACAATGGGCTCCCCATCCGGCGAGATACGTCAGTTGTGAAGGTTATCATCAGTTCCAGCAGCATGAATGGCATTGCTTGAGTGAGATTCGAACCATCCATCCACCAGACTAGGCTTGTCTGTTCGCAATGGGGCAGTATCATCTGTTTCCTTGGTGAGCTTTGATCCAGACAGTATGTTCTTACAAACCATATTTGTAGTGGTCTCATAAGTAGTCTTGCATGTTGTATCAGTGCATTTGGTTTCTCTTTCCTAGGTGAAGGACTTGGTACTTGTCCTTACTGAATCTCATTATTTCAGCCCAGTGTTCAGGTTTATCAAGATTGCCCTGGATCTTCATTCTGTCTTCCAAGGTATTTGTTATTCCACCCAGTTTTGTATCATCTGCAAATTTGATTATCTTTTTTTGTACTTCCTCATCCAAATCATTCATAAAGATGTTGAAGAGCACTGGGCCCAGGACTGAACCCTGAGGCACCCCGCTAGTTACCTCCACCCAACTTGAGAAGGTGCCATTGATGAGCACTCTTTGTGCCCAATTTGGTAGCCAATTTTGGATGTACACAATAGTTTTTCCATCTAGTCCAGGTTTTGCTAATTTGCTTATCAGAATGCCATGTGGCACTATGTCAAAACTTCATATCTGGCTTAAGTTTTAAATACTCTTCATAGTAGTATGAGTGCCCCAAGTGTGTTTGTTAAGTATTGGCCAAGCCTTTTTTGAAACTAGGTTGAGCTATTAGCCATCATTACATTACATGGAAGAGAATACTAAAGTTCAGCTGCTATTGTTGGAGCTTTAAAATGAGCAAAGGCATTGATTTCAGTGGAAGCCATTCTGAACACTTCCTTTTGGGATATCTCTTTGACAGTGAAACTTATAAGCAGGAGCAAAAGAATTTGAAATCTGTTTCTATGTTTGTAAACTCATTGCTAAGTAAAGGGAATTCTGCAGAAAAGATGGGAGTTGTCCTTCTGTCTTATACCATAGAAGCAGGAGGAGCTGAAGCACTCTAGCAACTCAAACAAACCCCTTGCCAGTTCCTGGGACCGCAGTCATTCTGTCGTTGCCAACATAGTCAGCTCAATGTGAGAAGAAAGGAAGGATGGACAGACAGATGGAAGGGCAGAAGAGGAAAGGTACGCAGAGTAGATAGCAAAGGAATTAGCATGGGAAGTGGGAAAGGGAAAGACAAAGAGGGAAGGCTGCCTAATCCCACAAAGCCATGAGGGTACAGACAGATAACCCACAAAATCTGCACCCTAGGAAAACCTGTGGAGCAAAGCTCCCAAGGGAGTGTAGAGGAAGAAGGTTCAAATGGTTGCAAGCTTCTCTGGTATACGGAGGAGGTACTCCAAGGCCAGGATCGCAATTGCCCTGCCCCATGTCTGCAAGGGAGCCAGGATGGTGAGTTGCACAACATTTGCTAGCATATTTTACAGGATGATCTCTTTGTTTTTCCAGGTGTACTAGGAATTGTTCTAAGTGTTTTTAGATTTTTGAACAGTTTTATTTACACTGGCTTTATATTTACTGTGATATGCTGCTGCCAGCTTTATCTTGCTTTTATAATGACCTGTGTTACTGGCATTATTCAAATGCTATCCTGTACTTTAGGGTTTTAATGTGTATACTGCTTTGAGAACTTTCATCATTTGTTGGTTTAAAAATGTAATAATACATCAACCAACCTGGAAACTATAAACACCAAGTAGGGGCTGTATGTGAAAATGTGAAACTGTTTCTTCCTACCTTCTTTCACTTGGAGTAGAGGGGTTTTGCCACATCACATTAGAAGCTTCTAATTCAATGCAATAAATAAACCCAAAGATTTCTTTGCTGCAGAAGTGATCATCTTCAGGACAGAGTGTGACGCAGAGATGGACAAATCCATCTAACTAGATTAGAGATGCGTAACACATGGCACATGGGCATCCCGTCCTTTTTGCAGCCCTACCTACTGTTCAAATTTGGTGGCACTGGTCAGAAGGAAAAAAGGAAATGGCAGCAATTCTGCTCTTAAGCACAGTATGCAGGGAAATGTGAATCGTGCTTTCAAGCAAAATTATGGGAGGCTGCTCCAAGGGGAGCCGGGGAGCCATGTGGCCCATCTGTTGCATGTCACCAATTTGAACTGGGTGACACGTTCAGGAAGAGGATGAGTGTGCCTTCAGAAAATAACAGGAGCAAAGCTGTGCGTGCACATTTTGCATCGTGGTACAAAACAAAAGGAGATATTCAGCAGTCTGAGAACCACTTTATTAATAATTACTCCACCTCCCTCCTTAAAAATGTTGTTTCAGTACAAATATCATTAAAACCAAATAAGCCTTTCAAAGTATTTTTCTCAGGGAATTTTCAAAATGTTGCATAGAAAACTGGTTTCTTCTCTTCCTTTACTGAAGATGCTCCTCCCCTACCCCCAAATTTACTTAGCAAATATGCGTTTGCCTAGGTAATGCACTGTTCTGCTCTAAATTGGTCCACAGGCACACAACACAGGCCGACTAGTAGTCTTTCTGCTTCTTAAGAGCTCCCTAATGGAAGACAGCAACGTAGGCTGCAAAATATAAAAAGGGATCCAAACTGTATAGTGAGGATGGATTTTATCAGAGAAATAATTTAGAATACAATCTGGTTTTCTAATATATATCTCCACTTTTTGACGAAGCATGGCCATACAGAGAAGTGTCCTTATTCTGCCGTACGGTTTGAGATGCCATAGTGCTCGCTCAAAGCGTGCTTACATAATTACAACATTTGTTCCCCTGTAATAAGAAAAACCATATAGGGTAGATCCAAATTTACATGAGCAATCCTTGCACTTGTCTGCTCCCTTCACCCACATCCCAGTGCTTCCTTAGACCTTCCTTAGACCGTAGTGTTGCCATTTTTGAAGCAGTCAACTGCATTTTGAACAATATTTCTAAACCAGCATTGAAAACAATGTGTTCAATTCTGACTTGCATTCCTGGTCTGGAAGCTTTACACAAACCATAGCTTGCAAATTCCAAGTAATTAAACATTTTAGTTTGCAATGAAAAAGAAAGAATCAGCAGTCACAAGGGGAGAAGAGAGAACATGCATGTTTATGTTGCTAATGAATCCACAGCATGAACATGCTGATGGGTACAAGTCCTTCTCAGTATTCTATTAGACTTTGAACATATCACCTTCAACCCAAACCTGGGTGTAAAGACATGGCCAGAACTGCCCCAAAAGTCTGCTGTGACTTAAAACAAAGGTGGGCATATCCCTGAGATGGGGTTGGCCTGCCTGTTGCTTTCAGGAAAACAGTGAGGGAGTTACATGGTGAGTTAGACTAAGGGGTGGTTTTACATGCAGTAGACAAATTTTGAGTGATATTACTGAACAGAGGCCGAATTTGCTCATTTTTTGTGACACCAAAATGCTCACCTGTATTTGGTTTAAGTCATCAGCCCTGTCTGCCTGTGGTAGAGACAGATGGGCATTTTCACCCCAAGAAACATGATTTGAAAGGTTCCCCTCAGGCTGCAGGTCCAGAGACAGGGGGACCTTCTGACTTCTGCTGAGAGACAAGTTCCATGTGGCTCTTCCTTTGCTCCTCAAACTGTTTCCATTCCAGTTGGTTATTATGAGAACTACTTTCTAATTTTAAGAATTGGTTCATGTTTGCTTCTCCTACTTCCTGCTCTTCTCTCCCTCTATTTTTACCTGATGTATTTTATATTTTATATTTTGGCCCAGTGGGCAAGGCCTCTTTCATTTTTATAAATCATATGCACCTTCTCTTGGAGACTTTTCAGCTTAAGGGTGGATAGCAATACATATACACCTAACATACCTACATGCACACACACACACACACACACACACACACGCAAACGGACCAATGTGCTCTCTGCTGAGGGAGCAGCTTTTTCCAACCTGGTGCCATTCAGATGTCTCAGACAACAATAACAATCTTCCTCTACTGGAAGGGAGAGGTCATGTTCCTTGGGGATGGTAGGATATATTGTCGTGACACATCTAGAGGGGATCAGATTCAGGAAAGCTGTGCTAGAGAAATAGCTATGGCACCAAAGAACATGTGAAACTTGACAAAAAGTTCTTTTTTTTTGCTTCTCCTCAGGCCTACAAGAAGAGCATGGCATGTATGCTATCAGGTATATTGTGCAAACAACATAATGAGGACCAGAGAGAAAACCAATGTAATAAGCCACTACTCACATCATAGGCTCCAGCCTTAATCTGTTGGTACAGCTTGTGCTGATCCTCATCCCAGAAAGGAGGGTACCCAACCAGTAAGATGTAAAGAATAACACCTAAAGGAAAGAATGAGGCAATGGCAAATTTAGAACCAAGTATATCTAGTTCTTATGTTGCATATTCTAACAATCTGGAGTTGAATGCTGGTAGAGAAGAAACTTCAGGAAATATAGGTTCCCTCCCTACTTGGACAAAGGGATTCTTTTCCAGTTCTTCTAACACTAATGGACAATTTGCAGATCAGGCTGTGTGGCTGATAGGAAGGGGTAGCTTTCAGCTTGGTGCAAGATTCCAACTGACCGCTGATTTTCACTGACTGCAATTCAGGGGTACAGCATATGCTTTGCATGCAAATAGATGTTTCTGTCAGAAACACTGGAGAGCTGTTGCTGGTCAGAATACACCAACATTGAGCTAGAATCGAATAGCCTGATAAATGATGCAATATGATGTGTCACTGCCTTAGAGGCATACAGGTAGGGCGTAAGGTAATTATCTGATTGCTCCCCAATTTAAAATAGGGCCAATGATGGGCAGTTGGTGCTGGACACTTCCAAAGGGCTGGGATGGAGCCAAGCAAGGGTCCTTTCTGATTCTTGCGGAGTGACCTCTGCAGCTCATACAGTCTTTGGGGTTATTTCCCATAAGAGATCTCTCTCAGCCTGGCCTTCCTTTCTTTTCCGTCCTAAACTTGTTCATCCTTTAAAGCAGCGGTTTTCAAACATTTTCAGGCGGCAGCCTCCTTTTCGCTTGGGCAACTACCCAAGTGCCCCCACTCCTCCTCTTTCTCTGTACTAGCTCTACTGCTCTACTGCAAATGCTAAACAACCAACCACTGTCCCCCTGGATCTGCCCCCCACCCCTCAAGTACTGCCTGCTTTGGGAATCACTGCTTTGGAGCATGAGTGCTGAATCGCCCCCAGACCGAGGGCCACACTCCGGTCAAGGGAACTTCCTGGAAGCTGCACTGCAGTAGTGGATGCAGCTGGAGACCAAAAGGGCTGGGCCAAAGACAAAATAGGCGGGACCCTCCCAAAGGCAGGATATTTTAAGTTCTTGCTGCTAAGAGCTAAGACTCAGAGGAGGCATTTCAACCTTTCAGAATGAGGAAAAAACCGCCCAGAACTTGAGAAACTACCAAATGCTTAGCAGCCAGGGAGAAGGAACTGGAGAACACTGAAGACCATCCTGGGCTCCCATACGGACCAAATCTGGCCCGGGGGCTGTGGTGCCATGTCGCTGCTTTAGAGCTCCGTTCCACCCAGGGAACCTTTGGCTGAGCTGTGGCTCAGGGCTGCTTACCAAGGGGTCACTTTCTGTGGTGGGCAAACACCACCAGATGGAACTTTCCTACCAGCCGCCATTTCCCCTTACGGTGAGGAGAATTTACCACTCATCAACTGTGCGCAATACACTCATCAGAAATGCAAAGAAACAGACGCGATAGAATTCTCCTCATCATTTAAGCGCCTGGTAGAAGGTCCGCCACAGGGCGACAGCAAATCCCAAGCATACGATCAGGCATGGAGGAATGATGGGAGGGGAAACTTTATACTTACTTCCTTATTTATTACTTTTAAATGCCATCCCCTCATGCCTCGGCATCTGGGGATGGCTTACAACATAGAATTAAACCAATAAAACAGTAGCAGTAAAATTACATAAAAACTAAAACTAAAACAAAAAACCGACTGTTAATGATAAAATTGATTTTTAAAATAGCCATTAAATAAAAAGGTTTTAACCTGGCACTGAAAGGAATATAGACTCAGCGCCAGGCACACCTCTCTAGGGAACGCATTCCATAACCTGGGTGCCACCGCAGAGAAGGCCCTGCTCTGGGTAGTTGTTCTTTTTATCTCCTTTAAAGAGGGCTCCCGGAGCAGGGCCTCTCCCACAGATCTTAAGGGCCGTGAGGACATGTAAGGGAAGAGGTGCTCCTTCAGGTATTCTGGTCCCAAGCCATTCAGGGCTTTATAGGTCAAAACCAGCACCTTGAATTGGGCCCAGACTTCAACTGGGAGCCAGTGGAGCTGATAGAGGACTGGCGTCTCCATTCCAAAGCACCCTTTCCCCAAAAAGCTTTCCTTGCTTAAAAAAGAAAGAAAAAGCGGCAATGGGGGAGCTTTAGTTTCCCATAGCAACCACTTGCATATAAAGTTTAGTTAGCCCGATGGTGTCTAAATGGAGTGTTACATTTCCACATTCATACAAAAAAATCCTGATGCAGCTACTAAACGCTGCCTGAGCTACTTTTGCCCCCACTGTCAAGAGTCTTGCGAACGCCATCCCCACGGTCCCCAGCCCCATTTGAGTTGTGCAACCCACAAGGCCGCAGGGGAACAGCAAATCTCAAATGAGCAGATGAGAACCATTCAGGGCAGTGGGTTTCAGCCACTGCTCCGGGGACCGGCCCCAGCCTGCAGGAGATTGCCTGCCGGTCCGTGTGAGTGGCTGCATCCTGCTCACTGCAGGCCCGCACAGGGGCTGGCTGTGCTCCACCGCCTCTTCCTCGGCTGGCACTGCATTTGTGGGGTGGGGGCGATGCTACTGGGGGTGCAGAGAGGGGAGAGACGGCTCGGTGGGAGCTGGCTGGGAGCCATGCTGCACCGATTCTGGTATTTGTTCTTTTGCTGGCATTTTTAGTTGCCCAGTTTCTGGTTGTTTTGGAGCATTTTCCTTTTTTTTAACTGTGTTTGGAAACTAATACACAGAATACTGTATTATATACAGGGTGCTTTTTGTTTCTGCTTCAACAATCCCCAAGGTGGTCTTCCTGTTTTCGCCAGTCCTCAGCTGCAGAAAGGTTGCAAACCACGGATTTAGGGTATCGGTCTGCGACTCACTACCCAGAACTGAGTCACAACTGCAGTATACCACTGTATACACAGAAGGTAAAAACTGTTCTTCAACTGGTTCAGAACAGAGTTGCCAGGTTGTTAACAGGCACCAGCAGGAATGAACACAGAACGTCGGGTTCTTTTCCACCTACACTGGCTTCCAGTTGAAGCCCGGGCCCAATTTAAGGTGCTGGTGATACAGCCCTAAATGGCTTAGGGGCTGGTTACCTGAAGGAGCGTCTCCTTCCATATGTGCCTGCCCACCCCTTAAGGTCTGGGGCAGAGGCCATTCTCCGGGAGCCCTCCCTGAGGGGGATTAGGAGGGTGACTACCTGGAGAAGGGCCTTCTCTGCGGTGGTGCCCCGATTGTGGAATTCGCTCCCCAGAGAGATTCGCCTGATGCCATCACTTTCTTTCGGCGCCAGGCTAAAACCTTTTTATTTTCCCAATGTTTTAAGATTTAATTGTTTTATTACTGGTTGGAAATTTTATTAGGATGTTGTGGTTTATTTTATTTTATTTTATTTATTTTATTTTATTATGTTATATTGTCTTACTGTTAAACCATCCCAAGACCACAGTAAGGGATGGTCCAGAAAAGCTTTAAATAAATAAATTATAAATTAAAAATGTTATATTATACTTCTTCACTGTGAGCCACCATAAACTTTTTATAAGTAATGGAGAATATAAATCAGTAGAAGTATGTATAGATAATTTGTTTGTTTAGAGCAACTTTTTCTTCTCACGAACATCTTTGATCGTGACACGCTGATTTCTCGGTTGTGCAAGTTGATCTGCAGAGGAATGGACCTAGTGCTGAGTAACAGGTTAGATCAGATTTTGCAATTTTAGATAGATTTTATTCTATCCTTTTCTGGAACAGCCACACCCCGGTCAGGCAGGAGTCTTACCACATGCCCAAATATCCACAGGTTTGCCATAGGCTTCTTTGCGAAGAACTTCGGGTGACAGATAGCCAGGAGTGCCCGCAAAGCCTGGGGTAGAAAGAAAAATCACCAACACGTGTTTGCATGATCACCAGGTCAACACAGTCAGCTGGGGAAGGGGGCGGAGGGAAAGATTTCATCCAGCACTCACCAAACCAGGCCTGCTGGTCTCCTTGCACCTCAATCGCCAAGCCAAAATCTGCCAACTTCACTGCCGCTCCTTTGCATTTACTGGCCAGAAGCAGGTTCTCCGGCTGTCATGGTGACCCAATTTAACATAGGGTGCCATTTTAATTGAGCAATGTATCATTTTGGTTTGGATTAAATTAAAGGAAGGGAATAGGAAAAAAGAAACAGGAAGAAACAACAACAACAAACAGTTTGCAGAAGCCAGTTAGAAACTCACAGTCACCTCCCTCCCCACAAAAAAATGTGAGATAGAGAAAGAAAGAAAAAGAGACAAGCTATTCTCTAGAAATAGCCCCATCCCATAGCCAGGATACTTGGGGGACGGATCAGAGCAGTATGCCCTTGTGTTACATGGAGGACTGACAATTTGGATCGCCTGATTTGGCAGCCTGCTGGTCCCATGAATACTTTAGATACATGGTGAAGGAACCAAGTCGCTATGCCTCTTAGGCTGCAATACTTTACATAATGACCTGATGTTAAACTCCAATGAATATAATGGCGTTTCTTTCTGAGTAAACAGACATTGGCTCATACTGTTGGTGGCCTAGAACCATCCCCTCTACTTGCTGAATCCCCTCAGACGCTATTCTATGCCAGTGCGCAATTCTGATTGCCTTTGTAATTGACACTTCCCAAGAATTAAGGGGAAGTACCCAATAGATTCAGGAGTCCAAGGCGATTGCAAAGGGGAACATAGAAATCAATTAGTCCCCTTCATAATTCACAAGGATTTCCCTCAAGGCTAATCCAGCTGAGTACAGAAAATAAGTTCAGTTGTGGTTTTTTTAATGAGTCTAAATCAGTAAAAACAGATTAAACTCTGTTTTTAAGTCTGAAGCTATACTTCTGTGGTCACTTGAAAAAACTTGTGAATAGATTTCGACAAACAAAAGAAGCATTGGAGATTTGAAGGAAGGTGAACAAACACCTTGCTCTTGTCCTGTTTGCTCGCTGCCAAAGTTTTGTTTCTTTTATGCTACGACAGCAGCTGCCATCCCTTTTGGTCTAAGATTGTCCAGTAACATACAGAACTCCCAAAACATCTGACACAAGGCACCTATTACTTACACTTCCAACACAATCCTATGTGTGTTTGGACCAAAAAATATTAAAACGTCATGCAACTCCCAGAGTTTTCCAGTAGCATGACTCAGACTTTTTTTCTGTCTAAACATGCATAAAGTTGTACCTTCAAAAAGAAAATGCTATTATTAAAAACCTAAGGTTGATCCTGAGGTATCAAGCCACAACTAGTGACCCAGTATTTTCCAATATAGATTTGTGTTACATAAAAAAGTCCCTTGGAAAAACTTTTGCTTTTGCTCATGTTTAAGGTCTAATAGATATTTTTGGTGCCTTTAAGGAATATTTGGTCAGGTGAGACTGGCTAGTGAGCCAAAGTTAAGTTCCCCTGCAGCTTGTGTCTTTCCTTGCCCGACTCATCTGCTGCCCTTTGGCACTTAAGGCAGCTGATTGCCAGGTGCCCCTTTCTATTGCTGCCCTTCAACGGTTGAGATTTGTAGGGCTGATAAGCGCAGGCTGCCTCTTTTGCTCTCTCATGTCTATCTAGTCACTCTGATCATGACTGTGAAAAAGTGGAACACACATAATGAGTTCCTAAGTCCACTTTACCAGCCTTCCCCAACCTGATGCCCTCCAGTGTTTCACAACAGCTCCCACCATCCGCCAGTCAGCATGTTGGCTGAGAGATGACGAGCGCTGCAGTCCAGTGCAACAGGAGGGGAAGGCTGATGCTAAGTGAATGCAGCTCTGGCTACAACATCAAGGAAGGAGAAACGCGTGCACATAACCATGCTCTTGTGGCTTTCAGTTCCCATCTTGCAAACTTACAACGACACAACAGACATTGTTCTATCCACCAAGCATGCACAAGAAAGGGCTCCCCTCCATTCCATCCTTTGTTTGGGCCTTTTTTCCTCCTTTAAGGTGAATTAGAGATGCTTCATGTCACATTCTCCCTGGTGCCCCCACCCCGTATGTGGTCTACGGTTTTCCAGGTATATCTGCTAGGAATCAGCAGAGATGATGAAAGTCACTGATTAAAATATTAAAATAAGAAACTTTGACAATGTTACAAACAACATAGGAAGGGAGTATGTGCCAGCTCTGGCAGTGGATTAGAGAAAAGCTGCGGCTACCAGTATGTGAACATACGTCTTTGCAAAAAACTATTGCTCTGCACAGCATTCACACTTCTTCTTAATGTCTTTAGAGGAACACCATTATGAAGAAGCCTAGGAAGATAAAAGCAACCTAAGTTTTCCAGTTCTCAAAGATAAGCAAAATCAGTATTTCAAATGGGAAGCAGAATAATCATTCATAAGAAGTAAGTCCCACTGAACAGAATGGAACACAATGCTACAGATCATGCTATAAAACCACCAACTTATTTCACACAACATCCACCTCTTTTGGTCAGCCTGGGTAATTATAGCTAGGTAGCCTGTTGTCTGTCCCTATCCATTCTGACAAAGTATCATTCCTGATGGAAGACTCTTGTAGAATTGGAATCTAGAGGTGGAATGCTGATAAGAGTTTCAAAAAGGCCAACTTAGTGGGCACTATCCAATTCAACATTACTACTAACATATTTATTTTGTGTTACAACAGGCATCCTTTAGCACAATGCCAATACCTGGTGTAACAAGTTTTCAGAGAAAGCTGTTGTGCTGGCAAATGCCTTCACCACTGTGAAATTTTGTTTACAGTGCAATTTAGATTTACACAATGTAACTTAGATTAGTACTAGTGTCAAATTGGATGTTGTCCAATGGGGCTTCAATTTTACTCTAGCTGGATTTTCTGTGCATGACAAAGTACTAAAAAGAACAGCCTTACTGTAACCTTGGTTGTGGGTGATTTCTACAGTCCACGTCCTCATGACAATCAACCACGAAAGGCCTAGCTGTAGCCACAGTATCGCTGTGGTCTGGCATCTCCTTCTACGCTACTATGGGGAAGGAATAGGGGACATACTTCCATCAGAAGGATATATTCTCCACCCAATTGCTTGTAATGAACATTGCCTTCCACTTGCAATACTGCAACTATATATTACTCCTCAGTGGGGCATATCTGAACTGCAGTGGTTTCATTAAGGCATATTAGCACTTGGAAGCCTCCATGACCAAGCTTTAGTGCATGTGAAAGACCTACTCTGTACTATAGGATGGTAGAATAGCTGAGTTGGAAGGGGCTGAAGGGCCATCAGGTCCAGCCCCCTGCTCAGTGCAGCACTCCAAGATAAAAAATCCTCCCAGATGGCTGTCCAGCTACCTTATAGCTACAATCTATAAGCTGGTTCTAAATTTTATTCTACTAAGAGTAAACCCACCAAAATCAAAGTGACTTAATAATGACAAAAAATGAAACATTATCTAATGAAGCATTCTGCAGAATTTGAAAGTTTGCACATTTTTGAACTTTGAGTTGTCCTAACAAGAACATTGTGTTGTATGATTTTGGCATTGTTCTTATGGTCAACCTGAGTGCCTTTATTCCCATTGATTTCAATAAAGCCCCATTGATTTCAATAAAGCCCCATACAGAAACATAGAACCATAGACACAGAACAAGTCAGAAGGGGCCTCCCAGGCCATCTAGTCTGACCCCCAGCTCCAGCCAGTTCTGCTCATGACATGCCTACCATGTGCATGTCCAGCCTATCCTTGAACACCCTCACCGATGGGGCTTCAACCACCTCCCTATCAGTGTGTACTCCAACTATAACTAAATCTAGCACTAGCCCTATCAATCCAACATCAAGAGTAAACAATAAATCTCCTGCTGTCATATCATATGCTTTCTAACCCACTTTTTAAACAAGAAACATCAAATTAGTTGATAGAGAAGTAATGCAAGAAAATATTTCACCCTGTATTCACCAGCAAGACAGAATACATCCCACAAGGCTCATTAGATGTTCAAGATACTACCGTTGCCACAAAAATGTTCCATTATTTAGTTGTAGCATTTGTAATATTCAAAAAATAATAAATATCAACACTTACTCATACTATTTATCTCACCAAGAAAGTATGACTCTAGATGCTAGAAGACAGCACCCACAATAAGAGACAGAATGTTTTCCTAAGGACTGGCACATGTATAGTCTTGGGAGTTCAACCCAAAGTACATGCCATTATCTTAAATGGTCTCAGACCAACATACCTCAGCATAGTGTCTCCTTCCCTATCAAACTTCTAGGCTTAGCTGATAGTGCCTTCATGGAACTCTTGGGGAAAATTTATACTCCCCATTATAAGGTAATACCATTGCAACACCCGACACCCATTTGCACACTTAACTAGTCAGTACTGAGAGCTGACAACTGCCAGGGAATCAAGCCCATGGAACCTTCTTTGGACATTCACTTAGTTATTAATCTTCCTCTCTGGGAACTGAATTAACACATTCATCTAGTGCAAGTAAATAAATTGTACAATCCTATACATATCTTAAATTGACAGTGGCTTGCATTATAACCAAGGGCAATCACCTCCAAGTAAACACAGTTATTATTTGGGTGACAGGCTCACAAACAGAGGAAAAGATCAACTAAGCTATCATACAATTTTTCTTTCAGATGAGGATAGGAGATTATGCAACTACAGGTTAATTTAATGCTGCTGGGATAGTCCTGCTGATTCCTATCCGTAGGCTGACACTGATAGCCGCAAATTGTCTGAAGATTACCATATTTTTTGCTCTATAAGACTCACTTTTTCCCCCCTCAAAAGTAAGGGGAAATGTCTGTGCGTCTTATAGAGCGAATATGTGCGTGCAGTAAGTCTGTCAGATGTGCAGCCCATGGGGAAGTGATGGGGAATGTGCCTGTGATTATGTGCCCGTTTGATTCAGAATATTTTTTTTTCTTGTTTTCCTCCTCTAAAAACTGGTGCGTCTTATGGTCAGGTGCGTCTTATAGAGCAAAAAATACGGTACTTTTTCCATGTTTTATTTTTTTTTTTGTCACCAAAGGCAGCTCATGTATTGTTTCTTCATCCCACCATACTGTGGTATCACCTGAAATCTTTTTGCACAAGGCAAGCTCTTACTTAATTAAAGAATGACCTCCATTATGCTTTCCATTTAAAACATACTTAAGGCATAATTCTATGCATGACTGGACAGAAAAAAGACAGAGCCGCAGCACAGCTGCTTTTTTCTGTGTTAACTCGCACGGCGATGTAATTTTAGTGGGAGTAAACCCACTGAATATGCTAGGAGTTCTGTCTGAGTAAACATGCACGGGATTTTGCTGTACCACTGTTACAATCTGCAGGGTGTGTTTCCTACCAAGCTTGCAAGATTGTTTTGTCTGTGACCTCTCTTTTTAGTATCTTTGTCTTACTGCAAGCTATTTAGCAAGAAAAGTAGTTCCAGTGCATTAAAAACCTTGGTGCTGTTTCACATGGTCCTAAAAGGGTATACTACTGTTGTTTTTGGGTGAATCAGTTTTTCCCCTGAACTGCTGTAAAATGTGGAATTATTTGAGTTTTAAAAGCATTAACTATTTGATAAACTCCTCCCCCTGGCCCAAGCATTTTGACGTATCTTTTACAAAGATTAATAGAGAAAGTTTGCTAAAGAAACTTAGTTAGAACTGTATGATATAGAAGGAGATGCTGTGATGTGGCTTCTTCTTCTACACTACTTTTGGGAAGGGGTCGGGAACACCAGTTCCATCAGAAGGATATATTTTCCGTGTAATTCGTTACTGAGGTGGCTTATGCTAAACCAGAAAGACTGCAGCTTTTGAAGCAAAGGGGCTGGCACAAAGTACAAATCAAATGATTTTCCATGAAATCAGGGGTTTTTCTCAATGCCTATCCTCTAACAGATTACCATAGGTGGCTCATCACTATAACTATATTACAGCAAAATATTATATGCAAAAGCTCTATTCCGTGTAATAACAGAAGTTCTGTTCCAGACTGTACAGGTGTATGTGCAAGAAGAGCAAGAGACAAAACAATAACAAAAAAAATTAGCCTGTGCATGAGAATTTATGTTAACTTCTCAGAGGCTTCATTTTGCCAGCGGTTAGAGACAAAAATTACTATTCAGAGCCACAAGATCTCCTGCACTATTACAAAGAATATTGCCATACGCAGAAGGCTCTTGAATAAGCTGAGCCTAAGAAAATAGTTCCAGGAGTTAAACACATCGCAAGAAGCCTTACTGCTCAAGTAACATTGTATAAGGCTCTGGTAAATTCTTTAAATGTGCTTCTCTTTCAAGGATCTTGCCCATGTCAAATTTTAGGTAGTTTTATGCAAACTATTAGTGGGATAACTATTAGTGGGGAATCATCGGGATGGTGGCCAGGGACAAGCGGGGTCCCCCAGGGTTCTGTCCTGGGACCAATCCTGTTCAATCTTTTCATCAGTGACCTGGAAGATGGGGTGATCAGTCTGCTGATCAAATGTGCAGATGATACTAAAACTGGAGCAGTGGGCACAACTGAGGAGCAGGTACTCTGGATCCAGAAGGATCTAGGCAGCCTATGGAAGTGGACAGGGGTCAACAGAAAGATGTTCAAGGTCTCGCACTTGGGGCATAGGAATGTGCATCACAAGTACAGGTTAGGGGACAAGTGGCTGGAGAGCAGCACTTATGAAAAGGATATCAGGGTGCTGGTCGACTGCAGGCTAAACATGAATCAGCAGAGTGACACGGTGGCCAAGAGAGCAAACGCCAGGCTTGTATGCATAGCCAGAAGTGTGGCTTCTAGACTGAGAGAGCGATTACTGGCCATCTACACCAGTCCATGGCGTGTTAGGAACCAGACCATGTAGCAGGAGGGAAGTGGTGGGCACAATCTGCAGTTAGAATGTGAGAGTACATTTAGAATCTCCTCAAATTATGCTTCTACGTTCGAACCTCAGGCACAGAGAAAAAAATTTGGTCACTGCGTAAACAGCAGTTCTGTACCCAAGTCACCTCTCGTCTCTTGTTGCGTCTCTGCCCTGTCACTGCAGGCCTCTCGAGTTCCTTTGCTATTGTTCTCAGTGTCTCTTAGGTGAGTGCCCTTTATGAGCATTCCGAGTGCCTTTTAACTGCCTGCCTTCTTAATTCTTCTTACTGCCTCCTCGATCCTCTTCTGCTTCACCACTCCTCTCTAAAAAAATTGGACAGTAAATTTATTTATTTATTTTTAGTTTTATATCCTGCCTTTTTTTCCTACAAAGGGCTCAAGGCAGCTTACATCATTCTCCTCCTCCATCTTATCCCCGCAACAACAACCCTGTGAGGTAGGTTGGGCTGAGAGTCTGTGACTGGCCCAAAGTCACCCAGTTGGCTCCATGGCTGAGCGGGGACTAGAACCCAGATCGTCTGAGTCCCAGTCCCCTGCTCTTAACCACTACGCCACACTGGCTCTCAAATGCAATTTCCATTTTATTATACAGTACTGTACATATTTTATTAATTGCTTTCAAGTTTTAATTAATAAATTTGGCATCTAATCGTGTTATTTTTACCTTAAATTATGAGTATTTACTGTTTAAGTTTATCTGGATAGGTATTGTCTGGGGTCTGGGAACAGATTAATTCACTTTCCATTATTGTTAATGGGGAACATAGCTTCAGACTTCAGATGATTCAGAGTTCAAACAGCCTCCTGAAACGAATTAAGTGTGAAGCACTGTAATGTGCTTGAATCATCCTGAAACCTCCCCTGCTCCAGTCCATGGAAAAATTGTCTCCCACGAAACTGGTCCATGGTGCCAAAAAGGTTGGGGATCACTGCTCTATATGACTCTGGGGCACCCACAACTGGAGTACTGTGTTCAGTTCTGGGCCCCACGTTACAGGAAAAATATAGCCAGGTTCGAATTGGTGCAGCGTAGGGTCACAAAGATGGTGGGCTGGTTTGCAGGGGAAGCTGTACAAGGCAAGACTGAGGGAACTGGGTCTTTTCAGCCTGGAGAAGAGGAGACTCAGAGGGGATCTGTTGGAGACATACAGGTATGTGAGGGGGTGTCACATGGAGGTGGGTAGAGGCCTGTTCTCCCCTATGGAGGAGGACAGGACACGTTCCAATGGAGCAAAGCTCAGGGAACCAAGGTTCAAATTAGATGCCAGGAAGTACTTCCTGGTCAGTTAGGACCGCTGGGATATGGAATGGGCTTCCACAGGAGGTGGCTGAAGACCCATTGGTGAGGGTGTAGGCTGGGCATGCACATGGTAGGCATGTCATAAGCAGGGCCGGCTGGAGCCAGGGGTCAGACTAGATGGCCCAGGAGACCCCTTCTGACTTGCTATGTTTCTATGTGCCTAAGCTTTTATTAGGCAATTCTGAAAGCAAAGCATCTCAAAGTCAAGGCAACTGTACAAATCACCTGAATAAGTACTTTAGAACTTGGATGTTCCTCTCAGCCCCCAAAATGAACCCACCTATTAGCTTGATACACAACACAATCCGGCTCTGTCTGTGTTAGGCAGAAAGTTAAACTAGACAAGCATTTTTAAAGTTGAAAAGTATTTAACCTCTGATCAAATTCCTGAACCAAAGCCCAAAAGAAAAGTATCAGAAATTACTGGTCAGAAGTGGAGGTGGAGTGGTAGGGGAAGCCCAGAATCTTTGTAAGTGCCCACAAACACACAACACAATTGTTTAAGAAAGTAGTTTCCCTGGACTTCTTGCACAGACAGACAAATATTTGTTATCATAAAGGTTCCCTATTATCCCACTGCCATTCTTACAAACACAATCATTGCTGAACCTTAACTGTCCATTACACTCTTCAAATAGGATCTCTTTATAATACTCAGTAACTCTCAGCCTACTCAAAGAGTGTTATAAAGAGGTCGGACATGGAGTGAACAGAGAACAGGAATCCAATACAGGAAGTCACAGAAAACAATTAAGCTGCACACATTTAAACTAGACATAATGCATGCAAACATCTGGAGAGAGATTACATCTGTTTTGTCTTTGCTCATGATAGAGTCTTGCCCCATATGCCCACCATGGAAGGAGAAAAAGTTGAAAATGGTTGAGGGTGGGAAGATGAGTGACTAAAAGGAAACTGGAAAAAGGCAGGAAGCAGTCGGGAAACTGAATGAATCATTTACTGAAAGCACTGCAATTTGGCGGCCAAAGACCCTACTGCCATGTTCCCCTAGGATCAACCGTCTCCAACATAGCACCCCTGAGATGCACTGACAGTACAACTTCCATAATGGCCGTGCTGGCTAGGGAATTATGGGAGTTATAGTTATAACACATCTTTAGGACACCTGGTTGGGGAAGGCTGCTCAGGACTATCACCTGACAGCTGCCCAGAAATCAGCTCAGATAAGCCGGACAATGCTAAGGGTCAGGACAGAGCTGGCCATGCAGCATGCAAAGACTCAGTCGCTTTATTACAGGGCTTAGGTGCCTTCTGATGTTATGGGGCAGCCCCCAAGCATCTAAACAGTGCCTGGCCAATGCCTTCTGTAATTCTATAGGAATTGCTGATACTGGTTGCTCTGGTATCAGTCTCCTTCCTTGCTACTGAATGACTGGAACTAGAAGCCCCCAGCTACATCCAGACTATCATAAAACAAGCGGAGCAGAATGAACTCCTATGCATTCACAAACTTACAGAATATGTCTTCCTATGCGTCTGGTTTTATGGTATGAAGAGGATTTTTTTTGAGGGGGGGTACATGTTTTTCTACCGTAGTACATGAGTAGTGATGCAGAAAATGTTGCTGGAAACGCAAGCAGATTTGAGCGAAGGAAACGACTGCATAGACTATACAGCACACACTGGCCCCTGTCGTTTGTGTGAACTATCGAGGACCAATGAACGCTGTACCCGTGAGTGCCTGAGGTCAGGAAAAATCTACTCTCTGAAATGAGAACCTTCTGGACAACTGGCTAAACTGTATTCTACTTATCTTCTAACTTTAAATTAAAATGCGATGTGAAATTTTACCACTGTGTGGCAATACACTCTAGCGAAACTCTCATCCCACCCTCCCCTAAATAACCATTTCTGCCATGCAAAGTAAAAAGTTTAGCTGTGCAAGACTTCGCTAAACACCAGCTCCATGATTACAATCCTGCAAGAAACTGCATAAACTGGGTATCCTGCCTCAAACCTGACAAATACCTCCAGAAGGGGATAGGCAGATTCAACCATTCTTTGGGTGGCAGGTGTGACCAGGGATCTAAACAAAGGGGATCCTCATTAACTGGACAAACCAGATGAATGTTCACAGCAAAAACTATAATACATAGGCAAGTACCACTAAGCTGATTTCTGATTGGGCTGTCACAGGGATGTCCTAATCCAGAATCAAGTAAGGCTATACAGCTTTCCATCGGCCTGATTAGCAGAGGAGCCTGTAAACAGGATTGCCAGGAAATTTGGTCTGAACAACCGAGAGTTAATTAGCTTTTAAAAAACATGCAAAGATACAAAGACGGACAGACGGACAGAGCAGTGGGGAAGAAAACTCACCTTGAGGTCTCTGTGGACGACCCCCATTTGGTGGCAATGGAGAACAGCCTCCAGGATCTGCTGGATGCAATGACTGCATGCAAACACCAGGGGGCGTGTTAGTTCACGGTGAGTGGTAACAACCACATAGGCTGGTGGGGTGGGTGGGGGGGATAATGGGAGGAAAATAAGGAAAGGGAAAACGGAAGAGGAAAAGGAGGAAAAGGAGGAAAGGGGCAATGGAAAATAAAGGAATCTGACTCCCTTTCTCTGTTTCAGGTTCTAACTGAAAGATGAGAAACCCCAAGTTACAGATTTAAACTCTAGGATAGTGAGAATAGGACTGAAGGAGGAGGAGCTGCCTTCTCTAAGAGAGGAAAAAGGATCCCAAACTGAAATTCTGGGAGCCAAGAGACAAATTATGCAGTAGATGGTGTGGATATTTTACCAAAGAAAGAACGACGAACAGAATCACTCACAGCGTTGCAGGAAGGCCTCTTTCCCTCGGGCCCCTCCACCCTCCCAAGCATGGTCCTCCACCCTGCTTTGAAGCTTCAGACCCAACAGACCACTTCACTGGCCACGGCATCAGCAGCACCCAACGCCTTTGGCAACTGCTGGAGCCCCAGTGTCCAAATGGCCATATTTGTTCTAGCACCTCTCCTGGGGGCCTCCGCATCAGGCAGCTGCACTGTCTGGTAGCCATTTTAATTTCACATCATGTCTCCAGTGTGGCAATGTTCTGGGGCATTGTGGGAAACTAACATGGCTGCCCACTGCTGCCAAGGATTTCGTAGCCAGGGACCCAACAGACACTTCTGACTGAGGAGCCCTCAAAGTTGGAGTCAGCCGAACCATTTCATGGCCAGGGTTGCATACACCGGGGGTTTCAGATTAGCCTGATTTGATTCTGTTGTTTATATGACTGCTTCCCTTTCACCTCTATGATGGTCCGTTGGCAATTCTAAATTGTCAATTCTAAATCGTAGTATATCCAAATGTATACTGAACCATGCAGCAGCTGCAGGTGCTTTTCTCACCTGGTAGAAGTGGCAACCATACGTCCAACTAAAAATGTTAAACTTATTCCATCACCAACCCCTGAGACCTATTCTTACGGAGAAGGCATTAGAGCACTAAAGCTTAGTTAGCAGCGTTATCTTTAACAATAATATTTGGTATATACATATTAAAACTAGCACCAAGAATAAACAAATTAGAAGAGAGCTCAAATACCTGTTGCTAATTCCCTTCCCTAAAGGCTGGTATGGGAAAGAATGGGGCTCCATAGATTAAATGCCTCATTAAGATGCTAACAAGGGATCAATCCAATCACTGCTGGGCAGGCTGGCCTTCCAACTGCATGCCACATTAAAAAAAATTACAGGAATGCAACAGACTCTCAGGGATGCCAGCCAGATGCAACAAACATCAGGTGGGAAGGGTTTTCAGAATATCATTTCTTCCTCTGAAAATCGAAAGGAAAGGTCTACACTTTTGTCTCAATAATGAGCACATTTGTAGCAGGATGCCAGGAAACAAAGGCCATACATGTAAGCACTCTATGAATATTCGTTAACATTTTAAAGCAAACACTCATTTATTTCCTTTAATCATTTTTATTTTTATAAATAAATAAAAAAGATAACGATACCAAGGGACCTTACACAAATACTACATATAATACTAAATGTGGGAAATTTCACAAAAAGTTAATCATTATTATTACTTCTATCAAAATTATGGCTAAAATTTTACCTTAATTCTTAAGTAGAATTAAGACTTAAATTGATTAACACTTAATTAAAATAAACAATTATTACATCAAATGCTTTAACATGGATGTCAAGTAAATAATAATTCACCTTATAGCATATCCACCAATCCACCAACAAAACAGTAATTGATTTATTTTTTTCTTTTCCCTTTTTCCCAAATTAAACCTAGTTTCACAGAGCAAACAGTAATTTGATCAGTGTGTATGTGATACTTAATAGCATCCTCCCCCAACCTGGTGGCATTTGTACCACAACTCCCAGAATTCGCATCCAGCAGGGCCATTGACTGGGAATGCTGGGTGTTGCGGTCCAAATGTGTCTGGAAGTTTGGAGAAGGCTGCTTAATAGTAACATATTTTCCATCCTTTCAAAAAATTTTGAACGTAATCAGAGACGGTTTAATTAAAATTTGGCATTTTACAAGAAGAATAATCAGTCCACCAATCTCTCCTCTGACGTCTCCAATAGAAGCATTTTATGATAAGCATAAAGGGAAAACAATGACTTTATAACATATGGAGATAGGACTGATCAGCAAGGAATTAAGCCTTGGCAAAAATTAAAAGAGGAAGGGAAAAAGATACAATGGTTTTTCTATTTTCAATTCATTTCAAGACTGAAAATAGAAATTCGGATAGGAAGAGGTACCCAATGGAATTTGAAATGCTGTTTTTACAGCAACATGATAATCTATTAGGATGGAGTTACAAGCAATTACTGCTATAGGATACTGAACCTGAACAAGTTAAAACACATATGATAAGCTGGATGTGGTATTTTGAGGAAGAAATATCCTTTCATCAGTGGGAAACCTTATGGATCAAAGACATAAAATTTACAGCACTAGTACGCTGAACATTGGCTCACACCTCCCTTCCTTAACGCTCTGCTTCTGCCACTTTTTTTCTACCTGATGTAGCAAATCTGACGCAATGTTGCCAATCTTAACTATGCTTTGTTTGAAACAAGCTAATATTGTGGTTCATACAGCAAACACAACATAAAGACTCTCCTCAACCAACACACAGAAGCTTTTCGTGATTCCCTCTCACTGGGAGGCCTCTGACTTGCTCTGAATGTGTTGAGAAGCAGCTGCTTAAGAGAGCCACATGCTATATGACATGTGTGTGGTCCAGAAGAGAGCTACTCATTAAATTAATGTCCCTCATTCCTCTCCCTCGTGCATAAGGACTGGAACCCCCCACTTCACCTCAGAATCCGGGAACACAGAACCTCGACACAAGGGCCAAATTCTGGAGGAGCTTTTGAGGGATATATTTTGCTGGAAGACAGCCAAAAACTGGACCCCAAAATACCAACATAATTTAAGTTAATTCTTCTAATGTCCTTTTAGAAAAGGGGGTGGGAGACCACCGGACATTAAGTGGTCAGGGTAAAAGGAATTAACAAAGGAAGGGAGCATGGATTTCTGGGAAATACCAAAGGATTTGTTTGGAACCATAGGGATGGATTTGGCCCCCGCACTTCAGGTTCTGCATGCCTGTCAGGCGCATCCTCTGAGAGGATCCTCTGGGTTCAAGTACAGGATTGGTACCGCCTATACTTTGCCAGCAGATACCCAGGTGAGGCACCCCAGTTTTGCCCTTGTGAGAACACAAGAACACACTGTGCGATTCTGGCTATGGGAATTTTTTTTAAAAAATCTAACAGAGCTATTTGCATGCATGTGAGGTGTAAACAGAAACAAGCAAAAGGGAAGGCAGAAAATCAATGATAGCCCCTCTAATGTGCTACCTGAGCACTTTGGAGGGACTGCAGTGGCGGTCACTATGGAGACTGCAATCCTTGTGGAGAAATTGCAAAAAAGGGACCAAAAGGGTCATGAGATTGTGCACGGGAGCGGGGGATGGGGAGCCAGCAATGGCCACCCTATCATACCACTTGGCCCTTGGTCAGGGTGTTGGCACTGGCTGCGGATCAGGTGAGCTCAGCAAGAGTGGCAAGGCATTATTTTCTGCTCTTGCAGAGCAGCTCAGTTGTCCGGACCAATCCAAGTGGTTCCCCCAAAAACACTTTTTTACAGCTGCTGTGTTTGTAAATTGCCTCCTGGGGGAGCAATCACCCTTTGCAACCTCCGTGGATCCAGGCCTGCACTTGCCATCACCCACAACCCATGATGGAGACCGCTGCCTCGGTCAGAACAACGTGGCCATTCATCACGGATATAACAGATTCGACAGCAGGTTATGGGTTCTCAGGATGGTGTGCCGGGAAAAAACAGGCCACTGCAAGAAAAGTGGTCTGAGCTTGGACAATACGGCAGCCAAAAACAGCTCACCCCTCATGGTCTGTTGTTGTGTCATGTGTACCAGGTCACTGTGTTTTTTCTAACTTGTATATTGTTATTTTTCACTGAAGTTCAGCTTCTTTACATTCCATATTCAGAAAAAGGGTAGCGGGGTCTGGCTTAGTATATATGCATTGCATTTAGAAACTCCTAGATCCAAGTCCCCCTAATTGCATCTGATCTTACCCTGGGAAGCAGGACTGTGGGCAACCTTTGCCTGAGGCTTTGGAGAGCAGCTGCTGGTCAGAGTATGCTGAGTAGACCAATTCTGGCTCAGCAGTTTCATGGGTTCATGTGCACATGTCAGGGAGCATCTACTATAATCGAGATTACTGAGCTAGTAGCAAGGTTAATACAGAAGATAAAATCATAAAAATTAAAAATGCAATAGAAGATTCCAGTGAGATCGCTGAGGTAATGGTCAATAGCTTGATGAAAAAAAAACTTGATAGTTTTTACTATATGCTTTAGCTATTTTTAATGCTGCTTTAATTTTATGTATGTTTTGTTTTGTTTTTATGGATGGTTATAAATCACCCAGAAAGCTTTCACTATTGGGCACTTTAGGAATAAAATAAAGCATAAATAATAAAAAAGCATTACCCTAATGTGCCAATATCACAATGTTGTTATACAATTCCATGGTGCAGCCACACTTGGAATGCAGTTCACAGTTCTTATCACAGCGCCTCAGAAATGATATTGCAGAATTTGAGAAGGGCAACCAATATGAAGAAATGCTGGGACAATTCCTCTATGCGGAAACAACATTTAGAACACTTTTAGCTGAGAAAAAGGCTGAATAAGGGGAACATGCTTGAGGAACATAAAATTATATATGATGTGTGATGTGCAGAAAGTAGATAGAGAAAAAAGAATTCTCTTGCTCATAATACAAAGACCTGGGATCATCCAATTTAGATGAATGATGGGGGATTAAGGAAACCTGTATATTCTGGAATTTATTAGCGCAAGTAAAAGTGGCAGTCACCAACATGGATCAGGGCTAACCAGCACAGTTGATAGTGAAGGAGAACTGCAGCTGTAAACCAAAACATCTGGAGGACAAGTTTAGCAGCCCTACTCAAAACTACTTTTGGGACCCCTGGAAATGCAAGCCTGGTACTCCTTTAAAATGGAATTTCAGTGTCTATTTCTGCACTTTGTATTTATTGTTCAGGTGGGCATAAATTTGTACCTAATACTCGGGCTTAGTTGGCACCTCCATCTATTCTGAGTGGCAAACTGTTGACTACGTTTCTTGGGAATGGAATCTCACGTCTTTGCTAGCCTGTTGTAAGATTCCAAAGAGACTAGGTTTTGGGAACCAAGATTATCTGATAGTTTTAAACGTGCTTATTTTAAAAGGAAATATTTTGCAATTATTTCTGCTCTGTAGAATAACATATTTTAAGGTCTTATCTGAAAATATCTTTGTCCAAGTATGCCAGTAGACACAAACATACCCTTTACCCCACTGACACTGCTGGGGTCACAACCACCTAAAAGCTCCTTGTAGCTTTAAATTACAAAAAGTCCCTGAATTGTTACGAATTATGGGAAGGAACTCTAAAACGTGCCTGATATAGAACCAAGCCACTGGCCCATCCGGGCTACCATTATCACCACTGACTGACAGCAGCTCTCCAGGTTTCAAGCACAAGCTTTCCCCAGCACTACCTAGGGATGTCAGGGAAAAACAAACACCTGAGCCTCTTTTGAATGGAAAGCACATGCTGAGCCACTGTAAACATTCCCTTTTTTATCAAGGCTGGAGAGGGCTTTAGAAACTTCAGAAATATTTGTTTATGAGATTCAGCCCCAGTAGACTTCCTGAACCACAATAAAGCTGAGATGCCAGAGCAAAACGGTGCTACCCTCACTTAAACCGCATCCTGGAAACTACAAGCAGCTTATATTTGTAGAGGCATGCCCTTTAATGTCAGTTGTGGGCTCCTCAGGAAACAGGCAAAGCCACTCCCTTAGGAAAGTAGAGCATTGGTGTGGCCATGATCCAGAAATAGCACTGTCCTTTTCCCAGGCCTAACTTGGCAGCATTCACCCATGAATTATAAAGAAGTTGCCAAGTTGAATGTGATAGAGTACCTTTGGCTTTTTGCCCAGCACATGTGATAATCTCTCCCTGAGTGGGTGACTCTGGTGAACACACTCTCTTACTACAACAGGAGCTTTCTTTAGCTTCAGCAGGGGCGGCTTCCAGTTTAATTACCAAAAGGTTATTGCTGGCCTCGATTCATCAAATTATTCCTTTGCTGATGTGGAGACAGAACAAACTTGCTTACAAGATACGCTTTTGTGTCAAAGCATGGCTATCTGACAAGTTTGGTCCCCTGGCATTATATTTTTGGGCAGGCGGTTCTGGAAAGAGAAAGGCAACACAGTCTACTCAGCTTGGAACTAAAGTTGAAGTGGGCTGTGCAAATTGCAGCCACGTGAAAGAGCAGAGGGCTGCCTCAGTGCCATGCTCCACTATGGCAGGCCAAAGGGCGCTCTGTTTCTCACAGTTGCTGCGGCTTCTCCCACTTCTTTCGTTAACTGAGCGCTCAGAGCCAACGGTGTACTCAAGGATGTCAAATGCACGAGCATGATATAGTCCCTGCATGGTGGTTTTAAGATCTTGTTCCCAATCTCCATGTATGAACAGTGTGGGCTGGGGAACAGAAGGCCGTTTCTGTATCAAAATGATAAACCTAATGCCATACACTTCTATCACAAAGCTTAAGCCATGTATCACTATAACACATTATTGCCTCAGAGTACAGGGAAGCTTTCGGGCTTCAAAGCACAAAGTAAATAAAGGGCTGCTTGTTTCTCTGCAGAAAACTGTATTCTAATTCCTCCTCCCGGAGGGTGGGCAAGTACAGTATGTATTAATGGTCATGGCTCATGAGGCAATTTAGCGAGTTAATCGCTTCAGCATGAATCTCCTGCCTCCATACAGGTGAGCTGGGGAAAGGGAAGATGGGGCTCAAAACAACAGCTGTGGTTGGCAACACTACCTGAATACTTTATAATGCTGCCTGAACTTACCCAAATGCCATGCATACGCCTAGAAGTTTGCAGCTTCCTAGTGTGGTTCTGCTCCAGATTACTGCTGCCAAAGCCAGACCATAAGTAGGACACAGTCAGCCTTAAGCTTTGTCTGCTACAAACATACACCCAGTTGCATCATAGGTTCAGTCAGCCTGTTTTCATTCTGTCTTTGCGACAGCACCACCATTATTGCTGTTGCTTTGCTTCTTAGAATAAATCAGCAGCGTCCACTTTCTAAACCATTAGCCGAAAGGAAAGTTCTCGCTGCTGCCACCCACACACCCTTTCTGGGAACATCTGTGTAATCGTGCAGACTACTCCACCTGCAGCCTGAAAGAATGCAGTTCAGAAATGCTAATATAGGCTTTGTCAGAATCAGGTCTAAGTGTCGTGACAGTGATCACAGTCCTAGAACCAAATGGACAAGATAAATCCCCAGCCTTTTTTGAGACGGAAAACTACTAACTTCAGTTTGGCAAGCCCATTTGGACGGGCCACACTTCTTTTTCTAGGATTCCATCAATCAAAGAGGCGAGGGCCGCCTTGGGCCGGGAAGAAATAGTTGCTCCGAAAGGAAACAACTTGGGTTTTCCTTTCATATTTTTAAAAATATCATATTATACTTTGGTGCTGGGCAGAAGAAATAGGATGCCTAAACACAAATTAAGAAAAACACAAGCAGGGACTGTTGCAGTAGAAACACAAGCACCTTAGTGGCGTTTCCGGTTTGTTTGTTTGTTTGTTTGTTTGGCCAGATGGAGCAGTTAGTAGCTAGCAGACCAGGGAATAAAAACAATTTTTTTATTCAATTTTTTTTCTTTGGGTGGAGGGACTTAAGAGAGGCAGAGGAAGGCATTTCTTATCAGGAATATGCTGTGCATCTGACAGTGGGTGCTAGTGACATTCATGAAACCTTAACCCATCTAGGACTCACACATTTCCGTGGAAGCACCAGAAGCTGGGGACAGAGGCTTGGTTGATAAAAATGCTGTTCTACTTCCAAAGCCACAATTACTTACTATTTGAGAGCTAGGAATCTAGTTTGGAGGGTACTATCTGTGTTAGTCTGTTGCAACAGAAACAACAAACCATGTTGCAACAACTTAAGGACTAACAAATTTATTATAACATACGTTCTTGGGACTCTGGTCCATTTAATCAGATACCCATAGTAACATCCTAAATTAGATAGAAATTGACAAATCTGTCCATTTCAGTTTCTCTGGGTTTTTCATTTTTTCAATACCAAATATGGGTCATCCCAAAAACTGAGGCTTTAAAGAGAAATGAAAATGTGTATAGATTTGAATGTGTACTTATCTTAACGCATAGATTTTTTTATGCAATTCTGCCTGGTGTGCATCCTTTTGCAAGCAATTTTCACAAGATAATTCATTTTAATATTATTTTCATTAAAATACATATTTTTGTGTGTCCTTTCTTCTAGCATAGGTATGACTGGGGAACTCCATTGCAAAAACAGAGAAGTGCAAATTTCTAACGATAACTGAGTTTGAGTTTATGGATTGGTTTGAAATCATAACACTGGGTAAGTACACATTAAAATGTAAACTAAGCACGTTTATCTACACTCCCTAGTTACAGATATATGTAAACATGGATTGGGGAGGGGGATCATTTCATTGGCCCCTGTTCCCAATGTTTCTCCAACCCTGAAACCATATGTAACTCAAAAGAACACTTCAGGCATCCAGTGAAGTGGAGTCCAGCTCACAAAAACTTGTGGCATACTAAATGTGTTAGCCTTTAAAGTTTTACAGGACTCCTTGATGTTTTTCCTGGAAAAATAAGCTTTCCTAGCTAGAACAATGTTCCCTGAATTCCATTATAAAGGATTCACTAACCTGGTGAGCACCATCTACTTCCTTTTAAAATCACTGTCTCAGCACAGCACATTCCTAGCATAAGGAAAGCCTTATCCCACTTTCCAGCCAAAGTGGGATACCTGGCATACCTGCACAGCTTGCAATGGGTTTTAAAAACCCAAGGACTGCCACATCAGCACCCATTCTCCTAGACTGTCCTACTGCATCCACTGCCCAGAGAAGCACAGGAGATGAGGAAAGTGGAAACACTTCTGCCCTATTTCCTACCTTTGGAGGTACCAAATATGTCTATTTCATTTCTGGTTTACATGATATAGGCCTAGAACTCTAACTTCCATGAAACTATTGTACCCTTTTAAAAAGCCACTTATGGTAGAGGTTTCTACAACGTTCTGTGCCAATAAGCTACAAACATTATTAGTATCATTTGTTAGGACTTCCTTAAAACGATCAATGTCACTGATGGCCACCTCTGAAAGGATTTTAGTAATTACATTTATCCAACTTCACCCTGGTAGACCCAGACGGGCCTGCTTTCATTTTTCTCTGTTCAGTTATTGTACGCTGCCGAGATTACAACCCTCTCCCATATCCTCCCTCAACTGACTTCTTGTACCCGAGCATTGCTCACTGCTTCCTCTCTTAAGCAAAAAACCATGACATGACATGACACCAGCACCCAAGTTTATGAAAATGACAGCTGCCATTCTAAAAAGCTTGTCACTGAACAGAAGGGTGTCCCTGCTGCCATCTTACAGGAGGGGTTCATGTGTCTAGCAAACGCGGAAGGTCCAGGTGTTCTCCTACCATGGAGACTGGCTGACGGCCCCAGGCAGCGTCCACAGGCCCCCTCCCCTGCCCCGGCCTGTGCTGCTGGCCATGCACTGGCTTCTCCACCTAAACTGTATTACTCTCACCCTGACGGCAACAAGCAAATGCTTTGGTTCAAAAGGGAAATGGGGCAAGAGTTAGGAAGGAGGGGTTCTGGTAAGCAAGATACTAGATGAAGAACGGAAAGCAGAAAGAGAAGGAAAGACAGAAAGGGACAGAGAGAGAGACAGACAGAGAGACAGAGAGAATGTGCTCACAAGCACCAGTGGGAAGGGACTGGACATATGAATTGATGAATGCTGACAGAATCAAGCAAAATTGATTTGGTTTCTTTCTTTTTTTCTGATATTGATAGGGTTAATTGTTGGCCCCAGGTATATTGCAACCAAATGTCACATCTGGGCCCAGCTGTTGCCTTGTGTGGAAGGTCTCGTGGTCCCTTACCTGCCTGCCCCAACTGGTCTCACCAGTCTTGCACAAAGGCATTTGTCATGCAAATTTGGACTAAGAAGAAACCAATTCTGAATATTCCCCTCCCTGTAAACCAAAAATAAAAAGAAGCTGGCAGAATGGAGCACCAGGACTGGCCAGGTTCAGTCTACAATGGCATCACCTGTGCTCCCCACCCAACCGTCTAAGAGGGTGAAAGGCATATGTATACTGACCTTCAAATCCCTGTGCACAATGGCATAGTGGTGAATGTAAGTTACGCTTTCTAATATCTGATGGATACAGTGACTGCAAAACAAAACGGGAAGGGAGGAAGGGAACAGAGAAGGCAGGTTGGGGATGAGGGGCAGACAACAGGGACACAGAGAGGGAAAGAGGGGAATCGCATGCAGGAAACAGGCAGGACAGGTGGAAGACGACGACGACAAAGACGAAGAAGGAGGAGAGGAGGAGGAGGAGGAGGAAGAAAGCATAAGAAGGTTATAGAAGGAAGTGGGCAAAAGAAGACAATAATGAAAATATGCATGACAGGAAATAAAATTCAGAGATTTAGAAGGGAAGAGGGAACCAGAGGAGGGGAAAATCACAGGGACAGACAGATGGACAGACAGAAAGGGTCAGGGGACAGGGTGGATATGGGGTCAAGAGAAGGAGAGAAACAATGTTGTGAAAGCTCAGAGACCACAGGGAGTTATCACAAGGTGTGTACAAATGGCTGTTAATGGCACTAGAAACTGTAGTCAGGATCTCAGAATGGGGGAGCAGAGCCAAAGCAAGCCACCCTCCCTCCCAAAACAGAATACTTAGGGCTACAGACATTGTATAAACAAGCCCAAAAATCAGGGCACAGCAGGCAACAAAAGAAAAAGGAAAAGGGTTGGGGGAGATCTGGCATTCTGGGACATCGTTCATCTCGACAGCAATTGGAAAAGAACAGAGGGGAAAGATCCTCTTGTACGGGAATGGAGGAAGTCAACAAAGCTAACGTGGCAAGACAGGGATGGTGGGTTTTCCTGGAAGCTGTTTGAACAGCAGTTGCTCCTAGCATGTCTAACCTAAAGGCTCATCAGCCACTAACATCTTGAATTCCCGAACAGACAGTTCATTCAGGTTAGGCCCATGTACTGCTGTACAATAGCAGATATGCACGAAAAATCCCAAGGAAAGGCAGCTATCTTTTCCCAAGGATATTTCTTCGCATTCTGTGTCAGTGGCTGGGGGCAAAAATTTCATGCCCTACAGTAGTCCTAAGCTTCACAGGGGAAGTAAAATAGGAAAAAGCATTTTTGCCTCTTCAAATGGGACTGAAAAGCTGATTTCACACCAAAAAGTACATGACCCTGAAGTATCAAGACACCATTCTGATGTTCCAAAATTAGGCTCATACTCACAGCCCCTTTCAGTCACGTTCAATACAATTCTTCTTATTCCAGACTCTGGCACCAGGCAGCTGTGGAGATACCGCTTCAAACCAGTACACAATCCGCTCTCAGAAAACCTTGTCTTGGTTCTGCCATCCTAAAACTCTGTTTCCCTTGTGCAAGTTCCATGCTTGCTACTAGTCTACTTCCACTGAAACAGACCTGAACCTTACTTGAGTAGAAACAGCTAGTAATGCCACAGAGGTTGAAAACTGTTAAAGGTAAAGGTTTCCCCTTGACGTTACGTCCAGTCATGCCTGACTCTAGGGGGCGGTGCTCATCTCCATTTCCTAGCCGAGGGAGCCAGCGTTTGTCCACAGACAGTGTCCGTGGTCATGTGGCCGGCATGACTAAACACCGAAGTGCACAGAACGCTGTTACCTGCCCACTGAAGTGGTACCTTTTTATCTACTTGCATTTGCATGCTTTCAAACTGCAAGGTTGGCAGGAGCTGGGACGGCGCACGGGAGCTCACCCCGTGTGCAGATTCGAACCGGCGACCTTTCGATCAACCAGCCCAGCAGCACGGCGGTTTAAACCACTGCGCCACCTGCAGTCCTGTGAAAACTGTTACACAGACAAAAAACCTTTAGGCCATCAGTATAATCCTCTCCCTCTGTAGGGATTAAGGGTGATAAGGCACACCACAAGCATATTAGGGCTTGCAGCGCCATGCATCGTAACATGCAAAGGGGTCCCAGATCTCCATGGTGGACGCATGCGAGGAAGTCACTCCTGGGATGCATGCACTGTACATGTCAGCTGCCTGTCCTTATGCACTTCAGAGCATTTAGCACTGCAAATACTGTGACAATTGGCCTTACTGGCCCACCTCCTTTGAAATCCTTCCTGAGATGTATAGGCAGAACATGAGTCTTAACTCTCTGGGGTTTACTAGCTTTTACCTTCAAGGTGGAGCAGGGTGTAAACTTAAATCTTTTTAAGTATATGGGCAGGCTCTGGCCACAGAGCCCGTCCCCAGAGAGTTTGTGCTTTCCATGTCACTTCATCAGTTTTGAACTCACCCTCTCTGTCTTGTCTAAGTAATTGTGGGTTACGCTGAATCCGAGGCTCTGCTAAGGAGGCCCTTCCAAAATTCATGAACCCCAATATTTGTCACTTGCTGGTGCCAGCCATGTATTGGACCCAAGGTGGGTCCCCAGGTGCCACCTTGGATCCAAGGTGATGTGTGTCCCTGGAAAATGACACTTTGCTGGATGTGCCAATGGTCAAAAAGGATAGAAGCTTGAAAGGTCATGAAAGACACACTCACGTGCAAAGTAGGAAGGGGATAGATAGCACAACTGAAAACTATTGTTGCAACTGCTGAATTAGTAAATGTGCATTTATTCAGATTAAAAACACAGTTTCTCAAAAGATTTTAAAACCTGGTATAGTTGGATAAGACAGACTAAGAACAACAAAGAGGAAAGGAGTTATGAAAGTTTTGTCCAAACAATTATTGTTGGTACTATGGAACCCTCCACTAAGGAATGTATTTCAGTAAAAATAGATTTTTAAAGAAAAAACAAAACTCAGAATTAGATCTTGATTGCACACATTTCTAATATTCACAAGCATCTATCATGCAAAAGAGAGGAAACAGCCCGGTGTGAGCATACTCCAAACAAAATCTGGAGCGAGTGAACTTGCGTTTGACCTTCTGCATGCAGGAAGACCACATCTGTTCACATTCCTAAGCCTTCTATGCATTACAAACTGGGGAAGGAAGGATGTCCTTAGAGTCCACACATGTATTGTAGACGTGGTGATGCCATATCCCACGAAATACAGAGTGAGATTCCTTTTATGAAACTTGGCATCATTCTTGAGCTGCAGTAGCCAGCTCTGAGTTGTGACCAAGGTTCCCAGCATATGGCTCTTTGGACTCCCCTTCAGGATGGGGATGAAAAGAACCAAAGACCTTCCTTTCAGCTCTTTAGGATGACCATAGCTTACACGCAGCTATTTCAGCCAGTCTGAAAGACCTGATGATCAGAATAAGCCCAGCTTTGTCCACAGAAGGTTCTAATGTATCAGAGAATAGTCTCATTACAAGGACTGGGATTATGAGAGATCTGTGACCCACCATGTTTATAGATCACTAAAGAAATCCAGGCATTGCAGAAAAGCAAAATTTGACGAGCCAGAAAGGGGCCCCGGCATGTATAATAATGTTTTCAGCTCTAAATGGTTTTACATGTAAACTGGAGCATTCTTTTTATTTTATTTTGTTTTGTTCAAAATATCATAACCTGGTTTGAGAGCTTCATGTATAAAGGCGGAGGTTGGACAACGCTTAAATAAGAACCAAACATAAGTTTATGAGGTCATACATGACAAGTGAAAGATGACTTTACAGAGATGTTACACTGACCTGTGCCATCCCTTTCATACTCACATCAACCATTATCTGAATATAATTTTGAAAGCCCTGATTATATTTTCTGCCTCTTTTAAAATACAGCTACTGTAGGTGCTTGGAAACCAAGATGGAATCTGTGATTCACACTGGATGCTGGCAATCCTAGAAGAGTGTGCCTGATGGTTTGAAACCTTCACAAAACAACCAGAACCAGTTGGGACTGCAAAGGAAAACTAAAGGTTTCCTGCACCCCATGTTAAGTGTCTTATTGCTAAAATGTTAAATTTTCCTCCAGTAGAACTTTTTGTTTCATGAGTGTATTCAAACATATGACCCTGTCTCTATAGTCAAATTATCTAAAATAATTTCTAGGCCATCTTCAGGATGGAACCCTCTATTTTGATATCTAGCCAATCTATGAATTCCAGCCATTTTATAATTAATCTAAATGCAATCTAAAGTAGTACAATCAAGGTAGAGTTGTACCATACAATACTTCTGGTTGTTTCCAATCTTGATGTCTGCTAGGTAGGGATGGGGAAATATTGGAACTAGCAGCGCAATCCTATGTATGCCTACTCAGATGTAGGCTCCAGTGAGTTCAATGGGATTTGCTCCCAGGTAATATTGTATAGGAATGACACTTTTATTCCACTTTAGTACTGCAAATGTGGGAGGGCCACCTGAAGGCCTGCATTTTGGTTTGGTTTTGACATCTGCATTCTCTTTGCAATGTGTTCGTTATTTCTTTTGCTCATTATATTGTACGACATGTTGTTTATTGTCCATTTTATGCATATCACTTTGCAGGAAAAAAATCCAGTGGTGTTAACTTCAATTTCATTTCATTAAGACCATCCCCTCTATTTGAAATAAGCTAGGATGTAGTTTTTGGAACTCTACATTTGAATCTGTTGGTAAAGACAGAGGTCAGCACCTCCGAAGTCTGGGTTATAGCTAACATTATGCTTGTGGAAACAATTAGAAGAGCTGGCCTAGTCCTACTAGAGGTGATGTAACTAGCACAAGCAATCTAGTCTAGTGGTCATAATCAGTTGTGCAATGCCTTGTGCACTGATTTATGGCTCAACCTGCACACTGGTGTGTGCAACAGATTGTAACTTGCAAAACAGCTTGCACAACAGAATCACAGCACTGGATCTGACACCTGCAGAAAGATAAAATTAAGTCCCCATATATTTTAGAAGTTTTGAGCCAGTGGAATTATACCACTGGATTGAGGTTTTGCTTCACTCTGTAAACCCAGGTGATTCCTGCAAACCTGGCCCTGTGCTGACACAGCTGGGACTGAGTCTTCACACTGTAATTCACTACAGTTCACTAATGGGACTGGTGAACTTCTGTCTTCTCTGGGGCAGGGCTGGTATGCAGGTCATCGTTATTAGTCCATTGCTGCGATCCACATCTGTGTGCAAGTCCCACTGTCAGCACTTGGGACCTCCCGGCCCTCCTGTCCACCTGAACACCTGCTCTCTCCAAGCATGCAAACAGTGCTAAGAGTGAGGTGTACCAATAGCATCCAGAACCTCCACTTCATTGTGCTCATCTTCTGGTCTGTTGTGCAGTCTGGGCCCAGAGGAAGAGGGCGAATGAAGGGGCGAGGGCAACAGTGGTAAGGAGAGGTTGGGTTTATTTAGGATTCTAATGACATCTCACAACAACCCTATAAGGCTTCTCAGATTGAGAGACAGTGATTGAACCAAATCACACAGCAAGTTTTCTGTCTGAATGCAGATTACGATCTAGGGCCCCTAGGCTGAAGGCCAACACTTGTACCAGTGCAACACACCTGCACTAGGTACTGCCTCTCGCCAGTGGGAACCCATTTGGCCGTTCCTAATCTAGAAGAAGACACCAGAAGAAGAAAATGGCATATTTGCTATCTGATATGCCCTACGGACATCTCCTAGATCAGGAAGAGAGAAGCAAGGCTGGCCTTCGCCATGATGCAAGGATAGGTGGGTTCTATCAGGTGACTGATATGGGGGAGATAATTAAAAAGAGTAGTAAACTACCAATTATTATATGTTATATTATTGTCCTCTATGGTGCAATCTAGATTTTCTGCTGCTGGCAAATCCTCATATGTACACGGACATGGTAGTAAGTCTTTCTGAAATCACAGGTCTTGCTTCTGAGCAAGTATCTTTTAAGGACTGAGCTGAAAATGTCAGAGGAGCAAGCCTCCAATCTGCACCGCTGCTGATCTCGGGTCTTTGGTTCTGCCACTTGCTTTTGGGATCCTCTCTAATAGGCTTGGAAGCTGCAAAAATGGGAGAAGGCTTTCTGGTAGATTCTAGCACTCGCTCTCTTTGTTGACAGCATCATTTTGTGTGCCAACGTTCTGCAACACGATGTCCATTAGACTGCACAAGAAAAGGGAAGCGATCCTTCTCCATAGCAGCGTGCAGGCTGCCACCCCTGATACAAGCTGGCCCCACAGCCCACAAAGACCGCCAGGCATCATGCAAAAATCCTGCTGTGCCAGGCAAATGTAGCTGAGCACCCCAAGGGTTTGCAATATCGGTTCAGCCAAACCAAAGGAGGGGGTTCATAAGGGGCTCATCTTCATCTTGAGAGACACAGGCCAACCTACATGGTTTCCCTACTGCTCTAGGTAGCTTGCTCCCAAGCCCAAGACACCGGCATCCATCTGAATCTCAAAAGGTGGAGGATTAGAATAAACAGTAGGAAGCCGAAGCAACACTTTGTAGGTCCAACACAAGAAAGATAGCACATCAGAAAAGCAAAAGGGGACTAGAAGCAAGCACAAGCCACACCCAAGAAACCAATGCAAAAAACTAACCCCGGGCCAGGCTGCCTTCAGCCCACATAATGAATATCTATCGTTTTTGAAAAAAGAAACGGTTACAAATCTCAGTTCTGGAAGCAACACAGACATATTCATCAGTCTTTTGCAGGGCATTAATGAAATTATCCAGGAAGAAACAGTTCCACTGAGTAACAGCATCACGGCCTTGTAGCAACCCCCCATACGCCTTGACTCTTTGAACTAAGTCTCCCCTCCTCACAAGCCCAACACAACTTGAAATTTCTCCCACGACTTAAGCAGCTTTTAGATTTGGGGGTTGATGTGATCTCATTAATTCCCTGAATAAGTTGTGCCCTTCTGTTGCTGATTCAATTATGTGGAATGGTTTATTGGCACTAGCTATACCTGGCTTCTCTTGATGCATGAAGACACCTCAACCTAACCACTGAGAGCAGCAACAAATACAAAGGGTCAACATTTCCGACCCCTCCTCGAGAGAAATGGGCCACAGAGAAGACACCTTGGTTTGGGCACGCCCTAGCACTCTTTTTCTGCTCTATCGGGCAAGCTTATCTGTTCTTGCATACATTGTCTCATATGGATTTCCAAGTTTCCATTAGATCGTGTGAACGGGCTCCCTCTTCTTGAACAGCTGTGCACTTGGCAACCTCCTTGTGGCCAAATACATCTGTAACCGTCTGCTTCTGCTTTCTCTATGTGCAGCTTCAATGGAGAAACAACAGAGCCGCTCATCTTTTCTGTGCCATAAATCTCAGAGCGATCTGCAGTGAACACAAGGCGATGCTTCCCCATTACTCAATTCTGCCTTACAGGAAGGAACCTGTGCTCAGCTCCAGTGAATAACTACAAAGCTACACACAGTGCGGAGCTGGTGGTTTTGGTTAGGGGATGCCGGGTTTGTCACTCAGAAATACTCAAACACAACATAAAGCTCTTTACCCTGTTCTTTATTATTTGTGCAGTAAACCAATGTGCATAGTGCTTTATAAAGCACAAAAGACAGGTGCCTGCCCCAGGGAGCACACGAACTAAAAGCACGACTGGCATTTACAATAGAGGAGCAGACTGGTTCTTACACTCCCATGGCTGTTTCCCACACTGATCCTGACCTGCAGGAAGGAGGAATTTTGTCGGATGTGGGGAAATCACACTGCCAAGAGACGCACCCCGTATGTCCTCTGCTGCTGGTAGGGCTCTTCTCACCTAGGTCTACCTCTCTCACACGGATTCCCCGTTCCCAAGTCACCACCACAGCAGCGTGGGAAGCAGCCATGGGCAAGTGACAACTGCTTCATCCACACAGAAGGCGGCTTGCCAGCCTATTCCTTGACCAGGGCAGCCGAGCCCTCGTCAGACTCCTGCTATGTCAGCTCTGCTCCTCTGTACACGTTTTGCCAACACCCCTTTAAACCCACCTCAAGGCTCTTGCTCCTTTGCGCCACTGAAAGGGTGCAGATGGTCCGCGCACAGCTTTGAATGCCACCTGCTGCTGTGTGCCAGTTTTTGATTCCTCCCTAATACACACAGTGCTGTTGTTGTTCTTTAACCTTGCTATTTTTGCAATGATCTATATCTCGGCAAGAGCTAATCCTGAACAATTGCACTCCATCCAATCTCTAATCCTTATACTGATTTTCTGCTCCATCCATCCCCCCACCCCACCTCATCTCCATCCAGTGCAGCTAAACTGGAAAGCACCCACATGATTGTTCATCTAACCTAGTTTAGGTTAGCCAAAATAGATTTGAAAATGGATCAGGTTTAAAGAGCTGAAGCATGGAAGCACTGACCTTGGCCTATTTGATTCTGTATCCTGTAAGTGCTGCGTGTCCCTCTGGATCTTAAGATACCCAAACCAAGTCAAATGATGTAGGAGATGCACTTCAGCCAGCCAGCTCTTGAGTAAAATCTCTCCTGCCTGCCACTCTTTCCATACCACAGAGGAGCTGTGGTGGCCTGCCTTGGTTAGAAGCTCCTTTTGAGGGGATTCTCTTGAGACAATCAGATGCAGTAAGAGAATGGAGCTCTTGGCCCTTGGGATAAAGAGGGGGGATGAGAATGGGCGCATCTTTGAAACGCTGCAAGGGTTCCCTGCCAACATCCCTTCTTCTTCTTCTTCAGAGTTGCAAAAGGTACAGGAGACCCATTCTCTGCTGCAATCCAATAATCGGATCTAGCAACCATGGCGTGGGGCTCTGGCACTGCCTGTGCGAATGGCATTCCCTGGTGCCAAGGGGCTCGCAAATTTTGCTGCATCCTTGTGATAGTGTTTGAGTCCAACCCTTTGCCCCCAGTCTTAGATGGGTTGATGTTGTGCAGGTACGAGCTGGCATGGGATCAGGGAACAGAAAGAAGGGGTGGGGGTAGGGAAGGAAAAAGGATGGAAGGAGACAGATGAAGGTGGAGGTACCACTCACCTTGCATCAGCTTCACTGTAGTATTCTCTAGCAACGATGTCTTCGAAGAGCTCACCGCCTGTGACCCTGCAACACAACACAGGCCGGAGTTCAAACAACACAGGCAATTCGCCCACAGTGCTCTCCTGAGGAGCAGCTGCTGCAGCCCAGCTGATCCCGAAAAACCGAAGGACCAGTGGCAAGCTCTATTTTCCCATATTCCATTTCTTAAATGGCCTGACTCATAACTGAAAGAAAGAAAAGGAAAGTTTAAAATTAAACTGGCTTCTACTCTGCCAGGAAGATGCTCTGCATTGCATATATAGGAAACTGGTATTGTCAAACACCAATGTGACAAGGTCTGCTGGTGACACCTACAGGCTCTGGGCCCTGTTGCTCCTGTCTTGGCTGCCACTGCCTAGCCAGCAGCTCTTCTTGAACTTACAAACAGTAGCAAGATGGAGGGGCATCCTTCTCTTGCCTTGCACCCTCCATCTGAATGGCTGTGCAGACTGGGCCCAGAGGCAGAGGTCAAGCAATGGTCAGTGAAGGGAGTGGCAAGGAAGAGTAGGCTCACTGATGGCTTTTAGATGACCCTGGAGCAGGCACTGACATTCATTCCTGACAAAGACCCGAATGACCTGCTCTTCTCAGATATGACCCTTTGTATGAGCTGCCATTTTCACACAGAGAGAAAAATGGGCAATGCTGGCGTTACTAAGAACATTTTCCTATGATACTGAATACTTCCCTGTGCCGCCAGTTGGGCCACCTCAAACCCATAGCAGGATGTCCAAAGCATGGAGCAACCGACTTTGCGTGCCTCTCTAAACAGGGCAGCTTGTTTTCCGCAGTGTCTCTTCAACTTTAAGTCTTGTGCTTTCTCCCACTCATGCAAGGCTGCGACTGTACCGCCTCCAACCCACTTCTTCCCTCTGTGCTGCCAGTTGCCTGACTCTGAAGAGCCCACATGGCCTCTTTTATGACAGCCAAGAGGGCACCATAGCCTTGGAGAGGAAATCTGGTTATGGTTTTCCTCACAGCCACCTCGTCCTATTCTCCTTTTCCCTGCACCACAAAGATCTGCAGCAACTTGTCGGCAAATCAGAATTCCCAAAGGAAAACTTCCTCTTTTTCTAAATTTTATAAGGTTAAGTTCAATTTGTCGCTATAAATCCTAATGAAAGAAGGAATAACGATCTGCCTCACATTAGGAATGCTCTGTAAAGCCCCTCTTGAGACAATCCTAAGGTGGGGAGTCTTTCTATTTGGAAAGAGAATTCGATGGAAGAGTACTGAGTAACAGCTCTGCATATATACAGATTTATCCTAAGTGGACACATGCACGAAAACCTTTCCGGCATTATGATTTTGTCATAAGTGCGGCTACAGCAAGCCTGCAACAGAAATGATAATTTGAGAAGCTGCCCAGCAAGATTAATATCAAGATAGTCTGAACACCTGCACTTCTCAGATATTTCAGCTGGCTTTAGAAGAGCAAGCCTGAGAGACCTAGTGATGGATATCAGGTCAAAAGCACTCAAGATTCAGGATGGCCCTTAACATGAGGAATGATTTGAAGGAAAGGAAAGCCAGCAGTGGAAAAATGTACTTCATTCTCAGCAAAGGAACCAGCGACAGAACCAACTGACAGATGTAGCACTTTGGCTACGTATTTCCCCACAACACCTTCCTACGTAGATCTCACTAGAAGAAAAATGATCATGTGAATCCACGCCTTACTGACCCTGACTTCACAGAAGGGGCGTTGACCGTCAGGCCCATGGGCCACAGCCAGCCTGACTGGCACCCCAGTCCAGCTCTTCAGGGGTCCCCAATGGCCGTTCTCTCTTTCTCCCAACTACCAACTATTTGGGGGCTTCCAACCTTCCAGCACTTGCCTGTCCTACCAGCACCATGACTCTATTGGGCTGAAATGCCTCTCCAAAGGCTCTGTCACTGACAGGAAGAGCTTCAGGCTCAAATACACATTTGCCATTTGGGCCCTGCCCTGCCCTGCCTGGCGTGAGCCATGCCTCCTTTTGTCTTGGTCCTGCCTCCACTGGAATGTAGCCTGCAATGAAACCCTCAGGCTGAAACTGGCTCAATACTCATGCTTTACAACAGAGACAGGGCAGGATAGGTGTAAAATATAAGTAATGTCCAGACTGCACTTTCAAAATAAGGATATATGTGCCCTCGGCATGCATTCTTCCTCACAAGCCACATATGCCAGTGCTCAGGTCATGGCACACACACTCCAACCCTACAGGCGATGTGACTGTTGTTATACCACGGTGCTCTGTGAAAGCATGGCAGTGCGATCCGAAACATGTTTGCCCAAACAGAGGTCCCCAGTGAGTTCACTGGGACTCACTCCCTAAGGAGTGTGCATAAATAACAGCAGAGGCTGTGAAACAACTAGTAAATAACAGTAGGGGTTATAGCAGGGGATCAGGTGCAGGATTTTGTCATCCTTCTGCCTACACCACCAATGAATTTCTGATAAAACAATGGTGCAATGCAAAGCAGAAGGAAGAAATGCTCAAACATATGAAAGGTTTCAGTGATATGAGACCTGCACCTTCCAGCTTTCCAAACACACTCCATGAATGTTCAAAGTCTGCCTCCCACTTTATTCTGCATGTACCAGGAATTGTTGGATACTGAAGGAATCAAGATTTCACCTTGTAAGTTTACAATGTTACAGAAAGACAGTGCAAAGCCGTAGCAAGTGGATCATCACAACCAGGCGCCACAGGCATCTCTTGCCATGTGGCTTGGAGGTAAAACCTGCATGTTGATTTCGATCCTCCTTCCGCAGGCCAGGGACATGCCAAGGTCTGTGTGACTCCAGCAAAAGACAAGCAGGAGCGGCACTGACTCAGAGGAGAGCTAAATATAGCTCACTGCTTAACTGGAGCTGTCAGAGAGGAGGAGAGATGAGATCACCAGCTTCTATATCTGGAATGAACTGAGAGGCAGCCGAGCAGAGCACACAGTGTCTCCACAAGCGCCCAGACACTTGGCAAAAGCAGTCAGCATAGGACATGGCCTAGAGCCATCCCAACAAAAGGAAAGGGGAGAGGCACAAGCGAACACCACTGTCTAGAGCCCTTGAGCCAATGCAAGATTTAAATCTTCCCTGGTTCATAGTAGGCATGTCTCTGTCTAAACAGCTGTTTAGCTACACTGGGCATCATGTGACAGGAGCACTGAGTCACCACCAGAAACATCATTCTGATATCCTTCTTTCCCCCTCCTCCCCACCCACCCCTTCATGCTAATGGAATAGCTGCAGCTGCAACCTTTGTCCACCCACATCCACGAGGATGCCACAGTCTGCTCAGCTCCTCCAAGCAGCACAAAACATTTTACTCAGAAGGGGGAGGGGAAAGCTATCCACAGTTTGCCCTTAGGAACAGGAGATGCTGTGATGCTCTGCTAGATGAGGACAGGGGAACATTATTTTAAAGCAGGGGCATTCCAAGTTAATATCAGAACACGTCTGGATGATCGATTTGGCAACAGCATCAAATGAAAGAGTATGGACCATCTACTGTTACAATCAAGGCCAATTTCCTACTTACAGATCAAAGACGAGGTAGTGGAAGCCTTCCTCAGATATGCTATCATGGAGGCGAACTGCAAAGGAACACAAAGGGTGCATTACATTGAGCAAGCCCCTCCCTAACATCTGGGCTGAGACATCAGCAACCTTCAGCTCCTTCATCCCCCCCCCCCCCCGTCTTGAACATTATGAAAAATGAAGGATCTCGGTGCACAGAAGTTAGGCAGCAGTGTGACAGGACCCAGTTCCCAGGGTCCTAGCTTGGGGAACCAGCTATGTATTTGCAAGAATATAAAAGAAGAAATGGAGTTTCAAACCTTCTGTACACAGAAACATTAAAAAGTTTTCAAAAACTGCTGGTTTTTCAAACATAGCAGAAAAGTGTTTAACCTGTGATGAAAGAAAATTTATTTTTTCATGCATATTTTCACAGTATTATAAGGCTAATTTATTTGCATCAGCTTTGTTTTTTGAACACATGATGTCTAGGTCACATGCTTCTTTGAATAAGTTTGCACTTCTTAGCACTGTATAAGATCCAGAAATTTCCCATAGTATATATACTCTTGACTCAGAATAAAGTAGGACATGACTCTCTATCCCTGTGGATCTGCAAACAATTTCATCCTAAGCTCAGCAACTCCTTTCACAGAATATGAAAAGCTCCCTACAAATATCACACATCAAGAAAAATGAATAAAATTACATCTAATGTTTAAAATTCATGTGAATGAAATTCAATTCATATTTGAATGAATTCATACTTCAAATTCAAATATGAATAAAAATTCATTCAAATACACACAAATTCATTCAAAATACATTCAAATTTGTCAGGACCTACAATAAAAATGGAATGGTAAAGTAAACAAGCTTGCAGAGTAATTAGTGGAACTAGTGCTTTGGCAGAGCTCTAAGTCCTTGGACAGTAATTCTCAAGTCTGTAACCTTTCCTTAGTGGGTAATATAACACAAATCTGTATTTATATAATACAAATCTGACTGGAAAAGCTCCAGAACCAAGGTCAGATACTGTGGCAAGGTCTCTAACTGGTAAGGTATGTGACTATTCTGTTCTGATCCAATGGAAGACTTGAGGATCACAAACAGGCAGGAATTATAGGCTACCCTAACCACCTACAAATCTTGTAAGTGGATGCAGCCATCTCTGGTAACCTTTTCAGATTTCAGAGAGACTAGCACCAAAGCAGGAAACCTTTTGGTACCCGTGAGCACAACTGGCAAACTGGAACTTTCCCAAGAAATTAGCTGCAGCAGGAAGCATAGCAGGTTGTAAAGGATTAAAAAGCCTGCCCAAAAGCCAAATACAAGGCCAAGGTGGGGGGGTCCAATACACTGAGCAACTCTTTTGAACTCCTCTGTTTAAAGCACCAACAGAAACCTATTTCATAGACCGTAAGTGCTTTCCCCCCACTCTCTGCCAGCCAACGACATCACCATTCTATGTCCCTCCCTCTTGCTCTCGAAATCATCACCAGTGATGTGCCCTCGTTCTATCATGCACCAAGCCATGTATGCACACACTCCCTTACCTTCTCCTCACTTCATCAGCACAAAACCCCACTCTTTTTCAGGTCCCTTCCAAACATCCTCCCCAAAACCCCCTTTTCTCTCTACCCTATACAGATGTAGCCCCGTCCATTCAGCCATACATACATTGCTGCCCTCTTGCTGGTTTCGCTGACTCTGACCTCCATGCTACACTGGTTCTCCCATGCCCGTTTTCCTCACAGCCACCTCTTTCTATTCTCCTTTTCCCTGTACCACAAACAACTGCAGCAATTTGTCTGCAAATCAGAACGTGCAAGGTAATTCAAAAATTACTCTAACTTTTTCTAAATTTTCTTTTCTGAGACTAAGTTCAAAGATGACACTATAACTGTCCTTTTTGTTTACAGATCCTCTCTAAGCTTTTGTGAAGCCACATGGGCGTCTTCGGTTGTCTTTTATCCTGTCTTCTTGTTGGAACTGTACCTTAGAATGTCCTTCATTAAAAATTCCCATCTATCATGAACTTCTCACATTAGAGACCCTTGCCATGGGACTTTACTTATCATTGCTCTGAGTTGATTTAAATTGGCTTTCTTGAAATCCAGGGTACATGTTTGGCTACATTTGGCTTTTGCTTCCTTTAGAATCAAAAACTGAACTATGGCACAGTCACTTTTCTGATGTCACTCTGGTGTCCAAACAGAAAATGTAATCATTGTCCTAATTTTGGATATCCCTGGAAAAAGAATATCTGTCTCTAAGTTAACTGAGCTATTAAATTGTTATTCATATTTTCTAGTACATATTTGTATGAAAAGTTTTTTTCAGACCTGTCACTGATAAAAACCAACCAAAGAAACAGAATGGATCTCAGTGCAGCGTTTCGTCTCTCGGAAACAACACTGCAGTCACAACTATCAAGCATTCTTGAAAAGAAGCAACACCACATTTTACATTAGCCTTATTTGAATTAAATATCGCTCTTTAAACATTTCAATTGTATTTGATTACATTTAATTTCAATATTTTATCTTTTATTAGCATTTTTACTGCTCGGTTTCTGGTTATTTTAGAGAATTATCATTTTTTGGTGTTATATTTAAAAACTAATCCACAAAATACTATATTACATATATCATGCTTTGTAATTCTGCCTCAGTGGTCCCCCCGCCCCGCCACAAATTTTCCTATTTTTGTCAGTCCCCAGCTGTAGAAAGGTTGAAAATCACTGTCCTATATAATACTAATAGCAAACTCCATTCTCCTTAGCCAAATGGCACTTTCCACCCACAAGGAGGAGTTGTCAGCATGTTTGTGGAAACCTCAGGATTTAGGGAAAAAATACAAAGAGTCTATAGAGAAAAAACGAGAAACAAAACAAAACAGCTCCATAGGTTGTTGGGAAGCAGAGGCAACCAAAAAAAAAAAAGGGGGGGGGGGAGTGAATGAAGCAGAGTATCCCAGAAAAGGGCAACCCTCTTGGGTGGAACCTGAAGAAAAGAACTCCATGTTGCAACATTTTGTTGCAGGTCCCTTTTATCATTTATTTGTGGTAACAAACCACAAGTGTGTAGATGGGCTTAACCTGTACACTAAATAACTGGTCCAAACCAGTCCGATTTCCATTCTCTCTGAATATTTCTCCTTTATATTATGTAAGCTGTCCTGAGCGCCTGCATGGAAGGATGGGATAGAAATACTTGTAATAACAACAACAGTATTTATATCCATGAAGACCAAAACTTCATGCCTGTTTCATCCACTGAAGTTAGCATAGCTTCCCTACTGAGCCAGGCACTTTCCACAAAATGGCTGTGTCTAACCTGGTTTCTCTTACATCACCTCCCTTTTGCCAGTTAGGGAAACTGAACAGAACAGTGTGCCAAGTCTCATTAACTCATAATCCCAACATGACTTCATTGATCAGAAAGCATCTGTGGGCCTTGCCTACCTCCTGGCACACCTACTGGCCATACATTCATACTTGTATGCGAGAAAGTCTACACACAGCGCCTTTTAGATACAACTGCCCAAATTAGGCCATAGGACTGCAACCAGCCACATTCCCCTCAAACATCCAGAAAACACGTGAGGAAGCTATACGTGCACATACTTCCACCAAGGGCCAACATTGAGATGACTGAATCAGAAGTATTCTGCATCTGCACAGAGTAAGCACACAACCAAAAGGAGTGTTCCAGCCCTACACTTGCTCTTCATAGCATCTGTTGCCCTTTATACCTGAAGGGGTATGTCTGAAAAGAAAAGCCTCCTCCATTGGCAGAGGTTCTCCACTCAGGCCAGAACATTTCCCAACATCCTGTCCACACGCAGACCATCATGCTCCGTCGCTTGAGAGTGCCAGATGCAACAGTGGGGACCTACGGGACTGCAGCTTTCCCAATCATTTTATGTTTGCCCGATTCAAATATTGAACAACTGACTAGGACTAGGCTTTCCTCTTTAAATGCAGCCGGGTCTGCCCCAATAAGTGATAGAAACACAGAAACAGAGCGAGTCAGAAGGGGCCTCCCAGGCCATCTAGTCTAACCCTCAGCTCCAGCCACCTCTGCTCATGTCATGCCTACCATGTGCATGCCCAGTCTATCCTTGAACACTCTCACCCATGGGGCTTCAACCACCTCCTGTGGAAACCCATCCCATACCCCCAGGGTCCTAACTGGCCAGGAAGTACTTCCTGGCATCTAAGTTGAACCTTAGTTCCCTGAGCTTTGCTCCGTTGGAACGTGTTCTGTCCTTCCTGTTCCCAGGAGAAACTCAAGCTTTTCCTGCTTATTACCCATGTTCCCAGCATGAAATACTGATGAAATACTAGGCAATGGATTTGCCTTAAAGTGCAAAAAAGTCACGTGAGTGAGGGATACCGAAATCACAGCACATACTCAGCCATGAAGTTCCCTGGGTGACTTTGAGCTAGTCAACAACTTACCCCACAAAGCTGTTGTGAGGATAAAGGGTACCATATAAGTTTCCCTGGCTTCCTTGCAACGGGAAGAAGGTCACATATAAATATTGTAAAACATGATAACGCTTTGCTGGGGCAATTCCACATTTAAAGCATCTAGCTCATCCCCAGCAACACATGTGCATGATGCTGGGACATATGCATCAGAATGGCCCCAGGTGACACCTCCCTATTTGTAAGTCCCAAGGCAAATATTTACTAAAGAGATAACAGCAGGATTTCTCTAGCCTTCTGATAACAAGCCTCTGTAAGTCAAAAAAAAAAAAGAAAAAAGAAATAGCGACAGGCACCTCCTAAGTTCATATCAAATGTACTTGACTGAAGAGGCAAATAGCCCACATTATTGGGCTGAAACTTCCACATATAATAATCAACCCTCAGTGTGATTATTGTGTCACGCAGATTTTGGAAAGTCATCTTCTGTGTGAGCTGTTAAAGATGATCGGGTTCGATGTTCATGTCGATACTTTCAAACACAGACAACACATACAAACAAGTGAAAACCAAGGAATTAATCTCTGTGAGATGACATAATAGCTTCAGTTAACTACACTTGAATAATCAAACCTCATGAAGCGATGGCAGTGGACTTCAGCATTCCCCCAGTCAGAAATGTATATTTCAATATGTTCTTGACCCAAGCACCTCCAAATTCAAGCCTGACTCATAACGGATTCACCAGACAACCCTCAATACCAGCTTTCCTTCCACCTCCTTAGGTAAAATGGCCCTTATTAAGGGGGAGGAACTGTGTGGGGGAGTTCCTCTTCCTTAATACATTCAGTTCAATTGAATTATATTCAATTTTCAATATTTAGAAAAACCCTGTCAGGAAATTGCAATCATAAGCATGCCCAGGAATGTCCAGTGAAAAATAGGCACTTAACCATTTTGGAGAAACCAGGCAAATCTTTCATATTTATACTTTGGAGCAATGTCAGGATCACCCATGCGAAGGAAGGAGCACATTTTGTGCAAGACGTCAAACATGAATCACACCTTCTCTCTCACAGCCCAATATGGTTCCACAGAATTTTCGCTTAGTGCAAAAACACCCAATGGAACTGGGCATGCAAGGAGGGGTTGAGAATCCAAGGTCAGCCAGTTTTCTTGCCTCCTGATGCACCATCATGCATAACAAAAAGGAGGGTATCAAACCACTTGGACTCACTGACTTGGTTCATACATGGGGCTTCCCTTGAAGACGGTCCGGATACTTCAACTGGTGCAAAATAGAGCTGCCAGGGTACTGACGGGGACTGGGTGTGGTTCTCACATCACCCCAGTTCTCCGTCAGCTCCACTGGCTTCCCATTGAAGTCCGGGCCCAATTCAAGGTGTTGGTCCTTACCTATAAGGCCCTAAACGGCTTGGGCCCTGGCTACCTAAAGGAGCGCCTGCGACCATATATGCCCTCCCGCCCCCTACGATCAGCGGCAGAGGCTCTCCTCCGGGAACCCTCCATGTGTGATATTAGGAGGGTGAGTACCCGGAGGAGGGCCTTCTCGGCGGTGGCGCCCCATCTATGGAATGCGCTCCCCAGAGAGGCTCGCCTGGTGCCGTCGTTATTTGCTTTTCGGCGCCAGGCGAAGACCTTTTTATTTAGACAATATTTTAATAGTTAATGTTAGGCTTAATTTATGTTTAATTTATGTTTTAGGTTTATCTTTGTGTATTAATTTAAATTTCTTATTTATATTTTTGTTGTATGTTTTTATATGATAACCTGAGATGGGCCAGTTTTTAAATATGGTATATGTTTTTAATAATATATTTGTTTAATATTGTGAGCCGCCCCGAGGCTGCTGCAAGGGGCGGCATATAAATATTTAAATAAATAAATAAATAAATACATAATGCTAATCCATGGTTTATTTAGCCCATGGCTTATTGCCCTACCTCTGTTCTCCTTCACCTGCACCCTCTCTGTATCCCACCAAAGGCCTTTGTGGCGCCGCAGTATTGGCACATAGAATTGCTGTGTTGCTCTTGTCTGTACTTGTTTCAACAGCACAACAACCCAGAATTCAACGACCCACATCCAGCCAATGCATATTTTCAGGACCTCTTAGAGAAGTTCCTGAGAGGTCAGTAAAGCTCAGAGCATGACTCTGCCTATCCTTGGGACTTTATAATCAACAGAAAATATAAGATGCATCACCTTTGCAGTGTACTGTAAATACTGTTTCTGAACAAGGGTAAATTAACGGAACGCCTCTGAAGGATCAGAGAGGAAGTGTAACCAACCTTAGTGATCATTTGTACTGCCTTACGCATGTCTATCTGATCACTTCAGACCAAAGGTTTCAAAGAATTAGGAGGTCAGATACTAATGAATATCAGCTAGTGAGAAATGCCAAAGTTCCTTGAGCCCGTTTGAATTTTCTCAGTGTCAAGGCACAAGTTCCCCATATGATATATTGGAGAAAAGGTATCCATACGGACATACACATTTTCGTTTCACAGAAGCTAAGTATCTCCTGTACACCTCACCAAGATTTCCAAAGCTTGGCATCTGTTTCATTTCCATTATATAATAAACTGATTTTTATTTTTTTGCACCCTGGCTGTCTTTAAACCTACCTAGAAGGTACCCATGACGACATTGTTTCCATAGAAACTAATGTACTTCAAAGAGGGAAAAACAGAAGACTAAAAAAGGACAAAAAAGGATTCAAACAAAATAACTGGCATAAACACAATGTTCATACTGGAGTGGGCAGGAAGGGTGTCATACAGTTTTAATTGGCCACTTGTTTGAGAACGAAAGACCCATCTAGCAAAAGGCTTACTAGAAACTCTTGTTCTGGCATCCTTGCTTTTATTGGTAACTACAGTGCATTAGTAATTAGGAGTGCATCCAAACGAAGCAGGGTTGAGTTGAAAGGGGGGGTTGGACCACTTGACACACAGAGAGTAGGAACAATCCACACCGAATGCCCTTATAGCTGCAGCTGTCTGCTAATCTTCACATTTACAGCCCAGCTTCTCTCAAAAAAGTTCAGGGTAGGGTTGCGACTCCTTCATTTTCATATATATATATATATATATATAGAGAGAGAGAGAGAGAGAGAGAGAGCATCTGTGAGGTAAGTCAGACTGAGAGAAAGGGTCAGTGGGAGAGTGGGAGCTTGAAATTTCCTTCCCAGATGCCATTGTGCCATTTTCAAATCCTTTCCAAAAGTCGCATTTTCTGTTAAGCCCTTGCTCCGCCACCCAAATCTAAATGAAGTCCAGGTGTGTGTAAATACATTTGCCCTCATTCACCTCTCATTACGCTTGCCACCTCCCAGTTCTCCCATCGTTTTCCTATCCGTATTCCTCCCACTACAATCCTTTCTTGTTGCTGAGATGTAGGCTGCACGCTTTATACAGAAGGCGCCTGTAAGAAAAGCTGGGAAACCCCTTCTCATCAGATCAGGAGGTCTTGCGTTCTGCCTCTCAAGCCTTACTTAGTCTCAGTGGCATATAGAACTCAATTAGAAACATAGACACAGAGAGAGTCAGAAGGAGCCTCCCGGGCCATCTAGTCTGACCCCCAGCTCCAGCCAGCTCCGCTCACAACATGCCCACCATGTGCATGTCCAGCCTATCCTTGAACACCCTCACCAATGGGGCCTCAACAACCTCCCATGGAAGCCCATTCCACGCCCGCGGGGTCCTAACTGTCAGGAAGTGCTTCCTTGCATCTAATACATGAAGGACTAACAAAAACAGAATGTCAAAAAAACCAGGAACTACAGAATCAAACCCATTCTTCACCAGCATATGAATTAAGATCTTTGGGGAGGCTCCTCTCTGCATCCTGCTAATATCCGACATGTGCTTACAAAGGTCTTCTTAGTGGCCAAAGTTTAAATAATACACTGGCCAAAAGGGCTGGTATTTTTCTTCTGTTGGTGGGTGATTTTAGTTTTAATGAGTTGCCTTTTTTAACTGTGCCTCTTGTGTATTGTTGAGATGTGCTTTTTTATTATTCTCTAATTTTATGTTTTACTAGTGCAGAAAGACAGAATAGAAAATTAAATTAAAAAATAGGTGTTATCTCCGTATTGTAAAGCTTTTGCATTTTAACATTACTCTTGTAATACACTAAGGAAATATTGATTATTGGTTAGATTAAAAATATATTCAGTCAATCAATCCATTTTCCTCTCATGGGTTGCAGTGCAAAATTAATGTACCTGTGGTGGCCAATGCTAGGACTTCCCAGTTTTACATTTCTTTGGACTTTTAGCCATTTCAAGCATCCTGTCCTTATTCCACTGGAAATCTTCCATATTTCTCAAGTGTCAGAGAATAAGGACACAAGTGTACATCATGAACCAATATTTCCTGGTGACAAGTACTCACTGGAATACAGCATCAATTAAGAAATAACTTTCTTTTAACTCTCTCTCTTCCATTATGCTCCTCCTCAGAACATTTCCTCTGCTTGCATATCTATTCAACCTCATAATAACAACAGACCCGCTCATATAATTTGAATTTTGATTCCTCAATAAATGCCCATTTTCAAAAGGAAGAGAAGGAAGCAGGTGACAAACACCAAAAATGGACACAGCAATGACAATTAGCTTCCTAAGTGCAGACCAAACAACAGGGAGTTTTGGGACGACTTCTGTCTAAGCATGCATAGGATGGAAAGCATGGGGGCATTTCCCTGTAAATCTCAGAAGTGCATGAGATGTGGTCTGAACAGGATTTCTACTGAGCAAGAAGAGGGAGAGGTGTCTCCCTACTCCTTCCCATGAGTAGAAGCAACTTTATTTTTAACCCAAAATTACCCGATTTCAAAATTTAACTAGGATCCATAGAATTACCACAATTCATCCCATTTATATCTCAGACTAGGATGGTTCCTTCCCAGGCCGCTTCCCATCGGGACACATGTCCACCCCAGAGCACCTTGGCTTCAACGGGGATGCTTCTAGATGGAAGGCCTTATACAACTATTCCATCTTCTTTCTTTAGCAGAATTTTTGTGGAAAGAAAAAATATAGAAGCAACAATGGGGAAACACAGGATTGTTACAGATGGAAGACAATGTCTTCAGCGAAATCCCACATATGAGGCAGGATAAAAGCCCCATCTGGAAGGACCCCAAGAATGTAGCATCATATTCAGACTCGTGCTCTGATTCTTCCTCATCTCCATTCAAAAGCTTCAGGTTTTGTAAGCTTTGCAATATCACACATTACACTAGAGATCAGATTTTATACTTCTGCATAGTATCGCAAAACTATGGAAATGAGAAACAGCCTTAGTGCAATGCACAGCTCTGCCAACCAGCTCCTGTTACTCTGTCTTTAAAATATTACTCCTCTTGCAAATATTCACACCTGCCTTCTTCCCTGGTTTATGACAGAAAGAAGTACCCACAGCTTGGGAAATGCAGGACAAAAATCTACTTAAGGTGTGCTATGGGTATAATAAGCCAGTTAAGATATCCAGGCCAAGTTTTACCTGCCTGCATAATTAATTCTGATTCTATAATGGAATGGGGGTGGCCAAGGGAGTATAGTCTTTCAGTGCAACGTTCAATCCCTGCTGAAAAGGGGTGGCTTGATTGGTAAATCAGGGCCACAATAGTTCAGGACCATATGATACAATTAAGACCACATAAATACAGTTAACATTCATTAATGTATCAAAATTGCCATCCGAATTACCACTGAAATGCTCGAAAAACAATAGAGATGCAAACTTCTGCAGGCTTAGACAGAACAAGGTCCAACAAGTATCAGCATGACCCAGATGCTGGGAATTGTGGGGCTTTTCCTGTCCATATATATGCAGGATTGCACGGCCAACACTTTAAAAACACTAAAGAACCAACTTCAGTATTGGAGCTCCAGGTTAGAAAGTGAATGCCTGATGGAAGGAGGTTTCAACCCAGGTTCGAAACTTTTTATTCATTCATTCGTTCATTGCTTTCTTTCTATAGCACCCATACATAGTGATGACGCCAGGTGCCTCTCCCTAGAGAGGGCATTCCCCGTATGGATGACATTAAGGTAGTTCCTTGTAGGTGGGATGTGACTAGTGGACTCGTTAGCTTTGCTGCCATAGCACACATTCATTCAAAACTGTTTGCTGAACAGGGATTAATGCCAATCTCAGGCTGTTCCAGCTTCTGAATCCAGGTTGTGGTTTTATTAATGAAGAGTTCTACAATTTAGAGTAAGAGAAATTACTGCAGCTAGAAAAGGCTTATATATGCATGTGCACAAGAACACTAGCATGCATAGTTCTTTTGGAACAGGTTCAGGACAAGTGATTTCTCAGCCCAAGTGATCATCAAACGTTTGGCTCGCAGGAGTGAACAAAGATTCCCGTCTCCCTTCCCTTGTTGAACAGTCCTCCCTGGCAAACAGACCCAGCAGGCAAAAATCCTCAACGTTCCCAAACCCCTCACTTAAAACAAGGGATCCCACCAACTCCCACACTTACCAATGTTGGAATGCTTCAGAAGACGGCAGATTCGAGCTTCTCGTTCCAACTTCTGATGATCTAGGAAAAAGGAAAGAAAACATCATCATCCTTTAGCATGCCATGAAAGTCTCAATTCCAGGGATCTTTCTCTTGGTACTGGGTTTCTGCCAGAACCTCAATGGCAGAGGTTAGGTTTTTATCCAATCTTAGAAACCATCTACATAATATTCAACATTAAGGTGAGGCTGAATTGGTAGAATTCTGGATGGGATTGCTTCAGACTGAAAGTAGGAGTCCTATTTTTGAATGCTCCCCCACTTTTTTTTTTAAATCATTTCATAGCCCAGCCCATTTCCTTACTGTACTAGTTTTTTACTTGCAAGGAGTTTATTTTTAAATCAAGGCACATTAAAAGGAGCATTAAAGTTCGGGTTTTTTTTTAAATTTCTACCCCTGCTCCCACTCTGGAATATCATCTCCTTTTGCTGTAAGTGTAGGCATGACCTCAATTTGAGGTAAAATCTTATTAAAAACATTAATTCTTCATCTCCCCAGTGAGGCTTTTCCCCTGCCTTGCCATGCTCAAAAACTTTTTACTGGAAGCTCAGACATCAGTCTCTTTAAAAAAAAAAAAAGTGTTAGTGTTGAAGAAAAGACAAAACAGAAGCGTAGTGGCTGCACTAAGAGTTCTCTGTATGGAAACATCCCATATTCCAGGCAAAGATCATTTATAATTGCCATCCCAATAACCAATGAACTGCTCAGAAATAGTTCCAGTAACTCAGGCCAAATGCTTCACAGAGAGCACAAAAAGTTTCAGAACCCACTCAGCAACTTTACTTGATCCAAATATATATGTGATCTCAAAAGCATCATTTTGGTAAATTAGCTACTTCTCGAGTGACATAAATATAACTGCTAAACAGCATCTAAAACTAAAGTCAAAAAAGCCATTCTTTATATAATTAGCTTCTATCACTTCCCCCTCAGTTCGTTCATTGCTCTAAATGAAGAGGCTGGGATCTTGATCATTCAGAAAAGAATATGAGTAAGGGGATACGGCAGAGCAGGGACAGTAGTCTGTGACCGCCAGCTGTTTTAGAGCTTAATTCCCGTGTTCTAGCTGGCAGGGCAAATGGTCAGGAACTACGGCTGTAGTTGAAAACAGCTGGAATACACTAACTACCCACCCTTGTGATCTTGACTTAGAACATGCAACAACATGAATTAATTTTCTCACTTTCTTGATACACGAAAGTTCACAATTGTCCAACTGATTCAACTGGCACTGAGTTCAGTGCAAGCAGAATAATTAGCCCTGCTTTCCGGTCAGAGGCTATTGCTGTGGTTATTGCCCCCTGGCAGGCAGATACCTGAGCTCTCCGACTCTGCAAGCGGAAGTAAAATTGGCATCATCCGTAATTACCACCTCACTAGCCTTTAGCCTGGAATCATGCGGGCAGGACCTGCTGCCTTAACCTCTACGGAGCTACTAGCCATGTTAGGTGCTCTAAATACATACGCACAATGGGGTGATAGAGCTTTTTAGATGCTGACTTTTCATGCATTCTTCTATGCCATGGCTATTGGGCTTCTTTCTTTATAAATATGCATGTTTGTTCAAGCTTAAACGGGCTTTGTCATAGGGTGCTTCACTGGAGGCAGACACCGTTGTTGAGGTGAAATTAGAGGAACTTCCATCCAAAAGTGAGTGTGGATTGTTTGGCAGAGAAGAGACTTCTGCATTTCCCACCCTCACTCCATTACTGGCACATATATCTGACTCAAATCCCATTATGGATTTTTGTCCTTCTCTGCCTGCTTTGGGAAGTCTTGGCTATTTTAACCCGTTTTCTTGTTTGAAGTGCAACTTTCTAACAATTATTTAGCACAGGGGTTGCTGTTTGTTTTGAAAAAACTAACTCTTTAAAAATATTTGCAACTTTGCCTGAGCAAAGACAACTATTGCTTCATGATAAGGGGGCCTTGTGGCTAAAGGGGTAGGATAAAAATCTAATAGATAGATAGATAGATAGATAGATAGATAGATAGATAGATAAATGAATGTTGATGAGGGCTATGGATTGTACATAAGCCGCTCAGAGAAGCTATATTTAATCAGGGGGGCACATAACTCAAATCAAATAAATAAATGGCAGCTAGCAAACACTCCATAGCCAAGTTCTAGGGTAAAGAATAAGAAATGATTACTTATAGGATTGATTGAATTTAAGATTTTGTACATCTGTTGGGTGTAGATCCATGAGGGGCTTACTGTTCAATGTGTATGCCTTACTCTTCAGTTCAGAATATTTAACAAGTGGAATTATTCTGTAGTATTTATTATCCCTACATAATATCTGTACTCACATTCCCATGCAAGAATGAATTATGCCTGACACTTGTTTACCGTAAGTCAAATGTGATGTAATTTCCAAGTTGGGGGGGAGGACTGTTGCAGGTTCATCCACCTAGTTATATTTCATGTCACAAATCTAAAGATGGTTCTATTAAAAATATTCATAAATTGACACAGAGCAAATACAACCACAGGAGTACAGAAATGGAAACTCTTTCTTACATGCTAGGTGCAAAACCCTGGGCAACCACGACCATCTACCACGACATCACACCTTGGTGTGGTGGAGTGGCTTCTTCCTGCCAGGATTCCTCTTTCTACCCTTACATTTCTAGTGTTTGTTTCTCCTGCCAAACTCCAGTCTAACCAAATTTATGTGCAAATATCCATAATTATGACTGTAATGCTTGAGTTGATTGTATATTTGCATATTTTCCCCCAAGCGGGGTGCCGTAGCTTCCTTGATGCAAAGCACATGCAGTAATATTGATTCTGTATGCAAGCCACTGCCAAGGCCGCTCCCTCTCAGTCCGAGTCAGAACTTGGGTGAATATTTCCAGGCCTGGAGGAAAATGAAAGGCCTGCTGAATGACTGGCAGCAGCTTCCCAATACCTTCTCTTCATTACTAGTTTTCATTGTTATACATAATAGAAATTACTGGCATGGAGATGCTAATACCTATGGTAATCAGAGTGGCATTGGACCTGACAATGGAGGCCACGGGAAGCAAACTGCAAATTCTGTTCTTTTGCATTATTGTTTTACTGAAAGTGGGAGCTTTTTTGTACATCTCTGTTGTGGATGTTGTGTGCCATCAAGTCATCTCCAACTTAAGGTATCTCTATGAAAGAATGCCCCGCCCTGCCCCACCTCACCTGTGGCTTCCCCTATAAAACTGACCCCTCTCACAGTTGGTCGTCGTCTTCAGCTTTCCCTAGCATTACTGCCCTCTCCAGTTAGTCTTGCCTTCTCATTCTGTACCTGACGTGCAACAGCCTCAGTGTCATCATTTTAGCTTCCAGAAAAAGTTCTGGCTTGATTTGATTTAGGATCCACTTGTTCGTCTTTCTGTCTCTTCAGGGTAATCATAACGCTCTTCTCCAGCACCATGTTTTGAATGCATCAGTTTACTTCTTGTCGACTTTTTTCATCCATGCTTAGTGATTGGGAATACAATAGCATGGAATTGTAGAGTTTTACCTCTCTCCCACCTGAAAAATACATACGCTTCTCCAACAGATGTGTCCATGTGTCCTGCTCATGGCTCATGTACTTTCTGCTATCTCCTCATGTGTGTCATAGTTGAAATTGAACATAAACAATATTAACAATAAGAACTGCCTGGTGAGACTCTCTTTTCTAGATAGAAAAAATGCATGTGATTTTCTTAATCATTCACATAAAACTTTCTTTTGCAAAACATTTGCAATCATTGTCTGGCTTATCCTTCCAGTAAGCGTTAGAAGAACCACTTGGAGTTCCATAACTGAGCCATGAGGTTACAAAAGAATAGCAGCTCTGATTTCAGCCAAGTGTACAGAGTCAGGTTTTGTTGCAACAGCGCAAAACTTGTTCCTCTGCAAAATGATGTGGGCACTGCTGATTTCGGTACTTGAATGAGATGCTCTCAGAGCAGCCCTTCTCTGTACACTCCCCCTGCCTGTGTCACCACCATTCATTCATGCATTCCCTGCTACCCTCTCTCTGCCCCAATAATTGCCCACAGAGAAAGCACTGTTGTTTCATCTCCTCGCTCTTGTTTCTACTTGCATGCCTGGAAAGCAAATGAACAGGTAGTAATAGGAAGGAGAAGCAGGGTCCAGAGAGTCTCCTCCTCTGCCGTGAGGTTGCAGCACTGCCATGAGCCTCTGCAGGTGTTCTGTGCTGCCATTCCCAGATACCAGTTCGGTATCTATGAGAGAAGATAGTACTAAGTTCAGTGTCTAAGCAATATTTTAATAGAGCCATCCCAATTCCATTGTTGGCACATATTGAAGAAATCACGCCATCTCCTTGGAGCAATCTTTTACCTACTAAAAATACAATCCATATGTAGGTAAACAATAGAAACTAAGCCTGCTTCCTCCCCTATGAGCCTTCAATCACCTCAGGGGCATTTCACTTGAATGAGATACAATACTATCCACTTATAAATTTTTCCCACTGCAGCCTCCAACAAAAGCACTCACCAACAAGCCAGAGGCAAGAAAATCTTTGATCTTGGAAAGTGACAATGGTCCCTGCTGTCCAGGTAGAGCTTGCCTTGCAGCAAATCAGCCAAAACACTTGGAGTGGAATTTTGGGAAAAGGATTCCCCCCACTAATCCATTAAACTAGACGCCAGACCAGCTTCTGCTGCCAAGTCAGGATTCCTGCCACACACCCAAGTTCTCCAGCTGACTAACTTGGGTAGAAGTCAGATGTGCCATTTTAAGCTTCCTTCTGCGTGCAAATGCTTCTTGCTTTCCAGCTTGTCAGTTCATCACCTTTCTCCATGTCCCGCTCTTTCCCATGACTTCTGAAGCAGAGCACACGCATGGCTGAACGCAAGCTGCCTCCATCTTTTCCTCGCCCCGCACTGCCCACCAAGGAAGAATTGCTCCAAAGAAAGAATAGAAACCTGTTAAGGAGCTTTTTGAGAGAAGGACTGTGTTTACCAGTCTGTTTTCTTGGATACTGAATACTGATTCCTGCTGGGCTGAGCACAGGCATCAGTGAAGTAGGGGGCAAATATATAGATCGCCTAAGGCAGCGGAGTTGCAGAGTTGTGGGGGGAAAACATTTTTGGAACAAGATACTGAACAAGACTTGGGAAAAACCAGGCCTATTTTGCTATGTTTTGGAGTGGAGAGGCTTGAGGGAGCAAATGTTTTTTAGTTGGGTGCAGGATCTTTGCAAAGGAGGTGGAACTAGAGGTGGAATTTCTAAAAAAGGAAGTGTAGGTACTCAGACATTTAAGAAAGCCGTGCATCTGCCTTGCAAGCCTTCACTGGAGTAGGGGTGGGACACGCTGCACTTGCTCAGTGGAAAGAGAAAAGTACTCCATTCTAGCCAACGCAGGGACATTCCTCTTTTGCTTTCAATCCCAGTTTTACTGTGTAAAAGCCTCAAAGTCTCAAACTCACATTGGAAATAAAAGAAACCTGATGCTGCTCAAAGTGGATGACTCTAAAACAGTTTCTGCTCCCTCAGTCTCCCAACTTTCAACTGTAGTATATTATAAGATCCTGTTTAAAATGAAATCGATGCCTGGATACCTGACAATAACCTTTGTCATTCCTTAACTGCCTGAGCTAGTTTTTCTGGAGTGGCCTTTGTCCCATTGCTTAAAGACCATTATTTAGATCAGGAGTACCCAGAAGGTTGAGCTAGAATAGACGGGGGTTGATCTGTAATAGACTGGGAAGGATTTCTGGCTTCCAGTTGTTTAACAGCAACACCAACAAAATGACTTCCCCAGTGCCCTGAATTATGCTTTTTGAAATGAAGAAAGTTTGAGGTTTCCAGCAATGTATTTTTGTTTGAAAGGACTATGAACTCTTTTCAGTTCCAGTGCTCTGCAAATTCCTAGGCTCAGAATTCTTTTACTCTAAGTATACATTGGCTTTTTTTTTTGGGGGGGGGGGGTTGCATCAAGCTTTGTTTAGTGGATTTTAGGGCTCTAGTAAAAAAAAATGTTCCCACAGAGCTGAAATACCTCCACCCAGATACCTGTGGCAGGGTGATGTTTTGTTTCCCTGCCACAGAAGCAAAGTACTAATACAAAGAAAAATTCACACCCACCAGGCCCTAAGAATCCAAAGGAAGCCTGGGGTGCTTGTCCCCGGCACATCCTTTCAACCCCTAACTGCCTGGATTTGAAAGCTATTAAGTCACCAATAAATACAGCGGCCAGATGTCCTCGTAAAATGTCTGTCCATTCTTTCAGAATATCAAGAGTCCCACAAAACATAATGGACATCTCGGTTTCAAATAGCATAACCCCAAAATGTCTCTGATCTGGCAAGCCTTCCAGTGAAATGATGTGCCCTTGCAATTAATACACAGCCGACATTCGTCCACCTGACAGCTGGCTGCAATTAGCAGCCTGTGATCAGGACAAAACCCAAAGGGGAATAGAGCACTGACTGCAAGTCTGAAGGGCACCGATGGAACAGCAAGATAGAATTTCGGCTGCTTGCTTATACGTGACAGTTCAGTTGTCTGGGATCTGGAGAAGCACTCAAGCTCCATTTATGTAATAGAGGGAAGCATAACTGGGTGCGGGGGAATCAACGGAATATGCAGAAGATTAATAGGTTTGTACACACAAGGAGTGCCGTCCCATGTACATTGACTCAGAAGAAAATGCAGCAATATTCAGTGGTGCTTTCCCAGCGTTAAAGAGATTGCACTCAAAATACTTAAGGGAGGAGAATTTGTTCTGAAGTACATGCCTGAGCATTTACACATCTTTTTGCAGGAAAAAACACATTTCCAACTGAAATGTTTAGTTAATCCCAAACCAAGAAAAATGGGAGAACACTAAACAAGTAAGATAATACTAAAGCAGGGATGCAAGAGGGGAAAAGAGAGGACGTTGACTTTAACAGTGTTTCAAGCGTATACAGTGGCAGAAGAAACGACGTACACAGAATGTCACATATCTCCTCTTTGCACCCATGTCAACACACCACCAACTCAAAGCGGGACAAGAGGCACACAGCTTCCACTGCTGTGTGGAAAGTGCTAGCTTCCCATTCTAATTCGGTATAGCACATACTTAGCAAACACTTAGGAATTAATGCTGACTTCTTAGTGCATGAGCTGCATATTTATTTATGCAGATATGTATATATATACATATATATATAACTGACAAATATATATATAACTGACAAAAGGCCTTCCTAGGCAGCTTATGACAACGTATTAAACATATGTATAAATAACAGTATATTTAGAACCTGTAAAACAATTAAAAGATTAAAACATCAATATAACAATAATATAGAAAGGTCACCAGCATTCACAGGGGTAAGTATTAAAAAAATTAGAAAGGTATACCGTATTTTTCACTCTATAAGACGCACCTGACCATAAGACACACCTAGTTTTTAGAGGAGGAAAACAAGAAAGAAATATTCTGAATCAAATGGGCACATAATCACAGGCACATTCCCCATCACTTCCCCATGGGCTGCACATCTGACAGACTTTACTGCACACACATATTCGCTCTATAAGACGCACAGACATTTCCCCTTACTTTTGAGGGGGAAAAAAGTGCGTCTTATAGAGCAAAAAATACGGTATTCAGCCCTATGCATGGCCTAGTTACTACAATTTGATGTTAGGGCTTTAGCAAAAGCCAGAAACCAGAAAAGCTGGTGCCTATTGGATTAAGCCAGTAACTGTAGGTCACTAGCTTAAATGCAGAGAGAAAATGTTGGGGATGACAACACCAGACTTCATCCTGTGCTTCAGCAAGCAATGGACTACACAAGCAGAGGCGCCTTCTGCCACGTTTCTCCAGTGACTGCGTTGCCCATTCTTCCCTCTGGCCAGTGATGCAGTGAGCCAGGGCTTGCCTGGTGGCAGTGCCTTCACCTTTTATGAGCAGAGAAGCAGGCGCCCCACCTAGAATTTCCCGTTCCCTCTGATCCTAGCCGCAATCCTCACAGAAGCTGGGGAGAAAGGCAGACTGCTTACCTGGAACTCATTCTTCGAGCGGCCGTCTGTGCATTCACATGTATGGGCTTTGCCGTGGAGCGCAAGGCCTGGATCGGAGAGAAAAACTTCCAAAGCTCAGTGGAATGGAGTGGGTGGGAGCCCCCCACTGAAGTCTGGATAAGAGGGGGATCCTGCCCAGTCTCTCAGTGCCTTGAAGACCGCATAGTCAGGCAGAGGAAGGTACACCTAAACGCAACCCTGGAGGGCCTGCATGGCTGACGACAGCCAGTGCAGTGGAGGGCGGGTTGTGTGACTGCGCAGATGACCACTCGAAGAACAATAGTTACAGGCCAGCAACCCGCCTTTCTTCTTCGTGGTCTCTGTGCAATCACACCTATGGGTGACTAGCAAGCTCACCCATCATGGGTGTCGTCACCGGAGGATTGCAGAGGGGACCGCCCTGCCAAACGCGCAGTCTTGTCTGATGTGGACATCCAGGTGGCAATGCCAGATGAAGGTTGATGGCGGCCCTGCAGATGGCCTTGCAGCAGGATGCCAGCCAGCAGAGCGATGGGTGTTGCTTGAGTCCGCACAGACCGCATGCACAGGTGTCCTGGGAGGGGGGTCCACACATGCCATCTCACAGGCAAGGGAGATGGTGCTGGACACCCACTTGGACAGTCTCTGGGTCGAGATGGGCTGTCCTTTCCTTGGGCCCTCGAAGCAGAGAAACAGGCACTACCACTGCCACCGAGCGGCGTATCTGCTCGGTCAGGGAGGTGGAGTATCCTCTCTATGGGGGTGCAGGGGTTGGGGAAGAAGGCTGGGAGGACAATGTCACGGTTGACATGGAAGGAGGCGGTGACCGTGAGTGTTATGTGGGGGTTCGGCTGCAGGTCCGAGCCTTGTCTCAGTGGAATGTGAGGCATCTGCCCGTAACGCTGTCGGCTTGCTGGCATAGCACACCAATGTGATGGTGACTAGGAATGCTGTCTTCCATGATAGGAGACTCAGGTCAGTTGTCACCATGGGCTCGAAGGGCTTTCTTGTCAGGGCCCCAAGGCTCCATGTGGGGGTGCAGGATGCACCAGTGCTGCGAGGTTCTGGAGGCCTCAAAGGAAGCAACGTGACAGGGGATGCACAAGGGCGAAGGTGCCCTGGATTGGCGTGTGAAGTTAAAGATGGCCGCAAGGTGGACCCAGAGGGATGATAGGGAGAGGCCAGCACTGAACCAGGTCTGAAGGTAGGAGACGATGTGCTCAATGGGGGCATGGACAGGGTCGAGTCCCCTGGCAGTAGTAAAAATCTCGAAGGCCCTCCACTTTGCCACGTAGGGTATGCAGATGCAGGGTTTCAGAGTGGGCTGGAGGATGGTGGCTACATTGGGTGGCAGAGACTGGTGTGGGTCTGTCAGCCAGGGATCATCCGGGCCGTCAGGCAAAGGACCCCAGTGTCCAGGTGAAGCACTTGGGACAGGAGGTTGTAACATGGTGTCAGTCAGATATGGGTCCCAGCGGATAGGTGGAGAAGAAGGGGGAACCATGGCTGGCATGGCCACCATGGGGTGACAAGGATACAGTCTGTCCTGTCTCTCTGAATCTTGGAGACCACCCTGGTGATCAGTGGGAATGGGGGGAAGGCATAGCATAGTGTGGAACAGAAGTGATGGCATTTGGTGTTGTGAGGGGTAGCGAAGAGGTCCCCATGTGCGGTTGAAAAGCAATCGAGGGATTGGGTGGGACCCCCCTCCTATCCAGACTTCCAGAAGGGGCAGGGTGGGGACTCCCACCCACTCCGTTCTGCTGAGCTTTGGAAGTATTTGTGTCTGATCCAGGCCTTGTGCTCGGCAGCAAAGCCCATGTGTGTGATCGCACGGAGACCACGAAGAACTAAATTTTCCACAGAAGCAATATACAGTTTCTTATTGCAATGTAAAATATTTTGGGATGCTTTCATCTTGAATGAGAGTGTAAGGCCTTATCACTTTACAAAAGACCAGGTCCAGGTGGAGATGAAAAGCCCAGAAACAGCATTGCTGCCAGCCATCTTGGATTCTCCTTCTGGGCATGGCTGGAGGGACTGCCATAAGGATCACCTCTACCAGGGTTCCCGAAGCATGACATATCCAATAATAAGTTAGAGCCACCTCAAGTAGTAAACGACATTCAAAGGCTGCAAATTCTGCAGTGTTTCAGAAGCACTACTCATAGTGGTCGTAGCAGGAGCAGCAGCATTTGGTGGAGGGGGCCACTTGGATGATTTGCTGCAGGGACTGAAGTGTGACACACTACTGAAACGCCAGGACAAGGGGCACTACTGCCAGCCTCTAAGAAGTGTCAGCCTGTCCTTTTACTTACTTGCTGCGCAGATCTAGCGGGTCTGATACATTTGAGAGAAGCATCAAGACACCAGCAATCTGCAGCCAGTCGCTCTCACGGTGATGCAGCCACGGTCTGTCTAGCACAAGATCTCTTCCCATGCTGGTCACAAGGCAAAAATCTGTGAGCATGCTGCCATTTATTGCTTTCTCATCCCATCTGAGATTTGTACTTTCTGCCGCAACTGTTCTTTCCATTCCAGACTGAAGCAGCAGTGGCAGATTTCAGTCAAACTCTTGTTAGAAGTAACCCTGTTACTTTTTTCACTGAGAAAAGGAAACCTCGCCCTGCTTTATATCCAAGGTGACAAGTGCATGTGTAGAACACAAGGACATTTGATTTGGTTCTCAGAGAATTTGGAGAGCTCCACAATGAGGTCCCTGTCCAGAAACATAGAACGGTCAAGGTTACATATCTGTAACTGTCATTTTTTGAGTGGTCGACTGTACATCACACATGTGGGTGTTGCACCTGCCCAGTGCCATATTCAGGAAGATTCCACTAGCTAACCCTAGAATTGTTGGTGGAAGACCCACCCCTTCCCCATTATATGAATAGGTGGGATCCCACCATTTCCTCAGTCCAAGGGAGTAGAAAAGATGACAACACAGCTTGACCAAAGGACCAAAGCAGCACTATCTGGCACTCACATCAAGCCTATAGTGCTGGACGAATGTGGATGGTGTTGACCACATAGCTACTCTGCACAACGCGTCCAACAGCAGTCTGATGTGGAGGGCCATCAGTGTTGATATTGCCCTGGTGGGATGAGCTCTAGGGCAGTCTGGCAAGTCCAAATCCTCCAGCTGGTATGCTCATTTAATTGTCTCTACAATCCGGTGTACAAGGCACTGGGAACTGACTGACTTGCCTTTGGAGTGGTCCACATCTTTGATGAACAGTCATTTTGTTTTGTGAACTAGCTCGGTTCAGGACCAATAGAAGTCTAGAAGGCAGCAAAGGTCATGCATCTGCAAAGCCCTTTTAATGTCCATAGATGGTGATGGCTAAAATGCTGGGAACACTATTTCTTGATTTACATGAAAGGAGGAAGAGGCTTTAGGAAGAACGGACAGGTTGGTATGGAGGACCACTTTTTCTTTGTGGAAAGTCAAGTATGAAGGATCTATCTGTAGAGCTCAGAGTTTGCTCACTCTGTGAGCTGAGGTGATGGCCACCAGGAAGGAGACAGCAGTAAAACCTGTTTGGTGTCAGCTACTAGCAACCAGTCATCTAAGTAGGAGTAAACGTGTACTCCTTTGAGTCGCAAATGTGCACACACTGGAGCCATGCATTTGGTGAATACCCTAGGTGCCAAAGACGGACCAAACGGCAGCACCTTGAACTCAAAGGGGTCCGTAGTGATCCAGAACCGTAGAAAGTAGGTGTAGCTGGGAAGGACGCAGATATGGAAGTGAGCGTGCTTTAAATCAATGGATGTGAACCAGCCCCCTTTTCCTGGGAGCAGCATAATGCCTTGGAGGGAGACCATTTGGAACTTTTTGAGTGGGATGGAATGGTTTACAGATGGTCCAGAACGGACTGCTGACCCCCATTTCCTTCCAAAACAGTGAAATAGCGCAAATAGAAACTGTGCTTAGCTTTGGATCAGTCTATTGGTTGGATCGCACCCTTTGCTAGTAAATTGGTGGAGAGGGTGGAGAAATGCAGACCGATCCAAGAGGATCTATGGGTTCCACCCACATTGTCTCTTTTGGCTGGCAGCATCTCTCTGGCATCTCTCTGTCAGGCACTGAACCAGGGACATACAAAGCAAGAACTCCTTATCAAGTATCAGTCCCTTGCGTGAGAACAAGATGCCAGATATTAAAAAAAAAACAACTACAAAATAAGTTTTGCAACATTTAAACAGGAGGTCAGATACGATATGAGTATCAGGCATTGTCCTGAAGAACAAGATAGAAATATGACAAATTGAATATCTGGAAAAGGATACAGCAGAAAGATGGTGATACAGCCAACTGTGGCTAAGAAGGAAGGACAAGACTAGGGACGAAAACTGAGCCGTGTTTCTAAACTGAGTTGTGCTCAGCATTTCAGTAATTTGCTCTTTCTGATGACTGAGTAGCCACAGCAGACTATTCAAAGCAACTGTGTGTTATTAGCAAGAACACAAGAGCGGAAGAATTTATAATCTTCCCACTCTTCAGTTCTACATAAGGATCCTTTTGACAGTTCATCTTTCATACAGCAAAAGGAGAAATAAAAGAATTGACATTCTTGGGTAACAGAATATAATAAATACCTACAATTGATTGCTCTTGACTTTATATATTTTCAGTCTCTGCAGACAGAAAGGAAGATCCTGGGTGAGGTGAGCATCACACTCAGAGACCCAGCCAATATGTCAGGGATGCTTTGCACCCTCCCTCCCTGCTCACAGAGGTGTGAACTATCTTGCAGCTCACTAAGAATAAGCTGGCCATTATTTCATCCATATCCTGCCTTTCAGGTAAAGCATGTTACTCAAGGATATTAACAATCAAATCTGGATTTTTTTTTTAAAAAAATCTTAATTAAAACATTGCATAAAAACAAATAAATTAAAAACACATTCAACCTCAAAAGCAGGAGTCAATTCCCAGAACCTACAACCTAGCAATACTCTTATCAGGACCAAGCAAATGGTCATAAAACAGTTAAGTTCTGAGTTCTCTAGAAATTTGCACCTGCAGGTGTACTGGGATGGTATCAGGTAGAGGAAGGATAAAGAGCAGGGAAAGAAGAGGGTTTGATGCTGAAGACACAAAGTTAACATTTAATCACAGGTGCAAACTATTTGTCATGTTATTTACATCAACTGATTTTTTTTTCAATAAACAGCTGGTGCAGTAGGCAGAGATGAATCCGATGGGGACTCCGCTGGGAAAGGGGCTTTAGCAAGCCAGCCCAGTTTGCCCCCTTCCCCTCATTGGCTATTTACTGGCAGAGGTGAGGAGCCTCCACAGCAAAGTCTACTTTGGCTTTTAGTCTTAAAATGTAGTCTGGGGGGAGCTAGCAAACAACCTTTAGACATGCTGACTGGAGACTGATGGGTGCTGTAGGATGTTTTCTGTCTAAACATACACAGCAGTGCATCCTCAATTAGACTAGGCTCTAATTCGATAGGTTTCAGGTTGCACTGGGGGATTACCTGTACAAAGAAGGGGATTGTGGCCACTGATCTCCAATTTTTGAAAATAAACAATCCATCCGTTATCCAGACCCAGTCAAAACCACAGGGTTTCCTTCTGAGGTCAAGAAGCTGAGACCAAGTGTCAGGGCAACATGGATCACTCTGGACTAGGCTGTGTACACACACAGCCAAGGCGGCTGCCAGGTCTCTAGGCTCCTAACTAGTGCTGCCTACTAATCAGGGACACATGCAGGCAGGCAGACAGACTGTCTCTGTTGATGTACAGGGATCCCCCTCAATCTGACACGTCAGGAGCCATTTCCACAGCAACAAATTGCTCCTGAACAGAGTGTTCAGTGGAACGGCTGCTGTCTTTAAAGGTTGGGGGAGGATCCTGCCAGTGTGCAGTACTGAGCTGCGGGAAGCCAGCTTTCAGGCAGTGAACAGTGTCCTTCCCAGAGCTGGGGTCACCAGGTGTCTCTTGCTTTCCGCCAGCTCTGAAAAAGCCCCCACAGAAGAGTCATCCGTTGCTGAAGCGAGAATCATGGATGGGATTCCCTGAGAGATGGAACAGCCCAACAGCCTATCTGTGCAGCAGGTTCTGAACAAAACCATGTGTGCCCAGTGCCAACTCAGTCTCTTCTGCCTGCACACAGCAATAACTGCTACCAATGCTGGTTTCCCCTTTTCTGTCCTGGGCCAGCCACGTCGGGGAACAAACTGTAATAGTGCCTGCCCGTCTCACGATCAGAGAGCCATGTCATTTGTCTTGTGCTATGAGCTGGACAAGCATCCATATAGTCAGTTAGCAAATTGCTTTTAAAGGACAGCAATGCATTCTCAGAAGACAGAAGATAGCAAATACTATATATTAATAAATATCTGAAATCAAGAATGCCACAAAGATTTCTAAAAGCTTTTTGTGTTTAAAACACATATCTTGCTCATTCTATAGCTCCGGTAAAGGGAAATTAATTCCCACTATTACAAGCACGGTATTAAAAAGCAAGGCATATAAAAGCCATTGGTCATTGCAACCTGTAGTCAGTTGCTTGAAGTTTGCTTTTACTATAAGCGATTACCTGCAGTATGAACATAAGAACAGAACCAGTGTGGCATAGAGGTTAGAGTATTAGATGAGGTTTCAGGAGTTCATTCGACGATGAAGCCCATTGGGTGATTTTGGAACAGTCACTGAATCTATCTCACAGGGTGGTTGTGAGAATAAAAACAGAGGAGGAGGAGGAAGACTATGTAAGCCTTTTTGTGTACCTTGTAAGAAAAATAAAGGATATAATCAATACAAAATGAAACACTGAAAGCATAGTTTATTGAAGTGTGTTTGGAATTGACAGGCAATACAAAATACAGAATCATAGTTACCAGAACCATTTGCAAACCAGTTTTGGAACAGCTACACTGGCTGCCATTCCATTTGGTGGGCACAATTTGAAATGTTAATTTTAACCTATATAGTTCCAAATGGTTTGGGATCAGGGTCCCTAAACTGTTCCACAGGAATTGGATCAGCCTCAGAGGTTTCTTGTACCTGCTGAGAGACAAGGCTTTTGCTGTTGTTGCTCTGCCCTGCCTTTAGATTTCTCTCCCCAAAGCAGTTTGCTGGATGCCATCTTTATTCTCCATTTGCTGCCAGGTAAAAGAAATCTCTTTATTTGTCTGGGCCTTGAATTTCGCTTTTGCTCTTATGCTAGATTTTTATTTTATTAATTCTTGCACCATATTGGTTTTGCATGCCTTTCTCTTATTTTTATGTTTCAAATTAAACATGTTTCAACTAATAAACATCCAGTTAGAATCAATGTGTTTCAATTTTAAAACATGTATTTAAAACAAGCAAGACTTCTGGAAACCTTGACAACCATTCACAGAGAACAGATGTGGGCACTTAAGATTTGATTAGGGTCTAAAAGAGTCACAGTAGTAGTGATGGTGAAAGCTTCTCAAATCAATTTCACTGACTTCTGTTCTGCCATGAGTCAGAATAGCTACCTACTGAGGGACTGAGCCTGCTTCTCTCAAAATGCAAAGGAAGAGAAGGGCTGAAATGCATTACTCAAGTCCCCATGTTAGTTGGGAGATTAGCTAAGTGACCTCTGGTCTGGCAGGTTGACACTGGAGAACCAGGAGGTCAGAAGGGTGTGTGTGTGAGTTCATAAGCCTTGATGGTTTGTTACCAAGCCAAATAAGTGGATTAGTTAAATAATCTGTTGTTGGCCCACAAGCAGAACAAAGTTCCCCAAGGGTGGAGTTGGGCCCTTTTGGAGGGGAAGGGAGAAAGGGGATGCAGATTAGAATCAGCTCCTGAACTGGGCAAGAGCTACTTCATCCATTAAGGGGATCACTCTTGGCCAGTCCAGCTCAAAAAAGGACAATACTTTAGAAGCCATTCGCCGCGATCTAATGGAAAGGGGAAAGGGAAGAACTGTGCCCCGACACAAAAGATCTGGATTCACTATGGCAAACACTATTTTGAACTGTCAATTCACATTTAAACATGCACTGAAATAATGGCTTTTCCATGGGCAAGTCCCACTGATTAGCCCATGGCTTCCTTGCTCCTTCCTTTTCCAAACCAGCCAGGCCTTCCCACACACTTTATCACTTTAGAACAGAGCAGCGTGGTACGCAAAACAGGGATCTGATGTCTGGATTCAGATGCTGCTGCACCTATGGCCCATTCCCAATAGAGAATGCCATCTTCAAAGATGTATTTCTGGGAATGTGGCTTAGCCATTCCCTCTGTCTGTCCCTATTGCTATGAACAGTCCCAGGTTGTTAGGATCTGCTCCTGGAAAGTCACTGCAGGCAATACCTTGGAGGTACTGAGGGTTCAGTTCCAGACCACCACAATGAAGCGAATATCACCCCCCCCCAAAAAAAGTCACACATTTTTTTTGTTTCCTAGTGCATATAAAAGTTATGTTTACCCTATTCTGTAGTCTGCTAAGTGACCAATAGCATTATATTTAAAAACTACAATGTACATACCTTACTTGAAAATACTTTATTGCTAAACAATTCTAACCATCAGCTGAGCTTTCAGCAAGTTGTAATCTTTTTGCTGGTTACACAGTCATGCCTCAAAGTTGATGGTTTATATGGATGCGGTTCATAATGCCCTAAAAGAACTGCAATAATAACACCAAAGATCTCTGCTCACAGATCACCATAACAAATATACTAACAATGAAAAGTTTGAAATATTGCTAGAATTACCAAAATGGACACAAAATGGACAAATGCTGTTGGGAAAATGGCACCAATAGACTTATTCAATGCAGGGTTGCCAAAAGCCTTCAATTTGTAAAACACACACACACACACACACATCTACAAAGTGAAATAAAGCTAGGTGTGATAAAGTGAGATATTCCATCCCAATTTCCGCCTTTGGGGTGTGTCTTGTTAGAATGTCATGACTAGGAATCAATAGACTGCTCTTTCTTCAGCCTTCAACTCTCTTTGTGTAGTTTCCAGAAGCTATTGCTATTATGGTGGCTATTAATTGGATATCATAGTTACCTTTCTCTCTAAAACAAGAACAAAACAACATTTAAAACAGCTCAGTGAGGTTTCCACTATCATGTTCCCATAAACATGGATCTAACACCAGATCTCTGAAGGCCAAGTTATATCTGATATTTGTCCCATACTTGGTTTCGACATGCTTGATTTAAAATATAAATACATAGCAGGTGCAGGGCAAAAGAAAGATCAGGTCCATTGCACAAAGGAATGTTCCTTTAATGCTTCACTCACAGTATGATCTCAACCTGAATTCCCACTCCCCAAGCTTGCTATCTGTAGTAGGAGAAACGACCAGTAGCACCGATGAGAGCTTCCGACCTATTGCAAGTAAGATGTGGGGAAGGGATTATGCTGGGGCCACAGCATGACAAAGAGTCAATGCCTTCTGCCACCCACTTTGCAGTCCTGCTCTGGCTCAACCCCCATCATCCTCGCCCCTCTGTGCATACCAGTTATTTCTTTAAAAAAAAAATCAAACACACAAGAGCAAGCATGACTGTTGCCATGTCAAGCTGTTTGGCCCTGACTGACGGTAACTTCTTTTTGCCTCTAGTGTACATGCACTTGGAGGCATGCACATGGAAACTGAGGCACTATGAGGTGCTATTTTACAACCTGCAGATACTGAGCAATGTTTTGAATTTTTAACATACTGTAGGACAACTATGTTTTCATTTAAAAAAAAGGTATTTTCCATTATTCCTCCCACCTCCATATACATGAACAATAGCAAAAAATGAAGCAGACTGTTGAAAGGACAGCGAAGAAACAAAAAAGAAGGGAAAGAGAAGGAGACAGCTATGTTTTCTTAGCTTTAACAACAGTATCACTGAATTTGGCATTTAAAAATCTGAGAAAGACAAGCTATGGTGAAATAAATGAATGCAGCATTCGGCAGATGGGGTAGGACTTTCAGAAAGGAGGATCAGTGCAGGCAGCAATCCTCATTATGAGAAGCAGGTTGATCTAAGTACGTCCCCATTTTAATTGGTGAACTGTTGAAGGGTATGCTTAGGACATACTCCGAAAGCAGGAGGGGAAACGATAAAGAGGGTCAATCTTATTAGGACAACAGGAGACGTGTGGGACAGCACTTTTGAGGTTAATACAAAAAGAATGACATTTGGAGTAATTAAATGAAAAAGTAGGCTAACTGGAGAGGAAGCTTCAGAGGGTTAGGCAATCTCCTCTGAGGAAGAGCCCAACAGTAATTTAAACTAGGTTGAAAAAGAAAAAGAGGAGGTTATAGGCAAGAATCTGACATTGGCCCAATAAGCAGGTGTGACAAAGCAGAAACCAGAGAGGAGTTTCTCTAAATTATTACATCGGAATAATTGAGGTTTATTCTATAGATAAAAGCATATTGCTAGTGGATGCCATATTGGCTGGAGCAGCCTCAGTAATTAAAAAAAATCCTGCAAATGACCTTTCTTAGACAAATGCTTGGGTGACACCTAACAGTGCAGATTCAACACTACTTCAAGCAGGCTTGAAACTTGATAGAAGGAACTGAGGGTCGTATCTCCCTTAGGCAGCTGAAGAAATTCCTACACTCACACACTGCACTAATGTGAGGCAGCTCAAAGGATATGATCTCTCCCTATGAATACGTTCCAGGTAACAAGGACTTGGAGAGTTTTGGACTGTTGGTCCTCCACAGGGATGGGGTATCCAGGGCTTTTTTTGTCATTGAACGCACCGGAACGGCATTCCGGCACCTTTTTTTCCAATGGATTTTACGAAGTGATTTTGAATCGTAGCAGATCAGCAGCAAATATCATCAACATAGTGCCTGCAGGCTGCTTTTATGTCTGCTGAGAGTGAGATAGTGAGAGTTTGGGCTCGGCTGAGTGTGTGGTCGCGTGCTTACTGCCAGCGACGTGAGTTCCGGCACCTCCTCCTCCTCCTCCTTCTTCTTCTTTTTTTTACAAAAAAAGCACTGAGGATATCAATTAGGGTCATAGAATAGTAGAGTTGGAAGGGGTCATGAAGGCCACCGAGCTATTGCAGGACACCAAGTCACGCCATCCCACTCAGATGGCTGTCCAGTTTCACCTTGAATGTACTAATGTGGGAGACCCCACCACCTCTCTAGGCAGCTGGTTCCACTTCTGTATTGCTCTGACAGTGAGGAAGCTTTTCCTGATGTCCAGCCTGAATCTGGGTTGTCACAACTTGACTTGATTATTCCGTGTCCTACATTCTGGTATCAGCAAGAAGAGAGCTTGACCTTCCTCTTTGTGACAGCCTTTGAGGCTCTTGTAGAGGGATATCATGCCCCCCTCAGTCTTCTCTTCTCAAGGCTGAACATTCCCGGTTCTCTCAGTCTCTCCTCAGAGGGCAGTGTTTCCAAACCCTGGATCATTTGTGTTGCTCTCTTGAGGACACTTTCTAATTTTCCTGCATCTTTCTTAAATCCTGATGCCCAGAACTAGACACAGTATTCCAGGTGAGGTCTGAGTAGTGAGAGGTGAGGAGTATAGAGGAACTACTACTTCTTGTGATTTGGAAGCAATACTTCTGTTGATGCATCCCAAAATTGCATTTGCCATTTGGCGGCTGCATCACATTGTTGGCTCATGTTTAGCCTATTGTCCATGATTACTCCAAGATCTTTTTCTTGTCCAGTTCTGTTGAACCACATATTCCCCATCTTGTATCGATGCATTTGGTTTCTTTTTCCTGTGTGGGGAACTTGTCCTTATTGAATCTCATTCTGTTGCTTTCAGCCCAGTGTTCAAGTTTATCAAGATTGCCCTGAATCTTTATCCTGTCTTTCAGGGAGTTTGCTATGCCACCCAGTTTTGTATCATCTGCAAATCTGATTATCTTTCCTTGTACTTCCTCATCTAAATCATTGATAAAGATGTTGAAGAGCACTGGGCCCGGGACTGAACCCTGTGGCACCCCACTAGTTACCTCCATCCAATTTGAGAATATGCCATTGTGTCTGATTTAGCAGCCAATTTTGGATCCACCCAATAGTTTTTCCATCTAGTCCAGTTTTTGCTAATTTGTTTATCAGAATGTTGTGTGGCACTATGTCGAAAGCTTTGCTAAAGTCTAGGTAGATTATGTCCACAGTGTTCCCTTTGTCCATTTGGGAGGTTACCCAGTCAAAAAAGGAGATTAAATTAGTCTGACAGGATTTATTTTTGATAAATCCATGCTGGCTTCTGTTAATCACTGTATTTTCTTCAAGATGCTTGCAGATGGATTTTTTAATAATTTGCTCCAGAATTTTTTCAGGGATTAATGCCAGACTAACTGGTCTATAGTACCCAGGTTCGTCTTTTTTCCCCCTTTTGAAGATAGGGGCAACATTAGCCCTTCTCCAGTCATCTGGCACTTTTCCTGTTTTCCAAGATTTTTCACAGATAATATCTAGTGTTTCTGAGAATTCCTCCACTAGCTCTTTTATGACTCTGGGATGGAGTTCATTGGGCCCTGGAGATTTGAAAGTGTTTATTCCACCTAGGTATTCCTTGACCATTTGCCTGTCAATCATGGGCTGCCATCTCTCACTTTCAGCTTGTACTTCCTCTTAAGCCATGTTATTTTGTTTAATGTGTATGAACTCAGTCAAGACAATCAACAGCTAAAAGGATTGTGGAAGTCAAGAACGGAGATTATAAAATGCATGAAACATTTAAAAATAAACCACTATAGTTGCACTATGTTTTCAGACATGGACAGTAAACTTTGAAGTAATATCTTTTTAATAATATTTGATGCAAATACTTGGAGTGCTTTCAGTCTGTTATGATGAAAATCTATTGGCTACAGTTAAATGGAACTTTCTATTTATGTCACAGATGACAGATAATTTATCTGGAATATTGTAGACTGATATACCACTCAAAGTAGGCGAACATTGCCATACTCCCAGCTAAGTGCAATGGTACTGTTGCCAAAATTGGCCCTTGCCTGAATTTCCTTGCCCACACCACAGCCATAGTAGGGAAACTAACAACAATCAGGAAGTATTAACAACTTGCACTGTAACAAACAATTCTCAACAATTCATTTGAACACAAACAAAGGAATAGTTGCATATTGAGAGTTAAGTGTGGTGTAGCCGTTGAGAGCAAGAGAATGGAAATCAGGCAACCTGAATCTAGTCCCCACTTGGCCATGGAGCCAACTGGGTGACTTTGGGCCAGTCACAGACTCTCAACACAAGGTGGCTGCTCCGGTGAGACCAGGAGGGGGAGAATGACGTAAGCCATTGAGTTCATAAGAAAATAGAGACATAAATCTAATGGACAGACAGATAGATATTGCACTGATACTCATATGTATAATGAAATGGTGTACAACTCATTGTAGAAAAAGTCACATAGATGCCATTCTGCTATGCCACTGTTAGTAAAACATGTAACGAGAATCTTACATTCCTGCTTTAAAAATGCACTAATTCAGAATGCTGAATTGTATTTTACTCATCCCACATACCCAGTAGAGAACAGCAAACTGAAAAAAGAATAACTTTTTGAGTTTGGATGCTTTATGGTGGGGGGAATCCCAAAAGAACAGGAGAGCTACGTCATTCACAAATCTTAGGACTGCATCTGGAATCATTTGTCCTTAAAATCCTGTGCTGACCCGGGATTCAACTCAGGCTGCATTCGTTTTACAAGGAGTGGATTCACTGAATGCATGAGTATGTCTGACGGTGCAAGAGGAGGACCCCCTTTGCAAATACTACAGCTGGTTTCATGCTGACAAATGTTTCTTGTTAAGCTAACAACAGCTGACTGACAGAATGCATGAGAACATGATGCATCCTCATTTGCAATAAGCAAATAAGAGTGCTAATGAAGGAACAATGCGAGTGGAAGCTTCAGATTTTAAATTTATCATGAGCAAGTGGATTCAAACAAAACAGTTAGATAAGGAACTATGGCAACTCATGGAAAGGCAGGTTGCTTACTTGTAACTATTGTTCTTCAAGTGGTCATCTGTGCATTCACACAACATACGGGCTCTGGTGCAGAGTACCAGGCCTAGATCGGAGAGAAACTTCTAGAGCTCAGCCTCACAGAGTGGGCAGGGGGTCTGGATAAAGGGAGCGGTCTCCCACCCAGTCCCTCAGCTGCCCCAGAGACTGCATCACGCCAGGCATGACAGAGTGTCGTAGGATATAAGGAGAAGGCACAGAGACTGCGCCCTGAGCCAAGCGAGCAGCACTGGTCATGCTGGGCTGATGGCAGCCAGCAGGGCAGAGGGCAGGTTGTGTGAATACACAGATGACCACTCAAAGAACAACAGTTACAGGTAAGCAACCTGCCTTTCTTCTAGGTGAATCACACACATATGGGTGGCTAGCGAGCTCACCCTTCCTGGTGGAGGGGCTGTTATCACTGGAGGATTGCAGAGAGGGCTACCCTGTCAAATGTACCATCTTAGACTTGCACATGGTGGGCATGTCGTGAGCGGAGCCAGCGGTCAGACTAGATGGCCCAGGAGGCCCCTTCTGACTCGCTCTGTTTCGATGTATCTTGCCTGGCGCGCATGCCTAGCTGGTAGTGCTGAATGAAGGTCAATGGAGTGGATCAGGTAATGCTCTGCAGATGTCTTGTGGCAGAATACTGGTCAGTAGGGCAGTAGACGTGGCCTGTGCACGTGTGGAGTGTATGTGGAGGCTCATGGGGAGGTTGCACCCCGACATCTTGTAGACCAGGGAGATGGTGCTGGACACCCACCTGGAGAGCCTCTGGGTCAAGACAGACATACCTCTGGTCCGGCCCTCATAGCAGACAAGCAGCCACAATGGCTTGGTCCGAGCTTTGTAAAAAGCGAGAGTTCTGCAGAGGCTGAGGAGGTGTAGCGTGGACTCTATGGGGGTGGTCGGGTTGAGGAAGAAGGCTGGGAGGCCACGTACTATTTCAACACGTGGACACAGAGAAGACCCTGACCCCTTTTCTGAACATTTATGTTTTCAGTTGCTGAAGATCCATGACAGTTCTTAAACAAAACCAAACCAAACCCACGAGGAGGTAGTTGAATGGGACTGAGTGAACAGGCCTTCATTGGGGAGGGCAGGTATAAGTACTACTGATAGTACACCCCATTTGTTGTCACCTCTGTGGTGGCTCACTTTCTGTTTGTTTGTATGTTTAAATTGTCAGGAATATTTGTCTACATTTCTACCAAAAAATGTAGACAAATCTAATAACGATGAAATAAATGAAAGGGGATCTTGTACCAATTTAAGGGCAGAGCAGTGCATGGAGGGGAAATGACACACATGCAGGAATGGAGCACTTACTGCAAACCGCTCCTCCATTGATGTGCCAGCCATTCAATGTGCCAATTTTTCCAATCTGGAAAACTGACCCCGTTTCAAACTGTCAGGGAACTGCCGTAATCATCACATTAAGTGCTGCGTGTCTTACCTTCAGCTCTGGGGTGGTGTAAGAAAAGAAACAATAGTAATAAACATATCATATTTACTATTTCTGAGAGCCAGTGTGGCGTAGTGGTTAAGAGCAGGGGACTGGGACTCAGACGATCTGGGTTCCAGTCCCCACTCAGCCATGGAGCCAACTGGGTGACTTTGGACCAGTCACAGACTCTCAGCCCAACCTACAGGGTTGGCTCCATGGCTGTTGACTCACAGGGTTGTTGTTACAAGAATAAGACTGAGAGAAGGAGAATTATGTAAACTGCCTTGAGTTCCTCAGAAGGCAAAAAGAAAGGATATATAAATATAATAAATACATGCCATGCTATATAAAGACCACAGGCTTTTTTGTATAATTGATTTTTTCCCTGGCTAGAAAGTTGCTACCCAGCCAAAAGTATACTTGCACAACCGGAACATTGCCATCCTGGCCAATGGCTAGTAATGGCAGCTGCAAAGCATGAGACAATTCCAGGTAAGCCTTCTGCTCTACCAAACAGAACAGATGACCGCGTGCCAAAATGCCACACTGGGGAAAGACTGCCTGAACTTCCAGGGTGTTCTGCATCCATGCACACCGTAACATCCTTGCATTGTGAATGCCGTCTTGCACATGTCATGTTGTCACATAAAAGAAGCACGTGCCCTGTAAAAGGATTGCAAAAGTTCCCGGGCACGTAGGGTGAACTACTGGTTCTCCCGGCCTCTATGAAGACAAGCCCATCAGTTTGAACATCTCTCCTTTAGTCAAGTGCTTATCTGCCTTCACCTCCCTGGCTAGGTCACAGGCAGGACAGCATTTGTAGGGCTGCTGCCATCTGAAACAGGTAAGCTTAAACCCTAAGAAAACGGATCGCACGGTGCAGGTTAGCAAAAGAAGGAACAGTTTCTCACAGACTTATGGCTTTCTACTTATGGTCAGCATGTGCCACTTTCTTTGTGTGTGTCTGTTATCGGAAGGCTTCCTTTGCTTGGAAGTGGGAGAGGAGAGGAGAGGAGAGGAGAGGAGAGGAGAGGAGAGGAGAGGAGAGGAGAGGAGAGGAGAGGAGAGGAACTCAGTTTTAAGTGCTGACATTTTTGTAACCAAAACTGAAGACCTTGCCCTTTTCTTCCTACTAACTCCCCTCAGCATGCACATTAATGCCCACAAATTTACCAAAGTTACAGCAGCTCTGAAATCCACAGAAAACTCCTTTTGAAATAAGAGCATAATAATGCTAGGAGTAGCATCTGCTTGCTGATCAGGAATGCGGCACTGGGGCATTCTGCACAGGGTCAGGAGCTTATTTACACATTCTTATTCTCCAGGATATCCTGATTCCTTGATCTCTTCCAGAAATGGTGGGGAAGTCTTGTGCTGGCTTCTGTCTTTTCTCTTCTAACCCCTACCAGTAACACTGCAGTCCTTCTGGCCTGGGATACATGCTCCAACCATTCTATGGCTGGCGTAGTCCAGCCAGAAGGTAGGACTGGTGATCTGATGTTAAGAAATTATCTCCAGCAAGAAAGGATGATCTCAGATAGATGTGTTCTCCACCGGGAATAGTTGTGAGGAGATCCCCTTTGTGGGGACTCCCAGTATTCAAGGCAGAAGGAATCACCATTGTACAGCCCCTCTGCTGCTTCTTCCAAAGGCTAATAAGAGGAGAAGGGGTGAGGAGAAAGCCCTGAATCATGCTGTGCTTGCCAACACCCCCCACCTCAAATTCCCTACCTCTTACCAGCAAGAGAAAGGCTGGCTCTAGTCTAGGGAACCCCCAAGCAGTTCAGAGAAATTAAAGGTCCAGCAGCATGTGGTCGGGTGGCTGATTGGCAGCTCTGGAGCCAATTGCCTCTGCACACAGGCCAGGCACCGGCAACGCTTGCAAGGCTTGGGCTGTCAGTCAAAATGCAGAGCTGTGTTCTTGCTGGCAGAGTACAGCACCGCAACTGAGCATGCTCCAAGCTACCTGCATTGCAGTGGCTCCGAGTGTCCTCTATTAACCCAGCTGTATGCTAATCCCATCTTGCCATCCAGGACACTTATTAGCACAGCCGCAAAGCCAGAGGAGTGTTTTGCTGCTGCTTTTATTTTTTTTTTTGGGGGGGGGGGGCTAGGCAAGAAGAGATGCACATGAGGGAGATAAAGGGGGAAAACAAGTATCCAGTATGATATTCCAAACTGGGAATGCAGCATTTTAATGTAACTAAGCTTCTTCGAGTAGCAAAGCAAAGGGATGGGGGTGGAAGGGCCAACAATTGCAATCCGAGCAAAAATGAGAGCCCTAGAAAGCCTCACAGAAACTCAGTGCCAATGCAATCATCCTGTTAGCAGGCAGGAATGTAATTCTGAGATTGGGAGGATCAGAGAACCAGCGCAGGTTATTTTCAAACATGGGGGTTAATCATCTTGTGGGGGAAAGTGCTTATCATTGAACAGTTCAAAAGCTGCACAACCATTTTGTCCCTGATTAAATCTGTTAGGAAGATAATACTGCAGCTGAGGGAGCAATGGGAAGCAGGGCATCCCATCACTCTGCCAGCTCTGTTGGGTTCCTCCCTCCCTCACCATCACCCAACAGCCACAGCAGAGGAAGAGGAGGGAAGCAGGACTCTCTTCACTGGCTGTGCTACAAGGCCAATTCGCATGGCTCCTCCTCTCTCTGAACTCTCCCGTTCCAGCTGTTGAGTAAAAGAACTGCCATGAAACTTGAAGGACATGTGTCTGCTTCTGCTGGTTTTCTTCCAACATTACCTGTATTCCCACACACGCACCTTAGCCTGGCAAGTCTAAGGGCAGGCCCTTGAACAAGACAACCTCAACGGGTCTTCTCCCTAGGTGAGCCCACCTTCTCCCTGCCATTGCCACCAGCTGCTTTGGTCCCCCTCCTCATCACCATCACCACTGTTTTGTGCTTGCTTGAGAGGCAGCGGCCTAGTGAGAAAGCAGGCAGTGGCATCCACGGCTCCTGCTCCTCCACCTCCTCACAACCACCATTGCCCAGGTCAGAAAGAGAAGCAGTGAACAAGCAGGATGCAGCCGTGAAGACGGAGATCAACTCCACTGGGCTTCTGCCAGGTGGGCTGTGAGCTCTTGGCAGGTGCCCCCCATACCTGCCCTTGACACTGGCCAAGGCAGAGATTGTCTTGGTCCTCTCTGACTTATGTAACCCACATCTGGAAACTTTCCAGTGGGTCAAAACCACTTAACTAAATATTACTTTCTAGTTTAACAAAACAACCACAAGCAAATCACATGCTTTTTCTCAGCATGTGTCAGATTTCTATCATAATGGAATGGAAAATAAACCCAGTTCAACTTAGCAGGCCTAAATAAAGTAACTACCGCACTGTGTTGCTGATCAGGGCTGTGGGTTTCACCAGCAGCCTTTGTTGAGGGCGTAGGTACATGGCAGCTGCTGCTTGAACAGAGAACCAGCTGCCACCAGGCGACAACTGCAGCCAGTTCTCTCCAGCAGAAGCTACAGACCCTGAGAGAAAGGTAAAGGGGGATTCAGATGCAAGCAGAAATATGGAGGGGATGTGACCAAGAACAGGAAAGGTACGCAGAGCTCCACGGCATGGACGGGGAAGCACAGAAAAGGGTCATGCATTCAACGAGAACACGTCTCCATGGAAACACATTGTGGAAGTTCACACATTCAAAGGGAGACAGCTGCTTAACACAGGGAGGTGAAGCAACAGGACAGCTGAAAGATGCCTTAAGGTGAACAGCCCCCATTGTGCCCACACTCCGGGCAACCCATAAACAGTCATATACAAAGCTAAACACGGCAAGGATCTCATTAGAAACATCTGAAGATACACAGAGCGCCAGCAATATTAACGTGGAAAGATGCTAAAGGCAGCAGAGTGAAGGCATATATTAATTCCACAGGAAACGGGATGGACAACTCTGGGAAGTTTGGAGGCCGTTTTCAGCCCCTGCTGTGAGTCACCCTCCTTGACAGCACCATTTTTAAACAAATCTAATTGCAATACTACTTTGGCTTTTGAGGAAGGAAGGAAGGAAGGAAGGAAGGAAGGAAGGAAGGAAGGAAGGAAGGAAGGAAGGACGGACGGAAGACAGCCAGCCAGCAAATGTACACATTGCTATAACATCTGTCAAATGTGTATGTGCACTTATGTTGCCGCATTTGCACATGGTAGGAAAGAGCAACTGGGTATTCTTGGTACTGCAATCCAAATTGTGGAATTCTCTCCTGTGTTACTGTTCTGTCTTCTGGGTTAGTATAGCTGCTTTTCTCTTTGACGCAAGCCACTTTGTAAATATTTGATGGGATGGCAAGATATAAATATTTTACATGTCTAAATAGTTTTCTGCCAATTCCAAATGGCCAGTCCTCCATTTATTACACATTAAACAAGATCTACATATAACTTTCCTACATGGAAGTGATATCCACATAGGAATATTACCTGTGGTGAAGCGACCAATCGAGTCATGCCCTACCACGGTGGCAGAGGCCGTATCTTCTACACTGTCATTCTTTCTTTTTTAATTTCTAGAGTATGAAGTCCTACTTTGTCATTAACGAAATGGTAGAATTCAGCCTCTCAAGCAATTTTCCTTTTAAAGTAGTTAAAAATACCTAGTTACCAAGTATGTCAACAGGGAGTTAATTAGAACAGTTTTTTCATTTTTTAGAAAATCTGCCAGTACGTTTGTGATTCAGGTCTTGCTAGTGAACGCTACTCAGGGAAATCAGTCAGCTTGCATTCAAACACGATGAAATAAACCTAAGGTTGGAAAAATGGGAAAGAGAGAAACTGACAGATTTGTCTTTCTTGAGCTAATATTTACAGTCAAAATTAAAAAATAGCATTCAGGATACACTAAACTCTCTAGAACTGTAATATGAGTCAGTTTTTAAATAGTGTATTGTTTTTAATTGCATTTGTTATTGTTGTTAGCCGCCCTGAGGCTGTTTGCAAGGGGGCGGCATACAAATATGTAAAATAAAGAAATAATAATATGTTTAACTCTGGCTCTGTTGTGTCCTTGGATTGGACTAGCATGAATGGAACTGAGAAATCAGAATATTTCCAAGATGCAAACACAACAAATGAGGTTTCCCAAAAAGGTCGAAGAACTTTTGTGAAAATAAGAAAAACTCAGAAATATGCATATATTTATGCTGCTAAAATAGATATACAAGGGATGGGATTAACAGCCCATCCCTTGACCTCAATTTTTGCAGCTAGCCATTTGAAAGAGGCCCTTTCTAAACTAACGAACAACGGGGCGCCTTTCAAGGCAGAGTTCTACCTCCCTTGAATCTTAAATGTCAAAGAGAAGATCCCTTCATTGTTCAGAGAAAGGAAGGCACTTCAACGCAAAGATTACATCAAGTGTGCTTGGAGATTTGGTGCTTTTTAATTGCCCTGTGACAAAATGTTCTTTTTGCTTTGAATATTCCTTGCCCACTAATTGTGGAAAAATTTTGTACATTAAAGTGCAACTGGAAGTTAACTTCTGAATCGGCACAGCTTGCAGGTAAAAACCTGTCATCCTAGGATCAACAGCTTTATAAATATCTTTAAATGCTCAAAATAAAATCTGCACTGTTACTAACAGAAAAGCTGACACATCAAGTTAAAGTTCTATGACAAGCAGGAGAAAGAGAGAAAATTAAGACTTTAATTTAGAACTCTGATGCAGTTTTGAGGATTGTTAAAGAAAACTTGAGTTAAAATAGGAAAGTGAAATGGAATACGATGAAGAGAATGTGTGTGTGTAAGGTGAGAGGGAGGGAGAGCAGTAAGAGCACAAGTAAATAAAGATGTGGTAAAAGAAAATCAGGATAACACTATTTTGTTAAAAGTTGTGGGTTCTGCCTTTGTAAATAACCCAAAATTGTCGAATTTCAAACCAGGAGCTAGGAGCCAATGTGATTCCTCTGAAAATGTTGAAGATGACAATACGGCAAAAATCTGCAGGGTAGAATAGCATCCATTTATCTAGTAGGGCCATATTCCAGTTTTCAACTGTCAGATCCTCAAAGTAGCCTGTATTGTAAAACAAAACTTTCAGGTCTACGAATCCCTTTCCATCTGCTTATAATTGCCTGCCCCACCACTTCAAATCAATTAAAGAAAAAACGCATCCTTATCCTCCCTGCTGCAAAAGAGAGTTCCTAAAGATAGCTGCATGTTTCCCTTAGGTTAGACATGACCCCTTCCAATTACCCAAGACTGCTTTCCTATCCTGTGCCCTGGGACTGCAGAGTTCTTCAATGTTCCATGAACCTAGTTTTCTTTCAGATTTGTTTTGCAGGAAAGCCGATTTAGGACAAACAGTAGGAGAACAACTTCCTAATTGTAAGAGTTGTTCAGCAGTGGAACTGACTGCCTTGTGGGGTTGGGGGGTTTCTTTTGCTGTAGGTAGTTAAACAGAAAATACACAGACCTCTGTCAGGGTTGCTGTAGCTGCTTCCTAAACTGCCAAACCAGCATTAAAGAAAGAGTTAGGGTTTCTTCTCTTTCGTCCTCTCTTTTTCTCTACCCACCCCATGTTCCATCCCTGATTAAAATTCTCTCAGTGTGTGTTACAACTATGCTCAAAATTGTTCTTTGCCCAATATTTGTAAGTCACATGGGAGGGGAGTTTTGGGGCGAACTGCAGAGCCTCTCCTTTCTTCCCCAGCTGGAGCTGCCAGCCTCTTGTAATGCACTTGGGAGGGGAAACTTGGCAGTTCTCCATCCTTGCTGTACTTAATACATTTGTACCAGTTATACAAAATTATCTTGATTTTATCAGATTATTCAAACTTGATAAACCAGATAGCAGACAAGCCCAAAGTTTCCTCCTGTTTACAAATAAAACAGTAAAACTTGCAAGGTAGAGTTTCCACTGTGTGAGAGCCACATTTACATAAACATTGATGCACAGGTATTTTTAAGCAGCAGCTAGCTAAATATTGAGCCAGTGTTTGAAACCTGAGTGCAGTCAAGGCCCTTCATAATGAACATAATGCCAGGTCATGAAAATAACTCCCTAGAATTATGTGAATTTTTTTATATAAGGGTACAATGAAGAAAGGAGACAGCTGAATATGAGTCATGTCCTACTGCACAGCCGAGTCCTGTAGTTTGTTCTTAAATCCTAGTTTGGCTGATATTAAATCTATACAACTTAGAATTAATCTAGATGTAACAATGGCAATTGCAATGTAGGTCCCACTGAATCGGTATAACTGGGGAGCAGTGAAATATAATATGAACAAGACCCAAATCCTCCCTACCCCCACCTTTCGCCTGTTTTGGGGATAAAAACACGGCACATGAAAGGGATTGTTACTAGTTTTGGATCCCCATCGGACAATTATGAGAAACGCACAAGTGGGGACATGGGTTTCTGTGGGTTTAGAAAGGAATATGGTTAGCAGAAAAAACAACGGCCAACCTCTTACACCATGCTTATTACCAGATGTGCACTGAAGTATTGAAGGTCCACAAAAGAAGGATTTCAGGAATGCAAATCACACAGAGAGAACTGTTCCATGCATCCATAGCATTTTCTGTAAGTGTGGTAACTGGATGAAAGAACTGACTACTCTCTCATTTTGGAGAAGCTTTTGTGGATCATATTCAGTGATAAGTGAAGCCAAGGCCAATGAGATGGAGTCAAAGCAAAATTACCAGCCTATTTTACCTTAAAGCTATCTCTGTTAGTAACCAACCCATTATAAGAGACATTTCAATATTTTAGAACGGTGTAAAACTCCATAAAAGCCAGAAAACCACCAAACTGTCACTGCTCAGAGGCAAGAAGGTGGGGCCAAAGAATCCCGAAGAACCGCCGGGGGCCAAATTTGGTCCCTGAGCCTGAGATTCTATATCCCTGCCTTAGGTATTGATTAAAAGGGCAGAGGGGTTTGGCTTGCTTAAGAAACTGACTTATATCAGGTCAGACTATTTTTCCATCTGTTCTTGTACTGTTCACACTAATGAACAGTGTTTGTTTGTTTGGCTGAGTTCTTTCCATCACTTTTTACCAGAGATCCGTTTTAAACGTAGACTCTGGGAACTGTATCTAAAATTCCGATATGCAAAGCCTGTGTTTTACCACAGAGCAAGATAGATAGATAGATAGATAGATAGATAGATAGATAGATAGATAGCACTATTAAGTTATTGGATTTATATTCCACCTTTTTCCTTATAAGAATATATGAATACCAGCACGATATATATTTATTTATTATTAGATTTAGGTCCATTTTTGTCTTATGAACTCTAAGTGGCTTATATCATTCCCCTCCTCCTGCTCTCAAACAGCAGCCCGGTTAAGTAGGCTGGGCTGAAAGTCTGTGACTGGCCCAAAGGCACCCTGCTGGCTCCATGGCTGAGCAGGGAGCAGCACCCAGATCTTCGATGCCCCGGTCCCCTGCTCTCACTCACTATACCACCCTGACCGGCTCCCTACTTAAACAGCCCACTAATGCATGCCAGTAACAGGATCAAGGAATCAAAACAAAGATCACAGCTTCCAAAGTCTCATTTCACATCCACAGAATATCTAGTTTTCCTACTTTCCTAGCATTACACAGGAAACTCAGTTTCACCTTTTAACTTTAAGCATGGTAAATATCAAACTGTACAATGCAGAAACATTGCCTTTGATGTTTTTTCTCTAAGTGTTTTAATTTACTGAAAATAGGTACTACCTGAAAAGTTACCATTACTTTTGACTTGACAGTTGGCAAGTCATTTCTGCCGGGGATCCTCTTTCTAAGAAGAGCTGTGGCTATCTATATTACCTTCATATTGGTTAATCTGTCTTCACTTTATCTAGCAAATTCCATAAAATCTGTAAATGTGAGTGGCTTATAATTACACAGAAGACCTCTCCACAACCCAGACAACTGTCTTCCTATTGTAAATGACTGAGGGTCAGAAACCACTGGCTGTTGTACTGTAATTCACCTGAAGAATGGTTGATGTACTGCAAATCTACTTTCTGTCCAGTATGTAAGATGCACTTTGAGAATCAAAAGAAGTAGGACAACATCTGAACAGTAAAATGAAGAGCAAACATATAATTCAAATAGGAACACAGAATTCCAATCCAGTCTTACAAAAGTATTCTAATTCCATTGCTGGTTTATGAACAACCTCTTCATATTCGCATGAAAGAAGTACTTCCCTGATCTGCAGCAAGGCCTTTTGAAAAGAAGAGTTTGCAAACAAAAACCAACAGAACAGAATTGTTCATTTCTTTAAACTTTTTTGTATCTCATTTAAGCCACCTGAAGTCTTGGAGTTTTCTGTTCTTGGAGTTTTAAAGCACTCTGTATATGAACACCAGCTGCATTTGTCAATACTCAGCACTGTACAGCTGGGGGGCGGGCGGGGGGGGCGGGAAGAGCACCAGAAAATCAGACGGCATTGCCAGTTCCAGGTTACTGGAGGCCCTTGGCATTCGGCATTCTACTTTCTCACTCTTAAAATGTGTAGTCTAAATGCTTTATTGTTTTAAGATTTTATTGGACTACAATGTAGCCCACCGCATTCATGAGTTTTTAGCAGATAAGGCACTGTATAGATGTTTCATATGAAATACATTGTGCAAATTGTGTACAGAATGCATTTAGGAGAAATGTGCAAAAACATTTGTGTACAAAAAGCAAAAACTGAACTATGCACCATACATAAATTGTGGCGCAATTGCAGCACAGGCAGAAAAAGTCGTGATACATCAGCATGTAAAGAAACAATAGGAGGGAAAATGTGGGTATGAAACATTCCAGTTGAATAACATCTGGATTTTTAGCATAAGCTCAATGCCTGAACTTTTGATTCTTCAGGGACTTCTGTTATGAAAGATTCAGTAACCAATTTAGACCTGGTCAGGCAGCCATGAACTCAGTTTACGTATTAATTTGATACTGAAGATTTTATAATAAAACTCTGGATGCAGGAGGAGAGTCTGAGCCATAAGTAAAATGGATCAGAAGTGCAAATTCTTGTGCTTCAGAACTGCTCTGAGAGAGAGAGAGAGAGAGAGAGAGAGAGAGAGAGAGAGAGAGAGAGAGAGAGAGAGAGAGAGAGAGAGAGAGAGAGAGACTGGCTTTTCAAAGTTGGAGCAAATACTCTTAATAATGCTGAAAACAACTAGTATGGATGGGGCAAAAGTTTCTCCTATTTCTCAGTGAGCTCAATGACCATAATGCCTCACTAAACAGGATGAATATAAACTGAATCGACAAAAGTCTCTCATTCATTATTTCTTTGTACTTCTTCATAAAAATAGATTCAAAATTGTTTGCTGACATCCATTTCCCTCAATATTTGTGGCTAGCCTTTGTGGTATATAGGTTCTTTAGAATTTTATTGACTGAGTGTTGTATCATTTGTTTCCACTGTTTTGAACAGGATCAATAACTTGCTAATTGGCCTGTAATTACTTGCCGTTTTGAAAGCTTTTGCTGCAACATCATATTTTGCTTCCAAAATATAACACATTCTGTTGCTAAGCAATACCAGTGAGCCAAAGCAACTCTGTTAAAACTTCTTAAGCTCAAACTCTGAATTTTAAAAATGAAAAGGAAAAAAGGGGGACTGGATTCAAACCTGAAAAAAACCCAGTGCTGAAAATGTATCTTATAATGATAGACAATGCCAATTTGGCTTGTGCAATAAAAGCCAAAGAGGTAATTTGGATTGTAGCAGGAGTTTTAAGGATTACATTTATTTGACTCAAGAATAAATGAAAGGCCAGTGGGTGGAAATTGAAACTAGACAGATCAAAGTCCATACAAGGAATACATGTTTAAGCAGCTAATCTACTACTGGAATAACAAGCCAAAGAAAACTGAAGGTTTTGGGATTTCGCAGATCACTTCCTTGGATGTTGAGCAAAGCAGCAAGAGGGTGACGGCTTGCAACAGACTGTCTCAAGTAATGGTTATTATGTTTCTGAAATGGGAGGTGTTTATTTATTTATTTCATTTCTATAGTACCCCACGGCCGAAGCTCTCTGGTTGGTTTTGTAAACAAACAATCATGGCTGCTTCTCTGTTGTGACAGGCCTTCCTCTGTTTGGGAATCTGTTTGCAAGAGGCTGCATAATTCCTCATATAGTGCATCTCAGGACTTTTACAACTTTGAGGAGCTGTTCTATAATACGCAGCTTTTTTCCTCGCATCCTTCATTGCTTTCTTTAACATCCAACCTGAAGAAGCAACCTATGAACTTGCAAGTGCATGGGGGCCCTTCTCTTCTGCACCGTTTCCCTCTAGGAATCCTGTGCCAAGCTGTTATTAGCATCACAGGAGAAAACATAAAAGTACCATCATATTTTCCCCTGTGGAGCTAATAGCAACTTTGAGAATGAGTGAGAGGCACTGAGGAGGACGGATTCGTTCAACACACACACACCTTGGCAATACAATTTCCCTGTTTTCAAAAGAGCTGCTTGAGCATGCTTATTACCTTAAAAAAGCAATTGAATCTTAACCAGAAAAGTCTCGTATAATATTTCGTTTGAACATGATTTACCAAAATTTAACAGATGAACCCTTTCTTGACAAGATGCTTTTGCTGTGAGTGCACAGTAAAGAAACCAAACAAGAGTGACAAGATGGCAGGGCACTGATGGTGGCAGAGCAGGTAAACTTGCTGTATTCGTGCCTTTTTTATTTCTGCTTCCTACACAAGTCCCCTCTGGTGGGGTTGTGGGAACACTCAGTTCCTAGCTGAGAAAAAGAGCATGCTGGCTGCTATGCAGGGTATCAACGGATGTATAAGGATGTCCTTTTCAGACAGTGCCCTCCCCACCATAAGTAAAGCTGATGAGTACAATGATGGAAGAGTATTGGGACACAGTGCTCTTTCTTCAGAGTGCCTGAAGTGAGCTTAAGAGGGATGAGAAATAAACCCCTTCACTGGAAATAATATGGGCACCATCTAACCTACAGTACCTACAGATACCTACAGTATTTACATAGCCCATGTTCCACAAAGAATTTGCTTGCCCTAGCATTCAAAGGACACTCAGTTGCTGATGTATCTGGAGGTGAAAGGAAAGTCCGATGCTGCAAAGAACTTTACTCCATAGGAACCTGGAATGTCAGATCCATGAATCAAGGCAAGCTGGATGTGGTCAAACAAGAGATGACAAGACTGGACATCGACATCTTAGGAATCAGTGAACTAAAATGGACAGGAATGGGTGAATTTAATTCAGATGATCATCAGGTATACTACTGCGGGCAAGAATCCCTCAGAAGAAATGGAGTAGCCTTCATAGTCAATAAAAGAGTAGGGAAAGCAGTACTGGGATACAATCTCCAAAACGACAGAATGATCTCAGTTCGAATCCAAGGCAAACCATTCAACATCACAGTAGTCCAAGTCTATGCCCCAACCACTGGCACTGAAGAGGCTGAAGTTGACCAGTTCTATGAAGGCCTACAACACCTTCTAGAATTAACTCCAAAAAATGATGTCCTTATCATCATAGGGGATTGGAATGCTAAAGTAGGAAGCCAAAAGATAACCAGAATAACAGGCAAGTTTGGCCTTGGAGTACAAAATGAAGCAGGACACAAGCTGGTGGAATTTTGTCAAGAGAACATGCTGGTCATAGCAAACACTCTTTTCCAACAACCCAAGAGACGACTCTACACATGGACATCACCAGACGGTCAACACAGAAATCAGATTGACTATGTGCTTTGCAGCCAAAGATGGAGAAGTTCTATACAGTCAGTAAAAACTAGACCAGGAGCTGACTATGGCTCAGATCATGAGCTTCTGGTGGCAAGATTTAGGCTTAAGTTGAAGAAAGTAGGGAAAAGCACTAGGCCACTCAGGTATGACATAAATCATATCCCTGATGAATATACAGTAGAGGTGACAAATAGATTTAAGGAATTAGATCTGATAGACAGAATGCCTGAAGAACTATGGATGGAGGTTCGCAACATTGTACAAGAGGCAGCAACTAAAACCATCCCAAAGAAAAAGAAATGCAAGAAAGCAAAATGACTGTCTGAGGAAACTTTACAAATAGCTGAGGAAAGAAGGGAAGCGAAAGGCAAGGGAGAAAGAGAAAGATACAAACAATTGAATGCAGAATTCCAGAGAACAGCTAGAAGAGATAAGAATGCCTTCCTAAATGAACAGTGCAAAGAAATAGAAGAAAACAATAGAATAGGGAGGACCAGAGATCTCTTCAAGAAAATTAGAGATATGAAGGGAACATTTCATGCAAAGATGGGCATAATAAAGGACCAAAATGGCAGGGACCTAACAGAGGCAGAAGAGATTAAAAGAGGTGGCAAGATTACACAGAAGAACTATATAAGAAAGAGCTTAACATCCCTGATAACCACGATGGGGTGGTCACTGACCTCGAGCCAGACATCCTGGAATGTGAAGTCAAATGGGCCTTAGGAAGTCTGAGCAACAACAAAGCTAGTGGAGGTGACAGCATTCCAGCTGAGCTATTCAAAATCCTGAAAGACGATGCAGTTAAAGTGCTACACTCAATATGCCAGCAAATTTGGAAAACTCAACAGTGGCCACAGGATTGGAAAAGGTCAGTTTACATTCCGATCCCCAAGAAGGGCAATACCAAAGAATGTTCAAACTACCGCACCATTGCACTCATTTCACATGCTAGCAAAGTGATGCTCAAAATCCTACAAGCTAGGCTCCAGCAGTATGTGGACCGAGAACTACCAGAAGTACAGGCAGGATTTCGAAGAGGGGGAGGAACTAGAGATCAAATTGCCAACATACGCTGGATCATGGAGAAAGCTAGGGAGTTCCAGAAAAACATCTACTTCTGCTTCATTGACTATGCTAAAGCCTTTGATTGTGTGGATCACAACAAATTGTGGCAAGTTCTTACAGAGATGGGAGTACCCGACCATCTTATTTGTCTCTTGAGAAACCTATATGCAGGTCAAGAAGCAACAGTGAGAACTGGACACGGAACCACTGATTGGTTCAAAATTGAGAAAGGAGTTCGGCAAGGCTGTGTACTGTCGCCCTGCCTATTTAACTTATATGCAGAGCACATCATGAGAAAGGCAGGGCTAGATGAATCACCAGTTGGAATCAAGATTGCTGAGAGAAATATCAACAACCTCAGATATGCAGATGATACCACTCTCATGGCAGAAAGTGAAGAGGAACTAAAGAGCCTCTTGATGCAGGTGAAGGAGGAGAGCGCAAAAGTTGGCTTGAAACTCAACATTAAGAAAACTAAGATCATGGCATCCGGTCCTCTCACTTCCTGGCAAATAGATGAGGAAGAAATGGAGGTAGTGACAGATTTTATTTTCCTGGGCTCCAAGATCACCGCAGACAGGGACTGCAGCCAAGAAATTAAAAGACGCTTGCTCCTGGGGAGGAAAGCTATGGCAAATCTAGACAGCATACTAAAAAGCAGAGACATCACCCTGCCAACAAAAGTGCGTATAGTCAAGGCTATGGTTTTCCCAGTTGCAATGTATGGCTGTGAAAGCTGGACAATAAGGAAGGCTGAGCACAAAAGGATTGAGGCCTTTGAGTTGTCGTGCTGGAGAAGACTCCTGCGAGTCCCTTGGACCGCAAGGCGATCAAACCGGTCAGTCCTAGAGGAGATCAACCCTGACTGCTCTTTAGAAGGCCAGATAGTGAAGATGAAACTCAAATACTTTGGCCACCTAATGAGAAGGAAGGACTCCCTGGAGAAGAGCCTAATGCTGGGAACAATAGATGGCAAAAGAAGAAGGGGATGGCAGAGGATGAGGTGGCTGGATGGAGTCACTGAGGCGGTTGGTGTGAGCTTGAGTGGACTCCAGGAGAAGGTGGAGGACAGGAGGGCCTGGAGGAATGTTGTCCATGGGGTCGCGATGGGTCGGACACAACTTCGCGACTAACAACAACAAAAAGCATTCAAAGGAAGCTTCCTGATGCCCAGTACAGATCTAGCTCTGTACTGTCTCCAATAGCAGCAGGTCTTCAACATTTCAAACTTGAAATCTGTATCTACCCTGCTTGGGAATTGCAAGGCAAAAAGTCTCAGCGCCCATCCTTGGCAAGTCAGGCACTCCATGAAGGTACAGTCCTTCCCCAGAGCACTTCAGGGGTCCAGACCTCACACAGCTGTGCATTTACTGAACAAAGATATGATTATCTGGCCTTACAAGTCGTGTATATTAAAAACAAGGAATGAAGTAAGAAGCCAATTTTGCAAGGTCCATCCTAAATCTATCCTAACGCAGAACTTGCGAACTAAAATGAACACATTCCTCCTATTTCTTAGTTACATGGGCCATAGTCAAATAAAAAGCAAGGGAAATTATGAGGTCATGATACCGTAAATCAAAGATTAGAGTCTCATCATTTGCATAACTCAACTTTCCTATCCCTAAACATGACATTTAGACATTCTGCCCCTTTTTTCATTTCATTCCATTGGTTTAGTATTTTGACCCTACCTTTTGGTAACAAAGCACCTTACAGGAATAAAGGTAATTAAAACACCCAAAACACAGTGATTGTGAAAACAGTCTAAAACAGCAGCAGGTAAAACCAAATTCAAAATAGTAGGCTTTTTAGTTAAAAGCCACACATTGCAAATAGCAGAAAATCTCAAACAAAACAAATCACATTAAAAATGGTTTTTAATTAATATCTAAGTATTTAAAAAGAGGGTGCATGGGGAAGTCTCAAAGAAGAAAGCATTTCATGTTTGTTTAAATTTGCAGATTAACTGTGCTTCAAAAGGTATAAAGTGTTGCCTTTGGATGTTTTACCCTGAAATGTGGGGTTCTTTACATAATTCATTTTAAAGGGGAAAACAACAACAGGAAAAAATACATATAAAGAGACTACAACTCCAGAGAATATTATTAGAAATTAATGTTTGGATTAATGCTTGTTATAGTAAGTTGAGTGAAAATGAATAGAGAACAAGTTAAAGAATCACAAGTCAGAAGAAACTTTTAATGAATCTTAATTGAATTTCAAAAAATGTGACTGATGTAGAAAGGCTGGCAACCATTGATTTGTAGTGGAATCTTTTACATTTTATATTCCAGGTTATATTTGCTTAATTTCCCTTGGTGTTTCTTTGCTACTTCTTCCTCTCTTATTCATATTCTTTCTCTTTTAATCAAATGTTACTGTTATCAAAATCATATAAAGAAAAAAGCAATTCTGGTGCTGCTACAGAAATGACAGTGCCATGGCAATCCACCCATTTGATCTCTAATGGCAAGGAAATATTTTGCACTCCATCTTCTAACCAAAATCCCCCCTCCCACACCGTGCTATTCTCTGCTCCAGCCTCCTTAAGGGAAGGCAGGAGCATTCAGAGCACGGCAAGAGTCCCGTCAGTCAGGACTAACAGGGTGGCTGTGCACCGTGCACTTGACTGACAGTGAGGAGAAAATGGGATGAAGCATCTTCCCATGGAAGGTGGGAAGACACCTGTTTTCCCCTGCAGAGCAGGGCAGGACACCTTCCAATGGAACAAAGCAAAGGTTCAGTTTGGATGCCAGGAAGCACTTCCTGACAGTTAGGACCCCGAGGGTATGGAATGGGCTTCCATGGGAGGTGACTGAAGCCCCATCAGTGCGGGTGTTCAAGGATAGGCTGGACATGCACATGGTAGGCGTGTCATGAGTGGAGCCGACTGGAGCTGAGGGTCAGACTAGATGACCCAGGAGAACCCTTCTGACTCACTCTGTTTCTATGGAAGTAAATTATTTGGGGGCAAGAAGAAATCAGATGCAGGACAGTGACATCCAGGAAAGAATTAAGCAGAAAAGGAACTATTTAAGCTTTGGAAGCACCTCATATCTTATGCTCTTGACTACATGTACGTCTTCCTCAAGATCATCTCTCTCTTCCTCTGCGCTTATTTATTATTTATTTATTAAAAGCTTCTCTATCCTGTCCCCTACAGAACGTCTCGGGACAGCTTACAATAAATAAGGTACAACAAGGCTTATTATGAGATACAAAAAGTAGCTGGAAGAAATGTTATTAAAGTACACTTTTCTGTAGCTTAATCTTCAATACACCCAAGAGCAAGCAGTTGTGGCTTGCTGGAGTATCCCATGTTCCCCTGCTGTGCCTGCAGAAATCTCTCTCATACCTCTCAAACCGGAAATGGAACTGGAGAACTGAATGAGGACAATTTATTTCTGCTTGAAAAACACTCTCTTTCAGGGATATCAGAAAACTACTGCTGCTTCATGAGCTAATGCATCCTTTCAGAGTAACTGAAGAAGCATTAAAAGTTTTGGGAGCCTTTCAGAGCGAGGCGCAATAAGATTCAAAAACTTGTATTTGGGTACAGTTAAGGCTGAACTGTGAAAAGAAGCGTTATTTTAAGAACCTTTATCTCAACTATTTTTGCCATTTTTTTGTGTGTCTCATCATTATGCATTGAACACTGCCTCTCATTTTATCTCACAACAACCCTGAGGGGTAGATCAGACTGAGTGACAGTGACTGTCCTAAAGTCACCAAGTGAACTATGGCTGAGTGCAAATTTGAACATGGGTCTCCCTGATTTTAGTCTGATTTTTTTATTCATTTGGCATAACAGAATGTAGCATTACTGCATAAAAATTCACAGAAACAATATATAAAATGGGTATAAAAAGCAAATTGTTTTAAAATAGGGACCACAAATTATTTTAAAAACATGCAATACCATTGATGAATAAAATTGTTGATAAAATTGTGTATGAGATGTTATTCAAGTGGCTAAGGCCTATGGCTGTTTATCTACTGGACTGCAGTTCTCTCAAGATGATGTAGCTCTTACAGAGAGCCAGGAGACCTTCTAGTGTGGCTTCCACACTGTAATCTTATCAGTAGGAGTATTATTAATTTAGGAAAACCAGGGACCCATTCTTTTAAAGCATACTGACCTATGTTTTTAGCATGTTTCATCAATACATACTCCCATTTAGATCTAGAACAATTGCCATGCAGTCTACTTTTAAAAAAACATGATTTTATTTGCATAGAATAGTCTGACAGCCAAACCAGATGCAGCAATGGTAGACAGCATTATTATATTGTGTTATTGTTATTCTATTGCATTGATATCCTGCCTTATTTTCTCTTGCAAGGAACACAAGACAGCTGACGCAGCCCCCCTTCACTCTTTTATCCTCACAACAACAACACTGTGAGGTAGGTCAAGTAGAGAGTCCATGACTGGCCCAAGGTCACCTAGTAAGCTCCTTTGCTGAGTGGGGACCAGGCCCAGCTCTCACAGCTCCCCACATATCCATCCTTTTTCATCTAAACCAAGGGAGGGTGCACTTTTTTAATGGCAAAAGCTGGTGAGGAACACTGAAACATGCCCCTGCCCTGTACTTTACCTTACTACTTTAAATCTGTGTCTTTAAAGCCCCCATTCAGTTTCCAGTCTTAATACTGCCAGCTTGGCCTAATCCAGGGATTAAATTTTGCAAACAGACAGACACGCACGTAGCCCCACGTAGCCCCTTTGGCCCACATTGAAGAAAATGCCTAACACTGAAACACAGCAGTGGAGGCACTGCTTCCCTCCCTCTGTGCTGTCATCCAATGGGACCTGTACCAAAATACCAGTATTTGAGGCCTATGAGATTAAGGCTGCAGAGGAAAGAACAGCAGGTTCAGAAAAGAAGGAAAGAACATCTACAGGAGAGGGAAAAAATACCCAAAGATTTTTGCTGTCTTGGAACCCTGGTTGCACTCAGATCTTGCCTCCTTAAAGCAGCAACACTGAAAAGATACAGGGCTATCTCCCTTTGCTGGTTATCCCAGGAAGATACCTTATCCCTGCAGTGACAGTGACCTGTAATGTCTTTCTCTGAAAAAGACATGCCCTTCCGTACCCTTTCCTGTTCAGCAGCACTCAAGTGGTTCGCAACCAGCTGTTGGGAATGCCATCTACAGCTGTTCACCCCAGGACCAAACACATTCTCTTTCCTTCATGAAAGGAATCCATGGTTTCACATAGTCATCCCAAACTGCCCATCAGCATCCAGGTCTCACCTTAGGGATTTTATTTGATTATGTCCCACTTTTTTCTTATAAAATCAAAGCAGCTTCCATCATTCTCCTCCAGTTGCTCAGTCTTATCCCCACAACAACCACCTTGTGAAATAGATTAGGCTGAGAGTCTGTGCCTGGCCCAAAGTCACCCAAATGGCTCCATAGCCAAGTGGCAACTAAAGCCCAGATCAGCTGAGTTCTAGTCCCCCACTCTTAACCACTACACCCTACTGGCTCTCAACCTCACACTGGGTTTTCTACTGAAGTACTTATCCCCCACTTATGGAAGTTCGTGGGGACTTTTTATGAGCCTCTCCTGCATTTTTCCAGCCATTTGGGTTGGGAGGAAGTTTCCAAACGAGGAAGTCTATTATTCAATTTAAATTGTAGCAAACGAGAACAAAAGCCTCATGTACAACTGCAAATCTGAGATACAGCAGCTATACCACATTGCCACCTTCTGGTTGGTTAACTCAATATATAGGGGGAAAAAACCCAGGGACAGGAGAGAACATATTAAAAATGCATTTTGGTCCCACCATGAAAAAAAATGAGACGCAATAAAATAGCAAGTTAAATTGTTCATGGATAAAGATTCTTAAATGCTCTGAATTTCTCCTGTTGAATCACACAGGTGTGTCCTTTCATTCCCAGGTTTTAAGAGGCATCTCCCAGGTGGGATAGGGGAGAATGCAAATGGATTTAATAGAATTTTAGAGGCTTTCAACAAAGTGGGGAATAAGGCACTTTCCCTAATGAATTGTTTCATAAGTCAATAATATTACACACACTGAGTTTGCAATCCTGTCCTAGTTTGGTTTTTCTGAGAGGAGCTGGTTTCTGTAGGATTAATCTCAACAAGTAACCTGCATAGGATCAGTGCTTTTCAATTCTCTTGATATGTTGCCCAATCATACGCATGTTTACCCCATGCAACTCTCATCAAGTCCAATGGGGCAGACCTGTATGAATCTACTCAAATGAAAGCTCCATTGAGTTGAATCAAATTTATTCCCTGGTAAGTATATGTGGAAATGCATCCGAAAAGTTTCACATTTCAGGCGCAATACAACAGAGGTGAGGTTTATCAATTCTACTTGATTCAAAGGGATGTAAATGCACAAGAAACTGTATGGCACAATTAAACATTCTTAACTTTCTGTAATGAAATGTACATAGTGTTTTTAAACCATATTTAACCTCACAGTTCCTTTACATCATTATTTTATCCTAGAGCTATATTATTATCCCTTAATACTTCTTCAGCCAATACAAAATTACTCAACTTATGCCATTTTTTAAAAAATACATTATCAACTATTTCTTTAATACAGGAGATGGTTTTTGCTATCACATGTTTTATCAATAATATGAATGCTTAAGTGCTGTCACTTCTCAATTATCTGATTTGAGTTGAAATTTTAACTATAATTATAATAACAGCTTCTATAAGCCATCCTCAGGCTTTTTGCGAACAGGGCAGCACATAATTATTTTAAATAAATACATAAATGTGCATTTCTCTGGTATCTTTAAATAGCTGAGTTTTCAAACAGTATTGCTGATTATGTCTTAATGTATGGGGTATGTTGTAACCTTCAGTTCCTCTATATTCATATGAAGCAAAAATGCAATAGGGAAGACTCTTATAATTGTTCAGCATTTATATAACTTTACTTTCTAGACTTGTTTTTAAAAAGTTAACATGAAGCATCACAACTTAGCCAAACTTTTATGAAGATAGGAACTGAGTGTTCTCAATAGGCACACAACATGTTTCCTTCCTGTTCACTGTCTTGACTCAACACCTCCCCCCCACACACAGAGAGAATTCCTGAGTCTAAGATAAAGGAAAGAAAAAACCGATGAAATAAAAACAGAAAACAAGAGTAAATGAATCAACTTCTGTCCCACACTTTGAATGTTAAAAGTCTCTTGTCAGGTTTGTTAACATTTATTTTTATGTTTTGGTCAAATGGCTTCCTGGTAGAACACAGAAATGTGTGCTCCCACGATTGCTTTGGTGTTGTAGTTCTGTTGGTCAGCTAACCTTCCCAAATCCTGCAATCTGAATGCCCGATGTGGAAATTAATTTACATGCCTCATCATCCCTTTTCTAAGCAAATGCTTGGCATCAGAAAAGAGACGTGTGAGTTCAAGGGAATGCTTTTGCGGACTAGAGATGTCCCCCTGCCCTCTGCTTTGAACTCACTCTAGTTGGCTCTGTGTACCATTAGTTACACACACGCACAACCCCAATGGGCATCACCACTCCAGGAATCAAGGCCTAATCCTCTCATGTAAGGCACATTTACACTACAGTAAATAAAAAGATGGTCCTCAACTGCATACTACACAATTAGTGCAACATGTTATTAGGCTCCTAGTCTAAAAGGTGAGAGGGAAGTGAAGCCTACTGTACTCAAGGGAAAATTCACAGTTAATTCACGCCAGCTGAATACAATACGCCTGCTTTGATCCACAAGGGAAACCAACAGAAAGAGAGTGAAACACCTGGTTTGGCCTTCTTTTTCCCATTCTACCCTGAGCCTGAATAGGCCATATGGATTTGACTACAGGACACAGTTCACTGTCAGTCTCATCGTCCCGCTCTGACTTAAGCGCATTAACGCTACTTGATTCCTACACCTGGATCCACCAGCCTCTTACAGCTATCCTCTGCCATGATACCCTTCCTTAAATGCTTGTATGCCTCATTGACTTGACCCTTGCTGGCTTCCATGCTCTCACAGTTTAGCCCAGTAACAACCTTGAGCTTCTTTTAAACGCTTCCAAGTCCTGTCACTTTCTAATCACCTCTTCTCCATAATCTCTTCCCTGCATCTAAACCTCACTAAACTAATTAGCAATTTAGTTACACTGCCTAGATTCTGCCTCCAATGTATCTTTTAGCCATTGACCTGAAACAATGAGGCGAGTCTCTCAGAGAAACCAACAGGTGGAACTTGAAACAAAACATTGCACTATGCCCTGCTTCTTGTTCAGGATTCCAGGCATTCCATCCCATTCCTTCTTTTCCCACATTTTGCAACTGTCCATCCCATCCTAGTCTTCCATCTCTCCCAATAGGCATTCAATATTCTGTTGTCAGTCCTCATTGGAGTGCTTTACGATTCTCACCTTAGAGTTTTTCCCCCCCAAAAGATGTTTTTAATGCTTCTGCAATCAAGTCAGCTGATACTCTTCTGGATGTGGTTGTCGTTATTTGTCAGCAGAAGTGGCAAACAGAGGTATACAATAGAGGTGCTTGACAGCTCTATGAAAGCCCTCCAAAATATCCTATCCAGGACAGCCCAGCTCAGCTTTTGTAAATTCAAAGCTGTGGCTTCTTTTACACAGTTAATCCATCTAGGTTGATCTTTCTTTTCTTCTTCTGCCTTCAAATTCTTGGGAAAGCGAATGCCAATCCATTTCTTTAGGTAACCAAAATTTTAATGTTGGCAGGAGGAAAAAAAGTTCCCACTAGCTCCTTTTTACCAAACACCATTGTATGAACCTCTATTATGTGTCCAGTTTGCTCACAGGTAGCTCTACCTATGTTATGTGACACAACTGTGTACAATAGAGGTGTCTGCAGAACTACAGGCATATTGATATGGTACAATATCAGCCAAGAAGCCCATGGAATCTCTCCTAAACTATGAGTGGCTTCATGTTATTTCGTGAAGAGAAATTTTGTTTCCTCCCATCATTGCAGAAAAGCTCCAAACATTTTCCAAAAATTTGGAACCAGTTTAACCAGAAGTGCTGGAACCAGCACAAGGGAGCTCCCTAAATCCCAAGCATAGCTTCCTCATAGTTCAAGATCGCAGAATCTCTCCTAAATTCTTTTCTTGGTATTTCTCTATGCTAACCATGTACAACATCTTACAGTTTTAAAATATCAGATATGGAAATGTGTAGGACTAGTTGGGGTTGCAACTAGGTTGCAAACTCTGCATCGGGTGATGATCGCAATCGCGATCGCGCCCGTCTTCCCTGCATGAGAGCAACCACAGAGAAGACAGGCGCGATTGTGGTCATGCTGGGGGTGGGGGGGGAGATGGCCACAATCTTTGTTGTTCTTTGTTACTTTGTTGTTTTTTGTCACTTTGTTTCAAATTTTTGCAATTTTTTTTAAAAAAAATCAGAATGGATTAACTTTATTTACATTGAATCTTATGGGGAAATTTGACTTGGGTCACGACCAATCTGGGTCACAACCAGAGTTGTGGAACGGATTAAGTTTGTGAGCCAAGGTACCACTGTACTCCTAACAGGGCCTCCTCCTACACAATTATTTGTAAAATCATACCCACAAGTTCTTAGGCTATTACCAGTTATGTGAAGCACGTGGTTTGGACACAGGGAGAGCTCTAGGTTCAACCCTGAGCATCTTCCAGTAGGTCATGCAAAGGCCTTTTTCTGAAGTCTTGGATGCTAGTCTATGTTCACAATTCTCATTTAGACTGACGAGTGGTCTGATTCAGTACAAGTCAGCTTCCTATGTTCTTGAAACAAATAGAGAGATTTGGCTTGCTCAAGTGTGAGCAATTCATAGCACTCTCATTGCAAGATTCTGTGCACATTTTGCTCAAACAGAAAAATCTAAATTCACAGTCACAAGAGCCTACTTCCAGAAATAAGTCCTAGACATTTGTTTAATTTTGTTTAGTGCTAAAATCTGCACAGATTGTCCACACATATAGAACCCAGCTTGTCAGAAAAGCAACTGCCATTCTCATCTTGAATAATTAAATTAATAGTAAGGCTGCTCCTAGGTTCTCAAGCCCAACTTTCTTTTTTCAACAGCATGTATAACAGCTCACAGTTCACTGGGAGGTGTTTCATCATAGCTTAAGAGACTTTCTAAAATTAGTACTTCATGGCTTAATGAGTCCCATCCTCACTTTCTACCCAGCTCTACTATCACAAGGCCAGAGATAATCACTCACAGTGCCACTGCTTCAGCAAACTCAGTTTCTGTCTCTCTGTCTTCATTATTCCCACAGATATTCCCTTCCACACCTAAACTTCCATCACCGACCTGTTTGTTCCAGACTATATAAATATCCCATCCTTTGAGCTCATCATACATTTCAAGACTCCAAGGACAAAAGCTCTGGGATAGTTTGTCCTACCCCATCTGCTTGCAGTGAGGAAAAATTCCAAGCTAGCTAAAAAAAATAGCATGAAGGGGAGAATTTCTATTCTTGAGAACTTTTCTGCAACCTGCTTGCCCATTCCCCCCAATTGGCATTGATTACTGAGCTCACTATCTATAGCAGCCCTGTGTCTTCTCCAATAAATCTCTTACGTATTATGCTTCTGACACCCAGCCTGCCTCTTTGAGCGCTGCGGCACCTTGTGTCTCCCCTGATTGATACAACAAGTGGTTGTCACAAGAGTGGGCTGCTACTGCTACCAGATAATTGTCCTGTAATAGAAGCTTTGAAAACCCAGGCTGTTGCATGAAGAAAACCGAGCCTACCTCTTGCAGAGAGCTTCTTGGTGTTAATAATCTTTGCTGCATATTCATGTCCGGTGCAGAGTTTGACACAGCGTCGCACAACTGAAAAAGCCCCTCTAAAGAAAAGGCATCAGAAAGAAAGAGAGAAGGGAAAGGAAGATTAATGTCTGAATTTCAGGAAAATCTTGTTGACAATTCACAGATGTATCCCAACCCATATTTTCTTTTTAATGCATTATTTTGTAACATATATTAGCATTTCAGCATTTATTTATTTTTAAGCATTTTTTATGCAATCTTTAGCCAAAAGAGCTCCCAGAGTTGCTTAAAATATTGAGTCACTGTGCTCAGATTGACAATCTAAAAGAGAAGACATTCAAGAAATAAGGGACGAGGAGTGATGGGGAAGCAAACTTGGGTACAGCTCTGAACACAACCAGCTGAAAAGGAAATAGCTCAGGTAGGATAATGGAATGGCTGTCAGGTAGTTGCCTGGTCCCTCTCTTGATGGAGGAAACTGAATAGCCTTGCTACTCATTTCCCTCTGATGTGCAGCCTGACAGAATGGTGCTAGCTACAACTAAATCTAACATGGGTTCCCTTTTCAGTCCACCTGTCTTGCCACTCTTATCCCAGTTGAGAGTTAACAAGAGACAAGCAAAGAAAGAAGATGCCCCCTTGCTAACTTTGTTCAGTTAGCATTTTTTTGAGTACAAGGTGGAGTAAGTAATCAAAGGTAATTTAGTCTCCACAGAGTGTTTTGGAAAAAAGATGTTTGTTGAATGTGCAACTTGGTGGAATATAGATTAGTCATATTAAATAACCCTCTCAAAGTGTTTTATACATGAACGCAATTCACAAGAAATTAACATTCTTATATATTAATTTAAATGATACAAAATAAGTAAAATAATAAAAAAAATCTACCATCTAAAACTAACAAAAATAATAACTATTATTATTTCTTATACCTTTCTCCAAAATGAAAAAACCTCAGGGTGATTTCTAATGGAATTAAAACATACAAAATTTAAACCAGTCGAAACAAACATCCCCTAAAATACAATCACCACACAAAGCAACTAAAATGTCAGTGACAACTATAAACAATTTGGCTGATGCACACCATATGCCTTCAAATGCCTGGAAATAGAAGGAAGTCTTTAACTGGTGCTGATACAATGACTAAGTGGAACTCAAGTGGGCCTTGCTAGGAAAAACATTTTATAACGAGAACCAGTCAACTTCATCAGAGAAGAGCCTCAGTCAATTATTACAGGGTATCCAATAGATTTATAGCAGAGTATAATAACAGGAAAAAATTAAAATTTTCATTTTAAGAATTGGAGCCAATTTCAAATTAATCAGTAAAAGTGGATTTAAACAGTCTGATCTTTAAGCACTTTCAAAATGTCCAATAACAAAAGCAGATGAATTTCCCATAGCAAGTAGTCCTACAGTGATGGGACCACAACTCATAAGGCACGCGGTCTCTCTCTCCTGCCTGCCAGCCGGATGGATCTTGTTAGCAGCCCTGAGAGCAGGGCCTCAGAGGCAATCTTAATGGCCCAGTAGGATTACATGAATGCAGGCATCTGTCGGATAATCTGGTCCCAAGTCATTTAGGTTCTTTGAGGTAATGACTAGCATTTTAAATTGAGCCCAGAAGTACATTGGCAACTAGGACAGAATCCATGTTACATGCTCCCGATTCCCACAAGCAATTGATTAACTGCATTCAATGCCAACAGAATCTTCCAGACCATCTTCACAGGCAGCCCCATGTAGAGTGTGTTACGGCAGTTCAGCCTGGATAGAACCAATACATGGATGAATAGTGCAAAGTCTGCTTTTCTTTAGATAGCAGCACAGCTGGCAAATCAGTCAAAGCAAAGTCAAAAGGCACTCTTGGCCACTGGTGCCACAAGTAAAAATCATTCCTGAGCTGCACACCTGATCCTTCAAAGGGAATGAAGGCTCATCCAAAAGGAGTTGCACTCCTTCACTCAGATGGGCAGACTTCCCCGCCAAGACCCTTGTCTGGATTAAGGCTTCAGTGCGTTAACTCTCATCTGTCCCAGAACTACTTCCAGATCTGTTAAAGACCTGGCACAGTCTCCCTAGATTCATGGACAGTAATATGAGGAAGAACACTGTGGGTCATGAACATACTGATGGGTCATGAACAAACTTCCGGAGTATCTCTCCCGGTGTTGCCCAGGGTGCCCACATATCTTTCATAAAGATATGAAAGACCACAGGAAACAAGACAAAACCCTGATGGATCCCAAAGTCAATGAAGAGGTAGAGGTCTCAGCTGTACAGTGTAAAAGCATATTAAAGATTAACCCATGTTAAGTCATCAATGTATTAAATAAAATACATGTAATACCAGTGCCACCCTTTTGCCGCTGCCTGGATACTGAGGGGAAACTGTCCCTTTCACTAATCCATCATAAATTAGAATTCACTAAAATCCCATATTTTGGGATGCTGGTTCTCTCTTTTGTGAGTGTTTGTTACTAAGACTTCATTAGAAGTGCCAAGAAATTTCATAGCTACATAAAATGTTACAAATAACACATCCTTCAAGTAAATATATCTCCTTCTGTTCTCAGCCCCTTAACTCATCATCTTCAACAATCATAAATTAAAAAGAGAAAAATAAAGAAAAGTGGAGGCAGTGAGAGGGAAGTGTGCATGTCTGTGGGTGAGCAAATGTTTTCTCCATTCCATGTCAATCAAGCTTCTTACATGCAAGTAAGGGAGTTCAATGGGATTTATTCACAGATAAGGGAAGACAAAGCTGCACCCAAGGGAGTGAAGGAAGCTCTTAGATGAGGTGCCTCTCGAAATGGACCTCGTGTTCCCCTTACTGGAATCTAGCGCAGTCCAGTAACTGACTCACACACACATACATTTTGTTACAAGATGTTCCAATCTAAGCAGTTGGATAAAATTAGTGTGGCAGATGATCTGCCCTTTCTCTTTAATGATTTGATGTCATCAGTTCTGCTTCCGAGCCACTCTATGCATCCCAACCGGCCTAGTTCATCATACCAGCGCTACTTGTAGAGGCAATCAGAATGAAAATGAACTTGGTGAAGCTTGTTGCCTGAAGGAGTGTTTGGTAGAAAGGGACTGACATCCAGGGGTGGAATCAATCCACCCACCTCTCACCTGCCACCCTGAAGTCTTATAATGCTTGTACCCTGAAAAGAAGCACTGGAAGGGGTGTCTGGTCATAAATTTGTAGGGCATGAAGAACTGGCAATCTTTACCTTCTCAAGTGAGAGTTGGAGAAGGGATTGTAGGACTACACCAAGGTGAGAGCTGGTAGGAAGTGAGAGGTATGGCTGCCAACCAGTATTTGTAGGCTAACTGCAGATAAATTTTGTTGCTTATAATTGTGTTATGCTTTATTCTCCTATTTGGAAGGACAGATGGACAGATGGATAGGATCTTGGTCATCCCAGATATCTATCAAGGGTTGTTGAAGGGAGCAGAAAGTGAATGAAGGAGTATCTGGAAGTGGAGTTAAATAGTCCTTAATGGTTTGAACAGTAAGAATCAGGAAACCACTCTGAAGGAAGAACATTGTGTTAAGTGGCTTCTATTTTTTGATCAGGAAAGTGTTAACTTTAAGCCATCCTTCTTTGCAGGGTGGCACAGAAATAACAGCTTCTGAAGAGAGCATCAGGGCTTAATAGAAACTTGAATCCAGGTCTGCTGGTCTAACACATTCTGGCATTTGCCTGGGAATTCTTCCAATACACTGTTCAGCACTTGGCTTTTGCATTTTTTTAAAAAAAAGTATGCTTTAAAATTTTGCACAACTGACCAATTCTAAAGATAGACTGCATACACATCTTTTAGGGGTTAGGTTAATTAATACCAATATGAGATAGTAAGCTTCTGAAGATATATTTCTACAATTCTCATGCTACACAGCTTTATCAGTGACCTCAGATGCTCTTCTGTCAACAACTCCAAACAGCTGTCTCTTACTCATTCCATAACTCCAATGACTGGGGAAGTTGCTGAACTATAAATGTGTTGACATCATAGTTAAAGTCAAAAGCTATGGGGTATATTTGATGACAGCGGTGGTACACATTGTTCTTTGTATATGCAAATAAGTGGGAATTTTGAAGAGAACTGCCCTGCTGGTTCTGAGAGAGGACCATGCAGTCCAGATTCTGTTCTTCACACCAGCCTATGGAAGGTCACACATATATGGCAAGGACACCTATTCATTTGTGCCAAATATCTTTTTACCGGAGATATTCTGGGTATATTAGTGAATTGGAATTGTAAGGGACTAGACCCAGATTCAGCTATGCTTCGGAATAAATGGGACTTAAAAGTTAGTAAACGGAGTAGTTTTTTATTGTCTCTGAATGAAGGGTGATATAAAACAATAAATAAAGGTGCTATAGTGGTTAGACTTGGGAAATCTGGGTTCTATTTCCCAGTTGGCCTTGAAGCTTACTGAGTAACTCTGGGCCAATCCTTGACTAACCCACCTCAGAGAGGAGTTGTCATCATAAAGTGGAAAAGTTTGTATAAACCACCTTGGGTTTCTCACTGGAGGAAAATGTGGGATATACTGTAAATGCAGAACAATAAATGAAATACTACCTTGCATATAAAGGTCCCACATTTAATAGCCAATGATAAACTTATCCATGCCACATGGTTGTTTCAATTCAGATAATAAGTTAACCCAGAAGGGCTCAGTAAAATGGCCCAGAGCACACAAACATTATCAATACACAGTAAGAATATTAATATCACGAAGCAAAATAGGAAATTGTGCTGCCTTGTTTGTTTGTTCTTTGCTTGCTATTTCTGGGCTTCCATGGTTTAGAATGGGTGAGAGCGGGTGAATCCCACTGCAAACTTTATTGAAAGGGGATTTATTGCATCATGAAACATAGGACAGAAAAAAATATAAAATTTGCTTGTTCAGGAACTACATGAGAGTCTGAGTGTATATGCAACTGTTCTTTTACAACATCATCATCATCATCATTATTAACCATTAAAAAACAGTTCCAAAGTTACTCTGGGAATGATGGGTGAAATATATAGTATACAGTAGGGATGGAAGAGAAATTTGATCAGTTTGTTATTTAATGCAAAAATGCCGAATTTTGCACTTTTAAGTCGATGAACAAAAACTAAGTTATCCTTTGAAATACACGCTTCTCTGAATCTAGAGTAGACATTGCCCATTAAAAAATGTGAACATGAACATGTACAAGCATGACAAAAATCAACATTTATTATATTAAGGTAACAGCTTAAAATAAATCTGTATTAGGTGAAATTGTCTATAGAAGTATATGCATTGAGGGACATGAGCGCAAAAACGCATTCAACCGCCAGTGCAAATTTTATCAAAATAAATCTAAAAGGTTGGTACAAACCAAACATACGATTGAAAATATTCTCGAAGTTGGGACAAACCAAATGTTAAGGCAAGAAAAATAAAAAAATAGGGAAACTAAAATTCACAACTGCATCGTTCCTAATTGTGACTATTACTCAGTTTGGAATATGAAAGATCACATCTTTCTATAGGTGCCCAAGCTCTGAGATCATCAGCTGATCATCAGGTATCCCTATAATTTCAGCTATAGTGGATGATTAAGAGAAAAAGCCCCTCCCAGGTCTAAAATTCTCTCCCCAGAGAAGATCACCGCTACCCCCCACCCCGGCGGGAACCATTTTTATTTTCCAAGGCCTTAATTGCCACATCCCACTGTGACTCTGGAACGGTGGGCGATTAGCCCTGCGAAGATCATTTTCTGGCTCTTTGATTGTTGCTGAATTTGTGTTCTATTTCTTGACAATGGCTGTTTTGTTTCATGGGGGTTTGCTGCTTCTGCCTGGTGTTTTATCAGGACTGTCATTTTAACTGGCTTAAATCTGTATGTTGCACAGAGAATTCTGTGTTTATTGGGCATTGATAAGTGTATATACAAGGAAATTACTATTAATAATAAAAACTTGCCTATTAGTCATAATAATATATGTATATGCCAGTTTCATCTGGGGTGGTTATTCTTCCAGAAGCTAGATTCAGCTTTTCCAGGATACAGTTTGAAGTGCTACAAAAACTTGTAAAGATTGTTTAGCCAAAAATTATGGTGGGACAGAAGCTTTAGCCTATATGCTATAGGTAAGGACAGCAATACAGTAGCAGCTACAAGGAATAGTGCTTAGTTCATTTTCCTATAGCCTAAAAGGGAAGCCCATAGTCTTCCATTCACCCAGAAACATATTCTCCAAGACAACAAAAGAAGCACCAAAAAAGAAAAGTCCCTTCTACCTGCTATGATTAACCCTTTCTTTATTGAGGGCTGTATTCCATTGGGTGTAATTCCTCAGGGACTGCAAGCCAGCAATGGGCAGGACCGTAGCCCAAAGTAGCAACCTCCTTTTCTCTGTACAGAGATAGGCAGAAGCAATCACTCCATGGCACTTTCTGCACAGAGAAACACCTTTCAGTGAATACAAAGTGTGTGTTCCACTAGCACTAGGAGACAGGGGAGGATTTCGGAGGAGAATCCATGGCTGGGGATGTCACACGGAGATGGGTAGAGACCTGTTCTCCCATGCAGAGGAAGGCAGGACGCACTCCAACAGAGCAAAGCTCAGGGAGCCAAGGTTCCATTTGGATGCCAGGAAGCACTTCCTGACAGTTAGGACCCCAAGGGTGTAGAATGGGCTTTCACAAGAGGTGGTTGAGGCCCCATCAATGCAGGTGTTCAAGGGTAGGATAGACATGCACATGACGGGCATATCATGAGCGGAGCCAGCTGGAGCCGGGGGTCAGACTAGATGACCCGGGAGGCACCTTCTGACTCGCTCTGTTTCTATGTTTCAATGGCTGAATGGGGAACCTGGATAGGATCTCTATCTCTATTCTGGAGCAACAGCAATTATTTGAAATTGCACCATACTGTAACCTTAAAATGCTAGATTAACAAATAACTGCTGTGGGAGAAGCCATAGCTCTGTGGCAGAGCATATGTACAAAAGGTGTCAGGCATCTCTATGTAAAAGGATCACAGAGCAGGCAATGGGCAAGTTCCTTCTCTGGCTGTGACACAGAGAACCCCAGCCTAAGGCCCAATCCAACAGGAATGGTCATAAAGCCGTAGACTTGGATGATTGTGGACTTCCTATGCAAGGCAAGAGGAGGGCTCTTGTACTCCTCCCATCATGCAAGCTGAGGTGTTTTGGATGGATAGGGAGGAGTCTGGAGCCCAAGCAGGGTATGTCAAATCCTAGTAGACATGCTCCCCTTCCTTCCTCAGCCCCCAAAATATGCTCTTTACCCTTTTTCCAATATTACACTGACAACCTTGAAGATATGGCTGGCATAGTTCTTTCTGACACTGCCTGGGGGACAAAAGAGCCTGACCCTCTTGAAGGCACTTCTGGCAAAGATTCATGACTCTCATTAGGACCTCCATTTTCAATTTTCAATTAGTCTGCAAATAAAGAGTTTTTCCTGCACTGTATAGAACTTCCTCCTGAACTACCCAGTGATGAGAAATTAACTGCCTTTGGTCATTAAAGAATGACAGCTTATAAAACCTTTACAAACATGCACAATTTGCAAAAGTCTTCTCACAGCGTACCAACGGATGCTCTGATTCACTCTGAGGGAAGGGGATTGCCTCCTATCCACACATATTAGTATGTATTGGACACATACGCTAGCAAAGCTTAACTAATGTAATTCCACAGAGAAATGAAAAGATATAGGTATGGAATATTAAAGAGCTCCAGGTTACAGAACTACTGAAAACCAAAAGGTCACATTTATTTAAAATTACTTCCTAAAATAGAAACATAGAAACAAAGCGGGTCAGAAGGGGCCTCCCAGGCCATCAATTCTAACCCCCGGATCCAGCCAGCTTCGCTCATGTAATTCCAGCATGTGATTGTCCAATCATTTCTTGAACACTCTCACTTGGAAGCTCATTCCATATCCTACGGGTCCTAAACATCAGAAAGTACTTCCTGATATCCAGCCTGAAGCCTGGTTCCTTGAGGTTTGCCCCACTGGAACATGTCCTGCCCTCCACTTCAGGAAAAACAGGACACAGCCCTCCTCCACATGGCAAACTCTCACACACCTATAATTCACTAAAAGATCTCCTCAGCTACCATTCTTGTGACCCTGTGCTGAACCAATTTTAACCTAGCTATCTCTCTCCTATAATGTGGAGCCCAGAATTGGTAGGCATGTTGTGAGTGGAGCCAGCTAGAGCCAGGGGTCAGACTAGATGGCCCAGAAGGTCCCTTCTGACTCACTCTGTTTCTGTGTTTCTATGAATTTGGATGCAGTTTTCCAGCTGTGGGTGCACCAGAGTCATGCAGAGCGGTATCAACACCTCCCTAGATCTGAAAGCCACGCTTCTGGCTATGCATCCAAGGGTGAAGTTTGCCTTCTTAACCCCCACATCACACTGCCAGCTCATGTTCAGCCTGTTGTCGACAAGTACCCCGAGATCTCTTTCGCAAGTGCTACTCTCCAGCCACTTGTCCCCCATCCTGTACCTGTGACTTCTATTCCTGTGTCCCAAGTACAAGACCTTGCACTTATCAATGATGAATGCCATCCTGTTGTCCCCACTCCCACTTGCACAGCCTTTCCAGATCCTTCTGGATCACCTGCTCCTCAGCTGTGGACACTGTCCCCACTTTGGTATCGTCCACAAATTTAGACAGCAGACAGGTTACCCATCCCCAGGTCATTGATAAAAAGGTTGAACAGAGTTGGTCCCGGAACTGAGCCTTGGGGGACCCCACTCCCCACCAGCTGCCATCCTGATGATTCCCCACTGACAGTCACCCCCCAGATTGTGGTCCCTCAACCATGCCCTGACCCAATGGACAGTGCATCACTCTATCCCAAAGCTCAACCAGTTCTTGACCAAGATACAATGCGGCACTTCGTCAAAGTCCTAGTTGAAATCCAGGCACACCACATCCTCCGTGTCCCCTCTGTCAAGCCACCTCAAGACCTTATCATAGAATTCCACAAGGTTCGTCTGGTAGGATCTGTTCTTACAGGACCTGTGCTGTGTGGCTGCCAACCTCCCTTTCCAATCTAGAGTTTCTAGCGCTTTCCCTATTATGAGCCCTTCCATCATCCTACCCACACCACCTCTACCTGATCCCCTTCTACCCCACTCCCTATCTCATGCACCCTATCCCTTCCTTAACATACAGTGCTACACCCCCCTCCCCTCTTTCCCTTCCTGTCCTTCCTAAACAAAGTACATTTATCATGCATCAACTGCCATGAATGGACCAGGAAAATGCCCAGACAAGCCATGGGAGAGAGCAACTGGGGGTCCCAATGTATTAGAGAACACCCCATGTCATCACATTTTACAAAACGACACAACCTAATAGACCCCAAGCTGCCTAGAGAATGTGAACTGTGTGTATGCACTGCTGGTTTGCTGCTATGGAATCACTGCTAGAACTGAGCATCATTCAAATACAAGCTTTTGTTCAGGGGTGGATGACCCGATGCCCTCCAGCAGTTTTGACCTACATTTCCTATCAGCCCCAGCCAGCATAGCCATTGCTGAGGGATGATAGGAAATGTCGACCAAAATAGTTGGAGGGACACAAGTTGCCCGTCCCTGCCTTAGTTCCTGACCAGCAGCTGTGGCCTGAAAGAGAATAATTGTCAGACATGACTTTCCCTGAGGTTTATCCTCAGTGGAGCATCCATTAAATTGTACTTAGGCTTCCCCATCACAGTTTAATGGAATGGAGGAGAAAACAGCCTAGGAGGGTGTGTACTTCAGTAATCTCTCTAGGATCCCTGAAAGTGTAAGGCATGTTTACCCTAGCAATTCAAGGAATCATAGGGAATGAGGGATTTTTCATTTATTTGTATATGAGGCTTTTATCCTGCCCTTCAAGAATTGTTTTCCAAGTTGGCTTTACAAACATGAAAATGAAACAAAGCAAAACAAAACAAAAAAACCAACATGCAACAAAGGCAGATCATATATAAATAAGCTAACAGATTCCCAGGCACATTCCTTTTTCTCCAAAAATGCCACTGGGTTTCCTGCACTGGTGTCTTTCAGCGGCAACAAAGAGAGGGGTAGAGTACCAACTAGTTGGAAAAAACAAAGGAAAACCTCAAGATGCTGGGAAAACAGTTTAATTGGCAAATCACTCAAATAAATGTTTTTGTGCCCTGATGGCCGAAAACATTTATTGGAATGCTTTTATAATCAAATTATTTTCCCAGCACCTTGGGATTAACTTTGTTTTTTCTGGATCTTTCAGCAGCCACACAGGAGAGCAGGATGCAAGCATGGAAAGAGTTGGCTGAGTAAAGGGAAGAAGGAGGTAAATAGGAGCTTAATTTAACTGCTCAATTTAACCCCAGGTTTACATGAAAAACTAGCAGCTTCTTAAAAGTATGGACAATGGAATACATTCTGCTCACAGGGGCTCTGCTGCATGGGTCCTCAAACTACGGCCCGAGCAAGTCCGAAAGCTCTGAGCCAGCACATGCATTCGAAAGTTTCAGAGACTAGCAGAGAGCCGGTGCATGCGCCAAATTGTAACAGCTCCCTTCAACTGCACATGCACCGGCTCTTCCCCCTATTGCACGCATGTGCTGGCTCTGAATACAGAGCGGGAATATGGAGCGGGAATACAGAAGACAGGAGGGCGGAAGAGAGAGAGAGACAAAGACACTGAAAAAGGGTAGAAGATAAGAAAAATGTAACTTGTGAAATCTATTTTTAACTAGGTGAGCTACGTCCCCGGGGCAGACAGGCTGAGGCGGAGTGGGGGCCTTGGCTCCCACACCTCTGCCGCGGCCTTCTCTGGGCAAGCTGCCACCATCGAGCAGCTGCCATAGCTTCTTCCCCCCTGTGGTGGGGAGAGATGGGAGGCACCCCACTCAGCCAGTCGCAGCCCCATCCCTCACCTCCCCTCACTTCAGAAAGCAGCCATTACATCCCTCCTTGTGGTCCTCTCCAAGCTGCCCCATGCTCACCTCTCCGGCCTCCTGCTCCCTCCCCTCCCAGAGCCAGGCGAGGGGACCTGTGAGGGGACCTTCCTCCGGGTCAGAAGTGAGGCAGCAGCGAGGAGCCAGGAAGGCTCAGCTGAAGTGAGCACGCCCTCACGGCTCCCCCTCGTGCCGTGCTCTCCCTTTTGGCGGGTGGCGCAGTATCACCTTGGGCTTCTGCTGCAGCCCAAGCAAGTGGAGCAAACATTTTTTAATTTAATTAATTTTTAAATTTTAATTACTTTTGAAATTTATTTTAATTTTAATTAATTTTTAATGTGCAGTGCACATAGGAATTCATTCATTTTTTTTTAAACTATAGTCCGGCTCCGCAACAGTCTGAGGGACAGTGAACTGGCCCTCTGTTTAAAAAGTTTGAGGACCCCTGCTTTAGTGACTTCCAGCACCATTTCAACTCTGCTGAACTCCGGTTTTTATTTTGTACTTCCCCACCAAAGACAACCAACACATCTGTTCACAAAACCAAACTTTCAATCTGCAAGGCAACTGTAAGTCAACATTCAGTCCCAGCCTCCTTCTCAGGTCCCATTTCACTGATCAAGCTGAGCCGTGTTATAAACTACTGGCTGGCTTGGCCGCATCCTATTCATCCATCCCATCCCATCCCATCCCATCCCATCCCATCCCTATACCACCCTATAGCTAAAGCTCTCTGGACAGTTTTAAAATACCAGGATTGCTTGAGAGGACATTTTGCACATTACTACACACAGGAGAAAAGCACAAGCATGTCTTGCAATCCTGAGTCTTACTGCACACCATCTTGTCCCATTCTCCACTACCCCACCTGCTGCCACACAAATAAATAAATCCATGAACAGAGGTTAGATAATATCTCAATTCCATGCATGCCTACCCAACAGAAAGCCCCACTGAGTCAAACACAGCGTACTCCCAGCATGAATATGACTGCAGCCTTAGTGTACAGCCTGCACACCTCACTACATGGAAAACGTGCAACAATACCTTTTGGACACAGCAATAAGCAGCAAAAAGGAGTCCAAGTTTCTCACACATTACGTTTTTCCTGACAGAATGTGAGGTGCAGAAGAATCCGGTGCTAGAGAACATCCAGTGCAGAAAGGCTTGGGGCTGCTTTAAGAACGGCCAAGCAACAACATGTATGAAAAATGTGGCATTAGAATTAATCATTCATTTAGGTGTCATCATCCCTATACAGAGGCAGCCGTAGCTCCTTGGAAGACAATGCAGTGTCCATAATGGAAGACTATGGAACATGCTCCCCACAGAGGTCCGCCTGGTGCCAACCCTCTATTCTTTTCGGTGTGAGGTAAAGACCTTTTTTTATTTAACCTTCATTTTAACAACTGATTCAATTTCAATAATACTGTGAATTTGTATACAGTCATGCTTTATTCTTTATTCTTATTATTTTTATTAATTAAGAGAGGATGTACTGTGAATGTTTTTGTTATTTATAATATTATACCTTTATCTATGTTGGAATTTTATTCGTGTAAGCTGTCCTGAGGCTGTTGCAAAGGATGGCATACAAATATTTGAAATAAATAAATAAATCCATACAGCCTGACAGGCCTGATCCTGCCTAATCTTGGAAGCTGAGCAGGGTCAGGCCTGAAGGAAATCTGGATGGGTGATTTAAATGTTGTGAACTGCCCAGAAAGCTTCTGCTACAGGCAGGATGCATGTACGTAGTATGTATGTATGTATAAATAAAATTCCCATATGCAAAATCCTGCCAGAACTACACTGCAACTAGATATTCTGAGCCATGAGTCCAAAGGGTCTCACACTAGTCTGAACTTCTTGTCTATTCCAGGTGACACAGCCTTCATCTGGCCAGCTCGGACAAGGCAAACGGCAGCTACTCAGTGTTCCAGCTGGGAGATCCTGCTGTTGCAAACGCAGAATCAGATAAAATGCCATCAGGAGAGGCAAGGGAGCCAAGCAATTCCCTAACAGAAAAGGGGTGCTTCTCTGAACACAGCAAAAGCACTCCCTTCATGTAAATCAGTGGGGGAAATTACACAGAGAGAAAGGTTTATCTCAAGAAAAATGACTAAACTGTCAAAAAGAAAATAGGAAGTGTTCTTTTCAGAAACAGGAAGCCAAGAGTCACTCAATTACATTCCAACCCAGTGAAAGAAAATACAATGAAGCCCCTGATAGATCTGATCTGGGTGGAGTTCTTGACACTGTTAACTGTGAATCACTGTTATTATAACTCTGCAAGACCTACTGATTCATATTAAGAACATAAGGAGAAACAAAAACAAGGCTTTCCATCTGTTCATCTGCCCTTCCACCCTAAGATAAGTGGGCTAATGTTGATCCTTGTTCGAAAGTTACAGCTGTCACCACTGGTCTCTCCAGATCAGAGTTGGCAGTATCCAGTAATTCAATTTAATTTTAGAGCTGCTTCACAGTGTCTGTATGATGCTCCCAACTTACTTCGAGAATGTCATCTAGGCCTTATTGGAGATACAACGGCAGTGATCCAGAAATGACCGCTTTCGTGGTCCTAGGAAATGCTATCCCATCATTGCCATGGTAAGCATTATTTCCATGGTAAACGCTCTGTCCCTGGCTTTTTAAGGAAGAAACAACAAAGACTTGAAATGAACCATGAATTCTGGCATGTTGGAGGAGACACATCCCACAGTTAGAACTCAGAGTTTAACTCCAGGCTTCAGCTGTGACTTGGCCCCCAAATGGCAGAGTTCCTTTTTAACCTTCACCTCCCGTGCTGGGGGCTTGGGAGTACCCCTGGCTCACATCTGAGTCCTTCCAAGAAATTGTCACAATCTGCCTACCCAAAAAAGCCCACAGATTAGGTCTCCAGCCTTTTATGGTTTTCTTTCTGTAAACCTTTTCTTCTGAACACACAGCTAGGGTAACAAAAGGCCCCCCATATCTGCAAAAGAATAGTTTCGTGGGGTACTTTTGTGATTCCAGACAAAGGACACAAAGGAACAACAGTTCCTGCTTGCATGGGGTGTAAGCAAGTAATGTGCACTATCACACTCCCTTGCTCACAAGCCCAGAATTTTAAAAAAAGAAGCCTGGGTTGTCATGGCATCCAAACCAGCCTTAATATTCTCGGGAACAGTGGGGATGGAGGAGTCACATAGGAAGAGAAGGGGTCTGAATACTGCATTCTCCAGCACAGGCACAAAAAGCCTCCAGTGCAAGTCCTTAGCCATGCTTCTTCACAGACAGAGTTGCCTTTTCTGAGAAGTACAGTGTAGCTTACAAGAATATTACCATAATACCAAAAGGAAGGTAAATGACTTCAGAGTTGGTGTTTAGAAGTGTTTTAAAAGTGTTTTAAGACCACCCCAACTTTCCCTGAGAACAAAGAGTGATAGAAGTGCCGCAGACAGAAGCACAAACCAGCTTGCCAGATCTGCACCTGGAAGCAGTTACGACTCAGTATTGTGCCATCGAGAGACCTTCAACACGAGTGGCATCACGCATTTCTTCTAACGCTGAAACCAGCACAGAGACCCGTCTTAAAAAGGATCCTGGCTCCATATCAAAATCACATTGTGAACCTTTCTTGGTCTTCCAGCACTGCACACAGAGTTCATGGAAGTGTATATATCAACGGCACACAGGAAGGAAAGAAGAAGTGCCAATCATTCCCCATGCAGTTATTGTGGCTGGAGTCATGAAATCAAACATCAAATGCATGAAGTCATGAAGCAAAGCCAGATGCCCTGTCTTTTCTGCAAATACCAAGCTCCTTGTCCACCAAGCGGACCATGTAGAGCAGTTGCTAATCGAATCTGATGGTGGCCACATCTGCACTGCAAAACCCACAGAGCAGAAGCCATTAAGAGCTTGTTCGTTCATGGGCACCCTTGGCTCAATTATCAGAGGCCTACAGCAGCCCGCTACTCCTAGCTCCTGCACATGTAACTGTGGGAGAGCTACAGGACAGCATGAGGTCTACAAATAAGCAAGTGAGAGTGAGGAACTGATAGTTGGATGGTTGCTAAGCAACTTCGATACAAGGCAGCAGTGAAGGAGATGAGCAAAGCCAGAGAGAGGGAAGCACTGCCCAAATATGAATTCGTGATTGGGGGGGGGGGGGGTCACTGTCCCCAGCAAACAGAATGAAGGAAAAGCCCACTGCCACCAAGTACATCGACAACCAACTCGCCCTGGGCTGTCTTCCCCATAGTGGGAGGAAGGGAAGCTCCTCACTTACAAAGATCAAAGCGATGTTTTGCTCTGCCATGTGGACATTTTTCAGAGATATACCTGTTAGCAAGGACAGCAAGTCTAGCAAGGGCAGTTTTGGACCCTTTGGGTGCCAAAGTCTTCCCAATCATGACATTTCCAGTTGCTCCATCTTTTATTTAGGGAGCTGGCATAAGAGTCGTGGAACATAAAGCTACAAAAAACTGCAGCACACAATACCTATAATGTGAGGGAGGCTATGCAGAATTCTCCTGTATGTTTCTCCCAATATTGATCCTGTGATAAAACATTCATGAGCTAAAATGCAGCAAGGAACATGGTCTGTCCTGAGCACACAGATGACCAAATGGTCCATTGGCATGAGTAGCATGAACAGTCCAGGCAGGTGGGCTCTGTGTCATACCTGGATGGGAGCAGAATGACCATGGTATAGAACCAGCATGTGTAACCTTTTTAGCCCCAAGGCTAAGCTGGGGGGCCGCATGTATGTGTACATGCATACACATATATCCTACTAATCGTGGCGCATTTTACTATGTAGCAATGTCTCGTGTTCAGTCACAGGGCCACATCCAAAATCACCTGTATCAAGGGATGGAGAGAAATCTCCCACTCTACCAACTGTTTCTCCACATGGTGAGGTACCGCTATCCAGGTGCAGGATCATCCCTCAGTCCCAAGAGATGAGGTCCGATCCTGACAGGAGCTGAATGTAGTTGTGGTTGGACAGGCAGAGGTGGTGGACAAACAATGCCTGCTCGATCATGGCATGATGAGGATACAGGAGGTGCCTCCCCCCCAGATCTTCACCAGCAGCCTAGTGATCAGTGGGAATGATGGGAACAGATAGAACAGAGTTCCTTCCCAAAGGAAAAGGAGTGTGTCTCCCATTGAACCCTGGCTGACCCCAGCTTGAGAGCAGAAGGCATCACACAGTGCATTGGTCAACCTGGTCAAACAACAAGGCCCCCCAGGTCTGAAAGAGCTAGTGGAAAATGGCACGCAAGCCATTTTCTGTGTTTGGCCTTTTGTGTCTCCACCATCTTTTTGGCCTTCCTGGCCCAGTGTTCTTCCTCGGCATGCTCAGAGGAAAAATGGCAGCATGGATAGGACAGCTGATAGCACAGCGGCCAATGGAGGGTGGGACGGGGAAGCCACGCACCAGGTGGATGACACCACCATAGCCGAGTCAACAGCCGAAAGGACATGGCTCCAAGACTCGGTCTGAAGTTGGCCCACTCAATTTTCCAGGGCCTGCTGTGTAAACACCTGGCACAGGCATCCACACGCTGCTCCTCTCCCAGCAAAAGCAGCACAACGGCTGCTGTGCATGGGAGGCAAACAACTTCCACAGTGGACACGGTTCCAAACAGGCACCTTCAGTGCCATCGTGCGAAAGCGAAAATAGAAAAAGAAATAAGAGGAAGAATCCAAAAATAGACTACGATAGGAGGAGGGATTGTAAGACGAGTTGTTCTTGTTGATTTTTAAAGAGTGTAATGAGGGATAAAGCAGGGTTTTCCAGGAAAGATCGAGAACAGAGCAAACGAGAGAACAAGATATAGAAAGAGATCAATAGAAAGACAGAAGAAAGAGCCAATACAAACACTGGGAGATCCCTCGAGCAAAGACTTGAGGGACCCACAACAGTGGCTGGGAAAGAACTGGGGAAAATGGCGGGAGCTCCTCCTACATATACTGGGGAGGAGGGGAGGGGCTTCCACTGGAACAAGTCTACCTTGGCAAATCTTCCCAAGAATAGACCCCGCACAGATGCAGAACCCATGTGTGTGATGCCCAGAGACCAGGAAGAAGAACCATTAATTCTGCTCTACAATTACAGGTAAAAGAAAATTCAGTATCTGCAAAATTTATAAGAGGACACTTGCCGAATAGCTGTCAGGAACTATGTAAAAACATTCTTTTATTTAACTCAGCTAAAATCTAGCTGATGCACATTTTGGGGAAGGGAAAATGAAAAGAAATAATTTACTTTAATCATGTGTGAACCTTCACTGTGGTGTCCAATTAATAAGTAATTTATGGAACAAGTTGTGGAACAAGTGTTAAGACTGCTGCATTAGCCACGGAAGGCAGGAAATCCTTCCATTTCACATTTTGTTGTGTGTTGTTTTCTGGCAACTGAATCAGCCGAACCTTGTGCTTTAGTTTTTGCCATTGCATTCTAATAATGAAGAACACGCAGCCTCTGCTTGCCAAGTAATCAGACATGCCCTGCTGCCCTTGGAGTCCTGGATGGTAAAGGCTCTCCCAGAACAGCTGCTTTTTGCTCTTATCATTTCAACAGCCACTGTCTCTTGAACAGGTTAGTATCTTTTCATCCCAACTCGATCGGCTGAGCTCTGCCTTTTCCCTTGAGCCAAGATAGCCTATTGCTGGATCACCCATCCACTGTCCAGCTCCTCAGAGCTTGATGTTTCAAATAAAATAAAGAGCGGCTAACGCTCAAACAATCCAGCAAATACAGACTCAAAATGTACCGATAAACAAAAACAAAACAGCGGCGGATACAAAACTATCCACAAAAGGGGTTCTAGGAGGGAAACGGCAAAAGCCAACAATTATTGGTAGGCAGCTCTACCAAAAGCTTCCTTTAAAGGCTTTGTTTTCACTAGGCAGCGGAAAAGACACACGGCTTCATCACTTGTGGCTGCCCTGTCATTCTTGAGTGATGAACTATTTTGAATAAAATGAACCCATTTAAAGAAGAGCAACATAGTAAAGAGCAGTCCAGCATTTTATAACGCTCCCATCACAATACAAGCCAAGACAGTGTCACTGCGTGTCTCTACAAAGAGGCAACCTCTACTTTCAGTTGTAGGCTGAATATATAAATCTGCCTTTAGCCATCTCAGATTATTTGTTAAGCTAGCTAGACCAACATTGCTTGCTCTGACTGGCTCCTTCCTACAGAGCCTCATGCAGAAATCTCTCTCATCATGTGCAGCATGATGCTCTCCTTAACTAGAGCTGCCAGAGACTGAATCGGGGATCTTTTGCAAGTAACATCAGCTTCTGGTGAGCTATAATCTGTTAGGCTCTCTGAAAATCATCCAGTGTTTTCATTAGTGCCACTAAACCAGAAGTAAGGGACCTAACAGAATTTGGTGCTCGACAGCATCTGGAAGGCCACAGTTTCACTCCTTTAGAGAACTCCAAGCATCCCAAGATGATACCCTAGACAATTCAGCAGTCAAATGATATCCTGATAGACAGTGTGGTGTAGGAGAGCCAGTGTGGCGTAGTGGTTAAGAGCGTGGGACTGGGACTCAGACGACCTGGGTTCTAGTCCCTGCTCAGCCACGGAGCCAACTGGGTGACTTTGGGCCAGCCACAGACTCTCAGCCCAACCGACCTCACAGGGTTGTTGTTGTGGGGATAAGATGGAGGAGGAGAATGACGTAAGCTGCCTTGAGCCCTTTGTAGGAAAAAGGCAGGATATAAATCCAAAAATAAATAAAAATAAATAAACACCACATATCAGTTTTATCGGGGAGATGCGGGGTGGCGATGAATTTCTAGCCCTTAAGGTTATAAATATACCTGAATATGAGTTGGCAATTTTTGGTGACATCTGAGAAATGCAATAATTGAGGGAGGAGAGTTAGAAACAAAGCAGAATAGTCAGTGGTAGGGCAGCACTGTGTTAATAACTTGTAGCTGTTTCTCCCTCTCCATGGCTTGCAGCAGCAAAATAGAAAAGAAGCAAAATTTTGCAGACCTCCGTAATTCGCACAGGTTGCATAATCTGATTGTCCACCACAGGGTGTGTTGGCCTGCAGCCCTGTTCATAAACCCTGAAGTTTGAAAGGACTTTTAAGATGCAGGCATTATATGCCTACTTGCTGTGTCTAACACCATGAATCAAAAATTGGGGTGCACCACTCTGGATTCATTCAAGATCATCATCACTCCTAAGGATGTGAAAGAATTCACATTTTTTTCCATATACAGCTTCCATATCCCCAAAACAGCTTCTTATTCCATCAGCCTCACAGACCCAGTCCTTGATGAACATTATTTTCATAAAATCATAGAACAGAAGGGTTAGAAGGGGCCATGAAGGCCAAGGGGTCCAACCCTCCACTGTTGCAGGACACCAAGTTACACCATCCCACTCAGATGACTGTCCAATTTCTTGTTGAATGTTCCTAGTGAGGTGGAACCCACAACCTCTCTAGGCAACAGATTCCACTGTTGTATTGCTCTTGACTGTGAGGAAACTTTTCCTGCTATCTAACCGGAACCTAGATTGTCACAACTTGAGCTGATTATTCTGTGTCCTACACTCTGGTATCAATGAGAAAAGATCTTGACCTCATGGTAGACAATACCGAGTTAGATGAACCAGTGATCTACCTCAGTAAAAGGCAGCTTTTTACTATTCTTAGGGCTCAAATTAAACCCAGCTGAGTGGCTGAATAACCTGCAGAACTTATCCACCATCTGAAATCCTGACCAGGAATTTAAAGTCAACTGTTCTACTAGGATTTCTGGGAGGCCCTGCATGAGAAATCCATATGGTATCTTCCAGTCACCCCTATCACAGGAGATTGTATCTTCCTACCCACCCAACTTGCTCTTCCTGCTTTTATGAACTAACAGGCAGCTGGGGAGGGTAGTGGCAATAAGCCAGCATCCCCCAGCTTTGAACTTATTGCTGGGATATAAGAAATCCCTCCCTTGAACATTATGCAGAATGAGAGCAGCTGTCTCCCCCTCAGCTAAGGCTTCTCCTTCACAAGTGCATGAAGAAGTCATGATCTTGTGTTTGACATCACAGCCTGTTTCCATGGAAACAATAGGTGTCCTGGATTGATAACTGGGATAATTAGCACAGGGCAGGATCAAGAAACAAAGCGGCCATAAGCAGGAGAATGAGGGGAGAAACAGAGGAGGAGAAAGGACATAGAGTGCGGATTAAAATGCCAAAGATGGCAAGTAGGAGGGGGTCCTTTGGATGCCACACTCTCCTGGTTTTTGAAACTAGCTGCAATCTAGGTATTGTAACCTGACTTCACAGCAACTTCAGCATGAAAGCTTTGCCAGAGGTCAAAGAAGAGGGAAACACTGCAGCGAGAACACTGCCAGTTGTGCCAGAACTTCTGCCAAAAAAAGTTCCTAGAGTGCAGAACAAAGGGAGAATAAAACAAAAACCTGCAATCTTAGTCCACCTTGTTCCTTGGTTTCTGTTTGGATGAGTCACGGTCTTTCCCTCGAGGCAATGCAGTATCTGCAAGCCACAGGGAAACAGTGTGGCCAGGCCTGTAACCCTGTTCAGCCCTGGGTGTTGACCACCAGGCCGTCTCTGGCTGCATCACAAATGCTTCCACTGCTGATCCTTCAGCTAAAACGATCGAAGTGGATCCACTCAGGTTATGAAGACTGTGAGATGTACAATTTGTGGTTTGCTATCATGTAGCAAAGACACTTGCATACGGAAAGTGCTTGGGTTTTCTGTCCATGTCATAAAACTCATGACATAAAGAGAATGTATTGTGGGTGGAGGGGTGATATGGAGAAAATTTTGAAGAAGGGCATCAAAAGCTACAGAGCTTGTGGGAGTGGCGAAGCAAGGGAATGGACAGCACAACACGATTTGACAATACAGGCGAATCATGGTGCATACTCCACCTGCAATGGAGTGGCCTTGGGTATAGGAGAGACTCCAGATCAAACTCTTACTCATCCACAAAGTTCACTGACGACATATATCCACAGCAGTTCCTTAGGTTAACCTATATCACAGAGTTCTTTGCACAGACCTGCACTAAATGGAGAATGAATTCAAAGCCCCGAGAACAAAGCAATAGAAACAACAATATTTTTCCTTATTCACAGCTACAAGATCAGACCCATTTTTCCTTGCCCTAATTTAGTATTCTAGGGGACATCATACTCTGAACATTTTTACAGATAGTTAATAGAGGCTAAACTAGTTTCTATCCTTGCCTAGAAAACTGTGTTTCAAAACTTTTGAAAGAAGAAATGGAAATACATGTTTTTTTCATTTTGTTTTCCTTTTCAAACAGCAAGTTGCTAAACACTAAACTATCTTGTAGGCTTGCTTAACTACTGATACAAAATGTGATCAAATGTGATTATTTTTAAAATATATTAGCCCTGGCATTAAAACACACAAAGACAATTCATGTTTGTAGAGGAAAATACTTCATGAAACAAATATTTTTTCATGTTGATGAGACAGCCAGTATGCTGTGGTCATGAGTGTTGGAATGGGCATCTTGTAGATCATCCGTGACTTTGGGCCAGTTACTCACTCTCAGTCTAAGTTATTTCACAGGGTTCTTGTGAGAATAAAATTGGACTTACGTAACCCACTTTGGGTTCCTTTCAAGGGGAAAATAGTGAGATAAAATGCATCATCATCATATTTTCATTTCTTTCTGATCCACTAATGTTTCAATTGTTTTTCATACCAAGTGGAAGGGAAAAGGAAATAAAACCATTTTTGCGCATCATAGCTACAGATTGATTGATTGATTAAAACACTTATATGCCGCCCTATCGCAACAAAGCCTCGGGGCGGCTTACAACATTTAAAAATACAAACAATACATTAAAAACCTATTTCATGTGTTTGTCTCTCCACACCCCAATTTTTACAATACTAATCAAAGTGACTGAGATGGCCCTTCTGAGTTCTGCAATCCGTGAGGAAAAGCCTTCTCCAAGGAAGGACATTACTTTGTAGCATCTTTCCCTTAACTGTACCCAAGGAAATAAGGCCGGGATTCTGTTGCGCTGCATTTCTAACAAACAATTATAAATACATTTTCTTAAAAATAAGTCCTACCAATTGCACTATAAGTGACTCAATACTCTTGCAACTCAGTCTTGATCTGGATGAAAGTGCCAGGAAGGGCATGTTAAAACTGACAAGGCCTATAAATATGTGCAGGTTTTATACTCCCTCTCAAGTCATACTAATGCATGAAAGCCACTCAGACTGACACTTTACTGAGAGCCAAATGATACCCAGTAGCTGCGTCTTCAAGCTCTGCAACCAACTGCCAACTACTTGGTTTGTAGCCCAGACCACAGCAGTAGTTCAAGTTTGTAGCATCTGCTTTGGGCATGCAAGGAACACCATGTTATGCAACCAAACTCAAGTTGCCTCCACCCCCTCATTGCTCTACAATGCCTGTGCCATGTAATTTTTAAGGGTTCTTCACTGCCTGGATAATATTGTGACACCACCCAGATCAGGCTAGAGGTCCATGAAGTCTGATAAAATTAGGTGGTCAGTTAGGATGTGAGAGAGTGATGGCCCAAAGGCATTCCAAGAGCTTCATGGATCTGCAGAGATCTGAACCTGCGTCTCCTGAGTCCTAGTCCAACCTTCTAACCACTAGGCAACACCCAAGTTACTAGAAACCAGCCCTCTCCTACGCGACCACCTGCAAAAAGAGAGCTGTGCTGTCTAATTTGTAACCCCACAGCGCAGTGCATGATCCTGACAGTGTGGCACTGTATCTAGACTGCATCTACACACAAAACTTGTGTGAAATCCAGCAAAGTTCCAAAATCCACATTATTGCCAAACTTTAAGCCAAATTTACTTTTGTAAGTAAAATATACTCTAAAATATTGTTTGACTAGTTTCCAGGATAGCTATGTTAATCTGTGTTGCCAAAAAAAAAAAAAAAAAGGTTTTGTGGCACCTTAAAGACTAACACATACAGTGAAATGAGCCACAACTGATTTGTCTCACATAACCCCAGTCCTCCGTCAGCTCCACTGGCTACCAATTGAAGTCCGGGCCCAATTCAAGGTGCTGGTATTGACCTATAAAGCCCTAAATGGCTTGGGACCTGGATACCTAAGGGACCACTTATGCCCTTACATGCCCTCCCGTCCTTTAAGATCTGCAACAGCGGCCCTCCTCCGGGAACCCTCGGTGAGGGAGATTAAGTGGGTGAGTACCCGGAGGAGGGCTTTTTCGGCGGTGGCGCCCCAATTATGGAATGTGCTCCCTGGAGAGGTTCGCCTGGCGCCGTCGTTATCTGTTTTTCGGCACCAGGCGAAGACCTTTTTATTTAAGTCGCATTTTAATTGTTAGCTTGTTTATTTGGTTTATGGTTCTGTATTTATATGTTTATGTTTTGTTAGTTGATGGTTTGTTTATTTAAAGTTTAATTAGGTTTATTAATTTTGTTGCTTGGGGTATTGTTTATGATCGTATTTTAGGTTGGCCAAGATGCACCAGGGAGGGGGGAGGTTAGACAGACAGGATTTTAATTGTATTATTGTTTTTATATTGTTGTAAGCCGCCCCGAGGCTTTGTTGCGATGGGGCAGCATATAAATGTTTTAATAAATAAATAAATAAATTTTGAACACTATTTATTTATTCTGTTGCTGTTCACACTTTATGCATCATCGATAAAGATGGGGTGTAGATCCTCCGGATGGGCCAAATCCAGTCCTCTAAGATTTGCTAGATATCCACACCACTTTCCCAGGCCCCATCCTGCTCGCCACCTCCAATCGTTTTGCAATGAAAAGTTTCTGCTGCTAAGCTACTAGCAGTAAGATCTTCAGCTCGGAATCCTATGGAATGCCCATACGTCCCCAGACTCTGCTGCTTATGGTATCCAATGCAGAGCAGCAAGAGCGGTGGAAATATTCTTTGTCCACCTTTCCTCCTGCTCTGCGTTTTTCTCTGGACAGGCTTTTTCACCCAAATGCAGCAACATTTTGGACAGGAAGGAAAGGACGCTACAACAGATTCAAGATATGTTGTATCCCGGTAGCCCCAGGCTCCTCCCCTCCCTGCTTGAGGAACACCTCCTTTTGCCCCCTCCTCCCAAGATTACGCTTCCAACCACAGAGAGCAGCAAGCAGGGTTGTCGCATAGGCTGCCAGGGGTATGGTGCCAGCAAGGAAAATGGAGCTCAGATTCCAAGCACCGAGAGAAAAGCATTTCCTATGACCCTCTCAGACAATCTTAAGGGACCATAGGATTGCTATCCCCAGCTAAAATATACTGGTATTTTTCATCTATCTTGCATTTGGCTGGAGGACTACTGGAATGTGGACCCCAAAAACTTACCCAAAATGGAATTGGGTCCTCAAGATGAAAGCGCTTCTGAGCCCCTCTTCTGTGGTATTTCCACCAAGGAAGAGCCTCCTCCTTAACCAAATTCAGCATGTGACAATATCTTTATTCATCAGTTCATAGATCCCTGTAATTTTTTTCTCTTGTTAACTCTAGATGCTTCAAATTGTTAATACATTTTAAAGCACATAAAGCAAGACAGAAAACAATCAATCAGACAGAAAAGGTACTCCACTAAGATTAATTTCGAGTGATTAGATGAAATAAAAGTATTCATAACAAAAAGCAGAAATTGTGCTGAAATTCTATACCACAGAATTCAGCACTGAAATGAATATATCAGCACTTTTGCCAACATAATCTTATTTAACAAATGCTATCAAAATGCTTATTATGACAGGGTGGGCAGGAGAGGGGGGGATATACTGCAATAAATGGAAACAAGGATGCGTATTTGTGTGTTTTTCATAAAGATGCATTTCACACACCCTGCAGCTGAGGCCAGGCTATCCTGTGTTAAGAGTGCAGAGACCAGAATGTTTCTACATTTTATTCCCCCACTATGCCGTTTTCCTTATCTTCATAGTAATGAAAAGCAGCCATTCACCATCCTGGAGAACTTAAAAGGATGCAGACTAGAGACTTCACTGATAAAGGACGAAATCTGTCCATTGATCTAATGATCTCACTATTTAGGGCAGGTTTTATCCCTACCCCACACCAGCTGTGTCCCAAATTGCAGAATGTTTTCATCTTCCCACAGAACATAACTGGGCCATTGAGGGCAAAGCCAGCCTACATAGCCCCATGCTGGTTCTGGTTCTTAGGCATTCCAGACTGACAGCATCTTGGAAATTGGTTTCACAAACATTACATTTGGCATGTTTCTTCACTCTTCTCCATTCGGATGAAGTAAGCTGTATAGTATTGATTTAAAAGTCTGCTCCCCACCTTAAAATGAACACAGCATTTGAATTCTGATGAGGAAAGCCTAGCCTGAATAGTTAATTCCAGATATCTAGCCTTGGAGACAACTGCAGTAAATGCCAAGTGGGCTGCCTTGAATGCAGAATTCCTCTCAGTGTACAGCAGCAACAGCTTACCCTGCAAAACCTCAACGCACCATCCTAGATTGTTTAAAATCCAGTGTGTAGTTATGAAACCATCTTCTAGATGCAAGTATCTTCCCTGTCTTTTTCTCTGTAAATCTGCATTCTTCTCTCTAAATATTCGGGCCAAAATCAATCTTCTTTAACTACCTTGGACATTTAGAATAACTTCGCTTGCAGAAAAGGTGGTTTTAGAGTTGTTTGTTCATGTTTCAAGAGTCAACAACACAAACAACAGTCCTCTTTGTCAATGTAGAAGGTGATGATGAGAACAAGATTTTTTCTAGGATGAGCAGAGTACGAAATCCTGTTCAAAAAGCTCCAGTTTCAATACTTGTTAGGATAACTTGGGCAGACATGCCAACTGCCGAAGGAATTGGGAGATACCCATTTCCAGGGGAGAGTGTCATTTTGCTCAGAGAGAGGCAAAGGAAATCCAGAGGGAGGAGATTAAGAGAGGAGCCATCTGCCATAGTGCTGGCACAGTACAGCATTAGAGGAAGGCTGGAACCTGCCCGCAGGTCCAGCTGGCATTGCTGCAAGGGCACTACACCAAAGAAGGGTGAGCGGAAAAACAGGCTGCCTCTCCAAACTGGAAATCTAAACATGGGTCACTGCAAATTAGGGTTACAGCTCCTGGGCACAAGGTTTCCAGGCCACTAAGAAAACAGTGTGCCAGCTCAGCCTGAAGAAGCTCAAATCCAGAGACTCTGATATTGGAACTCATATAAATTATGCAGAGCTAAAGGAACGGATTTGATTCAGCCGAAGAAGAGGGGGCCCTTTTTAAAAAGCAAGAGTTTTGCAACTGGACAAGGATTGAGGAGGCCTGGGTTCACATCCCCATTCTCAAGCTCAACCTTGGCCTAGTACCTTCCTCGAGACCCAACCCACATCACGTGTTGCTGTGACCATGAGAGAGAGTCAGAGCCATGTACATGGAACTCCTTGGTGATAGTAAAATGTCAAAAAATGTTTCTTATTCCATTGAGGCAACATGCTTTGGGGCTGTCATTGTTGGGAAAATGTGGATAAATTCTGGCAGAAAAACGTTGCTTATATATGCCTTTGTGTTATAAAACCAAACCTGCACTCTTTCTCAAAAGCACCAGCTTTCCAAGCCAAGTCACTATTTAATATTACTGTTGCCTTAAGAAATTGGTTCTTCTCCCCTCTAACTGTAAGCCAGAGCAGAAAGGCCATTCAGTCCAATACACAATCACTGTTACAACAGTCCAATACACAATTACCACTACAATGTTGCTGCATAGTCCCTGCAGGAATTCACAGTTTACCATGAGGTATTTAGTTAGGTAGCCCAGAGTGCTTCCTGCACTATAGCCAATCAGAAAGGTGTGGATCTATTACTCAGGGTCTGAGTCTTCATGATAATGGAATGCAACAGATGAGCTTATGAGTTCATGAATAGTCTCTCAATAGCTGGAAAGTTCTGACTTAAACTAAATCTTCAAGTCTATAACTCCAAAAATACATACAAAAAGCAGGTCTATTTTTCTAGAATTTATTTTTAACAGTAAGATCCTATGCCATATTCAGTGGGACTCACTCCTGGGTAAGCATGAATAGGGCAGCAGCCTTAAACACTGTTCAAAAGGTGCATCTCCAAGATCTGGTGAAATAGATTAAACATCCCTTATCATGCAAACTGGCAAATTCATATTACAAATTCTGTGTACAGAACTAAGCAGCAATTAATTTTTATTTAAAGAGTGCAAATTTGGGCACAATATTACATTCTTTCATTCCAAACTATTTAATCCTAAATAAGCTTTTACCCACCCCCTCTGCAGGCACATATGCATAACAGCATGTGCGTGCTCGCTCACGTGCTCCCTCTCTCTCTCTCTCACACACACACACACACCCCTTTATTTTAATGGTTTAAATTTAACAATGTACTAAATTAACAGGAGATGGGAAAATGCTACTTGTTAGATGTACCCATGGCAATTTCTACTGCACCAGGTTTAGAGGCAGATACATGTAAAAGGTTTCCATACCAGTAAAATGGCCCCAGAAAGAGCTACTTTTCCACCATGGAAGCCCCTCCAATCCTTTCACAGGCCTTCCTTCCACTGCAGAGGATCTCCAATAATGCAACGGACAGTGAACAAATTATGCTGTTTTGCATCCCTTATAAAACTTGTGATCACGCCTTAGACTCTGTATGACTTATTATTAATAAAATATAATAAACCTTTAAAAAATGAAGTAATATTCATTTCCAACCCCAGAATTGCTTTTGCAAGACTAAAGTCTAGACCAAAAGCTGAATTAAGAGTTTAATAGGTGGGCACAGGAGCTCCCTCTTCCTTTTCATCCACAAATTTCTCCTCTGCTCAGTTGCGGTTGCAGTCTTTGGTCAAAACGGGTGCCTGGAAGCATCCCAGGGTCCTCCATATAGGAGTGACAGACTGCTCATAGCATTGAACCCAGGCAGAAGTAGGGTGGAGAAGCCATGTCAGAGAGAGAGAAGCAAGTGGCTGGCCCTACTCTGCCCATGGCACAAGAAGCTGCCTTACACCAGGTCAGACTACTGGTCCCTCTCGTGCAGTACTGTCCTGTCCGACTGGCATGTCTAGGATGAGCTGCCAGCTCTAAGCCTTTCCCTTCACCTGCTACCCAAACTTGTTAAGTGGTGATGCAACAGACTGAACATAGGACCTTCTACATGTAAAGCAGGTGCACTACCAGCAAGCGAGCGTCTTTCCTTAAAGCCTGATTTATATGCACAAAAAGCTAGTATATTTTTGTTTAAAAAAACACATGTGCGGTACATCCTAGACATGTTTACTCAGACATCAGTCCCACTTAATTGGAGTGCACAGGACTCTAATCTTAATCTCACTGCAATTTCAAAACACTGTGAAGGACATATTCCTTAAAAATGGTTTTGTTAATTATCCCCACTCTTAAAAATAGGGGCAAAGGTGAGATTCTTTAAGCATCAGCTTCCATCTGTTCATGTATTAAGATAGAAATTGGCACATTTTCCCATTTTTCTTCTGTCTTCCGCCTCTTTCTTTTTTGCAATACTCCCTTCTAAGCAGACCATCCTAGTCTCACATATAGGCATCTCCCCCACACACCCCACCCCCATTACTTTGTCAATCAGATTCCTCAGTTTTGAATAATCACTAATTTGTACATCTTCCTTCAGGTGTTGTGACAACCACTAAATGCACCATTCCCAGGAAATGTATATTGCTGGTTTCAGAAAACCATCCTCGAGTTTTCAGTAAAGTCCTTCATTTCAGTACAACCAGGCATGATATATGGGCAGTTGGTTTGAACAGCACTTGCAAGTTGTGCTCACGGCTATTCGCAAGCTTAACAGGCCTTTCCAAGCCCACAGAACCAATGTAAGAAAAGAAAAAGACCACTCAGGGAGGCACAGATTTCGTCAGCCTTATTCACTTCAGTGTTCACCCTTATTATTAATTATACCAGCCCAGGAAATTAATTACACACCCACCCGGGCACAGACAGCATAGCACTGGAGTTGTGCCCCACACATTTGCAGGGCAGATGGTGTACCAAGTTCTTTGGTACGCCATCAAAGCCTGGGCATCGACTGCCACTGGTTTGCCATTAGCCGAGCTGCTTTGTGTTTCAAAACAACGTTCCTTTTGCAATGCTACAATACAGCTATTATTCTTAAGAGACAATTCCCAGACAGCTGGAAAGGGAAGATGCTGCTGAACAGCACCTCCGCAGGTTTTTCTTAAACCTCTAAAAACAGCTGTTCTAAAAAACCACCACTTGAAAGGTCTGTGGTTGATCTATGGAACTGCATCAGCTGGACATGGTAAAAAGGCACGCAGTTACCGGTCTTACTAGCCATGTGAATCTTTGTGCATCAGACATCGCACCCAAAAGTCCCTGTGCATTAATCCAAAGCAGAGCTGGCTCACAGTCCAAGTTCCAGCCCTCTAAGCAACCTGATACTTAGGAAGCTGCCTTAGACCAGGTGACCTGGCTTATTTTTCCAGCCCAGTATTGCTCATGTGTAGTTCTCCAGGATCACAGGCCCCTTTCCTGTTTCTTTCCCCTGAGCTGCTCTCTGAACCTTTTTAAATGCAGATGATGCCAAGCACTGTCCTTTCTACAGGCAGAACATGTACATACTCCTGAACTATGAAGCATCCCCAGCAGGACCTGGCCTTATAAAGTTTTAATAAAGGTGCGGTAAACATTTTGCTCACAGGTTCACTTACAAAGAAAAGAAGCAAGCCTACACATGTTATTTCATACACATTTGATTGCACCGCTTTCTCATACACACACTGGAAATACAAATCCAGTGTCTGTAGACTTGCACATGGACCTCATGCTAGCCAAGTGCCTGTACTCTGTGTCTAGAAAGCCTTTGCTGCTGCTACGTGATGACAACTTCATTATGGAACATGGCCATTCATGAATTGTTCAAATATTTATTTATTGCATTTATATCCCACCCCAATAGCCCAGAGGGCTCTCTGGGTGGTTTGCAAACTGGAAATGATCCCCAAGCCAATTCCTGGCAAACAGAATGGCCCCTAAATAGGAGGAGTGCAGAGCACAGATGAACAGCTGGTAGCTTGTGGGGGTCTGATCAAAAGTACCAGTCAATTATCTAGAGCAGTGGGTTCCAACCACTAGTCCGTGGACCAGGAAATCTCCGTGGGAGATTTCCTGCCGCTCTGTGGTGGGGAGGGTGCATCCCACTAATGGTGGACTGGTGTGGTGGCTGGCTGTGCTCCACCACCTCTTCCTCAGTTGGCACTGTGTTCGCAGGGGTGTGCTGGTACCACTGGAGGGAGGGCAGGGAGGGGAGCGACGGTTCTGTGGGAGCTGGCCAGGAGCCACGCTGTGCCAATGTTGGCATTGTGTTCTTTTGTTGGCATTTATAGTTGCTTAGTTTCTACTTGTTTTTTCTCTCTTTTTAATTGTGTTTGGAAATTAATACACAGAATACTGTATTATGTGCATGGTGTTTTTTGTTTCTGCCTCAGCGGTCCCCGAGGTGGTTTTCCTGTTTTCGCCAGTCCCCGGCTGAGGAAAGGTTGCAAACCACTGATCCAGACCATGCTTCTTCAGCCACACGGTAAAAAAAGCAGGGGATCTGTTTGTGGAGATGGGAAAATGAGCAATTTCCAGACTTCATATTTAACTCTGTTATTAACTTCTGAGCTATCACAAAATCCTTCTTTGGTTTAGAAGAATGCATCATGAATTTTAAATTCTCAGAAGTTTAAAACAAACAGTACTGGAGTCACAAGCAGACCTTCTAGTAATGCTGTTCCCTTTTTCTTTTCTTTTCTTTTTTTTTGGGGGGGGGTCACAGTTGAAAAGATCTGCTGTATTGGTAGAATAAAAATAGGGCCTTGAAGGCAGAATTAAGTTTTGGGGCAGGTTCTTACAGAAGAATTTCTTGAGATATTCTGGCCCCAGAAAATTTAAGCTTAAAATGGTACCCTTGAGAACAAAGCCCAAAGCAGATAGCTTCTTGGTAGCCTATCATACGTTTGATGTAACGGGCTCTGACTGACTGGCTCGGGGGGGGGGGGAGCACTCTGGAAGGCACATTAGTTTCCGGACTGTCTTCAAGGGTAGCCCCCTGCAGAACGCAATACAGTGTTCTAGATAACTAGAACATGAATAACTCAGGCCAAACCCTTTTTGTTCTGAGTGTTTTTCAAATAGGTGCTGTATTGAAATTGTATTGTATATACAAGGAGACTGGTGGTTAAACACAGACACACACTCCTAAGAGTAGCTACTATTGTTACTTTTCATTAGCTTCCTTGGAAGTTTATCACAAAGTGGGGTATAAATGCTTTAATAAATGCAATATAATTAGGAGGTCCTGAAGATCACATGTGGCTAATTAGTAGAAAAGATGCATCAGGTTACAATAACTTTGGGACTATAGTAGTATCTTTTGCCAGCTGTCCCTTGTACTATTCATAATCTGAAGTAATAAGAGCTCAAGCCAATTTAGAAGGACCCAGACTAATTCCAGGAACAATTCAATCTCCAAGATTTGTGTTGGCTATTAATTTGGAATATATCAATAACTACTAAGTATAGTGACTGACAATAGAGATATTTGTGTCTGTCAAATAAATACCATGTGTCTGGTTACCTAACCTCTGAATCTCTCTTGCCTTCTCAAATATTTGGATGAACAATTTCCTAAGTTTGTTTTATTTGTTTTCTGCCTTTCACCCCTTTTAGTTTATTAGGTCATAGTAACTGTGTGTCTTTTTTTCATCAGTGTGTACTGTGGGAGGATCAGGGAAAGAGTGTAAACCATTTTAATTATGTTAGAGAAAGCAAGATTCAATAACAATTAAAACAATAACTTAACATTTCAATAAACAACAACAACCCTAACAAAGGCACAATAAAACAGCTAACGCACAACAGTAAAACAGCAGGAAGAACAAAAATACATCATCCATTAAAAGCCTGAGATAAAAAGAAGCTTGTCTTGGTACCCTGGACTTAAGCACCTTACATAGAAAAGGCGAATTGCTCAAACAGGCATGTCATCACAACAAGGGTCATATTTTCAGCAACCTTATGCCTGGCTATCTCTTCTGCCTCCTTCACAGGCCTTCCTTTAAAATTCCCCCACTCCAAAGACTCTTGGAACAACATCATTCACTGAACTCGTGTTCTGCATCTTCTCCATATCCCTGCAGCTCTCATAACCCCATATTGGCTGTAGCACTGCCAACATCCCACCATTCCTTGTATGTTGCGCCTTACTTTTTAGAAATATAGTTTGATTATGTATTTTATTTATATCCCACCTTCCCTCTAACGAACTCAAGGCAGCATACACTGTTCTCCCATGCCCCTCCATTTTGGTGGGCTTGGGTGAGAGTGACTGACTGAACACCAAGACCGTCACGGATGTGCGCACACCTCATCCAGCTTGACATCCACAAAGAGTCAACTTTCATGCAAACAGGCCACACTCTGCAATGGTCAATAGGAGGGGAACCATGGGGGAGCACACACCGCAGAGGCATAGAGCTGTCAAGAGTTAGGTAATTTTACACTCTGGATTTCAGGCTTGGGGTGGAGGCGGCTTCAGATAGCAATGTGTACTACTCCATTACTCAACCATGTAGTAAGCCAGCCCTCCTGTATTTGAGGGCCCTTCCTTCTACTAAGCAGGACCCTCCTCATTTTCCCCATAGTACTAACCCAACAGCACCACTGGCTACTGTGACGAATAATATGCCAAAGGCAAGGTTTTGAAGAGAGATTGGAAGAAAGGGAGTGAGGTGGCACGTAAGCATGCTGAGACGCTGAGGGACCTTCATGCTTCAAACATGCCAAAGGCCCAGGTACGTAATCTGATATTGCTTTAAATACACAGTGAATGAAAGTTTCCAGTCCCTCAAAGTCAAACCTTACTTAAGTAGATCTCTGTAATCTCCACATTTCCTAATTCTGGGCATGTTTTCTTTCCTTGGTTGCTTTCTCTCTCCCACCCCGCTCTCTCTGTATGTATATATGATATATTCTAATTCCAGGCATCACTCTTAGGACAGCCAAATTTAATGCATCCATCACCATGTTTATATATGGAGGAGGGAGATGTACTATACATATTTGAAAATATGCCATTAGGTAGCTTGCATAACATCTCATACAAAGAGATAAATAACTCTCCACTCTAGAAGAGAGACAGGGGTGCCAAGAATTCATTACATTTTTCCCCACCACCACTAGACATACTCAGGCTAAACTGGAAGATAACATACCAGAGCAGGAACAGCTCATGTCACTCACTTTTTCCTACAGGTCTGTGCTTTCCAAGGCAACTGTCTAAGGCAGGGGTCCTCAAACTTTTTCACCAGGAGGCCAGTGCAAAGCTGCCAGTGCCGGGCGTGGGCTGGAAAGGCAGTGCCAGCGGTGCACACGGGCCAGTGCGGGGACGGGAGGGGGGTGCATGCGGGGCGCGCGCTGAGGCAGGGGTGGGGCGGGCAGGTGCCGCGAGGCGGGCGCACGAGGCAGCGTCTTGCTCGCTTGGAGATCGTTTTCTCTGAGTGAGCAAACTGCTGCTTCCCCGCGTGTGGGGCAAGGTGGGCAGCAGTGGGTCCAAATGGGCATGGCGGGCCAGATCCGGCCCCTGGGCTGCAGTTTGCGGACCCATGGTCTAAGGAGACACAGCCTGAGCTTTAGCTCCAAAAGAAGTTACTTATTTTTGGTCTAGAAGATTTTTTCAACAAGCCTCTCCTTTGCTTTTGTTGCCATCTGAAGACACTGGGGCAGAATACTCAACCACCAAAACAAGTGGAAGCTTTTCTAAGCTGGGCTTTACACTGGGCCCTCCAATTGTAGAGAAGTCTCAGGATGCCTAACGACGTGGCCTTCCAGACTACGAGGGCACTGCTGGCCAAGTGTTATTCAGTTCTCCTGGGAAATTGCCCCCCTTTCCTTCCTTTAATCTGCACATACGGTTTTCAGTGACTTTTTAACTACATGCAGATAATTGTGCTGCAGTTAATGGGGCACTGTAAGGACCAATGTAGTGCAAACAGTTGAATCCTTCAAAGTAGAGGACTTGGGTTTCTTTGTCCTAAAATGCCTATTGTAACTAGATTTGAGGATTTGGTTGCCAATTGTCTTACTGCTGGATTTACAGGTAACTTCTTATTTTTATTGGCTGGAACCGATTATTTTGATGGCATATCACCTCACTAAATGTGTCCACTTGGCTTCAGGGGAGAAGGGCTTTTGTTGCTGCTGCTGCAACTGAGGCCGAGACAGAAGCTTCCACAATGTTGCATCAGTAACTTTTGGGTTGTTGTTGCTGTTATGCCTCCCCGTGAATCGAGTGTCTGCAACAATCAGTTGCCGTGTGTTAAATTGTTTTCCTCTTATTAGTTCCTCTTGCATTTTGATACTCTGTATCTTTCTTGCTTTGTGTTTTAGTTCATTATCAGTGCAAAGCCTGGTTGGAGTACTGAGCAATAAATAAAGTCAGAATTTTGACTTCCAGACGACAATGCTGAAAATATCCACCAGTCCAGGATTTCAGCACAGCTCCAATAACACCATTAAATTCCCTCCAATCTTCCTCTTCTGTTTAACTCCAGAATACAGTGACAATTACAGATTCAAATGCCATCCTAGCTGGCTGTTGATAATAGATAGTCACAATACCGAGTGCAAGAAACTGCATAGTAAGGGCAGAATTCAGCCTTACCCTGAGCACTTTGAGTGCCATCGATCTCCTCAGAACAGTTAAGCAAATGCTTTCATTGCCACCAACCGAAATCAATGGACTTCAAAAGAGTCTATAACTCTATCGGCATCATACATCGTATTTAATATATCAACACAAGTCATTTTCAGCAAGAAGCTGAACAGGACCTGCTTTGCTCCTTTCCTCACAACAACGAATGGAGCGGCTTGTGCTGTCACAACCGCAAAAAAGCAGTTGCGTGGGGTCAGTAATGCACCCTTCTAAGGAATCGGGGCCTCTGCAGAGGTCTGCCCTCTTCCACTCACACTTTTCTCAATGCGGGAGTAACAGAATTAGGTTCAAAAGTCCCAGTCAGAATTGGCCTATCTTTGAGCACCTTTCACATTCCCAAATCCCACAAAAAGGAAAAATAATGTACAAACACAGGGCAGCGATTCCAGTAAAAGAGCAAGTCAATGTACTGAAGGGTCAGAACCAGACTTGGACAGAAGGGCTCAAGTTTCCCAGAACTGGCCTCGTATCTGAGAGCCAGTGTGATGAATGGTTAGAGCAGCCTTCCCCAACCAGTATATCAGGGCTACAACTCTCAGCATCAGCTAGGCTGGGAAAGACGGGGTGAGAGCATCAAACTCTCTAGGAAAGACCAAGCTGCAAATTCCTCAGCCACGTGAAGCCTTTTTGGTGACCTGGAGCCCCTGGTCTCTCTCAGACTAGCTTACCTCACAGGACTGGTATGAATATAAAATGGGAGAACCATTTATCCTGCCTTAAGCTCTTTAGCAGAAAAGTAGGTATAAGTATCAAACTATATGAAAACCCTCCTCTGGGGTTCCTGCCAAAGGAAATTAGGTGGGTGGCCACAGGAACCTTAGTCATGGCACCCCACTTATGGAAACAACTCCTCAAAGAGGTTCATTTGGCACCTGATTTATTATCTCTGTGGTTCCCCTTTTCCCCCCAGGTATTTTAGAGACCCTGTTCTAGATTATTGTTGTTTTATTGATTCTTGTACTGTTTCTTGCATTGTATTTTCTTGCATTACATTTCATTTTATATTTTAAAGATATCTGAAATGTTCTGAGCCATTTTAGTTTTTTAACTGTTTGTAATCCTCCTAAAGAACATGAGCTATTGAAAAGTTTAGAAATGCCATAGATGACTGGAACTACTTCTTTACACAGATAAAAGGTACACAGAGCATAGCTGTGGAATTAGCATGCATGAGACAGAGTGATGGCTACCAATTTGGATGGCTTAAAGAAAGGATTTAACACATTCCGAGAGAAGGCTATCAATGGCTACTAGTCCTGAGGGTTATATGCCACGTCAAGCTCATAAGCAGTGTGTCCATGTAACCAGTTACGGGGGACTTGAGCAGGAAGCTGCTGCTACATTTTTATCCCGCATTCTGTGGCATATAACCCTCAGGATAACAGAAAGCTAGATTAGCTGGGCCCTTGGTCTAATCTAGCAGGGCTCTTGTATTCTTATGCTTGACTAGGACTTGGGAGACCCCCTATAGCACCCTGGCTCTCAGTGGAGAATAAAAAGCTTGCAGACACAGTCAGTATCTCCACTACGGAAGAGGCAGGACAGATACTTATGCCTGAAGTGATATTTTCAAGAAGGGATTCAGGGGATTGAGCAAAACAGCAGTGATGCAAAGTGAAGTACTCAAATTTATCAACAAATTGTAAACTAATACACCATTAGGCCCAGGACACCAGTGTGAAACTGCTGATCATCTGACAAGATAGGCCCCTCTCTGATAGAAATGGACAATAACAATCTTTAAGGGGGGATTCAGAAAATCACAGGCTAATTAGCTTAACATCTGTTCTGAGTAAATGAGTTGAAAACATTATTAAAGATAAAATTAGAAAGCAGACAGAAGGACAAACTCTGCTGAAATAAATCAACATGGCTTCCACAAAGGTAAATTCCACTTCACAAAACTTTCAGGGTTCTCAGTGTAAAAGTCTCAAATATGAACACAGGTGACCCAGTACATTTTGCTAGCTTGGACTTCCAAAGTCCCTTGTCACTGAGCAAACTTAACAGTCAAGGAACAAAAGAAGAGGTTCTCTTATGAATCAGCAACTTGTCAAAGAAGAAAAAGCAGAGAATAAATGCAGAGAATTCCCTCAATGGAGGAATGTAAAGAGTGGGATCCTACAGGAATCTGAATTAGGATCAGTGCTTTTCAACTTGTTCATAGATAATCTGGAACTAGGAGTGACTGAGATGGCCATGTTTGCAAGTGACACCACTGCATTTAGGGTGGTCAGAACAGAGTGAGAGAATGAAGACCCCCAAAAAGGTTCTCTCCAAAACAGGTAAAAGGACATCAAAATGGCAATCGTGTTTCAATGTAAGCAAACATAAAGTGATGTACACTGAGGCAAAGAATCCTAACTTCACATATGTGCTGATGAGATCGAAGCTTGCAAGTCTATACATCATACATGTTTTACAGAATTGAGAAAGGAATGCCGCAGTTGGAATATTCTGCCCAGTTCTAGACACTGAACCTAAAAATTGATATTGTAGTGTTGAAAACCATGCAGAAAAAGGCAATTCACATTATCAAGAGAAAACTAGAGAAACTGTCCTAGGAGGAAAGGTTAGAACTGTTACACTTTGAGAAATGGCAAGTGAGGAAGACATGGCAGAGGGGCACAGAATTAGGCATGATGTGGAGAAAGCAAAGAAATGACCAAAGGGTCATTTTGTGAAGCTGATTGGGGGAAGATTCCGGCCAGGTAAAAGGAAGGGCTTCTTTATAGTTAAACTATGGAATTCACTGCCACAAAATTGGCCACCAATTTGGGTGAATTTAAAAGGGCCAAATTTATGGAGAAGGCGGCTAGGAATGGTTGCTGGTCCAGTATCAGAGATAGCATATCTAGGTACACCAGATGATGAGAACATGACTGGGTGTGTGTTGTCTCACTCATGTCCTACTTGTAGATTTTCCATGACAGCTGGTTGGCCACTGTGCAAACTGGACTAGGTGGAACTTTGGTCTGATCCAGCATGGCTCCTCTTACATGCTTATCTTTACAGATCTGACAAATGCTGCTTAGGGACAGACCCACCACTAGACAAAGTGAAGCAGGTGCTTCAGGCAACAGATGGTAGGAGGGTAGGGAATAGCAACCAGTCAGTGTAAGACACAGCTGGATGGGCCACACAACCGAAGGCAGCCTGCCACTCTACAGAAAAGCTTATCCTACTATCAGTGTCACAATACATTCAATTGTTACTCTGATGAGCTGCTGTACTTGGAATGGACTGAGGTGGGGAAACTTTTTGATCATCCCTTCAGGCAGTAAAATGTCTTGGGCCAGGCCTACTCTCGCTCCAAATCACTGGCTGGATTACTGCCCATCATAGTCCCCCTACCCACCCCTGTCTAGAAAATGCAAATAAACTTTTAATGTTGGGTAAAGGAATGTCTTTTTGGATAAAAGCACAGAACTATAGAGAAATTCACTCAGTGACAGATGCAGCCAACAGCAGCAGCATAACGGCAAACAAGAAAAAGAAAAGAAAAACATATCTGGCTTTGAATCAAAGATAATTATAGAAAAATAATCAAGGAGAGTCTGATTTAAGGGAGTAGGGAAAAAAGGAAACTGCTCGATCAGCAATGCTATTGCAAGGAGGAAGTGGGTAGCATGTATTAAATGAAGTGGCTCCAGGCCATGGTAGTTTATGCCACAACAGATCTATTAATCTACAAGGTTGCATGGCTCTTTTTGGGTTTGCTAGAACAGACAAACACAGCTAGCCCTCTCCAGCTGGTAGCAGAACAAAAGTGCTGATGGGAGCGAATATTGGAATACTGGGGGTTATTTCATAGACCCTCAACTGAATCCAGTTATCAAGTATATGACCTAGTTATCCTTATATGATTTATAATATATAAATCTGAAACTCTTGCTGGTACTACTGACATTATGAAATAGCTCAGCAATCCAGAGAAGAGTGTTTATACATAGGCGAAATCCATAAGTGGGGCATATATCCTGACAAGAGGATCCTACCCCCTAAAGGCCCCTAAATCATTGGTATTTCCAAAATCTTCTCAGGTAAGGTACAAGACATCAATTAAAATGAGGACGGGAAAGAACCTGCATCATAAAGGGGGCATTAAAAGAGAGGAAGATCTGGTGTATTCAGGGTCACAATGCTTCCCCTGCAATCTCTTGGGAGAGCAGCTACCCATCCACTTTTGGGAACCTCTCTGATGCATAGTTGCAAAATCAGATGTTCAAGCTCCTATGTCCCAGTGCTTGTGTTTCTGCCTGCAACTCAGACTCACTAAACATGGGACTTCTTTCTACCCGAGTCCAATCTGAGAAGGGTGCCTATAGACATGCAGTCAGAAAAAGGCACTTTGCATAAACTGAACAACACTCTCACCTTCATGGTTACTTTACCTATTTATTTTGTTTCTGAATTACCCAATAGCCAAAGCTTCAGATTTCCCAGGACTGAACCCTGCCATTAACAAAGGTACAGGGTAAAAAATAAACAAGAATCTTGTGGCACCCGACAGACCAAAAAACTTATTAATACTATCTCTACAATAAATGCCTTTTATTGATTAATGTATGCTGGTACCTTAGGCCTATGATTATCAACTGCCCAGAAAAATATCACAGCCTAGTCTGTGCTTTTATCCATTAATATGCATTCTTTGTGGTCATTGCATTAAAAAGCCTTACCTGCCAGTTTCTGCAAGCCAAACTAAGGTGTAGGCACTGCTTCAGTTCAAAAGTTAGACCAGGCATGCCTGAACAGGTTGCTCCATACATTATACAGCTACAGGCCCGTGTTCATCAGCTTGAGCATTGAAGTATCCCATGCTCTGTACTTTGTATTGTAGAAAAATGAAAACTAAAAGGAACAGGATGAGATTAAAGAGCTGTAGCTCAGGAATAGAACACCTGCTTTGCATGCAGGAGATCACAAGCTAAATCTCCAGCACCTGCAGGATGGGCTAGAAAACCTCCTGCCTGGAACCTTACAGAGCTGCCAATCAGTATAACACAAGGTTTGACAATGTTCCTATAAAAGACACATGCCGTGGAGGCAACAGACAGAGACGTCTTTTGTATTCTCTGATAATACCAGAAACTCAGGTCAGGTGAAGCTGATCAGGAAGAAATTCAGAGCAAACAAGAGGGAGAACTCCTCCACATAGTACTTAACACATTTATGGAAATTGCCAGCACATGTGGTGATGGCTACTCGGCGAGTAGCCACCTTTAAAGGGCAATCAGGTGTATTTATGGAAGATGCAGCTACTCGGAGTGACAGCTTGATGCAACCTCCAAATTTAAAAACTGTGCTTCTGAGTACCAGTTGCTGGGAAACAGTAACTGCTGCCCCGCATCCAGGATCCGCTCAAGGCAGTACGTTCATTGCAAGGCCAGCCCGTTGCAGCCTGGTGTCTTGAGAGCCACACGAGCCACAGAGCTACTCAGTAGCAAGACACGAAGAAGAAAGGTAAACAACTCTGCTTTGGGACTGTGCAGAAAGGTCACAGAGAGAGAGAGAGCGAGAGAGAGCACTTAAGTTCCTGGCCACCAGCCAGATCACTAGGTAAATGCTCACAACACCTAGCAAAGGCTGCCTAGATTTGTTTCATGCCCATTAGTAGTGATGCCACCAACGAAGGGCTCAATTATTAGGAATGAAGGTTCAATCCAGATGGTTTCAATAGCCAGTCTCCACTACCAGTAAGCCACGACTCCCCCATCCCACACAGACCGAGACTAGCTGGAGAATGCCCCCGAGCATGAGCAGAGTCCCTCGCCATGGAGTAACTTTTGCCAAATTTCGCACGTCAGGGGCAGGGACGGGGAGAAAAAGGAGAGCAGGGCTTCCGAGGAGGGTTGTGCTCCAGCACCTCTCCCAGTGGAAGCGAGACAAGCGAGCTTCGCAGCGACGGGGCAGCGGATTCACCCCTCCCGGCGTTACGCAATGGCCCGGTCCCGGGAAACAAAAGGGCCCCCGTCAGTTCGCGCTCTCCTCGCCGTGCGCGGGCTGCCCGTCACCCGCTCACCTGCCTCACCCGCCACTAATTGCTCCGCGTGCCGCCCCTCCCAGCAGCTTCCTCGCCAGGCAGACACGCTGCCAGCCGCCCCCGCCGCACGGCGCGCAGCCAAGCAACCTGCTCGCGAGCCTCCCGCCCCCGGCGCAACCCCCGCACGCAGCGCCCGGGCGAGTGCGCGGGGCGCGGGCGCGGGCGCGGGCGAGGGCGAGGGCCGGCCCGCCCGCCGCGGA
>JAIXND010000621.1:14504314-14615340 GCA_023646645.1 Varanus salvator macromaculatus
CCCCGCCCGTGCCATGTGCTTCCCCTCCAGGCCCGCGAGCCGGCGGGCGCTCTCCCGACCCGCGGCAGCGGCAGCGGCAGGGGCAGGGGCAGCGGCCGGGCCGCCGCCGCCGCCGCCGCCACTGCAGTGAGGAGACTGGGACCAGCCGCGGCAGCGCCCCTCCAGCTGCCGCCGCAGCCGCAGCCTTCCACCTTCTCTCGGGCGCCCGAAAATAAATCTCCAACGGGAGCGAGCGAGCGAGCAAGTTGGTGTTGCTCCTCAAGGCACGGGGAGCAAAAGGCGCTCCGGCGGCGGGGTGGGGGGCAGCCACCGCGGGGGGTGGCGGCGACGGCTGGGCCAGAAACGGGGGGCTTCGCCCGCGCTGAGCAGGCGGCAGCGTCGGGCGAGCCGCGCGCGCCCTGGCCTGCCCGCTCCCACGTTATCGCCGTCCATGGCTCCGCAAGGTGCGTCATGGCTGCGCCGCGCCGCGCCGCGCTGCGGGCGAGCCTCTCTCCGGGAGCCCCGTCCTCCTCGGGTGCCCCCCACGCCGGCCCGTGGAGCCACGTCCGTGGGACCGGGAGGCTGCTGCGCCCGCCCGCCGGGCCTCCTCCCCGCGCGGCTCTCCGAGAAGCAGCGGCCGGTCCGCAGGCCCGGCGCAGCCCCCGCTCGGGGCCAGGCTGGGGCGGCCCCGCTCCGGGCGCAGGGCGCGGTCCCCGGCGCTGCCCGCGCCCCGCTCAGGTCCCGCGCTAGGCGCGGCGCCGGCTCCTTACTTGCCAATTTCCTCGTACAGCTGGTACTCGTCGGTGAAGCGGGTGCAGGTCACAGTCGTGGCCATCGCGGCTGCAGCGCTGCTCCGCAATGAGCCGCCCGGGCTCCGCTCCGCTTCGGCTCGGGCTGGCAGCGGGAAGGAGGGGCGGGCGGGCGGGGGAGGGGGCGAGGCGAGGCGAGGCGAGGCAGGCTCGGCTCGGCTCGGCTCGGGGGCGAGCGAGAGCGCGGCGAGCGACGCCCAGCAGCCCGCTACGGAACGCGGCCCCTGCAGCGCGAGCGAGCGAGCGAGCGAGCGGCGATCCCGGCGCTGGGCAGAGCCCGGGAGAGTCGCCAGGGGAGGGGCGCCGCCGCCGCCGCCGCCAGCCGCCTCGCGGGAGGGCGATCCAGCCCAGCGCGCACCCGCCGCCTCCGGACCACCGCGTCGCGGGCAGAGGCGCCTCGCCACCCTCGCCTCGCCGGCAGCGCGCTCCTCGCCTTCGGCGCCGGTGCGGAAGTGCGGAGTCCCGGACGGATCACGCCGCCCGCTCCCCAGCAGGCGGGCCGGAGACCGGGCTCGCTTCCCGCGGGGCTCGCGGGCCTGTCCCTCGCCCCCGGCGACTCCGCATGCGGTAGAGGCGCGCTCGAGCGCACGTGCGCCTCTCGCTCCGCTGCATCGGAACCGGCCGGCCCGCTTTCCTCGACAGAGCGCGGCTGGGCCTCCTGCAGCCCGGGCGGTCCGGCTCGGCTCCTTTGATCTGCATCCCCATCGCCCTGGGAATTGCCCGCGAGGGCTGCGCCTTACGGGAACTGCAGCCCGAAGTATCTGGAGCGCGCCAGCGGGGCGGTGGTACGCAACACGGACGCCTAGTCCCAAGCCCACCCTGTAGTTCGCTTAGTTCTAACCTCTCTTGCAGGGCTGTTGTTAAGATTGAAAAGTGGGGCAGGGAGGGGACGAAGTATGGTATCTGGAGCTGCTTCGAGGAAAGGTATAATAAAAGTGAATTAGCGATCCTGGTTTTATGAACTGTCGTAAACTGCCCAGAAAGTGTCCATTTGGAGGCAATATGGAAATAAAATGAATACTCTACACCTATTTCCACTGTTCGGTGCTTACACGGAGAGCCTACTGAGATGCAGAGCCACACTGAATTTAACAAGATTCTGCTTCAAAGTAACTAAGAGGTGAACAGAAGCTAATACTGGATCTTCAGGGAGATCTCCAGATGACTATCATGCCATGAGCAGTCCATTTCTGATTCCATATTAACTGACAGTAACAGAACATCACCAAACCCACTTTAGATTATACTACTGAGGTAAATAACCAGGAGTAGAAGTCTGTGCAAAAAGACAGCGATCTCCATGCAGTCCCATGCTCAAAACAAATTCCTTGGCTCAAAAATGTTTAATTCAACTTGTACATTCTTTGCATCAGACTCACACTTGATAAAGTTTTTAAAAGTCCATTAGTGTGACACATGCTTACTTCTACTACAAGAAGAGTGTTTACAACTGCTGTTTAGGTTTTCAGTTTTCTGCTCCTTAGTCCACCCACACCTTTTTCTTCCTTCTCGCAAGCCACATCAGGGACTTCTAGTACCCTCCTACATGTGATCATTGGTCCCATTTCCTACGTTAATGCTCACCAGAACAGACTTCAGCAAAATACTCTGAGATCCAAAATCTGTGTACCATACGAATATTTTCCCACCTACAAGGTAGAATTCCCATCTATTTATGCAGCAACTTTATTCAAAATTGCCAGGTTTACTAGTCACACACATTCGCAGACACAGACACACTTCTGGGGGCTGCTGGAAATACTTGTAAGAGATAAAAAAACATACTGAGTGGACCAGCTGTAATTGCCACTGTTCGCTGTTCCCTAACCTTCACAAATATATTGCTTGAAATAATTGCTTTCCCAAACCTACATTCTTGAATACAGAGTATTGGCAACGGGCAATTTTATACACACACAGTTTCAGAGGTTTAAGTCTTTATCTTAGATTCATTAATCAAATCACAACACCAGGGTTTGTTCCTCTTTTAAAATGTTAAATACTTCCAAGCTTACAGAACTGGAGAAAAAACATGAGAATATAGCTATGCTGTGTCGGCTCCACATAAACAACAAAAACTCTTTTTGTAGTTGCCAATCATTGCATATCTTGGAGAATGACTTGTACTTTTTAACACTGCCTGATCGTTCTGAAAACATTCCATTAGCTCTTGCTTTGTTAGCTAGCCAAGGTGTTTGTGCTCTGGAAATCTCTGGAGTTCAGCTATAGGAGCTATAGTTATCAGCTATAGGAGACTATGACGCTATGAGTGTTGGATGTGTCTGAATAGAGTGAGTGGTGATCTCAAATGGCTTACTCAGGTTTTCTAGTTCAGGTCTTTTAGGAGGCAGTCCTAAACCAGAACTACCAACTGCACTAATTCATCCATCACCCATTTACTGCAGTGAAGTTTTCCAAAATAATCTGCCATACGGGGCAAAAGCAAAGAGACAGGAAGGTTGGATTTCTCTAAGTCTTGAGACTCTTGTCTGTTTCCCATAGAATCTTGTATTCTACCAACAAACTCATTCTTCAAGTATCCATCTTTATGGAGCCAAAATGGCACCATCAACAAAGGGAAAGGATTGGCCATCCCCTCATTCCCTTGGAGGAAGTATCAAACGTTCGCAGAAGATTGGACAATGTTTTTATTTCCTTGCATTGCCAGTTAAAAGAGAATTTGAAGGTTTACAAGGGTAGCTTGCTCGTCCTCTGCTGGGCTTTACCAGGATGCCCCTGAATCCTGTCCAAGCCATAAAATGGGCATGTTCTCATTCAGTGGTGAAACTAGGGCTAGGCCTGGGTCCAAAGACTGGGAGTCTGTAGCCCAGGGCCACTCAAATGGTCACCCAGAGAGTGGCTGGTGCAGAGGACGAGGCAACCATCTTGGCATCACCACCTGGGCCAGCGTAGGCACGCCACGCCCCCTCCCCTGAGTGACACTGCATCGCTTCTTATTTAATAAAAAGAAAACCGTCTGTGGGAGGGCAGCCATGCAGGCACACAGCTACACATGCTAATTATTTTCCCTTTAAATACGTATCATCTCTTTCTGCAACAAAATGGTGCTCATGGCCAAGGTACAGCGTTTTGCATCAGAACAGCAGTCACACCACACCATTTTATTCCCGTAGTCTGGATGGTGCTATGATTTAAATGTTTGAATATTCTCAAGACTATTTTTTTTTAAATTAAGGTTGCTAAACAGGGATTTAGTTTGGTTTTTGCTCTGATGATTTATTTGCTTATTTAAAGCTTTTACATACTCTCCAACTACTAGCATCTCAGGACAGTCCTACAGTAAATTAGAGAGGCGAAAGCAGTTTTAAGGAACAGAGTGGCAATGATGGAAAAGATAAATGCTACTTGTGTGCCTCAAAATGTTAACTCCTACACCCAGGTCTGAAATTACCAAGATGCGCCTCTGTTTGCACTGTAAGACTGTAACTATTTAAAATTATGAAGGAAAATACATTGAGAAGCCAGGGAGAGCTTGGAACACACCAAGAAAAAGAATCCATATTGCAGTAAAGCACCCTCGGTGAAGCAGGGCCAGAGAGTGCCACTGTCCTTATAACTTCACATAGTGGATGAGTCGACTAGTAGAGAATTTGTTTTGCATGTAAAACATGGCAGGGTCACCTCTGACATTGCCAGCTACAAGGCCCAGGTGATGGGAAAGACCCCTAGCAGAGATGCTGTCATCTACAATAAGTACTACCAAACCGTCTGAACTTATAAATGCAGCCTCTAATGACCTTACGTGTAATCGGAGCCCTTATTGGTCCTACAGTTGAACTGCAGGAAGAGGCAGTCCTGCAGCCATCACTCCACACAAATTCTAGAAACCTAGAGAGTTTGTGACACGAGGGACCATTATGATGCATTGTCCATCACTCCAGTGTTGCCTCATTTTGCTTGGGAAGCTCGTGCTGGGGGGAATGGTGTATTTGTTCATTGCAATCGCAAGGAGGAAGTGAGGGGAGAAAAAGAATTGTGCAATGAGGTAGCTAAGCTAAAGGTTCTGATGTCTGGTGATGCCTGCTGATGCAGCCCCTTGCTTGGCTCAAAGGTGACATTGTCTAAGAGACAGAGAAGCATTGAATTGTGAGTTTAATGTCACTGTGTTCAATTAAACTGCCAAGGTGCCATCAAAGGAAGTTGTTTGAACTTATCCTTTTGGATGTCAGCTGAGCAGCACAAAGCAGGAGGGACAGAATGGAGCCAAGAGAGATGCAAAATCTCTCCATGTAGCAGAAGACAGCACCTTCCAAGCCAGAGCAAACACAGTCCCACGGCATCCCTGCCCATGACTGCCTGGTGCTGCTGTTGCCATGGGCACCGTGGGCGATTGTGGGGGTTGTATGTTGCTGACAGATATTTTTGTTCTAACTAACCAGAAAGGAATGATCATCAGTTGGGTTTCTGGGAGATAACACTGCACAGCTGGGTATAACCAGACTAGCACAAGGCTTTACATGCGTACCAATCCACTCCACGTCTTTTCCAGAAGAGGAGGGTGTAGAAATCAGTGGAAATAGTGCAGTGTTCTCTCAGGTCAGTCAAAGGACTTCCTTTTCTAACTAATGCCACCTGCCCCCTCCCCCCAGCTCTTGTTGTTTTGGTAAAACCACAGTCCCATGGACTCAAAAAGTCTTTTCACCTGCCCCGATATCCTCACGCTGCTTTGGCAAACATACACGTTGAGACATTTATCTCTAGAGAGCTGGTCAACTTTCTGATTTCCAACACGTAATCTGCTCTCTAAAGGAGCACCTTACTCTTCCTATTCCTTCCTTTTCTACAGGGAACTTCAGAACAGGGTCTTCAAGGAGTTCAAGATAAAAGAGATCCTGAAGCAGGTCCTTTGTGGCGATTGCATCAACGTGAAATTCCCCAAGGAGAATGAGAGTCAGACCAGACCATTGTCCAGCCAGCCCAGGACAGTCTAGTCTGACTGGCAGCTGCCCTCCGAGGTCTGAAGCAAAGAACAAGTCAAGCTCGCAGGCAATTTATGTTTATTTTAACACCTCAGGCTTTCTAGTACTTTCTGCATGCAAATCAGATAGGTGCTCTACTATACTCCTAGACATTTAGCAGGCTTTTGTCATTGTCCCAGGCTGAGATGGAAGTTATATATATGAACTTGAACAATGAATTGTTCGGTCTGGCAGTATGGAATCTGTGGGTCTGCAGATGTAATTGGGACTCTTCCTCCCATTGGCCCCAGCCAGTGCAGGCAGAGGGTAGGGATGCTGGAAGGTGTGGCCCTCCAGATGTTGCTGGACTACAATTTCCTTATTCTTGGTTTTGTCTCTGCATTAAAAAATATTTGGTGGTTTTATCAGTTTTTAAATCAGTCTAGCTGGATTTATTTTGCTTCTTGTAAACTGCTTTGAGTGTTATGCTGCAGGAAGGAATTGTATAAAATATTAATATAAAAGTGAAATAATGGAGGATGCATTCCCAGGATCATGAGGTAATTATCTAATGATTTCTACTTTGACAACCGCTTCTATTTTAAATACTATCACTTTCTCACCACCCATACCCACCATTCACAAGTCTCTCTTCTTATTCTAAAGCCAAATTTAATGGACAGTTATCCCTACACAACGGTATCCACAGCATTCCTGATATTCTGTATGATCCCTTCACCCATAGCTGAGTCAGAAGCTTCCTTGCCAGCAGCTGCAGCTTTGCCTTTCAGCTCACTTGAACTTCCCCCTTGAATATGGAAACAAATCAGGGCTAAAAATGAAATTAGGGCTAACTGGTTAATTGCCCCTAGGTTTTGCAGGACTCATTACACACCTGCAGATAAAGGCTTCTCATAACCCTCTGAAAAATCCAGAACTGCCCTCACATAACAGGCCCACCATTGTATAAAGAGCCACAAAAATGCCATAACTATTCTATAATACACATCTTCTCTAAAAGTCTAAGAGTACTCATAAAACACTGTGTAAGAAAGCTGGGGATCACTAACAGAATTCTCAGCAAATTTGCCAAGGTTTTTTGAAGAGATTATGACAATAAACGGACTCAGACTGTAACGTATATATGCCACTAATGCCCAGGGATTTTCTTGCACCAGTTGGAATACTATGCACATAGTACAAGTAATCACAGTCTCGTGTGTGTATTTACTGGCATTTACTGGCACATGTCCTGCTCCATTTCATTGCTGCTTGGATGGTGATCTGTTGTGCATTTTCAGTATTGATCTATGTTGATGCTTTTGTGCCAATGAGCCATGGCTAATGCAATCAGGAACGCTATCTACTATCATGAAAAAGTATAGATTATAGAGATCTCAAAAGCTACTTTTCCAAAAGCAACTGGGTGTTGTTTTTTTTTAAATCGGGATGTTAAAATGTTTGAACACTTTACAGTTTCCAACATCAAGGGGAAGGGGAGAATAAGTAATTATTTCTTAAACATCTAACTCTTTGAAGTTATGTTTGTGACTATTGAGTTTAAGAAAGGGCAAAATATGGTGTTTGGATTTCCTCTTTCATACCAGAACTTAGGATCATCCAATAAGACTATACGGTGGGAGGGACAGGATAGATTAAAAAAATATTTATGAAACACATGGTCAACCTATGGGATTCTCCACCATGATATGCAGTGATTAGACATCAACTTGGATGGGTTTAAAAGGGGCAAATTCATGGAGAATACTGTATCAATGGCAGAGAGCTATATATTATTTCCAGAATCAGAGGAAGCATGTTTTGAAATGCTGGCTGCTGAAGAACAAGAGTGGAATATCTTTTCTGTCCTCATATTCTGCTTTCAGAGCATCTTCTTGGCCAATGTGGGAAATAATTTTATCAGTCTTTGATCTGATCCAGCAAGGCTTTTTATATGTAAGGTTTGCAGGAATTCCAAAATATTTAGAAAAACAAGAAGCCCTAATGGGGAGGACCCCAAAGCAGCCCACTGAAGACTAAGCATGCTCAATGGAGAAACCCAGGTAGTAATGGAACGGAACAGGATGTGTTCAATGGGAGCACTCACTGAAACGTTTTGTTGCAAGTCCCACTTTTAAAGCACTGCATAAAGAAAATCAACGTACTGTAGCTACCTCCCCCCGAAGTGATTTAGGATAAAAGATTTTGATATTATGCAGAAATAGTGACTGGCAACCTGAGTGCACTAGCACTAGGAGCATTCCACTGACTACTCGGGAATAATTAGCTACATCCTCACACAGCCAAGGAATTACCTTCATTAAGTGGATCAGGAGCCTATACCTGGGACATGATAAAGAAAAGAGAAAAGCATCCAGTGTGGACCTTCGAAGTCTACCCTGTGCTGTTCAAGGGATAAGGGGCACACAAGGGCTTGGCTTGCTGAGGTAATGCCATGCCTCCCACATTAAATTACTTGCCAATCAAGAATGTGAAGCATTATAACCCTGGCCCGTATGTGGCTTGAAAATGAAAGATTTATCCCACTAAACTTTTCAAGCACATCAGCTGCTTAAATATCAAGCACAATTCACAGTGAACATGTGCTGCAAACTATACTCCACGTGTCCAGGAAGTATTTGTGACTGCCTCCAAATTGAACATGCAGCCTTAGTAAACAAGGAGGAAAGGGCATGCTGGTCTCGCTTAAGATTTCCAGGAAAAACCATACTTGTAAAAGGGGAAGGGCAGGACAACATGCACCCAAAAGGCACTTCTTAATCTCTTGCTTATTTTATCACTGGGACTAGACAGCAGAATGGAGAGGACACATTGATGCTGCAAGCGCAGGCTCATGCTACCTTCCCCTGGCAGCCACTTTCTCCACTGCTCCGGGCAGGTCACGTGTTCTGCCAGGTTCAAACTAAGGCATCTCCAGCTTCAAGGATCAGGTAGCAGGTGAAGAAATTCTCTCCACCCCAGGCCCTGGCAACTGGTTGCCACTCAGGAGAGAAAATATTGTACTCAAAGCAGCAATGTACAAACCAAAGTACGACGTGCAGTGTAAGGCAGTTTTGTATCATCAAACCTCATGTATAGATTCTCTTACAGCTGGGAGGGAGGGCAACTGATAGATGAATTCAACTTCCTTGGTTCATCCTTAAGCATTTTCAGGCACTCTGTTAAAGAGACTTCTTTGAGCTTGACACTCTGCACAAGCTTAACAAATGCTGGTCCGGTGGTCAAAGATCTAACACTTTTTTTTCCTCAGAGTACCAGAGAAAGAACACTAAGCCATATCGGCAGAGAGCGGAAAGCTATGCCAGCACAAAATATAGAAAAAGGTTCCTTTTCATTAAGATTCAGACAGAGGCACAAATGCATGCATACAGGCACACACACCGGCTTAGAGAAAACTCGTTTATTGCAAGCAGGTAGAGAGTCTGTGCCACAACAGAACTGCCAGGTCCACAGTCCCTTAGTTCAGCTCAAACAAGGCCAACACTGTCCTGCTTTGTATGCAAATTGTAACTTATAGCTCTAGACAACCAGAAATAAACAAAATGCTGACATCAAAAGTGAGCAGCCTTTTTCCATGCATGAGAGGAAAGATACAACAGGAAATTAAAAAATTAACAGTCAGCTTACTCCAAACTTAAAACGATTGGTGGCCCACCATTTCATGGATCAATGGATCATAAGCATATTGAATGCTTGACAAACCCTCTTTCTACCCCTGCCCCGTTATTGCAGCAAAATAGCAGAACTGGGGAGTTTATGAAGTCCTTGACCATCACCATACAGATCAGGAAGGCTGTGTTCACCTGAAGGTAACAAAATGTGCAGACTTACCCTAGTTTTACTCTGTCCTGCTTAATGACAACGTTGCAGTTTCTGACCTCAACAGGAATAGAAAGCAAGCAGAGTCCTCAAAAGACACGGGCCGGCTGCATGTCCAGGAGGAAGCATTTCTAATTAGAAAATAATATGTGGAGATGTCTCCTACATGTGGAAAGCTGGCCAGCAATACAGTTTTACATCAGTGCAAAGCTTCACACACTGGCGGGGCACAATGCTTAGGCTGGAGATCAGGCACTGGAAGCAAGCTGCTTTTTTCACCACCTGTCCTTATCTTTGTCGGTCGACTTTAGTTGCCCATCTGGAGTGAGCAGATCTAACTTTTGTTTTGTTTTTCTAGGAGAAGGTATTTTGTGTGATAAACAACAGTCGGCTCTTTGGACATAAATCTGTCAAAAGGCAACAAGCCAACATCCCTCAGACATATGTAGGACAAAAATCAAATATCAAGTAGTCATTACAGTTTCCCAACCTACATCTGTAGGTTTCCCCACACATCCTTTGCCTCTCCTGTTTGGTATCAGGTATGGCTACAATTGGTATTCTGAGGAAAGGTTTAGTCATTTTCTTCTAGGCCCAATTTACCCAGTCTTGAACTGTTGTCTCCACTAAGATGTCCAAACAGAGCATAAAAGGTCGGACTGGACAAATCTCTTGGAGCTGGGTGCCTTAATTCCTAAAGCACAGCCCTAAACAAAGCCATCCATTTGGATCGTCCTACTTGAGATCTGTACTTGAGATCTGACAAAGGAGTCTTGGTGCTCCTATTCTAGCACTTTTCAAAGTCCACTGGAGCTGCGAGTGCTCCATTTCTGCAAGGGACAAAACCCAGGGAGTTGCTGCTGGATGCCTTCAAGCATGCTTCTAAGATCTATGGTTGCTTTCAATAATTTAAGGCTGCGGGAGGAGAAACAAATGCAGTGCACCAAAGGAGGGCTAATGTCTTGCCAAGTCTCACTATGCTCTTCACAGCGAGTGAGCTACCACTCACATTATTTTAGGCAAAACTGAAAACTCTTGCCTAGTTGATTGTAGGGGCTTCAGAAATAATAAATTATTTAACAATAAGAAGTGCTCAACCCCTTTACCACATACTTGTCTTCTTTTCAGGAAAGTTGTTAACTTCAAGGAGTCTATTCTAAAATACTTAAACATGGGTGGGTAGGATGTAGATCTCCAGGCATTTCATACTTCAACCCCCAGCATTCCAGACCATTGGTGGTGCTGGCAGGGGCTTCTGGAAGTTGAAATAAGGAACATTTGGTGATCTGCCTTCTGCTCATCCCTGCAATAGCAGAATCAAACACAGTCGTGTTGCCTGCATGGCATTCATGGCTGGCTGTCGAGGGGAAGCTGGTCTGCCCAGAAGGTGATGCTTGGGACATCTACTACCATTCTACTACTACCAAACATTCTAAAACCCATTCAAGAAAGTGTGAAAGTGATGTGACACACAAAATGATGCATGTGAATAACCACCATTATCTTGGCAGGGAGCAATCACATTGTCTGACATGTTTCTTTCTACTTTTATACCTAGAAAGTGACAGGATTACTAACTAAAAATGCAAAAATTTGCCAGAAATGAGAATAGCAAAGATTACCTGCTGATCCTTCTACAGCCAAGCTGAGTCAATCAAGTTCCTTGTCCTCTACTTAGGGATCAGATAATCAAGATCTACTTAGCAGTAGCTGACAAACAGAACTTCTGTTTCTAATGGCAGCAGATGCCAACTATGTTCAGGAGCAATACCACAGCCACCTTCTAAAGAAGAGCCCAGCACACTCTGCACATGCATGGACACATGGGCGCACATGCACCTGACTGGACTTCCTGCCCCACCCATCACATTACAGCTGAAAATTTGCCTGTTTCAGTGACTGCACTTCTGGCAATGCAGCTGCTACCCATGAAGCATGGGATGTGCAAGAAAGCACCTAACAGAATGGCCATTTGCTGCCAAAATGGTTGTTCCTCACAGGCATTCCACCTACTGGAAGGCCACAGCACTGTCTCTTCTGAAACAAATTGCTGGACTTTTTGAGCTAGGACGTTTCCCAAAATTCACCCTATGAAGACCCTCCTCTTCACAGCCACCCTTGAGTGAAGCACAGGCAACATCTGTGTTGGGTCACTCTAGTGCTCTAGGAAGAGAAGACAGGCAGGTAATCATATTCTTTAAAAAGGAAAGCAAGTAGGTGTGAAAGAGATGAGCTACTTCCCCTTTCTATGAAACTGATCCAAGCTAAACATACAAACACCAACCAGATAACACAATGCACTTTGTTCCTGGCCACAGGCTGATTCAACATCTGTGTATGCTAGTATTTTACTCAAGCGGGATCCAAAATGATGCAAATGACAGCTTAATACAAGCTAATATTTGATAAAAGGCTAGCAAGCTTTCCACTCCTTTTGTGGAACCTAAATACTTACCACGTTCTCAATACAACTGAGGCAATGAAGAAATCATCCGAACCAATTTGGATCCTGAGTGTCTTTCTTGGCTTTGCACCTCCCCAAATAGTAAGTCCACCCTGTTTTCTAATGGGTGAGCAATCAGCTGTGTGTTACACCTTGCCTGGAAGAGGGTGACAAAGGGGCAGAGGAGGAAAGTACCAGATACTCTTTACTGCACTGGATTTTCAAATGCCAAGCAGGTATCACAAGTCAAGGGCCTTTATTAATCCTGTGCCCGATTTTTGGTAATTAATAGCAGTAATGAGAAAATTCAACCAAGTGCTGAAGAGTGCAGAATGAAGTCCCCCTCCTCAATGAAAATGAATCCCAGGTTCCCTGATGGACACTACTGCCCCTTCGGCCAGTTATGTATGTTATGATTCTATAGGGGATAGCGAGTTGCTGACAGTGTTACACCAGTGTTATTATAGACGATGATTCCCTTTTCATCAGAGAACACTGTAGATAAAGCTTTCTGCTCTCGGAGGGCCCATTCAGCAGTTATGAACACACCTAAAGAGTCTTCCATTTTGACAGGGTTAGAAAAGACTTCCCCAACCTGGTGTTTCCTAAATGTTGGGCTACAACTATCTTAATCTTCTAGGTTGAGGAAAGCGACGTGAAGCTGCTCCAGAACCACTGTCTGTTAATTTTTAATGGCCACCAGACAAGTACCTATTATTAAATCTGACACAGCTATCTTCCCAATCAGTTTGTTGTGACCAGGTTTCTTATTTGTGCTAGGATAAAAGTTATGGAGCTACCACAACAACAGGGATAAGATCTATACTTGCTAAGAGGTTCTAACATGCCTTGCCAAAGTAGGAAGAGGGAACATAACAAGTGCAACGATCTTTGTTTCCTCAAAAGTATCTCTCCCTACCTTTGGTGTGAGATTGTCAGCTGAAATTAAAATATGCAAAAACAGGATCCTTCAAATAGTACATTGAGAGTTGATTCAGACAACCAGTTAATATAGTAAGGCCACCATTCTCCTAACCCCGCCCTTTTGGCATCATGACACTTCCTTTGAAGAACTGGACAAGAATCAAGAATAAAACCTGCTTTCTCTTGGAAGACACACATGGTCTATCTGGAACCAGGCAAAGTTGAATGACGCCCTCACTCTTTGCCTCCTATATATTACAGGATTCAAATAAGGAGTCCAGAAGATTGCCCTACATTAGCTTTATCACCTTAAGCACTACCATCAGCTCAGTTTACTTGAAACCACATTGATTGTATGCACTTAAGAGTCAAACTAGTTCATAAGAGATATATGGGACTGTATTATTTTTTAAATAGCGGCTATGCAAGAAGTCAGCCAGATCTGCAAGGAAGAGAGAGAAAAGCAGTTATGGAAGTGGGGGGACAAAATACCCTCAAGCTATAACTGGTATCAGCCGCTTTCCTTTTTGTGCAAATAGCAGTTTTGGAGCCGAAGGCAGGATCTTTCAGGAACTGCATGTATATATAAGCATAAACCCCTTGCTCCATGGTCACTACTGCCTCTCCTGTTTGCTCTTCCTTGCTTTCTTTTCTTTTCTTTTCTTTTTTTTAAAATAGATACACATAACATGCAGTCAAACATTTTATATTTCATTGGGAGGATGAAAAAGGATACCCAAGTTTAGAAACTTAATGGCAAGGACATTTGGACAAAAGCAAGAACAAGGTAAGCCTTGTAAGCAAACTGCAGCTTTGTGAACACCAAGTCACCCATTCACAGAAAGCAGGATGGGGACCACCTGGTTTCTTTTTCTTTTTATGCCATCCCTGGACTTCACAGACCACCCCAACTATATAGCTATCAAGTGTCACCTTCTGTTTAGCTCTTTTTCAGATAATTTGATGAAGCCTTGCAACATTTCCATCCCCCTGGCAGGGCCTCAAAGACCAGCCTAACATTTTGGATACCACTGAAATGACAATGATTGCAGATTGTCAATGTTTAGAGAAGGCTATACTGCCCAGTGGCATTAGGAGTTTGGGTTTCCTAAAACTGGAAGGGGTTGGTATAAGAGAAGCGGAAGGCAGCTTTAAATAAGCAACAGAGAAGTTGCCATAATTTTTCCGAACTGCAAACTGCATCTATATCTGAAAAAAAGGGGTAGGGGTGGGGGAGGATAGAAAACTGCCTTCAAGCAATCTTCTCCCGACCAATAGCAAATGAATCCATTAACAAGAGAGAAGAGGAAATGCTACCAGCAGCTGCTGGTTGCCGTGGCGACACAGTACGTAATGCTGCTTTCACTAGGTTTCCCCCACATACATATCAAATGCACCAACCTGGTGATGGAGAGAGGAGGACTCACCCACACTGACATCTCAGCTCCCTCTCTGCCCCCCTCCCCAAAACCAAGCCCACACTCTGGTCATTTTAACATCTGTCGTTTTACACATATGCCCAGGTAACAGTGCAGGATCAAAAGAGCTCCTTGAAGTCACGCGACGGCGACGGCAGCAGGAGGGGCCTGGCAGTGCCATCAGTTCATCCTTTCTGCCAGGCAGTAGGCAAGTCTCCTCCTCAGTGCCATCATCAAAAGTGCACGGCCCCAGGAGAGATGTTGAACATGGAGGGATCAAACTTCTGGCCTCGGAATGGGGAGCCTTCAGCATCCCAGCCCTTCTTGAGCATCTCATGGACTTTCTGTAATTGCAACACAGTTATGTTTAGGTCATGCAATATACAGAGACCAGCTAACCAGATTAATCCTGACTTGGGTTGGTGCACTGATTGCCTGTCTGCTGATCATGGCTTCTCTTAATCTTGACTACAGATCTTGAACAGCTTCATCAGCCATAGTTTGGAAGAGGTTTCTTTCAAAGAATCCATGTTTACAATGCATAGCGTTTGGAAAACCAAAATGGAGAATGCTTCTGAACTATTCCTTCTGGACATCCCAAGAGGAGGAGAGGAAAAGCAAAAAGGCATATATGCAGCAGCATGTGTGTGCTGAGGCCAGACTTGTCCCCATCGTGATACATCATGGCGGCTGTGATAAACCATGAGCTATAATGATATCTGAATGCAGTCACTGTAGAAGTAGCAGCTTACCTTTTTATTGTATCCTAATAAAGGTAGGCGTGAAAGCCGTTGGCTCTCCAGGCCTTGCAGCGGTCAAATTGATCCACACAGCAAAGCCACAAGCTTGAAGAACTGTTTGGTGGGGGTTTTTTTGCTTACTTAATGCCTTTAAACATGGATTTTTTTTAAAAAGTGTACCCATTACTCTATTTCCATTTCTTTGCTTCTTCCTAATTTTCTAACTGTAATTTTCTCACTCTGGCATTCCAGGTTAAAAACAAAAAAGGACAACAGTTCACACTTATTAAAAACAACAACAAAACCTCTGGCATGGTTAAATTATTATACTTGATTAATTTCACTACTTCACTATTACAGTTAACTAATGTATTTGTCTAATTAGCATAAGTATGAAAAATGCTGACTGAAGTATTTTTCATTCCCACAAAAACATTGGACAATAAAATGTTGTTCTAATAAGGTGAATGCTTTAATAATATATTTGATTATTTGTCTGCTACTTTACTTACCTCTTCCCCTCCTCCTCTGGGAATCAAGCACCTTCTGTCTAGGTCTGACAAGCACAGCTGTGGTATTTTTCAGTACCATCTCAGTAGTGGGTTAAAGGATACCTGGCCATCTTTCTTTTCTTTCCCCTGAATTTCTCAGATCAGGGTGACTTAGCAGGCGTGGTACCTTTAAGTGTGCTACTGGAAGTGATCAAAAATAGCAGCAACCAGTGCACTTTAAATGCACTGGAGCGCCAAGCATATTCCTTGCCAAACCAGTTGCTTGTACCTTGTTTGTGGGTACAAGCAATACAGAGGAACATTCATGCCAGGTAGCAATAGAAAGTGTGCATCAAGACAATTGTGTGCTGCAGATTATACCAAAGAAGCAAACAAAAAACTAGCAGGACTTACTATCTAGTGAAGAATTAATTATGATACAGCTGGACTTCAGGTTTGCAGGATATATTTTGTTTTTATTGGAAACCTGAGGTCTACCACCCAGAGACAGGTACAAAATATGGGCAGGATGCAGAACCAGATTCAAAACAGAAACCCAGGGCCTGAAGCTGTTACCTACTGCACTGCGGTGGCCAGCATATATAAGTACAAATCTACAACTGAATTACTATAGATCAGGGATTCTAACAGAAAACGCTAAAATTGGTTAGCAGAGCTTCATAGGTAACTAATTAATGCTCAAATTTTATAGGTGAGGAGCATAGAGACTGAGATAAGCAATTAGCACATGAGCAGACTTTAAACAAAATCAAGCAACCTGGAAAGCATGGAGAAGGACTTAAGTCTCTTGAGTCTCAAGGGTGTCCACTTTGGACTTCACAGTGATGTAGGAGAAAACAGTTAAGTGTTTCGAAAGAACCTATTCCTACAAGAACCTCCTTGATTGCTGGAGGTCGGTGCAATGAATGTTTGCTGCACATGCTGGCTTCTTCAGAGAACAAACTCTCTTTGGCAATTAATATAGTGTTCTCTGTTGCCAACCTGGGTTGCCAACCTGTGTTTAACATACACCTGTTTTGGAAACTTAGTTGACATAGAGGGGTGGGGTTATATTAAGCAGGCATTTACATTTTGAGTATAACGGATACAAATTTGGTTGGAATTATTCTTCATAATGTTAAAATAAAACTGATTTATTCTGCATTTTTACCTGGATGTTTTAATGTAATTTTTCTTGATTTTCAAACTACTGGCCTCTGCTTTCTGAATTAGTTGAGCTGAAAAGAATATCAATGCTCAAATACAACAGAATGTCTTGTTAAACAGATGTAAATATAACAAATGCTAAGATCAACTGATTTACTCTGAATAGAGGCTTAAGGTTAGTAGTGTCACAGCCCAAATGAGAACACATTCAAGAGTGGGAATGTAAAACGTGATTTGTCCAGAAGTGGATACTTTCCATATAGCTTGCAGCTCTTTTGCTATGAGCAGAGCTTTACCGGAAATAGCCTGCATGCCCAAGATTATGACAATAAATATCAGTTGGCTACTGTTATAACACACCAGAAGCACCACTGCAACTGCCTCAGAAAAGTTACCCATTAAGATGTTGAGCAAGTACATGTCATGTGGAATGCTAAAAATAGGATGCAAGAATCAAGCTTGCAAATGAATTAGTTTCTGCAGAAGCTAATTTTATTTTGGTTTAGAGGGAAAAACATTCCTCATAAAGCTAGTAATCTGAAAAAGATTCTTACTTGTGGCCACCCCCAGTAAGAAGAGGCAGCAGTTGGATAAGTGGGCATTGATAAGTTTGATTTAATTAGTTCTACAAAATTCAAGCCACATTTAGGATATTTGCTCTTGTATGCCCATGAATATAGTTTTTCTGGAGCTGAATTAAAGGATCCCAAAACCTGCATTGTGCAAGTAGTAATTAGGACTTTTGCCTACTAATCTCCCCACCCCATATTTACCCATCTGCCTCACACTTCCCTAAGCAGTCAAGAATGAAACTGGGAAATGCCTTTAAGGATCAAAGCACCAGATTTCATTTAAGCCTAGCAATTGCTCTTACAGAAGGGAACAACCAAAGTGTTCCTGTTATCCAACAGTTCATATTGCTATTGCTCAACATGAAGCACATTTTTAAAAGAACCAAGAAACTGTACAGTCAGCAAGCCAACTTATTACCAGAACGCAGCACAGTACAGTGGGTTTTAGGACACATACCATCTCGTGGCTTTGTGGCTTGCCCTGCAGCTTCTGATGGTAGTCAAAAGATAGTCTGTCAAGTACAGCATGCTCTTCTTCATCCACTGTTGCCATAGATCGCTCCTTATTGATTTTATCAATGTCAATCTGCTCTTCTCCTTCTAAAATGGCACTCCACCAGTATTCGCCTACCTTGCTCAGGTTAATCTAGGAAGAAGACAGACGCAGCATTAGCTCAGAGCCAGACAACCAGTAGCAGCCTGACCTGCTCAGAGAAGGATGGCAGAAGGTGGTCTTGCAGGTAGCCTGGTATCAAGTCATATAACACGGTTGAAGCCATAAATAAATCGACGTTAGTATCACTATCCCTCCTGTTCTAGTTTGTATTATGCTATCTAGGCTACATTTATCGTGCACATACTTGTTAATTTCCTAAACTTTTGACCACCGAACCTATTTCCTTATTGGTCGTGGCCAGTCTGAAAGTAAACACAATCTCAAGGCAAGTTTTTCATGTCATTTCTGCCCAAAGATTAGCTGGTGGACAGACCACTTCAGAAATGTTTCTTTTACTATATAAACCAGGGCCCTAATTTCAATTGCCCTCACAGAGGAAGAGAATGAGAAGGAAGGTGGCTTTGTCCATTTTGTCTCCACCCATTTCCATGTTCAGCTCTGCTCACCACCAGCATGCAGTCCCAAGAGATTATCTCTAGGGGAATGTGATCAACAGAAAAGGATCTGCCTGCTGCTAATATCATCAGACCAATATAATTTTTAAAAGTACATTCCTCATTAGAAGATGCCAGGATCATTCAACAGTCTGGTAAAATGGCAGGGATATTTCATAGAAATAGAATCATAAAATAGTAGAGTTGGAAGGGGTCATGAAGGCCATCGAGTCCAACTCCCTGCTGTTGCAGGACACCAAGTTACACCATCCCACTCAGATGGCTGTCCAGTTTCTTCTTGAATGTCTCTAATGTGGGAGAGCCCAACATCTCTCTAGGCAGTTGGTTCCACTGTCGTATTGCTCTGACAGTGAGGAAGCTTCTCCTGATGTCCAGCCTGAATCTGGGTTGTTTTAGCTTGACTTGATTATTCCGTGTCCTACACTCTGGCATCAGCAAGAAGAGATCTTGACCTTCCTCTTTATGGCAGTCTTTGAGGTATTTACAGAGGGATATCATGTCCCCCCTCAATCATCTCTTCTCAAGGCTGAACATGGCCAGCTCCGTCAGTCTCTCCTCAGAGAGCAGTGTTTTCAAACCCTGGATCATTTGTGTTGTCCTCTTCAGGACACTTTCTAATTTTCCTGTATCTTTCTTAAATCTTGGTGCCCAGACCTGGACACAGCATTCCAGATGAGGTCTGACTAGTGAGGAGTATAGAGGAACTACTACTTCTTGTGATTTGGAAGCAATACTTCTGTTGATGCATCCCAAAATTGCATTTGCCATTTGGCGGCTGCATCACATTGTTGGCTCATGTTTAGCCTATTGTCCATGATTACTCCAAGATCTTTTTCTTGTCCAGTTCTGTTGAACCACATATTCCCCATCTTGTATCGATGCATTTGGTTTCTTTTTCCTGTGTGGGGAACTTGTCCTTATTGAATCTCATTCTGTTGCTTTCAGCCCAGTGTTCAAGTTTATCAAGATTGCCCTGAATCTTTATCCTGTCTTTCAGGGTGTTTGCTATTCCACCCAGTATTGTATCATCTGCAAATCTGATTATCTTTCCTTGTACTTCCTCATCTAAATCATTGATAAAGATGTTGAAGAGCACTGGGCCCGGGACTGAACCCTGTGGCACCTCACTAGTTACCTCCATCCAATTTGAGAATATGCCATTGTGTCTGATTTAGCAGCCAATTTTGGATCCACCCAATAGTTTTTCCATCTAGTCCAGTTTTTGCTAATTTGCTTATCAGAATGTTGTGTGGCACTATGTCGAAAGCTTTGCTAAAGTCTAGGTAGATTATGTCCACAGTGTTCCCTTTGTCCATTTGGGAGGTTACCCAGTCAAAAAAGGAGATTAAATTAGTCTGACAGGATTTATTTTTGATAAATCCATGCTGGCTTCTGTTAATCACTGTATTTTCTTCAAGATGCTTGCAGATGGATTTTTTAATAATTTGCTCCAGAATTTTTTCAGGGATTAATGCCAGACTAACTGGTCTATAGTACCCAGGTTCGTCTTTTTTCCCCCTTTTGAAGATAGGGGTAACATTAGCCCTTCTCCAGTCATCTGGCACTTCTCCTGTTTTCCAAGATTTATTGAAGATAATAGCCAGTGGTTCTGAGAGTTCCTCCATTAGCTCTTTTATGACTCTGGGATGGAGTTCAAAAGTAGACTCCTTTGATGGGATCCAGTTTTAAAAGAGATTTAGGTATGCAGAGTGCAGCCAAGCCCAGCTCCTGCATTTTACATTGGAGTAAGTGCAATTCATTCCATGGGCATCACACACAGGTGGGCATAATATAAATGGATGTAACACGGGGGCCTTAGGAAAACCTGCTGAAAGAGATGCTAACTACCAGTTGTTTGGCATATGGATTAGCATCAGATTTACATGCCTCTGCCACAGCAGACCAAGGTATTTGTCGCATGTTGTCGTACTAGTGCTGAATACCTGAAACTTCCAGAAGGAGGCACAGCAAGCTTACACAATGAAAAGTGTCCAAAAGAACATGTTACAACATCCACAGACACTGCCAATCCTCATATGTCCCCACCCAAAAAACCTCCCAGAAAGAAGTTTTATTCATTTGATTACAACGCACGTAACTGTGGGAGTGATTTCCCACCCTATCTGTAGGGTCAGTGCGAACAACTGTGAGATCAGCATAAACAATTATCACTAGCACGATGCCAGCATGCATCCTCTTGTCTCTGCTGGCAGAAGTGGGCAACTCCCAGGCTTCCATTTAAGTACTACATCCGAAACCAAAAATACTGAGCTTGAGGCCCTTGGTCCAATTAAATGCGCCCTGCATCCTCATTTCAAAAGCCTCCAGGCCTCTGGTAAGCACACTCTGCTCCTTTCCTGGCTGTCTATTGAGCAGGAAGCAGGAGGGGCAGAGAGGAGGTGGCAGCCTTGGAAGAAAGCGGAGAAAGGAGAAAAGGGGTCACATTTTTGCCCCTGGCTTTGCCCATTGCTGGTTTCAGCCCCTAAAGATCACTTACAAAGGAACATGGCCCTTAACAGATAAAAGAAAGCTCATCCTTGATACGGGGCATATATGGAACTTCAACTGTGGGCCAGTATAGAAACGATGAAGAGGAAGAGGAAGCAGCAGCACAAGAAGAAAAGCAGGGTTAAGTAGCCTTCTTTCCTTCATATTTTCATACTCCAACTCCTATTACCTCAGATATTTAACCATCTTGGTTGGGTCTAATAGGAGTTGTGATCCAAAGTATCTGGAAGGCACCAGATTGTCTATGCCAGTGCAGAAACCCTTGCAGGCCCAGCCCTCCATGTTTCCACAGCATTAACAACAAGCACACTACCTCAATAAACTGTACTAATCTTAACTTCCAGACAACGGTTGGGCACTTCAATCCAAGCGGCTTGATTGGTTCCCAGTGACATCATCCCCCATTCCATATGGCCCAGAAACTCAAGACTGTGATTAATTTGCATAGATAATATATAGCCATAAATTATGATGGCAGAAGGCCAAGCATTTCAACTATTATTGAGCTGCAAATGGACACAGCCAATTGGCTCTTGGCTCCAGTTGGTAACATAACCCACTTCTTACTTGGGTGACCTAATAAAACATATCGCAAACTGGGAAACGGTACAGAAAGGCATCCAGAGGTTTCAGCACTTTCTCTGTGAGGAAAGGTTAACATTTGCAGTTGTTTAGAATGCAAATGGCTAGAGAAACATAGCCAATCCGCAAAATGGTGAACAGTGTGGAAAAGTAATTTCTCCTTTCCTCATATTACTAGGGGTTACCCAATAAAGTGTAGATCGGGAAAGACAAAATGAAGTTCTTCACCAAACAGCCTGTAGCCAACTTAGAAGCGTCAAGCACTGCAGGATGCAGGGATGCCTACTTATAGATGGCTTTTCAAAAAGGATCAGGCAAATTAATTGATAATTGAGAAACATAAAACTAATAGCCACAGAAATGGAATAAAACTTCTATGTTCAGAGGAAGAACACCTCCAAGTATGCTGGCAATGCACAATGAAGTTGGGGCGTTGCTGTTGCAACGAAAACCTTCCAGGCTCCCAAAAGGCATTTCTCAGGCCACCTGCTGGGCTAGAACTGTTGGCGCTATCTAGCAGTGCAGCTCGAAGAGACAAGAAGAGATGAAAAGAGAACCTTGCCTAAGAAATTATTACGATCTCAGCTCATGCATAGTGCTGGAATGGTTTGCACAAAGAGCAGGACTTCACATTTCAGTAACCTAGAAAGAAACTAAATTCCACCAAGTTTCATCTAAAGTACAAAGGAGTAGGAGGGAATGTAGATAAAACAGGTTACACATTTAGCTGCCACCTCTGCTTGATCGGGTCACATGGCTTGTGTACACCTAGGGATAAAGGACTCTGTTCCATGACAGAAAGAAACTGTCTTTGGAAGTAGTCAGCAAGAAAAGAAAACTGCTCTTTGAAAGGCTGCTGGAAGGAAAACAAAAAGTCACAAATTCCATATGCTTGCAATGAAAAGGTTAAAAAAAGGTGCACATATTTGTATTACTTAAACAACTTGTTTGTTAAAAGAGAGAGAGAGTACAAGAGCATTTACACCTGGCCATGATAGGGTGCTCGGTTCTCCAAACATGGAGCACTGAGTGTAGAGTGTTTTACTTTGGAGGAACAAGCCATAGAGAGAACCCAGGGCTTGCTGTAGGGTTGTTCTTGCCCAGAATGGATTGTTGTGCAGCCTAAATCCAGGAGAAAGAGTTTACTGAGTATTACAGTGATCAGCTACACAACCACTTGGCAAGTGTGGCAATGTGCGTGCCACTCTTCTCACCCACCATCTTGCTTACCAAACTCTGTCTAGCAACAAATTGTGCTGTGACAGCTTGTGCCCCCTCTCCTTCCCCAGCAGCCAACCCCCCACCTTCATGGTCTTTTGCCGCACCCCTTCTCAGAAAGGCAGGTTACCTTACCTGCAACTGTCATTCTTCGAGTGGTCATCTGTGCATTCACATGTATGGGCTCCTTGCACATGTGTGGAGCGGTTTTCAGGAAGATTTCAAAGCTGATGAATTAATATTTGGCAGAAGCCAGGCCCCAAACAGGGTTAGCATGAGGGTGGAGCTCCCACCGAGACCTCAGTCTGAAACTGAGATCGCCATCATGATTACATCTACGACACAGAAGCCCACATGTCAATGAGAGACACCATAGGGGTTGGCGGTGGGTATGTGTGAATGTATGGCATTGGTGCCGAAGTAGGAACTGGTTCCACATCCCAAGGAGGATTCATTAAGCAGGGCTCTGAAAGTGGCGCTTCCATTTTTTCTCTGATTTGTCAAGTCCAGATATTTGTCCTGCTTTGTTATTTCATCATGGTATGTTTCCTTTTCTCCTTGCATTTTTTTTTTTAAGGAGAATTACAGGAGTCTGTTTTTTTCACAGGCTGAGTCAGAGCCTTTAAGACAGATTTTGAAGCCACCAGAGCAGCAGGGGCGCATTGTGGGTAAGGTTTTACTGACCGATTTTCTCATGCATTGCTGCAACAGCTCTGTCCCAGAGCTCTTTTTCCAGGCGTCCCTCTCTATTCTTCCTGGCCTGATTAGTGAAGGCCTGGCATTGGGGACACGTGTCAACTTGGTGTCCTTTGCCCAGGCATAAGAGATATGATGATTGTCAGTTGAGGGTATTTTCACACCGCACTTCATACACTTTTGGAAGGCTGGTCACTAAACCATCAAGAAGAGGTAAGCTTCAACAAAGTTGGAAATAGAGTTGAACAAGAGGATGATAGTAGATATATACATACTTGGGGGAAGTTGGAGGGGAGTGGGAAGGAATGCAGAAAGGATTTAAAAAAGAAGTTATGAGTGAGAAAAAGGATGGAAGGAAATCAAAAAGAGATTTAACAAGTAGAAAAGTTGAGGTAAAATATTTTTCTGAAGACAGCAAGAGAGGAGAAGTCTTGAGGCACAGTGATCGGCAGCCAAAAGCAAACTGACGAAGGGCAGGAGCCCAACCTATTTATACCAGGGACGGGGAGAGGTAGAGCTCCTGTCAAAACCGTTAAGCTAGGAGAATCTTCCCGAACATGGGCACTGCACAGGGGCAGCACCCATATGTGTGATGCACAGAGACCATGAAGAAGTAGTTCTTTCTAGCCCGTTAGTCAGCTGTGTGTAATTTACAGAAGTAATTTTTAAAGGAACTTGTTATCCTGCCAACTTTGAGTGTTCAGTGTGTTTTTCCTCACTCCGCACCCCAAAGCAAAGTTTTCAAAACAATTCCCTTAGAGAAGGACCTTATAACCAAAGTTACTTGTGCATTACTTTGACAGTGTAGATTGTCCAATCCATTACCATGGTGTCATGTGTTAAATTTATTTCCATTTCATCAATGGAAAGGGGTCTTTCCACTGGCCAGAGAGGCCCAGGAGGAAGCAGAGGGGGCGAGGCCAGCGGTCTCTGAGGCTTATTAGGCCATGCTCAGCGGAGCGTTGTCCTTTGTCTGTGTCCCTTAGCTGTGGCCCAGGCTGCCTGGGGACTCTCTTTCCTTAGGTCATTTTTGGGTTTTGTTTTTGTTTTTAAATAGACTGCTCTATTTTTCTTGTATTATTCTGTCTGTGAGGACTAGGAGAGAATAGTCAAGTAAGGGTAGTGTAGACAGACAAGACAGGAGAAGAAGGTAGGGCCTGCAAGAGGTGGCCTGTGTCAGGCCAAGAGACTGCCATGGCGCGAGCCACAGGTGTTGCTGTCAAATGGGACGCCTGTTCCATGTTTTTCCATCTCTCAGGAACAGCAGGGATGCATTTGCCCTAGGTGCAAGCCGGTGTCCTCCTGCAGGAGAAGGTGAGCGGTCTGGAGGATGCCCTCGCCTCCATCCGGGGGATAACAAAGCGAATGATTTCTGGACATAGCCGAAAGAGCTCTCCAGGCCAACCCGAAGCAGCCCCCTTCTGGGCAGAAGAATGAGAGAAGGGCTGAGTGGGAAACATCGAGGGAGACACGGAGGCATGTCACCCACAGGAGGAGGAGGCCTGCATGGACTCCTGCTGCTGACCTGGAGCTGGGAAACAGTTTTTCTTTGCTTGGGGAGACTGGAGCTGATGATGGCCTGGGGAACTGGCTTGATTGGGAGCTCCAGCCTGAGGCCAGATGTGGCCAGGGGGCCAAGGTCTTGCACTTGGTGCATAGGAATGGTGTCATAAGTACAGGTTGGGGGACAAGTGGCTGGAGAGCAGCACTTGTGAAAGGGATCTCAGGGTACTGGTTGACTGCAGGCTAAACAAGAGTCAGCATTGTGACAGGCAATCAAGAGAGTGAACGCCACCCTTGGTTGCATAGCCAGAAGTGTGGCTTCTAGATTGAGAGAGGTATTACTGCCACTCTATATGACTCTGGTGCACCCATAACTGGAGTATTGTATTCAACTCTGGGCTCCACATTACAGGAAGGATATAGCCATGTTGGAATTGGTGTAGCGTAGGACCACAAGGATGGTGGCCAGATTACAGGGAAAGCTGTATGAGGTGAAACTGGGGGAACCGGATCTTTTCAGAGGAGACTCTGAGGGGATCTGTTGGTGACATATAGGTAAGGGGGTGGTGTCATGTGAAGATGGCTAGAGATCTGTTTTCCTCTGTGGAGGAGGGCAGGATATGTTCTAATGGAGCAAAGCTCAAGGAACCAAGGTTCAATTTGCATTCCAGGAAGTACTTCCTGACAATTAGGACCCCTAGGGTATGGAATGGGCTTCCATGGGAAGTGATGAGGATGTTCAAGGATAGGCTGGACATGCACATTGTAGGCCCCTTCTGGCTCACTCTGTTTCTATGTTTCTATGTCTTTTTGGTGAAATCTTGCCACTCCAGCTTGGCCTTGCAGCTGAAGCTCTCATCTTACTATCACTAATGACCTTGACCAGGCATAGGAGCTGGGGTTTTAGCATCCATTCACCACGCTAGCAATAGCTTAACTAAAACCCCATTTCTTTGGCTAGAAGAGTCCACAGCATTTGCTCTGTGACTTGTGAAAGTGACTTGCTCGCCCTGCAGCACTGTGGTTCCCACTGCAGAGGTGGGTACCAAGCCCTTATCACCATTCTTCTGACAAAATCCCTATACAGAAGCATCCATGCAAAGCACCACAAGAGTCTGGTCATGATGCATCCCTTGCCCTTGGCAAGGCAAAGGAAACCAGAATGTTCAGGCATATTTTTGGAATGAGACTGAACATCATACATTCACAGAGCTCAGGATAAATCCAGAAGACCAAAAGAGTATAATTCTGTTTTTTTCTGGTTCTCCCCGCAGATGTTATTGTGGGGCTACTCTTGCACTACCTAATGGAACAAGGAGAAGTTGCATAGGCTGAAAAAAGTTTAAGTCAAACACAACACAAAGCAAGCACGCAGGCTTTTCACCTCACAGCATGCCTTTTTGTGACAATCTCATAAGTATCTTGGTTGGTCAAAGGAACAGAACCCTTGGTTATAACTGCTGAGCACAGTATCTTCTTGGCCCACCCTCAAACAGTCAGATACTTTATTTATTTGTTTGTTTGTTTGTTTGTTTGTTTGTTTGGAAATTTATAGGCCGCCCCTTGCCACAAGCTTGCCACAAGATACTGGTCCATGAAGAGCTGCCAGTCTCCAACCATGATTCCTCCTTTGTAACTCCAGGCATGTAAAGATGGAGTAAGCCCTATACTATTTATATTCTTTTCAGCGTCAGGTTAAAACCTTTTTATTTAATTGCTATTTTAAAAATTAATATTTTATTGTTAACAGTTGCTTTTTTGTTTTTGTTTTTATAGAATTTTATGGAATTTATTGTTTTATTGTCTTAATTGTACGTTTGTGAGCCGTCCCGAGATGCCGAGGCATGTGGTGACGGCATATAAAAGTTTTAAATAAATAAATAAATAAACTACATGGGCAATGACATGACCTATGTCAAAACTGCACAGCACTGCCACCTGCCCCTGCAGTCAATAAACTTTGAGGTGGTCCTGGATTCTAATTTGTAGCATACACATCTCCTTTGAAAGCTTAAATCTTCAAAAGCTCTGTAAAACTAAGTATCATAATGCCCTTATGCAATATATGCTGTGGCCACATTTGGAATATTGAATTTAGTTTACACCGTCCCATCTCAAAAATTGTGCATGTAGAGCCAAAAATGGAAAACCAAAACACCTCCTACTTCAATCCGCCCTTTCCTCAGATTCTTATTTTTCAGTTCATTGCCTACTCTGTACCCTTCCTTCACACATCTTTCATTTGGACTTCTTGTTCCCTAGCTTCTCTGTTTCCTGAATCTCTTCTTGCCTGCCCTACAAAGTGACTATTCTGTGACATAAAATCCTCCCAGCCAAACAGACAAGTTTCCTTTACCTCATGAATACAGAACTTCAAATATTATGACAGTTGTGTTCCCAGAGTAGCTGGCATGTTTCTGAACATTCCATGCCAATTTCCCGGGTCACGAGTTCATTTTACAGACAAGAGTTGAGCAGAGAACTTCCCAATTCACAGTTTAGCCATGGATACAGTTGCTTTTGCAACATTCTAAACTACAAAAAGATCTGGCAGGAAAAGAAAAAGATATGTGATGGAGGGGGCTTGAACACATGCACTCACATGTCTCTCATAGTTTAGTATTATGGTAAATGCAGATCTTAATGAAGACAGAGAGATGTATACTGACAAAGGAAGGAAAAATAGCATGCTGCAAGGTGAACAGCGGAGAAGCTGAGAAACTGAGAGCAGAAAGAACTGAGAAACTGAGAGCAGAAAGAACAGAAAGAATATGAATAGAGGACCAAGACAATGCTGAATAACTGTAGGTAATATCTCTGGACCATAAGGAAGGCCGAGCGCAAAAGGATTGAGGGCTTTGAGTTGTGGTGCTGGAGAAGACTCCTGCGAGTCCCTTGGACCGCAAGGCGATCAAACCGGTCAGTCCTAGAGGAGATCAACCCTGACTGCTCTTTAGAAGGCCAGATAGTGAAGATGAAACTCAAATACTTTGGCCACCTAATGAGGACTCCCTGGAGAAGAGTCTAATGCTGGGAACAATAGATGGCAAAAGGAGAAGGGGACGGCAGAGGATGAGGTGGCTGGATGGAGTCACTGAGGTGGTTGGTGTGAGCTTGAGTGGACTCCGGGGGATGGTGGAGGACAGGAGGGCCTGGAGGAATGTTGTCCATGGGGTCGCGATGGGTCGGACACGACTTCGCAACTAACAACAACAACATCTCAGCAGTGCCTTCTTCCACTAATAGAGTCTACTATTTTTCAAAATCCAGATTCTTTAAAAGCAAAGAAATGATAACTGACTCATGAAATGTGTTACTCTCACTATGCCTTTCTCGTACCCAGCCCTATGAGGTATACACTGCCAGCTGGCACATGTGCGGGTCAATTCCAAGTCTATATTAAAGTGCAATTTAAATGTATCCTGAAACTACTTTTTCCCTTTCCCTGGAAATTGCAAATACATTTAATATAGTGCACTTTTACTGAAGTGTCCCAATAGCTAAACCACTAATTCTGTTGAGTGGATTGTCAAAAGCCAAAGTTGGTGACTGCAGCACTGTGAAAAGTTAGGCTTGTTCTGTCACCATTCCAAGCAAATAACACACCATCCCATCTGCGGCACAAGATGGTTTAGTGTGATTTGGCACTCCATGAACAAGCCTTATGCCTGCACACTTCCCCCACTGTCTCCTCTCACATGTTCCAATTCAATTAATGGCATAGCCATCCATAATAGTGATCTTAAAACTGCAGGAAGATAGTCTCCTATCAACTGAAGACAGAACTTCAATGCAGGGAGAGGGTTGGGCCACTCCAACTACTGGGGAATATTACTCAGTTTGGTTTCTACTTAGGGATAAGGGAGACCAAACCCTTTGTTTGGTCTGCATTTCTAGGGAAACTAATCTAATTTATACTTCCTGGATTAAATTGTGCACTAGAACACTATTATAATTTTTCCAAAATTTGTGGTGAAATTCTTGGCTCAGAAACTGAAAGTTAGGGCAAGTTGTGCCCAAAATGTGCACGTTATGGAAAGTAGCACGCACAATTTTCATGCAGATTTAAAAAGAAATCCAGGCTGAAATAAAAATGGACAGAATGGACTTATCCCTGAATACATGTAGAACTGACAAAGACCAGATCAATTTGACCATCCCTGTTTTTGCTGCACTACCTAATATTAACCTTCAGTTTTGCTAATAAAAACCAACATGTTTCTCATTATCCTGTTCTCTGCTTTGCCAGAGGTCTGTATGCCAGTGCCATGTTTCATACAGACAGTTTTGTACAGTGGTTAGAGTGCTGGACTGGAACATGAGAGATCTGGGCTGGCCATGAAGTTCACCTGGTGTTTGGGAACAGTCACTCAATCTCAGCTCAGCCCACCTTAGAGGTTTGTTGTAGTAAGAGTAAAATAGAGTGGAGGAGAATTATGCAAGCTGCCTTGGGTTCCTTACAAAAGTAAGCAAAGCGGGATATATAAATACAATGTAACATATTTTCTGATCTGCACTGATCTATAATATTTTTCGGATCTATACTGGAGGGGGATCTGACCAACTGCTAAATTTTATGTTTTCAAAATATGCAGCAACAGCCATTGTTGTTCTTGCTCCCAGCCTCTGCATCCTGGACATTTTTTTATACCTAGCAGAGACTCACTGAACAGTGTTTCTAATTCTGAATTTCATCACAAGATTGGGGTTCCAAGACCTGTCCAATCCTCCATCCACCCCTTCCTACATTTTGTTTAAAGTCTAGCCTGGAGCAAGGTTCCAGAGAAATTTAAAAGCACTTCTGTGATTTTTTTAGTTGATTCTGCTTTATTAAAATATTTCAATTTTTTCCTCCTTTTATACAAGATATAGCTATTGGTACATGTCTGAGGTCAAGCCAGAGATAGCATGTGCACACACATGCATACAGGGGGGCAGGGGCAGAAGTATGTGTGTGTGCACGCTCCTGCATCTAAACCAAACCTCCAAACCCGAATTGCAAACCACTATGGTTTGTGCTACAGCAGTAATTGAATCTGAGCATGCTAAGGAAGACAGGAAGAGAGGAGAGTGCACAAACACAGGGTTATATATGTACCAAGCTGATCTCAACCAAACAGCAAGAAATAGCTTCTTTCACATTTAAATAATACAGTTTCGAATTCTGAAAAATAATCTGGATAGCAACCTAACTTCCTCACAGCTTTTTCCTCAATTCACATGCGTCTATAAATACTAACAACTTGCATAATGTTTTTACTCACAGATACCGCCCATAATTGTCCTGTCAAATCGTTCCTTTCAAAGCAAATATATAGTGCACAGAAGGGATTATTTAAACTGTTTCCAGAAAATGACAGTAATGTGCCATATCATGTATAAATTTTCAAAAAGGTTGATTGAAAAGATTTCAGATTAAGTTTTTTCCTTTAGTCAACTTTTCACTCAATCATCATCACAAACCAACCAAGTGCTCATGCTTCCACACTTTATATCATTTTGAGGTTCCTCCTGCAAAACTTAACTGTGGTACAGTTGTCTTTGTCCCATAAGACAGGAAGGAACTCTTCATATCAATACAAAACAAGATGATAGTGAAAACAGGCAGCAGGAGGGGGAACAAAGTGTTGTGCCCAACACCCAACACAGTTATCTAAAAACAGCTCCTATGAATCTATTTTAATCTCAGAGGTTGACACACTAACTAGTGTAATAGCAAAAGGTCTAACACAAAAGCATTATATTCAAGGCCAAGTGTGTGGAGAAATGTTATCATGTTTCCTTGGTCATAGCTTTTGGAAGAAGGGCACTATTGTCCAAAGTGGTTGGTTTTGGAAGAGTAGAAATATTTTAAACAATTTGAGAAATGCACTTTCCTCTTGAGGTACCCCTGGATTTGTATTGCTCCCTTCCTGTTCAATCATATCATCATATCAGAAAACAGCACCAAAACTATTTTCATCATATCAGAAAACAGCACCAAAACTATTTTGGGGACTTAAAGCAAGCTTCACTGCACATCTAGATGTCTCCTGTTCTTGTCCCTGTACTCGTAAACAGATGATGAAGCCAATAAGAGAACAACTCCAGCTGAACTTTGCACTCCCCCACTTTATAGGAAGGAATTGGATGGGGGGAGCACAGATAAAGCAAACACTGGGGCTCTGTTGCTGCTATCTTGTTTTCTTTCAAGTACATGCCTTTTAATGCATCTGAACCACTGGAAGTTACCTTCCACTCAGTCAAGAGGACAGGGCTGCTGAATCAGTATAGGACAGAAACAGCAGGCAGAACTCATTCACCTTCACCCTAACCCTAACCCTGCCTAATTCCAGTCTGTTCCTGCCTTGCTCGTGTTTGATCCTGTGTGTGCTAGTCTGCTCCAGCCCTGCTACTGTGTATTCTTGCTGGCTTGCTCCAGCTGCTCCTGCCCCGCTCCAGCCCCCTCTTGTCTGGACCACCTTTATGTGACTGCTTCCCTGGCATCAGACCACTGGACTTTTTCTGGACTGTGCTCTCTCTCTTGCCTGTATAATATTGTACTGCCGGCTGCCTTGGCCCTGACCCTGGACTGCTGACCATGCCACCAGCCACTAGCCCTACTAAGCTGCAGGACCTGGTATCACAGCAGCACCCTGGTCCCAGTGTTCTGCCTGCCCCAGCCACCACCCATATCCTGGCCCGTACAACCAAGCGAGCTGCCACCAGAGAAGGCAATACTGCATTAAAAAGACAAATGATGTAGATAGGTACAGACAGGCAAGCAGATAGTCTTTTGTACACTGGGAAAAGTTGCTTCTTCTACTCCCATTGCCCCATCAGGCCACCCATATACGAAACTGGAAGTGCTTATTTTATTCTTTATTTAGTATGGTTTTATCTTGCCCTCCCTCCAAAGTGGTCCAGGTGGCATACTTTGTCTTTTACCACTTATAAAAACTCTGTTAGGTTAGGTTTGAAAAAGGGGGGGAGGGGCACACCAAGGTCATCCACTGAACTTCAAAGCCTTAGAAGGGCTGATGAAAGTAAGAACAAGAAAAACATACCAACAGTGGAGAATAAGGACTGATCTAAGAACCAGAAGGGAAATAAAGTGCATGGAAATATATGATACAAAGTCATATGGTGTAGCAATTGTACTGAAGCTAAACTGGCAGGATCTGGTTACTGCCTTGATGAGAGACCACAGGGCTTGGAGGAAATACAGAGTATCAAATGTCAAAAAATAACTATCTTGCATATTCTGTACAGTGAACTGGTAATCTGCATAGCAGAGCTAAGCAATGTATTAATTACAATCTTCAATAAGAAAAGCTTGGCCCTCCCCCATCAACCTAATGCCTTTCTAAAATATGTAGAGCGCTCATACGCACCTGTGCACACATTCAGAGAGAAAAGATAAGACAGTGCTTACCAGGATGCACTTTCCTGGTTCCATACTCCAGACAGAGTTCTCAGTGTTGATCTTGTGGGTAAGTGTGCCTTCCATGAGCACCCGATACCCATTTCCCTCCACCACTGCCACATGAATTGAATTACTGCCAATGTCCACAGAAACCTGAAAAACGGAGAGAAACAAATTAGCAAGGCCATTCTACCCCTCATCACTCTCTCCTGGGTAAGGATCGAGGACAGCAATACAATCACAATGCAAGACAAAGGAAAGCAATGAGGTGTATTATATATTTCCAGCATTTATATATTTATTTGCCCTTCTATTTGCAATAAAACTTGGAAGGGGAAGGGACAAGCACAAATTGTAATGACTATGTAAACACACAATGGTAAGCCAGAATTCTGAAGAATGCTGGCTTATTGTGAGTAGAGACTGAAGGTGGTGTGTGTGTGTGTGTGTGTGTGTGGTGGGGGGGTTCCATGGAAAAAATGGGGGCCTTTTTTAAAAAAGCAAAATTCAGTCCCCCCCCCATTTTTCCAGGGGGCGCCCCCCCACATCTATAATCACTTCCACTACTGTGTCTCTCTTCTGCCTTACTATTATTTCTCCCTCAGTCTTTTGCAACCCTGCACAAATTAGGCAACAGATAACCTCAATTATAACTTTTATGTTACCTACTCCTTCTTCCTGCTCCCTTTGACAGCTGAAACCAACAAAGAAATTAACCAGAAAAGACTACCCATATTGAAGAACACACTTGCAAATAGCTAGCAAAGAAGATTACAATCCTATTTGTGCATGTCTGGGGCTCCAAAAAATAAATGTAAAAAGGGGAATAAGCGACGGTCCTCCCAAAGTGCCATTTCAGCATCAATGGCAGGGCAGTCACTAATGAGGCCATGAAAACAAACAGCACAAGCTTCTTCCTTTTTCTCTCCTTTCCTCTCTATATATCTCTCTTTTAATCAGTCCACTGCATTTGATGGTATGACATGAGCAGTCATCATGAGCAAGAATGAGCCTACAACAAGTCATGGGTCCTGTTAGCTTGTTCCAGAACATTAAAACACCCCATGGAAAACGGTGTGGATTTGGTTGACAACCAAATGGCAGACTGTCATTCTGGATGGTGCCCCACCACGGCTGGCTGGTTTATGTGATACAAATTCAATCGACCTCTAAGAGTAGGAAGGAATCAAAGGACAAAGGTGCCTTAGTAAGAAACTGAGCTATAACTGCATTTGAGAATTTAAAAAGATACAGTTTTAACAGGTACGGCGGAGATGACATGAATACCATATGTGACAATACGTGGCAAAGAAGTAAACGGAAAACTAGCAACTCATCCAGAACATAAGACGAATAAAAATAAAGGTCAGAAGGATAATTTTCTAAGAGGCATCCTTCATCCTGCCTCACCTGAGAGGAAATGCTTCACCTACACTGCTGCCACAACAGTAACTGAATGCCTTCTTCAGAACTAATGCTTTATTGAAATGCAAATGCATGCATGTATGATGTGCCTGATTTGAGAGCTCTATGCAGGTGACTGATTGATTTGCTCTGATTTAGAAAGAACAGGTTTTTAAGGAAGTTGGAAAAATCTATTAAACCCTTAGAGAATGGAAGAACTTAGAGTTATCGGGTGGACCTGGGCAATGGATAAGGATTTTATAATAGTATAATTTTGTTGTATTTTACATCATGGTCTCAAATTTTGATTTTACTGTGTGTTGCCATGGCTTTCTAACAATTCAGCTGGTAAATTTAATAAGATTATATACAGAATGAAGCAGCAACAGTTAAAATTCCACTCTGATCACAGATGTTCTGCTTAGCATTCAACTGGCGTCAGAAGCAATCCTATACCGGAAATGACGGGAGCTGGAATCCAACAAGATCATCGAGTTCCTCACCTGAACTAAGGTTTGCAACTTTTGTGTACTGCTGAGACTACGGGTTTGTTTAGATGAGTCTGTTTACAGTATTGTCACCCTCTCTCATTCATAGAACTACCCTGGGGAGAGTGAGGGGGCAGTCCAAAACCATAGTGCTCTTCCATGTTTTCCCACCACTTCTGACATCTTTTTCCTCACAGCTGAAAATCCACTGAGTAGGAAAAGACAGAAGGGCTACACAGTCTCCTTTGATTGGTAGCTCAGAGCCCACAACTAGATGTGTCTCATGCATACTCAGAAGATAGAGTCCTAAATATTAGCCTGAACCAGAGGAGGAGGGAAAGCACATAGCTTTGATACACATCAAGTTCACAATCTAAATAGCATTTCCTCAGCTGATCAATTGTTGAGAAATCACAGAGGGTGAAGGAGCATATAGTTACAGTTCCTTCCAGCCCCCTCATAAATGTCAATCACGACGCACGTGTAAAGCAGGGAAGCAAACAGCATTACAAAAAAAGTCAGAGATTCTGGCTGTGGCATAGGCCTAGCTAGTGCTACAACCAAATCAGACAAGTTTGATCTCAAAATGCAAGTTCAGTTGCTGAAGCATCAACAAAGAAAATTCCATCAGCACCAGAAAGCTCAGAACTTGCCCCAAACAAACTAGTGTTTCATTATCAATTTCTTCACATAGAAATGCTTCTGCAGACATCTACAGAGAGCATGAAAACAAATTTTAAAAATACTCTCTCTAAAGAAAGATGCAGATGCCATATATGTACAAGATGGCTATGGTTCCTATTTTCAGGCTTCCATAGAACATGCACACTAGGTCGGCTAGATTAAAATAAAAAGGAGAAAACCCCAATTACTCATTGGTGTTCTATTGTACTGAGGCAAAAGACCAATCATTACTGAAATGAGATATTAACTCAATTTAGCTTGGATACCATGTATTAAGTAAAAAGAGCATTTTAAGCCAGTTCTGTTTTCTGATTACAAAGATTCGTCTTTCCTTCAGTGAAACTGGGCTGCTGCCTGGCAGATGGATTTATATTCAGGGAAACAGAAAGTAAAATGAAATAGAAAATAACATGAAGTGACTACAACAGTCATCATCAAACAGTGGCTTTCAGGGACAGTAGGCGTACTCATGCTGGGCTGTTCATTTTAAAAAAGGACTGCAGGTGAAAAATAAAGCTGAAGCCATACCACATTTATTTCTGTTCTTTTTCTATAAGCTAATTGAACCTTGCCTCATTTTGCCTATCTCTTCTGGACATTTTAAAACAAAATAGAGGATGTGTAGCCATCCTGATGTTGCTGGACTAGAGATGTGAAAGTATGAAGAAAAAATAAGAAAAAATAAGGTTATCCCCCGCCCCCCATTAACCTTTTTGCCCCCCACTCCAACTGAATAGTTTTGGATGGTTAAATATTTTCTTTTAGAATGGTGAATAAAATGTTCAGAAAAAGGGGTGCATACATTGCTACCTAGACTTTACGCCCTCAAAATTATTTGTAAAAATTACACAATTAGAACACTTTTTAAGAAAATGTAAGATGAAACATCCTTGGACTTTTTGAAGCTGGGGGATTTTTTAAATATCCAAAACAATTATTACATTGATTCCCTATTAAGCTTATTAAACTCTAATGCACCTTTTCCTACCAGGCATTTAGAAATGTTACAAGTTATACTCAACTTCACAACATGTGTCATTTAAGAAATTTGTTGCTCACTTCTCTTTATGAAGTAATTCCAAATCAGGGTACAAACAAACAACATAGTAAAATTCTACTTGTTACTTATTTAATTAATTTCTATACCACCCAACAGCTGAAACTGTCTGGGTGGTTCACAAGAGCACCGATAAACACAGGAACAGAGTGAGTCAGAAGGAGCCTCCTGGGTCATCTAGTCTGACCCCCAGTTCTAGCCGACTTCACGCGTAACATGCCTACCATGTGCCTGTCCATCCTATCCTTAAACAGCATCACCACTGGGGCTTCAATCACCTCTGGTGGAAGCCCATTCCATACCCAAGGAGTCCTAACCATGAGGAAGTACTCCCTGGCACCCTAAATCTTGGTTTCCTGAGCTTTGTTCCATTGGAACACGTCCACTGCAGGGGGAAAAAAGGTCATGACCCATGTCTGTGTGGCATCCGCTCACGTACCTGTATGTCGCTAACAGGTCCCCTCTGAGTCTCCTCCTCTCAAGGCTGAAAAGACCCAGTTCCCTCACTCTCTCCTCATATGGCTTACCCTGCAAACCAGCCACCATCCTAGTGGCCCTTCGCTGCACTGTTTCCAGCCTTGCTATCTCTCTCTTATAATGAGGGACCCAGAATTGAACACAATACCCCAGTTGCGGGCGCACCAGAGTCATATAGAGTGGCAGCAACACCTCTCTTGATCTAGAAGCCACACTTCTGGTTATTCAACCAAGGGTGGCATTTGCCCTCTTGGCTGCTGCATCACACTGCTGACTCATGTTTAGCCTGCAGTCAAGCAGCACCCCGAGATCCCTTTCACAGGTGCTGTTCTCCAGCCACTTGTCCCCTGTACTTAAGTCGCCCATTCCTATGCCCTAAGTGCAAGACCTTGCACTTATCTGCATTGAACACCATCCTGTTGTCCCCTGCCCACTCCATAGTCTGTCCAGATCCTTCTGCATCTGGAGTACGTGCTCCTCAGTTACGGGGACAGCTCTGACCAAAAAAATGTGCATGTAACCCAACAGAGTAAAATTATCCTGACTGTAGTCACTATATGTTAAGGGTCAATTAATGCCTTTCCAACAAGAGAACTTTTCTGATATAACAGAGTTGTGTAGGCTGAAGCTGACGAAGTGTGCTCAATTCAGCTGCCTTGAATTGATGGAGGGGAAGAGAAACAAGCCATTTTCCAGACTGGAAAAACACACACCACACACCCCTTGGCTTAACTGATTCTGTGATAGCAGGAAGTACAAATAAGCCTCTCCTCTAACCACTTCAGTCAATATGTCTGCCTGTGTTCATCTCTCAAACTCCCCCTCACTAATAAGGCTGCAGTAGAGATCGGCTTCTCTCAGGCTGACAAAATAAATTGCATCATTCTCCTGTGCTCCCCTCAAGGAAAACCCTAGATCATGAAGAAAAAGTGTGGGGGGAGTTCGATGAGTCATGAACCGTGTGCAGATACATGCTAATAAATGTACATAACAGTGAGAGTCTCGTCTCTATCGGGAAAAGGCTGTTTCCTTCTCAGCAACCATCACCCTAAGCATAAACATGCTAGACATTCTTATTGGAAACCCTCAGAGCAGTAGCTGAAGGCAAAGGTACTATCAGGTTAAGCCGTTTTGACTTCCGAGTTCACAAAAAATTAACGGATTCCTCTTTTTTTGTGACGCACAATAGCCACATGGAGCAAAATGGATTTTGCTTTAGATACAAACATTATCCTGACTTTAAAAAAAAACCTCCACAAAGATTAGCTATGCTGATCCATGAGAAAGAAATCTGGAATCTACAATTTGGCTTTTATTAGGACCAACCAAACTTCCACAATATTGCATAAGCTGCAAAAAGGATCTTCAAAAAGGATCTTGCTTCAAACAAACACTGCAGTAAGGAAAGCATTATGGAACTGCAATTCTTCTCTATATGTAATGGTCACATACAGGTATTTGGGGACAAAATTTCAAATTGATAATATGACCGAACAAAAAAAAAAAAAAAAAAATCACCAAGATTTCTGTATATCTCCTTTCCGAAAGGATTTATAGTCCATGGTGCACAAATATTTCATGGGCACGGTTAATTCAAGCACCAAAGATAATGATTCCACAGCTTTCTGGAAACTGAAATCTAAATGTTCTCCCAAGGATGATTCTCCTCTACACTCCTTAACTGCATCTGCTATTTGGGGAACACTTTAGGAAAAAACATGCCAAGGGTGTTTATGAACTCCCCTTACAGAACTTATGTTTGTAAGCCATCCCGAGATACCGAGGCATGTGGTGACGGGATATAAAATTTCTAAATAAATAAACTTAGCAGGCTTTCCTGAATGGCCTCCAGTTTCCGTTAAAGAAATCAAATCACTGACTGATCCACCTAAGCGAGAAAAAGCCCTGGGTATTGATAATATTCCTCCAGAACATTTGAAAAATAACACCGACTGGTGGGCACCCCCCTCTTGGCTTCACTGCTTGCTTGCTTATTGACCACTCAGTGAATTTTGCAAAGGAATGGAGACAGGCAATAAAGGCAGGTTGTTACCTGTAACTGTCCTTCTTTGAGTGGTGATCTGTGCCTCACACATAGGGGTGCTGCATATGAAGCACCCATATGTGCTTCATATGCAGCACCGAGGGAATGAACCCCAACCAGCAGAAATAACTCAACTGCTGCTTACATGCAACTGGTTTTCAAAGGTGTGTGTGGGGGGGTGGGGGGACTAATGAGAGGACAGTATCTTTTGATTTACCCTTCCCATTCAAGACAAGAAAGAGAACAAAATAAGCTATTTGGATTGTCCCATGGCAAATTTATGGGTGCAGATAAAAACTGCAGGTAATCATGAAATTATCCACCCTCATTACTTTTTGGGGAAATACTTGCCTAGCAATATCCTTTCCCTTAACATCCAGCCTGATTTAGAATTGCTATGAACTCAAACGCTTGCTTACTTCTTGGTGACATGATTGTAAAAAGGGATTACTCTATTGTTATTTCAGGATCACAGGTAAGCTGCAGAGATTACCTGCGCCTACTATCTTCCCCTGTATCAGGGGCATGTGACATGGATGTGTGTCTTTATATACTTGGACACCTTCCTTGATGTCCACCAAGGTGCCCTTTCCATATACCTTTTTATTTTTGTTTAAACAACAATTTATTGTTTGTTTGTTTAAACAACTTATATGCCGCCCCGTCGCATGAGCCTCGGGGCGGCTTACAATCATTAAAATCCCATATAAAATACAAAAAATTCTTCAAATAAATAAAATATAAAAAATAAAATAAAATAAAATAAAATAGTGGATCCACAATGTTTCTTATTGGAAGATATGATTACTTTAAACTGCTGCTGCCTTTTTAAACTTTTTTTTATTTTCGCTATAAATGACTGTGGATTACACATAAGACTCAAATACATTCTTGGGAAACAAAAATGGTTGCAAACCAATGGTTCCCTTTGTAGGAAGCCCTAAAACAGTTTTAGAATGCCATATGTGCCATGTATCCAAAACAGTTGCCTACCTCTACCCTGTATATGCCCAATAAACCCTTGAGATGGTCTGAGCAGGCCTTGCTTATTATTCTACAACCAATGTCATGTTGCTGGACCTTCTCAATAGTGGTACCAATCCTCTGGAGCACCCCCCCCCCCATGTGTTGAGACACAGATGCTGTGGAGAGCATTAAGTGCATCTTGGACATACCAGCTTTTCTATCATTTTTCTCTGACTTGTAGTGGATTATGACACTAAACCATTCTATTACTGCTTTATTGTTGTAATACTTCAGTTTATATTCTATATTGTGCTTGCACCATTTTATCATTGATTTTATATTGTATTACAATGCCTTCTATAAGTATTTGCCCCTCTTTGAGTTTTCCACATGTACTACAACCTTCAATTGAAATGCATTTAATTGACACTGTTACCAATTGATGTAAACAAAATACTCAATACTCTGAAGGGGCCAAATATTTTTATCGTGGCAAAAATTTAAGTAAATGAAAACAGACTGGCACATGCTGGTGCATAAATATTCACCCTCTTTTCTGCAACATGTCTAAATAAGGTTTAGCACAACCCAATCTCTCCAGAAGTCATGTCCTATAAGTAGTTGAATGGAGTCTACCTGTATACGATTCCAGTGCCACCTGACATCAACAGATATACCTGTTACTAAAAGGTCCCGGAGCACATTAAAGAGACTATTTAAACAAACATGACCATTAAAGACTAAAGAGCTATCAAAGCAACTCCAGGATAAAGTTGTGCAGAAGTACTTTTCCTTAGCAACAGCTGGGAAACTGGTCAGGACTGAGAGCAAGATGGATAGGGTAAAATACAAATCAATTCCAGAGATAAACCTGTTTCAGTGAGCATGAGATCTAGTCTGGGATGGAGGTTCACTTTCTAACAGGACAATGACTATAAGCACATAACCAAAGTAACATTGGAGTGGTTTAAAACCAAGAGCTTGAATCTTTTAGAATGGTCCATTCACAGCTCAGACCTTAACCCAACTGAGTATCTTTGGCAAGTCTGCTGCTGGATACTGTTCATCAGTGCTCCCCCATCCAAACTGACAGAGCTGAAACAGTTTTCCCTGGAAGAAAACAGCAGGATCCAAATGCTCAACATTGACAGAGACTTATCCAAGAAAATTCAGAGTTACAGTTGCTGCCAAAGGTACTTCTACCATGTATTGACTTGGGACATCAATACACAGGTAGCCAAGAAGTGCCAGTTTGTGTTTCTCAACTTTCGTGTCACAATAAAACTATTTTACGTCTTCTCATGATTCAGTATCTTGTGTACACCAACCAGGAACAATGCCAATTAAATCCATTTCCATGTTATGTTGAACACCACAAAATGCGCAAAAGTCAAAACCTTGAATATTTCTGCAAGACACTGTCTTGTATGTCTTGTGAGCTGCTTAGAGATTGTAGGTTACTAAGTGGCATAGAAATACTATATTATAAAAATGATATAAAGTAAAAGTGTTGGGGATTGGCCCAAGTGTTGGGCCATTCTATATGAACCACTGGGATATACTACTCAGCTCAGGCACCTCCTAGATTGTTCAGTTCAACTTTATTTAGCATGATTGTGGAAAGGACAAGGCAGGAGGGGAAGAAGAGGGAATGTGAACAATATTCTACTGACAGGTCAGCAGCCAAGTCAGCTACCACTGCTTTCTATAGTCCTCCCAGCTGAGCTACCTTGATAGAGCAATGCCTGCTGCCATCTGCTGCAGTTAAAAGGCAATTAGGGGTGGCCCTCTGATGGACTGTCTGAAACAGTAGCACAGGTCAGCATCACACTCCTCAACAAGATGAGATGAAATTAAGGTGCTATAAGGTATCATGTAAGCAAAATATTGGGGAAAGAAGGAAGCTTATCAGCCACAGGTGCTTACATTACCTGCCTGCCTTTCCGAATGTGCTTGGGCACTGGAACTTTAATCTCCACATCACTGTAGTCTTGGGACCAGACATAATTCTCTCGCACTGCTCCATTGTAACTGTCCGGATTTGCCTGGAATTGCTCCTGTTTCCTGGAAAAAGAGGCAAGAATCTGAGTATTCAGTGGAATAAGACAGAAGAACAGAAAACAAACATATAAATCAGGAAAGGCTGCATGCTACAGCAGAGTTTTGGACGTACCATCATCCACCTAAAAACAACACTAAGAGCCTCAGACAGTCTGTCCACATGACATGACATCCTTCTTAGGATATGCTTCTCACTCCTACAGTTAACCAGAAAGCCACATGACAACTTTTTAGTTCCCTTCTCCCACACATACTTCCAATACTTACCAGGCAGAGTCTATCGTGAAGTTCTACAAGGCTGACAGATTTCCCAGGTTAAACTGAAGGGTATCAGCTGTCATGCCACCAAATGGCATTTATACTAAGATGGCTTTGCAGAGCTATGACTAGTGATAACCCTTCTCTTACTGAAAGCAAGGAACAAGAGCAACCACTAGTGCCAAAAGGGAGTCACAGTGAACATTTAGAAGGCTGTTGCAATCTCGTTAGGGCACACAGCCACACTACCATGGCCACCTGACATACTTTCTGAATCTAGTGTAGCTTGGAGTAGGGAAATCTCCAGGCAAAAGAAAGGTAAAAAAATTATGAAGCAAAAGGGTTGCGGCTGTGGTCAGTCTTGGTAATGTAGAAAGCTCAGCATTTAAAATGGGGACAGGACAATACATTCCAGAGAACACCCTGCAAGATGGGTGAGCAGACGCTAACTTTCCACTCTGCCTTTTTTAAAATGACATCTGGATTTGCTTCTACTACACGAATGTGCTGAACAGGGTGACATATGACCATGGCAACTGAAGATCAGAATGGAATGGTGGACACTCAGTGCTGCCCTTTCCAGGTCCCTGGAAATCAGAGGCACATTCTCCTTGGCCTTGTAGCATTCAGTGCCAGCACATAGAAGCAATCTCATTTTCCACAGAACTGGTCTCCTCCCACACAGCCCAACAGCAGCCAACAAGGAAATATTCCAACAATTACTCTAAGCAAAAGAGCATTTGGACAGACAGTAAATCGTAAGCACAGAAACAGAAGAGCTGCCTTATTTTCTCTTGGGTTACTCCAGATCAATGTTACAGACTTTATTTCACATATAAAGTCTCAAGAAATAACATGTATTTAGACAACTCAGAATCCTACCAAAATTTCCAAAAAACCCTTACAAAGTGTTTTCAATAGCAGAACAGTATAGTCTTGAGGAGTGGGGGAGGGTGGAAAAGCTAACTACAGTTCTCCTGTAAGATGTTTCATTTCACTAACATTTCTAACATATAATCCACGTTTTAGGGAAAATTAGCTTAGTTAATTCAGAAGAACTGTAGGTGTTGAACCTCTCAGAAAAAACAACCCACTTATGTAAATTACACATGTACAAGATATTTAAAACAGGGGGTTTCCCTTAGTCAAGGTCTACAGACATAGAGATATCTGTGTTGATATACTAGTTCTAAAAAGCTGAAACTGAAGACAGATTACCATATCTAGTTATAGAAGAATATGGATCTTATGTTAAAGTCACATTTTATTTATTCCTATTTATATCTTGCCCTTCACAAAATTCCAGGATGAGTTACAGCATGATAACCACAACACTAAAATATAATAAGCATAGAATAAAACCAGTAGTACAACTATTTCTAAGATTATATTAGTTGTGTTGATTGTTTCTTCATGGAATTCACAGAGTTCCACATCTGGTCTGCATCCAAATACTGACCAGACACAGAGCACCTGTTTAACTTTAGCACATGATATGCTGTTGGTTTATATGGCATTCATCATTATCTCCAATTAGAGATAGTGGAAAAATCAGAAAAACAAATGGCACAGCTATTCCTGAGCTTGTAAAGACTAGAGCACATGGTGTATCTCAAGGCATTTTACTCTGAAAAGTATAAAGCCTAGAACATTAGAAATACTGAAAGGACCAAAGGTTATTTAGGAATATTATTATGGGTTAAAAAATGTCCAATGTTTTACCCCCTTATCAAGACTGTAACAGTGAGATGTACTCCCCGCCCCACCAAAAATAGCCAGAAGCAGAATTGCTTTCTATTTGAGGGTGACTTCAACTATCCTCAAAATAACTAGATGGAAGCAAGTGAAGGATAACAAATTCAGATGATTACAAGATTACCAGATACAAGGTGAGTATATTTTGAGATATTCAGTCATGGAACTAACTAGAGAACTGAGTCTTGATTTAATCTGGAACAGCAGTCAGAATCTGGTGAGCCACGTAAACTCACCAGAACTGCCTGGAAATAGTGCCAAAAACACAATCAAAATTCAATATGAATAGAAAATCATCCAGGAAGCCCAATCCAGTCTTACTTAGTTCCCATTTTGTCTTGTACCAATCCCCGTCCCCGTCCTGTCTTGTCTTTTCAAGACACACACAGAGACTTACAATGGAAGCTGATAGTTTGGAGGCTAAAATCCATTCAGAAGCTTGAAAAAGACTTCAAACCACTATGGCAGAGGCTTTAAACTGTACAATATATGGTTTTTAATGAAAATAAATAAATGAAAATAAATAGTTTAAACAACAAACGTGTGGAAATTATGAAAGACAAGGATGTCTCCCTTAAGAAATATAATTATTTTCTGAATAAAACTGGAAGGGGTGAGAAAGAAGCTAGCAAACTAAAAATACTTCCATAATAAAACAAAAGGAGGGCAGTGAGAAGGAAAAAATTACAATCGTTATCAGACACTCCATTTTATTTCTCTACTTTTGTTTTCCATTCCCCACCTCAGTCATCAGCACATGTACCCATGAGAATTGTCAGACCTCAATTAACTGTTTGGGGGTTTACACCCACTCCTAGGATATTTTTCCCTAGAGGTTTTTCATACTTCCACAAAACTTCAAGGTTCACCTGTGCTTGCGGATTGCTCTCTCAAGTGTGTGGATGGCAACATTTTAGCTACATCAGGTTTGACTCTCAGATAATAAGTTCACTATTAGCATATCTATCTCTTTATTATAGTAATTATATAACAAAAATAAAGATATGATAGACATGCACCTTCAACCCTGAATAAAATTACAAAATGTTTTGCTAAAGATAGAACAGAGCCTTAGCAACACAGCATTTCCTCCAATTTAATTCTTCTGACAACAAAATAGAAAGCAGGACACACATTTCTTCACAGACATTTCAAAATAGCAATACATACGTCCTTGCCTGAAGACTTGCAATCTGATTCAGCCATCTCCAACCTAGAGTCCTCCAGATGTGTTAGACTGCAGAACCCATCATACCAGCCAGCATGGCCATAGATACTGAAGTTCCATATAGGTTGCTGTGAAAGATGGAAGTTACATCCAACACACATTCCTTGGAGGGAATCAAGTTGGAGATGACTGAAAATACATAAAAGGGAAAAGAGCAGGAAAAACAGAGAATAAGAACTGCTACTGGATCAGATCAATAGGTGTTCAGCATTGTGTAGCCAATGAGCAGGCTCTATTTAACTTGCCATTGGACTATCCTATGGAGGGGTCCTCCTTGAGGGGTTTTCCCTAACTATTTTTTGTCATACTTTTAAATCTTGGGATTCTCCCAAGCCTGTTGATACTACCAAGTTGTGTGTGGGTGGTGCCGTTTTGTCTATGTAAGGATTCACAACGATAATTGAGACTGCTATTAATATATACAATGTTAAAATATGCTTCAAAATTCAAAAGCAGACGCAACAGGAGCATTAAATGGCATAGGGAGAAAAGGGGTACTGAAGCAAAATTAAAGACAAAGCCACAAAACAGGTAAAATGGAGAATTTCCACAACAGAGAGAAGTAAACCATGAAGTTGATCTCCTCGCATCCACTTCAAGGCACAGGTTTTATTCAGCCCCTGTTCTTTATCGTTTGAATGCTTTACTGTTTTAAACGGCTGTTGTTAATAATAATAGTTAGAGAGTTCAGCAACAACAAGTTTAGATCAAACTGAAGCATGCTTATGTAAATTTCCACAATAAAGCGAAGCAGCAGTATGACCAGATCTTATGAAATTTGCTGGAGCCAAACAGTAAGCAGCCTGCATAGAGAGAACAGAGCACAGAAAGAGAATGCCATTTATTTATTTATTTATTTATTTATTTTCCGATTTATACCCTGCCTTTTTCCTACAAAGGGCTCAAGGCAGCTCACATCATTCTCCTCCATCTCATCCCCACAACAACAACCCATTAGGGTTTGTCATCCGAGAGAAGAGGGAGAAGCACACAGTTCCTTACCTGACATGCTTCCTTAAAAGTGACAAGTCTCCGAGTTCCTTAGTTCCTGTTGACATTTCATGTGCACAGGCAGGATGAGCTAACAGAGTGCAGCAGCCAACAAGCACTGTTTAGAGGAACACGCATCGTAATATCCAGGGACACTGAGATCCCAGAGACAACGGAGCCAGGTCTGCTGACAAGAGAGCAGGCCACAGAATATGTGAACAAAATGAGTTACGGGCAACTAATCTGTGCCATGCAGGTGTCATCCAAAATGTCAAGTATCTCGAGTTTTCCCTGACTATTGATCATGCTAGCAGCAACTGATAGGAGTTATAGCCCAAAACATCCCAGATGGTGAAATCCCAAGCAGATGGTGAAGACCCCCGAGAGGCTCTATCCAGACATGGGGATTGGGCAACAGAATGACAATTGACTGCAATGTGAAGTACAACACCTTAACTTCCTATCTATACTGACAACTGGATCGGAAAATCCAGGAAAGCACTCTAAAAATGTCAACTCTTTTTGCTTCACCAGTTAAAAGGATGAAGTCAGTGCTACAAAATGAATTAAGAAAAGGATGGAAAGTAGCAAGAATCTTATTACAGCACAGTTGAAATACTATTTACAAATCTGAAAAATCCCTCTCTCAAAAAGATATTAGGCTTCAAAAAAGGCAACTAAAATTATCAAAGAGCTGGATTAGTTTTCCTGTGGAAAAAAATGGTAATAATGGAGGCCTTTTGGATTAGGAGAGTCAACTTGGTGTGGGAAGGTGGCATAAAACATAGGGTTTTTAAGCTTATGAACCAGTTGAATAAAATTTGTTTTCGCTTGTAATAATTGAAGTTTATGACTATTCACTTAAAATAGCAGGCAGCCATTCACTTAAAAGGGCAGACACATACACAGTGAGTTAAGAATGTCTAATATGGAATTCACTTTCACAAAATGTGGTGACAGCCAATACCTGAAGGATCTGCTCCTATGCATGTTTAGACAGGAAAAAAAAAATCCTACAACTCCAGCATTTCCCAGCCAGCATGTTTCAATCTTAGGACTTTCTTCTGTCTGAACATACATAGGAATGTGCCCTAAATAGCTTTTTAAAGGACAAGTGGGACCTGCAACAAGTTCAGGATTCCAGACACATAATTCCATTCCTACTCTCCCTTGGTTTTCCATTTCTTCCCTCCCTAGCACCCAATAGCCAGGCATCATGCCATAGCAAGTGAGCATGCTTAGCCCTCACTGGGTTGGTTCCCCCTCAGCCCCCAATTAACAGGGGATTAATATGTATTTTCAATATACTTTCTATGAACCCTACTATTTCCCTGAGAAAGGAATTATCTTCCTCGTTTGTGGATGGTGCAATTATATAAGTAAAGGCACTCAGCCCCAAACATGAAAACAGGTGGAACTGTGGTTGTGTATCCATACTGATAATAGGTCTAACCAATCAGCATTAAACATGACCAGCTTAAAGGAAACCGACTGGCCCAGAGGAAACACTATTCTGGATACCACTTCCTGAGAGCAATAGGCATGGCTTTCTCCATCATGCCCTTCTTGTGAACATAGATTGCATGGACCTTGATTTGGTCCATCAAGGTCATAATTCATGTTGTGGAAAGTCAAATTCACTTTTCCACAACCTCAATGTTTACATGCTTGCTAAAAATAGTCTTGGTAGAAGGCTTCACTATGGCAATATCTCTATTGCATAAAAGAGATAAGGAAATGCACATCTAGTCTACAGTAGTCGTTAGAAAAGATCTGATGCATCAAATCTTGGGTTGCAAATTATACCCTACATTCCTCTTACCTTTCCAAAATAATTTGTCTCTTTCAACAGTTATAGATTGGGACAAATATTTACTGCCATGAGTAAGACAGGCTTTCAACCAGAGATTACTGTACATATTATAATGAAGGATTTTTAAAGACTGATCTAATATCGATATATGCTTAATTTTAGGAGCACATTTTAAATTTATCTATCCTTAACAATTGTCAGACTTTCATCACATTTAAAGATCACCACTGTTACAGGCCTATTTATCTTTTTTGAAAAATCACACTGATAAAAGTAATTTAATTTTCTTGAGACTTCAAAATTGTAGCCTGTACTAGGTGACTGAACAAGTTTTAATCAATAAAACTTAAAGGGTGCTTAGCATGTTGTGCTTAGCTATTCATGTAAGTCTTGCTTTGCATGTGGGTGACAGAATTAAAGCTGTTTTCATATTATCTTCAAGACATGACAAATTGACCAGATGAATCATCTTTATGAAGTTGCTGATTATGGGGATTTCATACACCAATGGGTGAGAGGCTCAGTTGCACCAGAGATGGCATATTGTCCCCACCCACCACCAACACAGGTGATTACAAAATGTATTGCACAGCCAACTAGAAGCATTCTAATATCAGGAACTTCACTTATATAGGAGATTTAAATGACTATACCTTGACATATTGATTAAGTTTTTGGTCTAAGTCTTTTAGAAATCATTCTTCTAAGCATTTTTCTCACACATGTACTCTCTCACTTACACACATGGTAATGCTTACTGCAAAAATAAAAGCATCTGAGAGACGGTGTGGTGATTAGAATATTGGATTGAGCCTCGGGAGATCCAGGATCAGGCTCTTACCCAGCCATGATGCTCACCAGGTGACTTTGGGCCTATCACTGACTCTTTCCCTAGCCTTCCTCACAGTATTGTAAGGATGAAAGAGAGGAGGACCATCACATAAGCCGTGTTGGGTTCCTTGAAAGAGGGGGGGAAAGGCAGTATATAAGTAAATGGTACATCACGCAATGACACGTTTAAAATATGAAATGACATTTCAATGCTTCTAGCATAAAGCATCTAATTCTAGGTCATGAGCCTACACCCTGCATGGCTGCAACCATGTCCCTTGGGGGAGGGAGATGGGGGGCAGGTCAAGAATCAAAGGTCTCCACTCAGTCCTCCCAGTGACTTTTTGCATTGACTAATATCTCAGTTACTGCTCCCAGTATATTATGCTGTCCTTTACCAAAGGTATTCCCCAGAACAAGAAGGAAGTTAATCTGCAGTATTGTTAGAGGGACTGTGTGAAAGTAAGAATCGTTCTGCTCCACTGCCTTCTTTCCAGTGGTGAAAGGTCCCTACCATGGTTAGAAGCTTTAGTACAACTCTGAGCACATACCCAACACAGTTTAGCATCATCAGCATCAAGGCTTACCAATATTTTAGTAAGTAAATATTTGATGAATGCATTCACAAAACGGAAGGACTGCTAAAATAGATCAGAGGTTTGGATTGACCTCTGCTTAACAGTATGTGCCACATTCCTCAGGCATCAGTCCTCTTAACAGTCAACGTCAGTGGACTGTGGTAATCACTATAGATGGAAAACAGGAACACTCACATATAAAGGGGAGCTTTCTGCATTTAATGCAAAACCAGAAAAACTCCAAGGGACTAAAAAGGATTTTGTATACATGTTGCTCTTATGTTACTTTAGAATCCTGCCAACATGAAGGAAAAAACCTTAGTCTGGTCTATAAACTGTTAATTATAACCCAGCAGATTCCCCCACCATCTCCCTGGCTCAAAAGAAGCATGTAGAAATCTCGCTTGTTGACACTAAGCCTCAGGCAGAATTGTAAGGCAGGGAGCTGCTCCCCTGCCCTTCAAGGATGTTTGGAAGTGAGTGCCAGGTTGTGCGAATTCCCCCATTCTGTGCATGGCTTGGAGAAAGCATGGAGAAACACTCATTGCCATCCAGGCTTAGATGCAATATATGAGTCCAGGTCCAGCTTGCACAGTGTAATAACAAGTGGGGGGGTGAAGGAGAAGAGTACAAATGTGAGAACCGGTCAACTCACACTCAAATCTCTCTTGCAGACTACCAGTATTTCCTTTTGTTTTTCAAAGGGTTCTGAAATGGAGTAAGGATAAATAGGGTGCTGGAACCGACTTTACAAAAGTTCTCTCATTGGATCTTCATTTCCATGGAGACAGTTGTTATGGCAGCACAGAACAAACCTGGCTGATTCCAGCTTCCTAAAATGCTTGGAGACTTCAGGAGCCAAAAGGGCTAGAGGACAAACAGTACAGGAAAATGCGGAACATTTCATCTCTATAATGCACATGCACTCATTCTCTCCCCTGATTATAATGGATTTCAGAAGGATAAAGTAACACACTTGAAGCCTTGATTACTTTGAGAAGCTACAGCTAGGGCTGCAACACAGCAGTTTGCTTTTCAACAGGCATTAAGAGCATATGCTAACCACACCAGGCCTTCACTATTTGCAACATGATCGTTCTGCAGATTTACAAGTTCGAGTTCGTCTTGAGCTAAACTGATCATGAAATACTAGTCTTATTCCACCACAAATTCGATTATATTTCACCACTTTCAAGGATTCAATAAAACTGTTTGCATTCAGTTTCCAGTAAGCCTTGTAGGGTCTGTTCCACTCACGCCTTTGACTACTCAATCAAATCTCTGTCAACCTGTGGAACAGGGAAATCTCTTGGGCAACTGACATACACCGTCTTCTAAATCCTAGTCGCATCTGCTCCTTGGTTAATTGAAGGATTATGGAAGATGGAGTAGCAGGGTCTATTAAGGCAAGAGTGGTGCCCGAGAGTAAGCCACAGTAGTTGTTTACTCACTAACCCAGAGAGGTCCGCCTGACGCCATCATTATTTGCTTTTCGGCGCCGGCCAAAGACCTTTTTATTTAAAAGTTATTTTAACTGTTAATTTATTATTGTATTTATAGATTTTAATATATATAGCCGAGATGGTACCAGTTTTTAAATTATTGATTGTATTTTTATGTTTATTTTGGATGTTGTGAGCCGCCCCGAGGCTTTGTTGCAATGGGGGGGCGGCATAGAAATGTTTTAAATAAATAAAGCCACAGTAGTTGTTTGCTCACTAACCCATGTGAGTTCCCCACAGACTATCAGAGGCTCTGCACCTTGCCATAGGTCGTTTTGCCCTTATTCCTTTTCCTGCCATGTATCCCATAGACCTTCATGGCACAATCTGTCTCATACGTTTGTCCTCACCAGGGGAAACCTTTCCAGCTTCTTGCCCTGCTCCGCTTTTCCACATACTATTTTCACTTAGCATTTGTGCTTCAGAAGTACATAAATGGGTTTGAATGTTTATTTCTCTCACTCACAAGAGCACAACTACTCACATTCACCTAGCTATTTACCGTATTTTTCGCTCTATAAGACACGCCTGATCATAAGACGCACCTAGTTTTTAGAGGAGGAAAACAAGAAAAAAAATATTCTGAATCAAATGGGCACATAATCACAGGCACATTCCCCATGGGCTGCACATCTGACAGACTTACTGCACACACATATTCACTCTATAAGACGCACAGACATTTCCCCTTACTTTTGAGGGGGGGGGAGTGAATCTTATAGAGCAAAAAATACGGTACTTTCTTCAACAGTTCAGATCAATATTCCCTTGGTCTGAATTGAAATCCCACATGCCAATTCCACTCTCACTATGTATTTTGAACTGACACTTCAGGTCTTCCCTGTACCCAGAAATCCAGCTAGAAATCTTGGGGCCAACAGGGGTATTTACTGCAAAAATTGAGTGGAGAGGTTCCTGCTATTTAGAAATTCAGGAGATGGATAAGCCCTTCTCTGAAAACAGCAGAAGTGAGAGGAAACCTTTGCTAGACCAGTTATCAACCAGATGTCTCCCTCCTTTAGATAAGCAATGAAGTGGGCAGTGCTGTGCAGCTCCAAGCATTTTCTGAATGCAAATTTTCTGCAGGCATCCCAAATTGGCTTGGACAAAGTTTCAAGTCCATAGTTGCTTTGGCAAATTAACTGCTATATCTACCAAGAGAGAAGGTACAATACATCCACATCGATTCTTCTGGATCTCTTGCTCCACTCAACACAAAGATAAGAGTAGTAGAGTTCGTTGCTCTCCACTTGATCTTGGACTACAATGCCCAGCTAATCTCCACATTGTCTATGCTAGTGAGGCCAGATAGGAGCTGCAGACCAACAGCATCTGTTGTTGTTAGTTGCGAAGTCGTGTCCGACCCATCACGACCCCATGGACAACATTCCTCCAGGCCTTCCTGTCCTCCACCATCCCCCGGAGTCCACTCACGCTCACACCAACCGCCTCAGTGACTCCATCCAGCCACCTCATCCTCTGCCGTCCCCTTCTTCTTTTGCCATCTAGTGTTCCCAGCATCAGGTTCTTCTCCAAGTAGTCCTTCCTTCTCATTAGGTGGCCAAAGTATTTGAGTTTCATCTTCAGGATCTGGCCTTCTAAAGAGCAGTCAGGGTTGATCTCCTCTAGGACTGACCGGTTTGATCGCCTTGCAGTCCAAGGGACTCACAGGAGTCTCCTCCAGCACCACGATTCAAAGGCCTCAATCCTTTTGCACTCAGCCTTTCTTATGGTCCAGCTTTCACAGCCATGCATTGCAAACAGCATCTAGAGAGCCACAAATTGCCTGCCTCTGGTATGAACAATTAGATTCTGAAAGTGTGTCTGGTTGATTTGGGATTATAGTTTTACAAGGATTCCCAAACTACCAGATATTTGCTGAGTGGTATTGAGAGAATGCTTTTCTGTCTTGTAGCCCACTGCATGGATTGATTTTGTTCCCACATTGTTTTATACAAACATTAGGCCAAGGACTGACCCATGCCTGGGGTAGCTACCCACCCGCCTGTGGGCATGGTGCCCACAAAGGAGTCCCTGATGTGGTACCCACATGCACCTGAAAAAGGCTTAACAATTACTTTGTTTATTATTTTCCTTGCGACTAACAACAACAAAAAGATTTTTATGAAGAGCATTTCACTTTCTATCAATTTACAGAGATTTCAACAAAAGCAGAGGAAATATCCAACTGAATATCAATTGGAAGTTTGGCATCTAAAGGCCATCTCCCTTTTTCTCAAAAGATATAAGAGAGCAAATGTTATGACCTAAGGCAGCTGCACTAGCAGCACTACCACCACCACCACACAAAGCAAAACATTAAGGAGGTCCCATAAAGCATCTCTGACCTAAGGGATAGTTTCCACTCTGAAAAGGCTGAAGTCCCTTGCTTTAGGGATTAGCTACCATCAACTGTTCTGCTGGATGAATCACAGAAGAGAGAAGGATTTATACAAGGCTAATACCAGATAGCTGATTCTGTTTAAGCTGAACCCTCCCTGTCTTCCTCCACCAACTGCTCTGCTGGAAGGGCTCCAAATTCAAATGCATTTTGAATGCATTTTATATTGTTTGCGATTTTTATTCTGTTACTTGTAAGCTATTTCAGTTGAAATTCTATCCTGAAAGATAGTATATAAATAATTATAATATATACATAATTAACCAGGATTATAATTTGAATAATGTATCCAGAGTCCTCTAACAGGGAATTATCTTTGGAGAAAAAAGACAAGATATGCAAGTGGCAAGTTATGAGCAGAGGACCTTTAAGGCATGGTGCCAAAATTAAACATCAAAATACTGTAAATACAGTAAAATAAATACTGTAAAGAGTGAGACACCATGATAAAAAAAACAGATCTAGGCAGATGCAGGACTGAGAACATTCCACTGGGAAGCATCTTTGGGGCATGCAGGAAGTGTGGCATGCCTCTTAGAGAAAAGGAAGCCTTGGGACAGAGTTGGAGAGCTTCAGTTTAGGAGAATAAGCAGCTGATGGCACCTCACATAAGTCCAGGAGATGTGCTGCTGGGCATCCATCACAACAGTGTCACTTAAATGACCCCTTCAAAATGACAGAGAAAGGGAGCAAGAGTTACTTGCACATATTTCTGCAGCAGATGTAGGTACCTGTATCCTCTTCTGCACTGGAAGAGGTCTAAGTCTCTCTCTATCTGTGCTAAGAACTTTGGTACTCAGCTATGAGGTAAAGGATCATCGGTGGACTCATGCAGCCAAGTGACATCATATTGCATGCAAAAGAAGGAGACAAAATTGAGTGCTTTCAATCGCTTGGAGCTATGGGCCCTGCACAAGCATGCCTGATTTGTTCTTAAGGCAATAATTAAGTCTACTAGTGTTACATTTGCACTAGACCCCAGGAAGTTCACTGTAATTCTAACCACCTGTCAAAGACACTGGTCAGCTAAATGAGAACAGATATGGCAGTGGCCACAAACCCAGAAATGCTGAAACTGGGAGGAGAGGGTGAGAAAATGACACTTTTAAATATAGGGTTCAGCACTGCTCATACTTATCTGATGGTAGTGGCAATGATGGGTGGGTCTGTGTGTTCTATCTTGTTCTATTTTTGTCTGTGTGCCTCATGATAGAGGAGGGAGATGAAAATGTTAAAACCATAAACAGCAACACATCTGATGTCCACTCCTATTTGTACCTCGATTGCCTCTCCTCACACTCAATGATCCATAAATTCACTCAACCAGCTCACCACTGGTGAGCGTAACTTTTATCATAGCCAAAGCAGCATCAGCACTGCCATGTTTCTTTGCAACCTATGGGGAAAATAAGGACTTTTCCAGTCAGAATTGCTGAAGCTTGGAAAATTCCTTGCTGTTCAAGATGTTTCTGAGACTTAGCACAGAACTAGAGAAAAGAGAAGGGGCTTCATCCCACCAAAGGCAGCCAGCCTTAAGCACAGAAAGATGTGAAACAAGAACTACTCCTTTTTCTGTGATGTGGGGAAAAACTAATTTTGCCAGGTTAGTAAGGCTCAGAGCTAAGGTCAGAGCCTCTGATCCTCAATGATTTCATTCAAGTGGCCTAGAAATAATTTCATAAATAAAATAAGGTAATTCCCTGCCTGGCACATGGCTTACTTCCTCCCCAGACCACAAGTCCTGAATAGGTACAATAGGAAATAAGTCTTCAAGATTCAGCTTGCATATCTAAACACTTACTAGAGAGTACCCCCCATTAAAAAGAGCAGGATACATTTCCAAGTAAACATGTACAGAATTACACTATTACTATCTTTTCAGAAGAGAGAAGTGGGCTCCCAATAGCACAGAATTAGATTTAACTACAAAAATATTTTTACTAGGAAATGGCTAAGTTACACAAGGGTTTTATGAACATTGCTTTAGATGTATCTGCCACCCTTTTGTAGACCTTCACCAAACCAGAACATTGCTAGCATGACAGTTCAGAGAGCAGCATCCTTCACACAAAAACTAACTGGCATTTATTTCAATGGTCAAACATTCTCTCTCTGACAGTGGCCCATTACTGTAAGAGAAAGAAAGAGAAGCCCATCAAAGTAATTAACAGTGAGGTCAGAAATACTAGAATGGACCAAGATCGAAGAATTTATAGGTGAAACTTGTATTGATAGATAGGTAGCAATGGAACACATTCAATCCAATGGTCCCCCAACTTCTGGATTTCAGCACAAGCCAGGGATACTGCCAAGTAACAGACACCCAGACTTCCTCGTATAAGAGTGTGCATATACCAAGTGGAAACAAGCCCACACAATTTATTAATCCGCAAGCACTTGCACTAACCCAGTGGCGATTGCTAGAGGAAAGAGGGAGGAATTTCTACGCTGAGCACAGAGGAGCAGCTTCCATCCCACTTGATTTCTACACTACTCACCCACCTGCATGGCCCTCCATGCATTTGTCCATGCAATTCCTAGTCACCTAGAGCCAGAGGTCTAATGTATGCCTATAATAATCCTCCCAAACCCAAAAGGTCAACTCAGGCTGACTGCATTGCCACATTCAAGCCACAAATTTCTGTATCGGTTTCCCTTAATACTCCTATTTATACTTGTTATTGTTCTCTTTTGTATAGCTCTGGCATCTTTGTCAGATATATGAAATGGCAACCCATGCAGAATGGAGAAAATATATACCATACAGTGATGTATCTACTGCTACTGTTTTGCTGTTTGACCTTTCAGGTCCAATAGTGATTTCCCCTTTTCTCTAATTAGAATGCCACTCTCTGCATCAGGTATAAAGGTCAAACCTATAATGTTAATCTTAAAGGTAATAGAAGATGAGTTTGTGTGTGTTACAGTAAATGCTGCCCCTCTAAAGTCCTTAAAAGAACAGTGAGTTACAAATACGTATACCTTCAAGAAAAACACATTGGCACCATCTACTGCTGACAAGAAGAACTAACAGAATGAAGGAAATGTGTTCCAATAGAAACCAAGAACAAAAAAGAGCATACAATTTGCTCCTGAATCATGAAAGGTAGATTAAATACCTTCTCTTACAGGAACAGTATAGGCACCACTGAAATAGTAAAACATTTTCACCATAGGGCATTTTCATGAAAGATGCTTCAACCAGGCCATGTGCCGCCAAGATGATCAGTGACAGGCCGGACCAGGCCAGTCCCACAAGTAGGCACTGTGAGGTGGCTGCCTCAGGCAGCAATTGGAGGCAGTGGGCCAATGTTGGCAGACAGAGCTCTGTGTGTCAAGTGACCCATCTTGCTGCCCACAGGTGTGCTGGAGGATGTTGTCCTATCACCAGTATTGATGAAAGATTCAGCTAGCAGTGCAGTCAACTTCTGCACACTAAATGGGAAAGTATACCATCGCGTCCTTGGTTCAGACTTATGGCTGGAAGTCTTGAACTAATACCTCCTCTTCACATCCTATCACTCTTGTGATGTTCCAGGGTCACAAGAATAGGAGCTGTACAACCAAGGAATAACAAATGCTGATGAGTGCCATAATTTGCCAAAGGGTGGCAGAGGTTACCACTAAATGCTTGACTTAACCCTAACCTAATATTAAACCTACTTGGTAAAAATATTGCAAAAATACATGCACAACCTTTGCATTTGTTATATTGTGCAATAAAATATTGAAAAGAAAAAAATTAAGAAAATTAAATACATTAAAAAGAGCCAAATTCTAGAACAATGCTTCCGATTTCAGTTTCCAAAATGGATTCCATCTGGTTGAGTTTCTAATCCAGAAACCACACCAGAAATACAAAATGACAAGTCTGGGGTAGAATCCTGTGGAGGCAGATTCTGTAATTATCCAAGTCATAACAGCCTTTATATTGATCAACAATGCAGCCACACTTGAGTTATTTGCCAAAGTAGGTTATAGTAGAGCCCTCTTCCCACCTTTAACAGATCTATATACAGTTTGGATATTGGTACCAGCCAAAAGTTCCATTTCTGCTTCTCTATGCCAACAAAATCTCAGTAGAAAACCAAACACCAGAGGCACTTTCACAGCTCCCTCATGGCAACCTTCTCCCAGCACAAACATTCTCTCTGCTATGGAACTGGCAATGTACATTCACAACACATGGCTGGCTAGCACTTCAGGCACATGCCAGTGCCAGTCACATATGTCATTCAACCTAGATGTTAATCTAGATATACCCCACACAGCCTCTCCATACATGTTCATGTTTCTGAAGTGGTTGTGTTTTTAAAGCATTTCAGCATAAACAAAATTTAGTCACACACTTACATGTCAGTGGTTAACTCTCCAGGCAAGTATTTCAGACAAGAAACACTTTAAGCTCTGGACAGGATCAACTGTCCAGCTTAGACAAACACCATCCTATTATACCTGCTCACTTCAGCCGATTATCACAGCAGCCTAAATAAAGTATGAATGATGCTGCAGAAATGACTTCAGGAAAAACAGAGGTGGGGTGACTTTCGGGGGAGAGAAGATGGATCATTTAACTTCAGTCTCTGGCTTCTCGGTGGAGCTCTGATCAGTGACTGAAGCAGGCGGCCAGATGAATTGCTTGCCATATGTTTCCAAACAAATTGTTTAATAGGTCACTGTGCAAACATTCAGCCCATAGAAAGTACCTCCAGCCCATGTGCTCCTGGTGTCAGAAGAATAATAATGAAGGCTACCTGATTTCGAGTTATTAATGGCAGAGAGCCTACAGTAAGGACTCAACTTTACTGACAATGGTTATTTAAAATACCACCTCTGACAGAAAGAACAGCTCTGTGCAACCACCAACGGAAAGCTGACCCGCATTAGGAAGCTGAGGCAAACAAGCAGCAGGCCATGTGCTTTTAGGAAATGCATTAGATACAATGCTTATATTCAAGAATTTGTTGGACAGAAACATTTCAAAGGTTGTGCAAACTATACTGAAGTTAGAATTAGCGCTGGAGGCTAAGGAAGACCTGTCTGTTTAGGGATGCACACCAGCACTAATTTCTAGGCAAGCCTTTTAAGATCTAGACAGCCCAAAATCATGTACAAGGGGAACTTATTTGAATTACCAACTTCTAAAGCCACAATGTTGCATTGATGGGGTTTATTTTGGACAAAAATGTCCTAAAATATCTCCAATTCAGTTAGCATTATTTTAACCAGATTTTATTTAAACCAGTCACATACTATTCTCTTGCCTGCAGCAACAGAAGCAGCAGGAGAAATATAAATGTAGGTGCAGCCTCTGTTGAAACTTGAGTTTCATGTCCTCATTTTCAGAGTTAAGGACTCTGATCCCAAAGCAAATAACTGCGAGGCAGAAGAACACCCCCTTTTATGGGAACATGGAAGTAGCTGTCGTATGTCCAGTTTCTTTTAGAAGAAATTTTGTGACGGAGGATTTTTTTTTTTTTTAAACAAGGATATTCCTGGTAAATATCACGGGGAGCCCTATCAAAATAAATCCCTTTTAAAAGAAAGTAAAGTTTAACAGCTAGATATCAAACCTCTGTGCTCCCATAAAAGGGGGTGGTTCATATATTTCCACCTTTCCAAGCACCTTGAATCGTGGGATAAACCAAACCAAAATGAAACATAAAGTTATTCACATTCTCTCTGGGTTAACATAAATGGAGAAGGGGTGTCCAGAGCACTGTGACAGCAAACAACCCTTGCCATTTCAACCCACAAAAGTGCACAAGCACACACTGGCACAAGTACAGCTATTTTAAACAATGAAAATCATGTGCACATTTGGAGTGCAAGAAATTAAAAAGAAGAAAAAAAAAAGAAACTATGAACCAGTGACAGTCCTTCCAATATATCATGTGGGCACTGTGAAGAGACTTTTACTAGCTGTCCCATTCAAAAGTGCTTTTCTGTGAAAAGCAGAAAATAATCAGTAAAAGAAGCAAAAAGACTGTGGTGAGTACGAAAGGGTTTGCAATTCCAATGGGGAGGGCAACCACAATGAGCCCTGCCACAGAGACCCCTGGGAACCCACAGGACCACCAAGGGGACACAAGCAGGAGAACCACCCACAACCAGCCCCCGTCATCTGTCAGGCACACCATGGGTTGCTTCACAAACAACCTACCCTGGGCAGCTAATTCTCAGAATGGGTCATCCCAATGTGCTAATTCATGGGCTAACTTTGCACATAATGAAGTATTTACTGTAGGAGCTAAGAAAAAAAAAAAGCATGCTGCCACATGTATTAGGCCCATAGTTGTACTAATGTGTGTACTAATGACATGTTTGGAATCCATCCTGACAAGCAGCTAAAAATAGATGTGTTTCTAAGCAGAGGCTGGGTCATCTGAGAGATCACTGAACTAAGCTTCTATTGTAGGCTTCTAGAGGGCTCTTCTGAATTGAATGGGTATCTTGTTTCAGAGTCTACTAACAACATTTAATTTATTTTGTTTTGTTTTTGATAGTCTTCATTTGTCAAACATATGCCAATGAACTGCAGGTCCCAACAACAAGGGAAAGGCTTTTGGAATTCCAAGTTTGCAGCTCTATTTCTGGGAGTCACAAAAAGCTTCCAGGCATGCAACCTTTTTCAGTCACAAATGGTCTCACAGGTGTGTTGACCCTGCTATTCCAGTTCAAACTAATTTTGCTTGGAATCATAGCTCCTGCAATTCTTTCCAGATGAGCTCTCATTATCCTCTGTAGCCATAATCATGAATGCCACAAATACCCCTACTTTTCCTTTAAAGGCATCTACTTCCTCTACACCACACTCAGAAGAGCAACATAATGCATGTCAACCCTTATTTCTAAGAGAGCTGAAAGTGAAGTGGTTGGAGTGCTGAAATGGAATCTATGAGATCTAATCCTCACTCACCAAAGCTTACTGGCTGATTTTGGACTAGGCAATGTCCTTCAGTATAACCTACCTCACAGGGTTCTTGCAACAGTAAGATTGAAGACAATTATGTAGCCACCTTGAGTCCCTTGAAAGGAAAAAAGGTGGGATATGATGAATGAATGAACAAACTTCAAGACAGACTCATTCTTTCAGTACTAAGCCAATGCCTAACTAGATCCACCTAAAGGAAACTAGTTGGATTGCCATATTTTCTCATGGACCAAATCCCACTGTTGGCTCCGACAGATGCATTCAATTCCTTGCAGAGGAATCTTGTCTCTTGCAGAGCACCAGATGTTGATTCACAAGTCGTGAAGACATACAAGGTCATATACTAGCAAAATAGAGTAATTAATTCCTTAACTTGCAAACTCCTCTATGGACTAGAACTTTAATTTTGTCAATCTGTACATTTGTTTGTTAATCTGTTTTGGTCCAACTAATGATTAAAGAATTTTCCAGTCCTGTAAAATTTTCAAAGAGCAGAGCTTCTATTTACCCCTTGGCCTACAGCAGTCTTTCCTAGCCCGCTGTCATCCAGGCTACAGCATTTAGAATAACATGTCTGGTGCTGGGAGCCACATTTTAGAAGGAAAATTAAGTGCATGCAGAGTAGAGCGAACAAGTTGATGAGGGACCTGGAAACTAAGTCCTACAAAGAACTGCTGAAGGAGTTCCTTAGGCATGCTTAGCCTAGGAAAAGATGATTATGGAGGAAAGTAACAGCAATATGCAAAGCACAAGTAGCCACACAGGGCAGGACTGGAACCAACAGGTAGAAATTGTAGAGAGGTAGTTTTCAACTATGTCCTGAAATATCTCACGGAGGTTTTTTTCTTTTACTTGTGACATGTATCCTTAGTCCTGGTGGTGGGGAGCACAATAATGGAATAATTATTTTTATTGTATATCAATTTTATGTTGCGTATGAAATGTTTTGTTTGTATTTTAGATTGGGGTTTAATAAAAACAACAAAACAAAAAAGGTAGTTTTCAGCTAAACATATCCTAATGGTGAGAGATGTTTAGCAATGGATCAAACTATGGCAAGTTCAACTTCACTGGAGGCATTTATTAATGAAGGTATGCATATGTCCAGACATCTATGTCCTCCTTCAAGCCTCCTCTGAGAGAGATCCCATTTTTATAAAAGGTCTGGACCCAGTTTTATAAAAGGGATGGGAAAAATTTTCGTAAATAGATAAACTGAGAATTCTCCTAGTCAAATATCATCCATCAAGTTATATTGGGAACCTCGCACAGTTATCTACTATTATTTCTCCCCCTTCCACCCCAGTTTTACCACTACCTAAGTTTCAATTTTCTTAAATTCAGTGTTCTTTTTTGTTTGTTTGTTTATACTCAAGTCCACTCCTGTCACACCAGTTCATATACTCCCCAAATCAGCTATAACAAGAGAAGAATGAGAAAGGCAAAGGAGTTCAACCACATAGGTAAACATCAAAATGAAGGAGGAAGTGAGAATCGGAGTCAAACAAGTAAATAAAACACAGAAGGCAGACTGTTCTGTGGCATATGCAACACTATTTTAAATATTCTAAGGCAAGTATATGCAAAGAAAAATCTATACATTGGCCAAGTGAGAAGGAAGGCACTCAAAAAGGAATCGAACTCAAGATATGAAGAATTATGAACAATACCACTTGTCAAGGCAGATGGTAATGTCTGTGCTCAGAAGTGGTGCAAATAACAGTCCCTCAGTAACCAGATGGCAATAAAACAAGCAATTCCTCCTTGTACTCTGACTTTCAGAAGCTGGATACCTGACAATCAGACAGCAGCAAGTCCAGTGAAAAAAGATCACTGGGGAAATGTGTATGCCATCTCCTTACATTCAGGAAACTTGGGGATTTCTTACAAAACTGCATGAAGGCATAATGTCCCGCACTGAAGTGTAAGACCAGAAGGAGCAGGAGGAAAGACCGCATCATACCAATTGTATAAAAATGAGAAATTGTTATGCAGCTGCAAGTTAAGCTTGCCTTGTGGGCACACAGCAACTAAGAAACCTATGTGTTGTTTGAGAGTGGTCCAAAAATCATGCTTCTGTCCCAGCCTTGCTGAAAACTTGACCAGGAAGAGCACAGGTAAGCACAAAGGTATTTAAGTTTCGGGAGCGTCAGAGACAGACCACAGGGTCTGTACCATGACTGGCTGCAGCTCTCTAGAGTTTCAGGGTATTTGGAGATGACAGAGATTGAACCTGAGACCTTTTGCCTGCAAAGTGTACATTCTACCACGGAGCTACAGGCTTTCCTCAACAGTGACATAGCATACATATTTACCACTAAATCCAGGAGTGTATATTTTTGTAAAATATAGCAAAGTCCCTCTCTTTTCAAAATGGTACAGACGCTCAGGGGGAGTGCATAACCCAATAACTTTTAACAGCAGCTCCTGAATTATAGCCATACATTTGACAGGGGCTAGGGAGACAGAGATTCTCTCATAGTAATTACTGAAAACACCGATATTAAAGCATTTCTGAGAAAAGACTAAGGCTACTTAGCCACTTCCCTTTAACAAACATACTAGGATCTCCCTCTGAGTAGACATGCATACCATTATACCACAATTATTCCATTTTCACTAAACAAGTGTTTGTACCAGGATAAACTTGATTTACATTAATAAGACTAAAAAGTATGTAGCAGTAGTTTTGATTAACACTCTTAACACAGAAAGATATAGATGAACACAGGATTGCTTTGGTCAGTTCAAAATGTGTGCTTATAGCCTTCAGCCCAAGTGACTTATTTCTACACTTGTGCATACAGTATGTCCCATATAACCTTTCAACAGTGCAATCTCATGGCAATTAGACTGCATCTAAAAGGCCGTACGTTACAGGGTATTCATCTGTACAAAATGAGCTGCAATAACATAAATAAATCCTGCCTTTGATCCACATAAACTTTATTAAAAACTTGAATAAAGTTTATGAGATGGCAAGTTCCCAGAACCTGAAACATGCCTCCAATGAGGCTTGGAAAAACAGGTAGGCTAAATGATCTATACCGAAACTAGCTAAGTGAACAAGGTTTTTTTAGCCTTCAGCTCAAACAGAGATGGAAATATTGCATAGTTTCAATTTGCATCCTTCTGTTGCTAGAAGCTTACATTGTTCATAGCATCTTGCCAGCCAGGCTCTCAGCATTGAAGTCTGGAGGGAAACCGCAGAGCATTCACAGATCCTTCAATATGTACTTAAGGCTATACTATCTATTCAGTGGATTGCCAGCACCACCTAATGGTAAACACAGAGGTCTGATTCAGGCCATCTCTGCAGACAATTTTCAAAAGTCCTCAACTGGCAACAGATATCTGTAGGGTAGCTCAACAAGATGGCCTAATTGACCAAAAGCCCTTAAATTCAGTGAATCAATGTCTATTATTGTACAGATCAATTCAAATATACCACCCAATACATACATTTGAAGAAGATAAAACCCCTTTCCCACTCCAAAATAAAAGACTGAATCAGCAGGTCAATAGTAGACCAAAGGAGCAACTATGTTAGCAGGACCACCTTGCTTGCCAAAAGAGCAGCCATCAATGCTTGCTTCGTACAGATGTTCACAGTATTTTTAACAAACATGTGAAGCACTATCAGCACTTCCTGACAGTTAGGACCCCGAGGGCGTGGAATGGGCTTCCACGGGAGGTCGTTGAGGCCCCATTGGTGAGGGGGTTCAAAGACAGGCTGGACATGCACATGGTGGGCATGTTGTGAGTGGAGCCGGCTGGTGCCGGAGGTCAGACTAGATGGCCCGGGAGGCCCCTTCTGACTCACTCTGTTTCTATGTTTCTAAGCAACCTCAATAGTCAAAATGTGATCATGGTTTGTACAGGACACAAACTGGGACCCAGTTTATAGCTTACACTCTTCAGAACTATGTGAAACACAGTTTTCCTTCAAGTGTTAAAATGTTCCTTCAAGTTTACAGTTGTTGTCTGTTTGAAAAAACAGCTTGCTGGAAGCCATCTGGCACATTGGACATTTGAGATACTAGAGCCATAAGAACCTCCTGCTCTCAACAGTAGAAATTAATGACATTTTCTACAGTGATCTGACAAACCTCCCAATGACAAAAAGCAAGAAGTAGACCAATGGACAACAGAATAGCAGCTCCAGACCTAGATTCAGAAAGTCCCCCTTATTTCTCTGAAGTTCTGTACTTGTCAGTCAGTATGCCTTTCCTAGGAACACAGAAAGCTGCCTTATCCCAAGTCAAAGCATCAGTCCACATACTGACCAGGATGTCCTGGGTTTCAGGCAGCATTCCTTCCAGACCTGCCTGAAGATACCAGGCACTGAGTATCTCTACCAATTAACTATGGCTCTTCTTCCAGTTTTCCTATACCACATGCCCAACAAAAAGGAAGCTCCCAAAGTGAGTGCAATGCAACCACAGCCTCATAGATTTATTCAGAAATTTTAAAAATACCTTATGAATTCTGAGCTAGGTAGCCTTCAGCAAGACAGTGCATATATCTAGAAAGTAAATTATTAGATCAAGTGAGTAAAAAACAGTGCTCTAATTACCACCAACACAATAAGAAGAAAACAAACAGGGAAAATTGCATGCTTTCGCTATATCAGTATTCAAGGGAGCCGGTTGCCCACCATGCAGGTAAATGTGAAATACATTTATCATTCCAAGCTGAATCATTATGGATGAACCTTGCCACTTAATTCACTTTAGGCAAAATGTTCAACACAACCAGAACATTGTAAAAGCAACTCACCTGGGCAGTTCTGCTGGCTGAGCTTCTAGAGGAGCAGCAACAGGTACCGATGGCTCCATTACAGCATTAGTAGCTTGTGTGTCTCCTTGCTCCTCTGCTGTCACAGGCTCCTGTGATTCTGCAGCCTCTGCATTATCCAGTGCAGAGTCATGCTCTACTGCTGAGTTGACCTCAACCTCCTCAGCTACAGCAGGAACCTTCATCTTCTCTCCTGCAACTGCCAAGTCCTTCTCTCTTTTCCTCAACTTCTCCTCCATTTCTTGTTGTCTTCTGTCTTCATCTTGATGGGCCAGATGTTCAAAGGTTTTAAATGCCTGAAAGGGGTACAGCAATCAAGCAGTAATCCAATCGTTAACCTATTAATAACCATAAGAGAACCGGCAATTAAGGCATCCCTTTCAGGGAGATGCCATATTGCTCCTTTTACCAGGCTGCTTCATCAAGGACCTTGAAAGCCAAAGCTGTCTACATTACAACTGCTCAAGCTTTTAAAGTAGGGTCAGACCATGATGCCAGCATCTCTGGAATATGAGAAACCACTTACAAGTTGCCCGCCCCTGCTTTAAGGTGCCACAACATTTTTATTACATTTATATCCCACATTTTTTCCTCAGTGTAAACCACCTTGGGTTCCTCACAAGATCTTCCTCCTTTATCCTCACAACTCCCATTGTGAGATAGGCTAGGCTGAGAGTCAGTAAATGGCCCAAAGTCAGCCAGTGATTAGAACCTACTGGGGTTCTCACAGACCCTGTTCTGGCTCTCTGACCACTGCACCACACTTGCTCTCCATACTCTTATTATGGGCGCTTGCTGTAAAAGACTAATACAGTCAACCCTCCAAAATGGAAACAAGTAACAGACACTTATAACTGGTGGCCTCCAGATGCACTACCTCACCAAGGTTCTGGATGAGGAGGAGAAGACTGTTGTCAAGCACATATGGAGGTCACCAGGTTAAGGAAAGATGTGTCAGCCAACAACATTATTGTGCAAGAGATGCAAACTCCATGACAGGTATGCAAAGGAAAATGCAGGTGTTAATAGAGTAATGAAGGCTAGCTACAGTGCAACAAGGATAAGGGTGAAGCAGAATACTTCAGTGGCACTCCACCTATAGTAGGCTTGCCTTCATTTCTAACTGGCATTTATTTGCTTCCATCACCCAGCCAAATGAGATCTTTAGCTAATACCCTTAGTCTCCACCCTTTTCCTAACTATAAACATACAGGGTCAGCTGTTTCACAAGCATAATTAGATCTAAATATTGAATCCATTCATGGCATTGATGCTTTTTATAAAGCAGCTGGCAAAAATAATTTAGTCAGCATTCTAGAACAGTCAACTACTCCATAAATAGACTAGAGGAACACAGGAGCTTGGTACTATCAAAAACTCCATTATCACTCTAAATATCAGATTTCAGTCTAAAACTGTATTACCAAAGGCATATACAGGGTAAGCTATGGGATGTAACCAAAGTTTGGCCCAATATCAAATGACAATTTACAGTGTTCAGTGAATGAAAACAGAGCCTGAACAATTTTTCCAGGTTATACCCAAGGAAAATCAAGATTTTGCATAGGACAACAATCCTGGAAAACAGGTGTAGGACAGAATTGATATGAGGGACAGTCAATGAAAAAGACACACCAGTCAGTTCAAGAATTCTATGACCATTCCTCTACTTTTCACCAATAAGTTCCACTCTTCCTCCTTTTGAAAAGTAAAGGAGTCACTTGTTCATTCAGGATTGGGTTCAAGACACATTTGAATTTAATTACACCTTTGAAGCCTGAATACCACTTTTAAACCCAATTATCAAATATAAATTGTTCTGTGTTAAAAATATCAAACCTGGTCTTTTCCTAATTTGGTTAAAGAACCCTGTGTAGTTGTAAATGAGTTAATCTAATGAGCATTACTGGAAATTGGTAGCAGAAAGAGCAGGTTAAATAGGATAAAAAATAATCAATTCAAATGCTTGTAGTCATCACCTTAATTCAGCATTTGTCCAATATCTGAAACTTCAAAAAACACTTTTTAAAAAATATTTTAACATAAACAAGTACACAAAAAAGAATGTGAAACAGAGCAAACTAAAATGAACAAGGTGAACAAAGTTGCCAAGGAAATTCTATAGATATACAACCTATACATTCAGCCCTCCAAATCTATCTTCCTGCCTTTCAACACTCAGATTTTAACAACAACAACAATTAATCTATACAACAACAAATCTTCCAATCACCTCAAATCCTCTACTGTTTTTTTCTTTTTTGAACTCTCCTCAGATCCTATTAATCTGAGGAGCATAATAAAATTTCCATTTATCATTAAATGCTTCTAACTGTCTTCTGTTTACATAGTTAACTTTGCCATCATAGCATATTCTGCTAATCCATCTCTCCATTCTTCAATTGTTGGGGGCTCCAATGATTTCCATTTAGAAGCAATTGTGATATTGCTGCAGCTGTCATATACTTAAATAACTCTAGCATATTCTTTGAAAAGGTGTCTGGCACGATATTCAAAAGCATATTCTTGGGACTCATAGGAAACTTAAAGATTTTCTGCATTTCTGCATGTTTTACTTTCCAATAGTTCTCATTTTTCATTTTTTTATCTCATCACCACATATGATAGAAAGTCCCATGCAACCTGTTACATTTTCCATTGTAATTCTTATCTATTTTTTCCAATATCTTTTGGAGTAAGATATTTCATCTAAACAAAATAAGGCAAAAAGCAGCAGCTTTGCAGCTGCCTCTTCAAGTCTCTATTCCCCAAAAGTCCTTAAAACTCATATTTTGCATTAAGGATTGGGGTTTTCTCCACTCTTTTTAGCTACAGTCTCTCTAAATCCCAATTATTGTTAGTATGATTATACTTTGTTTCAAAGCTGGATATGAGCAGCATCCTAGAGGTCACAAAGGAGATTGATTCTTAGTAACAATTTTATTTTAGAACAACCATAGCCAAAGACCTCTGGGTAGTTTAAAACAAAATATAAAAACAATAAAACACAATAGATTTAAAACTGATAGATACAAAACAGATAAATTTCTTAGTGATGAATAAGCTGGGAAAATCAGAATCTCAATCATATTTTTGAGATAACTAGAATCTTGCAGATGAATCTTTGCTTCATTGTATCACTGATAGCAGTATTAATAAAAATGTTCCATTTCTAAACAAGTTCAGGAAAAGAGAAAAATACACTTACACTCCTCCAAACAGTTACAACTGGTGCAGCTTAAGGCTATCCAGTTTTGCTTACTCTTACAATGCAGATAAGAGAAAATGTGTGTGCTTCTATAGACTTACAGGATATACTTTATTTTTATTAGAATCTCAAGCTCCATCAAAGTAGTTGCAGAAAGGTTCAAACACACACACTGTGAATTAATACACATATGCCCAGCATGGAAATTTGTTTTCATAACAGAACTGAGCTCACACCCCTTCCACTTTTGGTTTCCCTCCCAAACACCTCAAATTCAATAGCTCATTTTGGAGCTTATCTTGGAGTCAGTCTCAGAATCAAGTCTTGCTGTGTTTAAAAAGTAAACATAACACTGCATTGCTGAGGCAGGGGAAATAAACTTGCTATCATTGGTTGTAGCTACCTTTTTTTTTTTTTTAAATGGCAGTTTAAAAACCCCTTGCAAATCTACAGCAGTCATCCAGAGATCCACTAGCAGCTGCCCATCTGAACGTCTATTTAAGTCAATGATGCCTAATTTCTCCAAGTTTAGTGAATAACCCTACAGCCCTGAGGAAGCAGGATCAAGGATTGTGCTTCCAAGGAACTTCCTGCCCAATTGCCTGCAGCTGGGGAAGTGGGGTGGGGTATTATAGAACACCTACAAAATTCTAATAAGAATTGGAATTACAGTGGAGTGGAGGAAGCAAATAGTAATGGTGCCTCCCTTCTGGATTGAAAGACAGGATAGAATTCAATTAAATATACAGTCATGTCATTCTTCTCCAGCCTGATGCCCTCCAGCTGTTTTGGGCTACCTCTGGCATCCAGCCAGCATGACCAATTGACATGAATCCTGGGAGTTGTAGTCCAAGCTAAATTTGTTTTGTGATGGTTTGGTGACAATACATAAATAAATCTGCTCTGAAGGGCACTAGCTGAGGAAGATTGTACATTCATGTGTATACAAACAAACACTCCAACTGGGCATCAGACTTTCTAGTCCACAAGATCTGAGTTTTTTCAGTAGCACCCTGAAGACCTGTAAAATACCCTTTAAAAACTATTCCCTGGTGCAGTTTAAAACTAATAATTACAGACTAATACAACTACTCTTCAGAAGGTTAATGTGATTGCTAGTATTGGCCTAGGTCTGGAAAGATCAAATTCATGAATATCTTTAAACAACACAGCATCACCAATCATTTGAGAGTTCTCTACTAAAACTACATTGCAGGGTTAGTTTGAGAAATAAAACAGAGAAAAGAAAAATATGTAAGCTAGATTGTATTCCTTAGATCAAATGGATAATTTAGAAAAATCATACATAAACAAACACAGCTTGGAAATGCATGATTTGACAGAATGAACCCCACACCTGAATCTACCCAAACAGTATGACCCAAACAGATTGAAGGCTTTCTCCAAGTGCAACATCCAAAGGAGGCTCAGGCGTAGTAACAAGGAAGAGGGTCTTCTCAGTGGTGTCCCTCCAATTATGGAATGATCTCTCTACTGAAGCCCACCTTGCACCAACATCATATCCTTCTAGCACCAGATTAAGAGTACACTCTACTCCCAGGCATTTAATAGTATATGATGCAATATGTCAGCTGTTTTAACTGCCATTTCAGTTGTTTACTGAAACCAAAAATAGAGGTTGGGGCATGGCTGGCACATGCTGAAGTTGGTCTCTTTTCTGTCTAAATATGCATAGGTTTGCATCATGAATCATTCGTAAATGTTGTGAATTGAAATTTGAGGTTGCATTTTACTGTGTCCATCTTTTATGATGTACCTTTACAACAGCAGCAGCACCCGAGAAGCATTGAAGCGTCGACTGAGAGGGCCGGCCGGACTCACCTTGAGGGTCATGGTCTTCGCCACGCCTGGAGGGAAGCCAAGCCGGTCCGTCGGCTGCAGCAGGAGACGATAAAAGTCGGTCTTGCGGTAGAGAAAGCCGAAGAGGATGTTCAGGAACTCCTGGACGTTGCCCACATGCTGCAAGATGCCCAACAACGCCTGGTCATACATGTCCGTCATCGCGGCGGCGCGCTCCATGGAGCCGAACGAGAGATGCTACCGGGCGAGAAGGGCCTAAGCCACGCTCCGAGGCCGGCGGGGACAAGCCGAGGGAGGGCAAAGAGCCAAGGCCCGGCGCAGGGCAGCGACCAGCGGCCGGGTCGAGTGGGGCCGGGCCCGCACGCTCCTCCCTCCCTCCCTCCCTCCCTCCCTCCCTCTCTAAGCAACGAGCCCCGAGATGTCAGAGCCTTCCGCTGTCACGGTAACCCTAACAGTGTAGCCAACCGGATCACGTGACCTGGCTTTTATTTCCGGTCCTTGACAAAATGTTTCCCTGGGAAGCTTCCGGTGTAACGGGATTCGATCGTTCCCGCTGCAAAGTCCCGAGCCGTCGCTAGAGTGTCGTTCGTGCCCTGCGGAGAGGAGGGTTCAGGCTTCTCTCCGAGGGCGGAGCAGGCGTGGAGGCAAGCGAGGCTCCCCGTGTGACGCAATCCTATGCAGCTGTAAACGGGGGGGGGGGAAGAGGGCTGTGCAACTCCCAGCATGCCCCACTCAACATAGGCGCGAGCCTTGCTGCTTCAGGGCTCTGCCATTCTAGAGCGTTACCCGGAAGCAAGCCCCTCTGCCCTGAGTGAACCGCGATTCTCTCTAGACATAGAGGCTTGCACCGCCTGGGGCATGCTGGAACTTGTAGGATTCGTCCTGTTCATTCTTCCATGTGGCTGTACCCTCTATTAGATACAGATGAGCGAGCTTGGAATTCTGATTCTTTCTGAGGGACATTGCGGGTTTGATTTTATAACACGAAGTCAAATATAAGCAACCTTGTTCTATAAGGATTTATCAATGGTTTAATTTTACTGTTGCGTTAAGCAGAGTTGCAATCATGTGGCCACTGTTAATTTGCAGGTGGAATAAGGATAAGAGGTGGATAGGTTGGGGGTCAATAGATTTATGGGTGCATTTTGATTGTCATTGTGTTTATTTCATTGTTTTTAATGATGACATATTTTAAGTGGTTGCTTTTTTGTAAACCATTCCAGGAGCCCTGTATGGCTGCTGAATGGTACATAAAAGCAATAAACAAGCAAGCAAACAAACAATGAAAGTAGTTAAATGTTTATAGTAGAGCTATCCTATATTTCAGTTTGGCGATCTCCACTGTTAGAAAGGAGAGAATTGTGGATATTTCTATGTGGATAGGGAGGTTCGATTGAAGATTGGATCTTTTCCTCCAAGGACAGAGCTCTCCCTGAGTATCCCAAAAGACCTGGGGCTCAAGTTTACAGGAAAAAAAGAAGATAAAAAAGCACAAATATTTGGACAGGGTGAAAGACACTTGGTTTTAGAAAAAAACACCAGGCAGAAAGATTGAAGGAGAAGGGTGGCAGGAGGCAAGATACATGTCTGCAAAAAGCGATCTAATCTCAGGGAATCACCTGCAACATACCCACCCTTTCCTTGACCACATTGTCCCTGCTAGCATGAATTTAAAGCTAAAATACACTGCATCTTTTGGTCCCACCACTTTTTCCTTTAATCCCCACTCCCCATTTGCCTTAGTGCTTTGTGCCCTCTCCCCAGTTTATTTGAAAGAGAGTTTGGCCCTTGGGCTGAAACCTCCCTGATCTCATCCAACATACTGGCTCACTGGGCATGTAGGAAGCATACAACCAGAGCACAAGTCCATAGACCTCTCCAGCTATTTCTTTCAGCAACTAAGTATCCCATGACTTATTATTCCTGAATATGGATGTTCTATTTAGCATCATGGTCAGTAACCAGGATAGCTGCTATTTCAGAGAAGAGAAGATCTATCACCACATCCCATTTGTTTGCCCCAAAATGAATGCCAGTCAATTGTACTGGCTGACACTCAAGTTAAAATACGATTGGGGGAGGGTCACTTCTATTTCTCACTTTTCCCCTGTACCATGATTTGCATCCAGTGTTGATCCTATGTAACGCAGACCCACTGAAAGGAATGATTGTTCTTAATATAGCAGAGTTGAGCAGATGTGAGGCTTATAGGATGCAGCGGTTTGTTTGGTTTTTTTACAGAAACCCAGAGATCCTGAAGATACAAAATAGTGGCTCAGTTTGGGCGACATACATTAATACATTAAGGAATAAACAGGGTACTTCTGAGTACATAGTTGGTCTAGGATTTTATGATTGGTAAGCAGAACCAAGTGCAAAAGTCATTTGACACAAAGATCCACTCTGCATTTCCTCTAAGCATTCTTTTTCAAAAATGAACTTGAGGGAGCTTCACAGGGTTTCAAGTTATCATGGTTAGACAACAGGGAGTCAGAAACCATCAGGGATCTACTGCAAATCACCTATACAACACAGCACTCATTTTAAAAAAAAAGAGTTGGCATGATCACACCTGTGGTCTTTTCTAAAGTAAAGGTAAAGGTTCCCCTGCACATGCATGTCAGTCGTGTCCAACTCTGGAGCTGGTGCTTATCTCCATTTGTAAGCCGAAGAGATTGTCTGAAGACGCTTCTGTGGTCATGTGGCCAGTATGACTTAATGCTGAGGTACACAGAAAACTGTTCCCTTTCCCACTGAAATAGTACCTATTTATCTACTCGTATTTGCATGCTTTCAAATTGCTAGGTAGGCAAGATCTGGGACAAAGTAGGAGGTCCTCACCCCATCATGCAGATTCAAACTGCCGACCTTCCAATCAACAGCCCAGCAACTCAGTGACTTAACCCGCTGCGCCACCTGCATTCCAGTCTTCTCTACACATCCATAAACATAATCAGACTTTTGCTATTACAACAGCCTTCCAATCTTTCTTGTAGGAGCTTCTCCTCCTTACCAGGAAGGATTGTATCTACTTCTTCCCAAATGTACTGAAAGTTGAAAGGATTGCCCAAAATGCTTTTACCAGATCCAGTGCATGATATTAGAAAGTATTTCCCAACCATAAGACACCCTACCCCACAGAACAAAACGTCTTCATCAAATTTCCTTCCTTCAATAAATTAAGGGTTCTCCTCAGATGAAAACCAGAATCTCTTTTGTCCACAATGCAACAGCCCTCCTGTGACTGTAGCTGTCCATTTCCAGATGCCACACTTTAAGGAGGATGTTGAGAAGGTAGGTGCATCCTGAGAAGCATGACCAGGATGGAGAGGCATCCAAGTAATCGGGCCCTATGAGGAAGAGTTGAAAGAGATGGGCATGTTTAGAAGCTGTTAAGGGGAGACATGATATCTTCAATACTCTGAAAGGCTGTCATGCAGAAGATGCCATAAACTTGTTCTCTGTAGCTCCAGAGGACTAAAACCAACAAGTGGGAAATGGCCAGAGAGCAGATCTTGGCTAAACTTTAAGAGAAACTTCCCAATGGCAAGAGTAGTTTGACAGTGGAAGAAGTGGAATGCCTTAGAAAGTGGCAGGCTCTCATTTGTTGAAGGCTAAGTAGAGGCTGGATGGTCACTGACCAGCATCTCCATGACTGCATCCTGGATTGTAGCTCCTTCACTGAGCAGAAGGGATTGGACTATAGGACTTCCAAGGTCCTTTCTGACTCTAAAATTCCATTGATTCTATGGTGTGCTTCTCTTCCTCATCACTTTGTAAATCTTCTTCGCAATTTTGTGCTCAATGTGAGGAGGAATAGCCTTATGATGACATCCAAGCAAGCAAAATCCTTCATAAGAGTCTTCTTAAACCCCATTCAATTCCTCGTGTCCACTGACGGCCACACTGAAACTACTGGTCTCACTCACAGAGTTTAATGGTATTTCCATACCAGATGGATGACTCCTGCATGAAGGTGACACAGCCTGGCTCACTTGTGGACTGTACATCATTGTTGTGATTTCTGGGGTAGATGAACTGTCCCGTATAGCCCTCCATTTTGTGAGAAATCTGCAGTACCTGTGGAAAGGGAGAGATGGCAATTGAGATGATAGCTGTTTCTTTTCTTTATAATTTTTACAGCACTGTGCATATTCATCCAGAAGCAAATTTCACCGTATTCAGTGGAGCTTATGTTCGGGTAACTGTGTGTAGGATAATGAGGTTTATTGCCAAAAAATCCATTTTCTTGGATGTGTGTGTGTTCATTCTAGCTGCCTATAAAAACTCAATTTCCTGAAGACAGGCCTTCAGGAACTTGCTAAATCACCTGCTACTGACCTTTCAAAGCTGGAGCAAAACGCTTCCTTGGGTAATTTAGCCCTGGCTTTTGTGAGATCTTTCCACCTGCAAAGCCCAGGAAAACTATTCTGCCAGCTAGTGAGTGGCAACAAGAACTCACACTTGTCAAAAGCCTTTGAGTGTTAACTGAGAGGTACTGCTGCCCTTTCTCTCCATCTTCATGGGATTTCATTTTGCCTCTGCCTGCAATCAGCTTTTGACTCTGTGTCACAATTTGGGCCCTATCCTAGTTGAAGACCCATATTTAGGTGTATATAGGCACATTCAGGTAACTGTCTTTGTTTTTGCCTTGAATTCTTCTTTCCAAAGTGTGCTCCGTTTTGCTGCATGTTATCACTTTTCTCTTTCCCTTTACAGTAAAGGAAATACATATACTCACCACCTATCATAACTGAAAGTGTGTGTCTTATTCCAATTAAGCCTTTGTTACTAAGCCCAGAGCTTAGCTACTTTGCTCCTGTTACTGTATAGAGTTTCAGGTCTAGGACTCTGAGATAAAGAGAGCTGACTTAGGGGTGCTTTATACTGTCCAAGAGTTCCCTGGTTCAGAATGAGGTGGATGTAGATGATGGTGCCAGCCTAGTTTGCGAACTGTTTGTCCCTGCCTCCTGTCAGGATCTCCAAGGATGGCATAACCCCTCCTGACGACGTGTTTGCAAAAGGCAGCGTCTTTCACTGGGCAAATGCCCGCAGGACCAGGAGCAGCAGATCTGCAGCTACTTGCAAGAATTCCAGCCTGTGCAATCACGCAGCACAGGAAGGAGCCCTGAAAGGCTTCGCTGTACTGTTCACAGCTTTGCCACAGTGACATGAGCCTTTGTGGTGGCTGCATCGTGGTCCTGATCCTGTTTCCAGTCTTGCCTTGCTTTTGACCATGCCTTTGCCTCTTGTCTGACACTCCTTTGCCAGATGCCTGAACCTCACTCTGGTCCTGCTATGTTTGGCTGGGCCTCAGATGGCTTTTCTGCTTCTGACCTTGCCTTCGCCTCTGGCTGGGTCAAGCCTTGACCACATCCAGTGCTTGCCAGCTCTCGACCTTGCCTTTGCCTCTGGACCTGCTATGTCTCGCCGGTATCTGACTCTTGCCTGCTCCTGGCTCTGCCGTCACCTGTGGATCTGCCAGACTTTGCTAGTCATCTGACACTCCCATGTTCCAGTCTGCTATTGCTTCTGGCCCTGCCATGCTTTGACAGTGCTTGCTCCTGACTTTGCCTCTGGCCCTACTCCATCCCCCTCCATCCCCCCTCCTCCTCATGCTCCAGCCACAGACCCTACTGCCTGTGTCTTGGACCTGACACTACACTGCTAGGAGGTAGGCAGCCCATTCCCTCCCTTAACAAGCATCATCCCTGGTGATGCTGCCATCAATATTTATGCGCTGCTTTTCAGGGCCAAAGCTCACCAAGAAGCATACAGAAGAAGATTAGCACAATAAATAATTCACACCAAATCAGTGTAAACCAGAAACATCAAATAGGAGTACCAACCACAGCAGGAAAGTCACATTAGCTATTTACATTCTGAACAGTGAAGGCTACAGTGAAGAAATAACTTCAGTGTGGGATTGCACTCCCCTTGAAGGAACAGGCTCAGATGGCCTCAGGGGCATGGAGCATCCTCTATCAGCTCTGGCTGATGGCCCAACCATGTCCTTATCTGCACAGGAATATCCCGATTTCAGTAATCAACACTCTGGTAATCTCCAAGCTAGACTACTGCAGTGTGCTCTGGGTGGGGCTGCCCTTGAAGACTGATCAGAACTGCAAGTTGTGAAAAATACAGCAGCCAGAGTAATAACTGGGAACAGAAGGCCTGAGCATACAATGCTGATTCTGGTCTGCTTGCACTAGCTTATATGCTTCGAAGCCCAACCCGAGGTGCTGGCATGGCTTAGGACTGCAATATTTGACAGAACCCCCTCTCCCAGTCACTATCTGCCTGGATAGCCTGTTTAACATTGGAAGACTTCCTCTGATTAATACCTCTGAGTGAGACAAGTTGGTGCCAACAAGAAAGAGCCCCTCCCTGCCCCCCAGTTATAGAACAACATCTTTACTGGAGCTGCCTAGTACCTTCTCTGCGGTGGCACCCAGATTATGGAATGAGCTCCCTGGAGAGGTGCACCTGGCGCCGAGTCTATATTCTTTTCGGCGCCAGGTTAAACTTTTTATTTAATGGCTATTTTAAGAATTAATTTTATCGTTAACAGTTACTTTTTTGTTTTTATATAATCTTATTGAATGTGTTGTTTTATTGTTTTTAATTCTACGTTTGTAAGCCGTCCCGAGATGCCGAGGCATGTGGTGGTGGGATAGAAAAGTTCTAAATAAATAAATAATACGTCTCTCCTATCACTTTGTCATCAGGTTAAGACTGCCCTCCATAACACGGCATTTAGCAGCTGTAAGTAGCATTGAGGGAGGAAGAGTTACTGTATTTTTCACTCTATAAGACGCGCCTGACCATAAGATGCACCTATTTTTTAGAGGAGGAAAACAAGAAAAAAAATGTTCTGAATCAAATGGGCACATCATCACAGGCACATTCCCCATCACTTCCCCATGGGCTGCACATCTGACACTTACTGCACACACATATTCGCTGTATAAGACACACAGACATTTCCCCTTACTTTTGAGGGGGGGAAAAAAGTGCATTTTATAGAGCAAAAAATACCATATGTTAGCTGTTCTAACAGGTCTAGTCGTATTACCCTGTCTTAATTATTTAAATTGCTTATATTTAGTTTTTAAATTTCTGTAGTGAAATGTTACATTCCTCTTTTTTTAACAATACACAAACAGCTTGCTTCCCTGAGGAACATTCACCTCCTTTCTAAAACATAACCAATTATCCTATGGAGCTTTAGTGCCCTGATGCAATCGCACCTATGTTCCAAGAAGATTCAAGTCACCCTCTATTATGGACCTATTCACATAATGAATAGGGATCATTGTGGGATCATGGGTTGTTGTTATGGGCAAATCACCACAAGGTAGGGCCACAAGGATGGTGGCTGGTTTGCAGGGGATGGGGTATGAAGCAAGACTGAGGGAACTGGGTCTCTTCAGCTTGGAGAAGAAGACACTCAGAGGGGATATGTTGGCGACATACAGGTATGTGAGGGGATGTCACATGGAGGTGTGTAGAGACCTGTTCTCCCCTGCAGAGGAAGGCAGGATGCACTCCAACGAGCCAAGCTCAGGAAGCCAAGGTTCCATTTGGATGCCAGGAAGCACTTCCTGACCGTTAGGACCCCGAGGGCGTGGAATGGGCTTCCCCGGGAGGTGGCTGAGGGCCCATCAGTGCGAGTGTTCAAGGATAGGCTGGACATGCACATGGTGGGCATGTTGTGAGCGGAGCCGGCTGGTGCCGGATGTCAGACTAGATGGCCCAGGAGGCCCCTTCTGACTCGCTCTGTTTCTATGTTTCTATGTTTCTAAATCCTGGCCTATGGCATACCCATAGTTTGTTAATACTAACACCGAATTCACAACCCTACAACAAGGCACAGCTTCTCTTCCCGTGTTGTTCACAATTAACAGCCCAAAGTTAAACCACAGAACAGGGATTGCAGGTAACAAGAACCACCTACCAGTCAACAACTTCCTGTACACGGTTGCCATTACATGCAAACCAGGTGATTATGTTTATCAGCATCTCTCTGACAATTAGCGTTTCCGCTTCTACCCAGTTCCCTTTCTCCCACTGCATCCCCTTTGCACCCACCTGGATTGGGCCATCCTGTCCCGGAAGAACTCAGTGCAGAAAATAACAAGGATCGGGCTGACACAGCTGTGGGCATAGCTGAGGCAAATGGTGGCCTGGTACAGGTAGAAGAAGGTAGCTGAGGGGGTGGCTGTCAGGTTGACCAGCTGCAGCACATGGTAGGGTGTCCAGCAGACAAAAAAGGCTGCAAGGATGGTGAGCGCCATGCGGGTCACCTTCCTGCTGCGGACAGAGGCCTTCCGATTCACGCGGCGCATGGCACGGAAAAGGTGATGCAAAGTCAAGGAATACAACACGGTCATCACCAGCAAAGGCAGGAGGAAGGCCACTAGCAACTGGTAGAGGGTGTACCAGTAGATGCTGTGGGGACCTGGCAGATCAAGGAGGCAAATCTCTGTCTTGTTGTCCCAGTGCACCCGGGCATAGAGCATAGCAGGTGTGGCCAGAACTAAGCTTGCAGCCCATACTGCAGCATTAATCACGGCTGTGCAGCGCAAGGTCCGCTTCTGACCGATGGTGGAGGAGTATACCACTGCCACATATCTGGAAAGAGAGAGTCACATTGGGTGTGTAAGTCGTTGGTCAGCATGTCTGGAGCAGGAAATCGCATGCCTAAATACCCCCCAGAAAGAGCAGCTTTCCCTAACTTGGTAGCCCCTGGATGTGTTAGACTGCAACTCCCAGAATCCTAGCTGGCTGGGGGATTCTAGGAGTTGCAGTCCAACACATCTGGAAGGCACCAAATCAGGAAAGGCCCATCTATATACAGTAAGCAAAGATAGTTAATGCCTCAAATTACTTGTAATGGTAGAATGGATACTTTTTCTGTGTGATATACTGCAACCACAAAGACTGCAATTTGACATTAGAAAGTTAGCAACAGGGAAGGCAGGAACATAACTAGGCTTCTTAAATCTTTCCCTTCATGATATTTTCTCCTGCAAATCGCTTTCCCACTTCTCCTAATCCCTAAGCTGTTTGGATATAGATTGGCTTAATTTGTTTTTAAATGTTCTAGCCCACCTTTCCATTCAGGTAGCTTACAACAAAGATTAACAACCACAATTTAAAACACCCCTCAACTACCACTACTAAAATAAAATAAATTACAGCAGCTATGCAGTTATATTAAACCAGCAGTGAAGGTTAATAAAACAGATGGTGAGGGGGTTTTTTTCCTGCTTGTTGGCTGATAGTAATAAGAGCTCTCCATCATAAACAACTTTTTTTTTTTAAAGATGTTAAGTAAAAACTCAGGACAATAGGACACAAGCTTCCTAGTACCTCAAGTCTGAAAGGCAGAAGAGCTGCCTCTACCATTCAAGAGTTGTAGCAAACTCTTCTCTGCCAGTGGAATGCCATTGTGGTACCATGATAAGAGACAGAATGCCAGCAGAACACTCCAACAGTGAAATTGTGGGCAAGACAAGGATGGCACAGCAATGGGGCATACATCCTGCCTGAATCCTATTCTCCAGGGCTCCAGAACCTTCTTCAAGCCAAGGGTTGACTTCCATTTCAGATAAATTCTTAGAAGTGGTGGCAGAATCAAAATAAATGGGAAGAAAACTAAAGCAGTGGGACAAAAAAAACAAAACAAAAAACACCAGCATATCTTAGCCTAAAACTCCTGCTACCAAGAACTCAGTCTAAGAAGGAACATTTCAACCATTTGGAAGGGGGTGTGGGGAGTGTGCAAACTGCACAGAAGCTGAGAAATCACCAAACAATCGATGTTTTTGGGAAAGGACATGGCCATCTAGGGAATCCTGGACCACTGGCAGGCCAGCTTTGGCCCCCAGGTGTACGGTTCTGCACCTGCGAGACTTCTTCAATCCACCACCATGCCCCCATCACTGGCATAACTTTACCTGAGCTCCAGACATGACACAGGAAGTTTTCCTTTCATTGTCTTCAATAATTTAACAACCTGCAGCCTCTTGCTTTTGTTCCACAATGTTGTAACACTCAAAGCTGTTTTTATAAGAAATTGCACCATTCCCTGAAAATATGTTTCCATGGTAGCATGAATGTTTGCTACCGGCTGCTTGCCACTGGGTGTGTGTGGCATCAAAAGGCAGAAGTGATGGGAGCTGATGCAGCCCTTTGTAGAATGAACGTGCACATACCCGTCCTACAAAGACAGGCAGCCCCTAGATGCAACAACCGGAGCTGTTTATGAGGGCCATGCATGATCTTGCACTTGTCACTATGAAAATATTCAAGCTGAACTCAGATTCGGGATTTCTTTCCCAACCCCTCAGGAGAGAATAGCCAGCCTTTCTTTCCATTGGTTAGACTCATGAAATGATCTAGAGACTATGGGAGCCGAGCCTGACACAACTGGAGATGATCAGGTGGGGGAAAGCTGGTACAACCTAACCTGTTTTGCTCAACACATGTTAATTTTCCAGAATCCCACTAACAGTGAAGCATGTTGTTCCTAAAGCATGCTGACAACTAGACTCTCTCCTTCCCCGCTCACTTTTTTCTAACCTTGGCAGCAGGCCCTGTTCCATGGCATTTCCATATGTCAGTTTTGGCCTCAAAGGGTGGGGATTCCCAGGAGCAAATATTGCTGGATCAGAGCACCTGCCTTGTACCGCCCAGACCCCGGAGAGCTGCTGCTGCTGCTGCTGCGCTCAGGGTCAATGATACTGACCTAGGAGAACAAAGGGCCTGCCAGAGGACAGAGCAGCCTCCTATACTGTTCCCAACCCCCCCCCCTTCCTCCGCTACCTTGGCTCATACCTGTCAATGCAGAGCAGGGTAACAATCGCCACACTGCTGAACTGGTTGTTGAGGTCGATGGTGGTTGCAGCCGAGCACAGGAATTCCCCAAAAACCCAGCCCTGCTCCTGGAGGAGCTGGTGGATGACAAACGGCATCCCAAGCAGGAACAGCAGGTCTGCGACAGCCAGGTTCAGAATGTAGATGTCCGAAACAATCTTCTGCTTGCAGCCCAGCAGCACAGAGAGCACCAGCCCGTTGGCAAGCACGCCGCAGGCGCAGATGAGGGTGTAGACGATGGGCAGCACCAAGGAGACGGCTGACCCCGGGGAGCTGCCTCTGGACGGAGCGCCCTCAGAGCAGCACAACTCCGGTTCCCCGGCCCTTGGAGTCTGGTTCTCTACCTGCTGACTGGGAGCTCCCAGTGAAATGTTGAGCGTGGGAGAGAAGTCACAGACTCTGTCCAGCAAAATGGCCATGATGAATCCGAGGCAGCCTCCTGGCCAGGCGAGGAGGTGCCCACATGGCTATTCAACTGAGCATGGGGAGGCGGGAAAACTTCTTGGCCAAAGAGACAATCGCCTCGCAGGCACAGGGCTAGTCTTCTCCCTCTGTTTTAGGATAAACCATGGAAGGATGTTGCCCAGCTTCTGGCAAGGGAAGTATTATTGAAAGGGGATGTGAAAGGGACGCTGGGCTCCCATTAGAGGATTCATCATGTCCCAGGTGCTGTGCAGTCCACCCTGCATGCCGCTTCTAAATCAGTGCCTCCTAGCATAGAGGAAATGGCCCAGTTGTCTCTTGGACTTCCTCTTGCATGCTGTGCCCTGGTCAAAGAGGAATCATGACCTCTTAGTGCTTTTCCTCTGTGTAAAACAAATAAAAATCAATTGAAATGATCCAAGTTAACACAACCAGGAACAGAGCAGGAGTAGATTAATTTATACTCCAGCTTTTTTCCCTCCAAGGAACCCAAGGTGGCTTACAAAAATCCCCCCCACTTCATTTTATCCTCACAACAACCTTGTGAGGTAGATAAGACTGAGAGTCAGCAACTAGCTGAAAGCCCCAATTTCATGGCTAGGTGGGGACTAGAACCTGGATCTTCCAAATCCCAGGCCAACCATCTAACTGATGTCCCACACTGCTTGTCCTGCCTGAACTCCACCAGCTAAACAAATCAATGTTAGGGTTCCTTGGTGAAGCGCACAGCTTTGGGGCTCTGTGCTGGTGGATATTGGCCCCGTTCTACAGAATTCAGTAGAAACTCCAGAGGTCTCTGCAGGCAGGGCATTTTCACTGGGCCAGTAGGAACGAGGCGGCTCTGTTCACCGATCCCTGGGGCCTCAACCGCACCCCAGAGCCTGACAACGGTGGCGGGTGGGACGCTCCGGCTTTCTTGGAGCTGCGTGGAGCCGGTGCCCAGCCCGCAACCAGCTGCCGCCGCCCTTGCCCTGGTGGCTCCTATGACTCCCCCGCCCCACCGCCTCCCGAGGCAAGTCCCCCCAACAAGCTCAGCCGCACTCCAGACCCATAGATGCCATCTCTGTCTCAGCTCCTCAGCTCGCAGGAGAGGGGCTTCCTTTATCAGGGGTCGCTCCCCCGAACTGGATGGGGCGGGCAAGAGAAGCCGCAGGAGCAACCTTCCCCCACCCACCGTCTCCAGGTGGGGAACAGCCAGCCCGCCCGGCTCTCCACCTGCTTCCCCGCGGCTCGCCCTGCGCGGCGTCGTTTGGGAGGAGGCGGTCTCCGGCTCGCTGCTGGCACCCTGGGGGGGGAGCATGGGTGCCGTCCTCCCCATCGCATCGCATCGCATCGCATCGCATCCCACCCCGTGGCGCACCCGCGGCTCCCCAGACTGCCGGCCCCTGCGCGGAGCTCACCGCGTGCGCCTTCCTGCCGCCGCCGCCGCCGCCGCGTGCGCGTGTGAATGAGCGCCCGCAGAGTTCGCGTGGATGCGCAGTCGAGCCTGCCTGCCGTGGTTTATTCTCCGTCGGGCTTCCTGCCGCTGCCTTTCATTCTGCTGGAGGTGGGAATAACCTCCCGGGTCTATTATTAATAATAATAATCCGGCTCCGTTTACACCAGAATCGCTTCACTGCCTTCCTTCTCTCTTTTCCTGCAGTGCCTGCTTGGCTCTTTCTTTTTTTAAAAAATGCACTGATTAAATTAATAAGTAAACATACGAAATGCAGAGTATCTGCACCCACCTCCTCGGTCAAATAAGCCTCCGTGGGCCTCTTAAAGACAATGATAAAAGGCAGACAGAAGACAGCCCTACATACAGGTTTAAAGTCACATCACACAAGGAAAAACGAAAAGGGAGGGAAGATCAAGGGAAGACTCTCTGAAAGTTCTGCACCCTAACCTGGAAACCCACTGCATGTTCAAATTATGCTAGGAACTGCTCTGCAAAGATTCATATTGACCAACAGTATACAAACCCATCATATATCTCCATCAAATAAATACAGGCTTGTAAATTCTGGCAGACCTATTCTTGGTTAATGTGTCTAATCCCTTTTAGAGTCATCCGTGACAGAGGTTATTATCACATCTTGAGCAATGGCTTTTTTGCAGTGAGTATTTGCTTCCTGAGCACATGATCTAGGTGTGTGTGGGCGGTGGAGAAGGCATGGTTCATACAGAACTTTATCTATTCTAGACAGAGCCACATGCCTAGGAGCTGAGCAGCTGCTACATGCGAACTTCCACCTTTGGATCAGGATAACATTCTGCAGAGATTTTGAAAATACCACGAAATAGGAAGAATCTGCTTCCTTAAGCCTGTAGAGACTTGTTGACTTATCACTGAAAAAGTAATTTTCAAAACCCATTTATGGCTGCTTCACTGCTGCCACTAGCAGCACAAAAAATGGTTTGTTTGGTCAGTTGTCAGAAGCTGGAATCCTGGCTTTTTACACCATCTGTGAGGATCATCAACCAAGGTATGACCTTGGTTTTCAATTAAATCCAGCTGCCTCACTAAGTCTGGGTGTATTTTTCTGTTGCTGAAAAATGTCTTTATGTTACTTTCAGGTTCCCCAGTAAAACCGAGCGCATCAGCTCACTTCTACCCTTTTCTGTAAACAGACAGACAGGCGCGCTCATGGAAGTTGCCTGTACTGTATCTACCTCCCCATCCTGGAAAAGAGAAACAGCTACTGCGGTGCAGGTTGTCCTTTTTTCAGGAAGCTGCCTCCTCATGGAGGTGGCAGGCGGGGACCGTATGGGAAAGGGGCCATTTTAAAACTCCCCGAATGCTTGTAAAACAACCAGCTGCCTTCTCTTATTATCTGTTGTCAGCTCCACCAGACACTTGCTCAGAGGGCTGTAGAGACAAAAGCAGAAAGCAAATGAGAGATGGGAGCCCAACTGAGTCATCCCTCCCATCATCCTGTGCCTTGCTGGCATGGCAGTAGGAAGGGGGTGGCAACATGGTATTTTACAGCTCAGACCCCACACCGCCTGTGTAGGCGAGGGAAGGCAAGTCCGCAACATGAAGCATTATAAAGAGGGTTTATTGAATGCCTGCAAGAATGTGTTGATTTACAACAGCAAAAGACCAGGTTAAGCTATTTTGGCCTTCGAGCTCAGCACTGCCCACTCCTACAGGGAACAGCTGACCAGGGGTTTCAAGCAGGGAACATTCTCTTGCATCACCTGCTCCCTGGGGGGTTTTAACTGGAAATGCTGCAATTTCAAATCTTCTGCAGCTCTGCCACTAAGCTATAGGCCCATCCCACCGACCCACCCATCCTCTACTGCATAACCTGCTGTAATAATAAAGACAATGCGTGCCTGTCCTTCCATCAATCCATCCATCAGCGCCAAGAAAATGTCCTTTCTAGCCCCTGAAGTCTGACAAATATACTAAGGAGGCACTGGGGTGAGAAACTAAGCATGGTTTTAACAAGCATGGTCTGATTTTCATTCATTTTAATGTGTCTGGCTGGCTCCCAAAGTACCATAGCCTGGAAGGCTGAGTCCAGGGGGACTGTCTTCTCTCTAGGAGCTGCTGATGGGCCATTTCAAGACCTGGTTCTCCCTTCAAATATATGGTGCCTTCAAAACAGACAACATTCCTCTGGCAGCCCTTCAAACAGAGGGCTTCCTTCTGTAAAAGAGGGTGTATTTATTTTAAATGATTTGGCGCCAACTTTAAAGACAGAATCCTGAAGATAAGGGGGCCAGTCACGGGGAGCCCATGAGTTCTTCTTTACAGAAGACTCTCCTCTGTTCTAAGGGGTGCCTGGTCCCAAATTCAACTGAAAGATTAGGAATAACAAGAAGAGAGAGTCAGCAGAGGTCTTGAAGTTGCCCAACGAGAGCTGGCACCTGGACAGCAAACTAGTTCACCTGTTCACAACCCTCCACCAGCATCAAATCTCTATTGTATTTCTACTTAGAGCAATTATTTTACAATTTTACTGTAGATGGATATATTAACATATGAAAGGTTGTGAAAATCTGTATGGTGTCTGTTGTTGATGCCGGTTCATTTCCTCCTTTTCTGGCAATGTGGTAAATGGCCACCCGTGCACCCATCTAATCTGAGCACCTCAGGAGAATAAGATGGAAGACTCTCCACAGAAAATGGAGCAAAACCAAGATAAATGTCAGTAAGGTCAGTGCTCACCTTGCAGAAGGTTGAGAAAGAACCGATACACAATCCTGTCTACCATGATAAAGGGAAATTAAGTGCTACAGTTTGCACAATATGACAGCTGTCAATCCCCACCATCCTTTTCAGCCACCAACACTTGAGGTCACCCACTCCTGTGCGGATTAAATTCTAGCCAATTTGCTGACAACATAATGGCTATAATGACTCATACCAGAATCTGCTCCTTCCCACTCAGCCGCATCATAAACACTGCCCACCGAGTCTTTCTCCCTCTGTCTTTCCCTATAGCTCAAAATTGCCACTTTCTGAGAAGCCTTTGCTAGTAATTTGTGCTTGACGGAGCCCTAACCAGCTCTGCACATTCAGAACAACAACAAGTGCCCAGGAATTCTGGTTTATAGACCAGAAACAAAGATGAATCATGCAGGCTTTCAGGGATAATTGGTCTCTCTCCCATTTCCCTGTTCGATCGTTTTAAATCAATCTGTCTGTCAATCAATCAGGGGCACAGTAACCCACCTTGTGAATAAGGTGCATAGTATTTGTACCTTACATACTGACCTCCTTCTCCCTGGTCCTCCAGACAGTATCCCAGGGTCCTGTGCAGCAGAACCTAATTTGCATCCTTCTCTCTGCTCTGATTGCCCTCCTGTTTTTGTTTTAGTTTGGCTTGTTTTGCTGGAGTGCCATCATAAGTGACTGATGATGATCCACTGATGTCCAAGTAGCACTTTGGAGTAATTGGCATGTTACCTTTATTTGGGGCGGGGGGCGGGGGGGAAGAAATGCAGTGCATAACATCCATAGGCATAGCTTCCCACACATGTGACAGCTGTCAGTTTGTGAACTCCCAATTAAAAAAGCAAGCGGCAAAGGAGGGCTGCATAAAAGAGAAGTGGAAAGTAGGACTGTGTTTGCAAGAAGCAAATGATTTTAACAGGTTGCTTGTCATGCTGCCTCCACTCAGTTGTGGTAACCAACCATTGTGACTTACTGTGGTTGTCCACCATGCTAAGAGTCCATAGTCTGTTCTTGGGTTTCCCCCTACCAAGATGGCTTGTCACGTTCTCCAAACATAGAAAACACAGTGTGGGGCAAGATCCAGAACAGGTGCGCTGTCGACTAGAGTGGCAATGTCCACACTTGCCAAACGGCTACCCAAAAAAGTGCAGCTGGTAGCTGCCCCAGCCCTTGTTGCATGGTGGAAATCCTTTGATGGCCACGGCAAACCAAAATCAGCTTACTGTCAACAAGAGGAACCGTGTTCCTCCTTGTGGTGTCCTCCGAAACCCCACCAGGAAGAATGAGATGGCAGGAAGCAACGTGACTATGAGCCCAGCTCTTTGAGGATCTATAACAGCAATCCAAAGTTGCAATTGACTACAATGGGTTGCCATTACATGTGAACCCACCCCATAGTTCCCCTGAAACAGTGTGATCCTATAGATTTTAAGCAGTGCGCTGACAGTTCTTTGTACCTTCCATGGTTCCACTTTCTCAAGCTGTTGTGTACTCCAGAAATTAGAGTTCTCAATCCCTCTCCTTTTTCATAAGCAGTTATTTCTGACAGCTGTCAAAATAAAGGGTCAAAATAAAGGATTTGTTAAAAAAAACTATCTGGCAAATTTTAGCTTTTTTCCCTTTTGGGGAAGGGAAAAATATGCAGTTTTCATGAATTATCATGATGTACGCTGAGTGTTGTCGGTCTTTTTAGTGTAATAATAGGGGTATTACACTGTTTTTCATCTGTGAAATGTTGGAACATTTTGATACCACCCAGACAGCTTCAGCCGTAGGGTGGCAGAGAAATGAAAAGTTGCTGAGCAGCAGGGTGATAGCGTTGATCAGCAGCTGAACAGCACAAGGCACTCAGAGCCCCGCGGCCCCAGCCAATCCCACTAAGCTTTTACAGCAGTGCGGCAGGAAAAGATGGAGAATAGGCGTGGTGGCTTCACATGACATTAGTCTCCAGGTTTGATTTAGTCACCAGGTCGCACTGGACTTAATTATATCTGTATGGAGTTAGGAGATTCAAGGTACTAATGCTCTTGCCTAGCCCCAAAAGGCTAGAGGGGAGAAAATCCAGAGATAAAAACAGGTATTCCCTCAGCATGGTTCTCAATCCGCCCAGTTCTCAGTCTTATCCCCACAGCTACAGGGCCGTGAAGTAGGTTGGGAGTCTGCTGCTGGCCCAAAGTCACCCACACTGGCTCCATGGATGAGCAGGGACAAGACCCCAGATTGCCTGAGTCCCAGACCCGTGCTCTTAACCACTGCACCGCACTGGCTCACATTTGGCCTAGTCCATTATAGTCTTTAGGTTGTATACATTAAGGTTTACCTTTTTATACTGGCATTATGATGCTGTTACAATGCTTTTTGCACAGAGGAACACCTGGCACCTGTGGTTGTCCAGAGCTCCCAAATGACAGATCTCACTCACACCAAGCGGGGTTTTCAAAAGTTTATTTCACCAGTGCCTCTTCCCTGCTCCTCTCATTTTTTGACCTTGCCCTGGGCTGCCACTGCTTCCATGGCCTTCCGCACAGTTTCTTCATCACCCAAGAACTGCATGGGCTTTGTAGGTTTCAGATGATCATCCAATTCATACACAATGGGAATTCCAGTTGGGAGGTTGAGTTCCATGATGGCTGCGTCAGACATTCCTAGGGAATAATGAAGAAGCGGGTCAGGAAAGGTCCTCAGCAGCATCTCCTTCTGCTCGTCCTCAAAGTCTTGTGAGCCTTGTAAATAAGCTCACAATTTACTTGCATTGTCCTTTTAAGTTAAAAGGAAGTAGTTTGCAACGTTCTGCATGAACCTTCTACAAGGCTAGTTACCTGGTTTCCCACACTAACTTCAAAAAAGGGATAGTATGGAAATGGAAGGTACTAAACTCTAAATGAGTAAGTTAAAAATTAATGCCTTCTACTAACTGGGGTGGTGGAAGAATGAAGTGGTCCATTCCAGTCCACTGTTCTTCCTTGCTGGTTGTGCAGGCGGAGGCTTATCTTCCTTCATGGCTAGCATGGAAATCGAGTGGGAGGAAAGAGGTGATCCATTCCTCCCCCTACATCAGCCTACTCACTCACCTGCATGAAATCACATTTTATTGGAACAAGCAAGGATCGGAAGCCACAGCTTGATCTTGGCCTGTTTCAATAAACCACAGTTTGAACTAATCAGAGTTTCCTTGTTGGACTTGAAGATGCAGTGTGGTCACTTTAAACCAGGAAATGAATGTGTCTGGTCTCCTTTTTACAGCCATGTCTGATGAAGGAAATGAGGTGGGGAGCATGCAAGTCCAAGGTTTGTTCAACTTGTTCTAAATCCTGGTTTCTCACTGTGCCCAGTCCTGCCTAATAAGGCCAATGACTATGAATGTACCATAAGCCTCTTTTCCATCTTTCTACCACAGGCTAATATAGCCACTCCTCTGAAAGATACGGAGTCCTTTTGTTTAACATGTGATCATTCTCTTTCTAAATGTCTTACAAAGAGAAGCATCTTCAGACCAGTGAAAAGAGTGCAGAGCAATGTTTAAAATGAAGCACATATGCTCCTTTTACTGCTTGCCGCATTCCGACTGAACGGCAAATTTGCACGAAAATTACTAAGCTGTGAAGAGACACAAGAAGGCAGTCTCAGCAGGGACCAGCAGAGGGCATTCCTGAAAATGGAGAGAGAACTGGAGTCGGCTTGCTTGACCTATCATGTCAGTGGCCTTCTCTTCCTCCTGAATTGTGAGATGCCTCCTTGGATTGCCCATGACCTTTTGCAGTAGGGTGCATTCAGAGAGGTCAAGGAAACAGAATCTTGGTGGGCTGGGGAAGCAGGTGGACAGGCAGGGCCTGAAAGTGAGATGGCAGTAGCCAAGCCTAGGAACCAGCCCTCCTCAGCCTTAAGTCTTGTAATGTGAATCCGGACTGGAAATAGCAACACATCCTTCAGCAGGCTGCACGCCAAAGAGCACTCTGCTCTTTTTATCGGCTGTTAAAGATTCGGGTTTGGTCAGGAGCTGCAGAAAGTCTGAACAGAGACTATGTGGCTGTAAAACAACCTCACCCAATCTGGTGCCCCCATGTGTGGACTACAACCCCCATCATCCCTGGCCAAGCTTTTGATGTAGTCCAACATACCTAGAGGGCTCCTGGGTGAAAAAAATGGATGTAATCCCCTCCCAACCAGGGAAGCATCTGACGAAGAGGCTTCTGTATTTCTCAGCAATGCTTCCTGCAGACAGGGCTTCCAGCTGAAAAAGTGCGGGGCTGCTTCAAGCAGGCAAAAAGAGGCTGCAGAGGTTCGAGCAGGAAGCGGGATGGGTGCATAGCTGGGAAGCCACAGACCTGGCACTCTGCCTGCCTAAAGGTCAGCCGTAACTGATCGTATTCTCCAAGAGGGCCAAGACCCAGCCGCCTTCGGTACCCTGGCCGCACGGACACTCTGCAAGCACCCCAGCAAGGTCACGTCTGGGAGCTGGAAAGGCTGCCACTCATTGGGAAACCTTCTGTTTCGTTGGGGCGGGAAGGACTAGAACCTTGGGGAGCGTTGCAAATGGTGTAGCACAGCCTTCTTCCTGTCCAGATGTTTTGGACTCTCCCATCAGCCCCAAGCAGTGTGACCGATGGTTAGGAAAGACAGCAGCTGTACTCTGAAACATCTGCAGGGTACTAGGTCAAGGAAGACTAGTGCAGGCAATACTGGATTAATTAGACCAATTGGCTGATAAAGACAGCTTCCTATCTTCTCTGTACCTTCACCAAAGACCCTGCTTCAGGCTTCTCTGAGCTTTCTCCTCCTTTTAGATGTTGTTGGGCTCCAACTCCTATTAGTCTCAGCCAGTGTGGGATGATAGGAGTTGTAGTATGACAATATCCAGGGTTGCAACAGATTCTCTATCTCTTCACCATGGTTAAAACCAATAATAGCTCACTACGTTACCTTCCCAAATTCTGTGATAGCAAGGGCTGAATCCCACGAAATGTATGGATTGCAATGTAGAATCTTCACACTTGCAACCCCACCGTACCTGTTTTGCAGAAAATGCTTGTTCCGTTCAGTCACAGAAAGTGGTAGAGCTCTGCAGATCACTGAAACTCTGGCACTGATAAATTAAAGTTTTGCTCAGGCCCTTTCAGATGCATTCCTTGCACACTTACACATCTGTCTTTATAATGCCAATGGCTAGAAACTTGTTCTCTTTTCTTTTAAGGATCCGGTATTTTTAGAGAATCTGGCCTCTGAACATTGCCACCTCTGCCCTTACAACATGCAGTTGTGGAATCCTTCATGTGAAGTTGCTAGAAACCGAATGAAGAGAGGTAGGTTGGCAGGTTCCCCTCATGGCAACACTCCCCATGCTAGAAGCAAGACAGGTGGGGAGGAAAAAGGGAAAGAAATGTTCATCGTGGAGTGACAAGGGATGCAGAAGGTAGCTCTTACCTTCCAGGTGCTTGACAATCCCCCGGAGGCTGTTACCATGGGCAGCAATAAGGACCCTCTTGCCAGCTTTGATCTGGGGTGCAATTTCATCGTTCCAGAATGGGAGGGCACGGGCAATGGTGTCCTTGAGGCTCTCGCATGCCGGCAGCTCCCCAGGCTTCAGTCCAGCATAGCGCCGTTCCTGGACGGAGCCAGAGAGAAAAGGACAAGGGTGAGAGTGGTGGGGTTAAGAATCTGGAGTCAGGGTGGGGTTTTGAGGAGCAATGGCAGTACAGATTTGCAGGGGCAGGACAAGGAGAATATCGAGATGTGTATGCGTTCATCAGCTACGGGTTTATTGAGGGCAGCCAAAATACATATTGAAGGGAGAGCCTGTGCCCACAATTTCTGTTCAACACCTGAAAATAAGGCAGGTTGCAGAAATGTCTTTCCACACATGCACACATACACAAAGAGCGAGCGTGCAGTGAGATTTAGGGGAGGTAAATTCTGATGGATTTATAAGAAACTGTTTTCTATTTGTGGCATTTTTAAATTTTTTTTAAAAAGTACAAATACAAAAAATCATATAATAAAGAAAAAAACAAAAAATATGCAAAATGAATGGAAATACGCGTGTCAGTGCACCCCCTCCACCGGGACCAGGGCTGCCTACTAGTTCTTTTGTTTTTCCACTCTTTCAGAAATACCCTCTTCCATCCAAAATTGCAATACATCCACTGGAGGTGTAGTGCCCTCCTTTTTATTAATACATGTTCGATAAACAAACCCCAAACATTGTTAAAATCATTCTGCTTTCTCTCTCCTTTTCCCACTTTTGTGGCATTTTGTAATAATAAATTCCATGCTGCTGCGGCCGCCTTTTTTATTTATTTATTTATTTATTTGGAAATTTATAGGCCGCCCCTTGCCACAAGCCTTCCCACCCACCCACCCACCCACCCACCCTGCATTGTTATGAATTAGAGCAGTAGCAAGATGGATAATGGAAAGGGCAGGTTGTTTTCCTGTGACTGCCGTTCTCCAAGTGGCCTTTGGTGCACTCAGGCACACGGCCTCTGTGCGCATGCATGCAGCCATCTGGGAAGAGTCCAAGGCTCGATTTTGTCTATTTTGCAGGAGCCCCTCCCCGGACCCAGCGCAAAGGAGTGGCTCCCACCTGATACTCGGTTTGGTAGAGGTGGCATGGGTCCCTGCGTGCACCTACAGTAAGCACTTGGGCCGCCAGAGGGCGGCACCGAAGAGGGGAAGGAAGGTGGGTTTCTGTGAATACGCAGATCAAGGAACAACAGTTACAAGCAAGCAACTTGCCTTTCTTCTCTGTGGTCTCTGGCCTCATACATATGGGCAACTGGTGAGCTTACCTCATGGAGGCAGCCAGTGCTAGTGCCAAGGACCACTGAGACAAGACTGCTCCTCCAAAGGCAAAGCCCACTCCGGCTCAGACACGGAAGTGGCCGTGCTTCCCGAAGGATGACAGGTTCGACCAGGTGGCAGCCTTGCAGAGGTCAGGCAAGGATCCGCCAGGATAGAGAGGCATGGAGGTCGCTGTTGCTTGCATGGAGAGCATGTGTCAGCCCCACGCGCTGGAGTCTGGCTCGCTCATAGGCTAGGGAAGCTGCGTTCAGGACCCCCCTTGCCAACCAGCCACTGCAAGGAGAGGGGCAGCCCCATCTTCCCCGCTCTGTAGCATATGCAGTCCTGGTGAATGGCAGACTGGTTTGGTCCGAGATTTGTAAAAAGCTACGGCCCTTTAGGCATCAAGGGTGTGTCGTCCCGTCTCAATCGGGCCTGACAGTGCCGTGAAGAAGACTGGCAGGATGATGTCCTCATTGAGGTGGAATGCAGACACCCCCTTGGGGAGGAAGGAGGGATCAGGGCGGAGTACTGCTTTGTCTCCGTGGAACATGAGCTATGGCGAGTCGACCCGTAGGGTAGCCAGGCAGCCTTTCGTGAGAGTAGCTGCAGAGTCCACAGTAGCCATAGGTGCAAAGGATTTCTTTCTGAGGGCTTAGGAGAGGATGGATAGGCTCCAAGCCAGTGTTGCGGGTAGGATTGGTGGGACAAGGTTCTTGAGGTCCCGAGGGCAAGCAGTGGATAATGATGGGTGAGAAGGTGGAAAGACCTTGAACCTGGCTGTGGAAAGGCAAGGTCGCAGCTGCATATGCACAGATGGAAGCTGTGTTGAGGCTGTGCTGGAATAAGAGGATTTGCTACATGGCACAGGGCTCAGATCCGTGCTGTGTCTTTGCATGGTATGAGCATTGTGTGATCACCTTCAGGGCCACTTCCAGGATTGGCTGGAGGTCCTCGAGAATGTTACCTAAAGCAGTGGCTAGGGCTGGCTTCTCCAGGCTGTGCATCAGTCTCTGGATGGAGGACAGCTCCCTGCTCCTAAGAGATAATGTCAGGCACGAGCTGGAGGTGGAGGAAGGACTAGCTGGAGAGGTGGAGATGATGGACCCAGTGTTGCATGGGGCACCATGGTGCAGTTGGTCCGGCCATGACAAATCCCTAGGACCTTCATGGGCAGTAGAAATGCGGGGGGGGGGGGAACATGCAATGTCCTGGACCAGGTTTGGAGGAAGGCATCCCCCATGCAGCTTGGATCTGTGCCCACTTGGGAACAGAAGGGTCAGGATGCAGCATCGTCTTGGGTTGTAAAGAGGGCTATCTGAGGGCAGCCCCAGTACGCCCAGAGTGCTTTCCAAACTCAGCAGTTCAGTTCCCACTCATGGAAGTCTCTGGGGGTGTGGCTGAGGGCCTTGGCTAGGGTGTTGCTGGCACTGGCTCCATGGTTTTTTTAGGATGAGGAAGAGAGAAAAGAGTTTGTAGAGAAGTGGCAGGGAGTAGAAGGAAGGAGAAAGAAGGCAAACAAAGGTAAGTGGACAGCTACAGAGAGCAGAGGAAAAACTTCCTGATGTACTCACCGTGCCAGTCGAAGGACTGAGAGTCAGGCAGGAGCCCCTTCCACATGCTGAGGCCTGGCCAGAGGAGGGGCTCCCATCAAGTAGGAATAATTTAGCTTTGGAGGCTTCCCAGACGGGCTGCATGCATGTGTGTGACCACAAAGACCACAAAGAATTGTACGTATTGTAGATGGTATATTCATTGCACAGAATGAGCAAATGAATAATATACCAAACATCTGGTATTTTAAAGATTGATTGGTTGATTGAATACATCAGACAGACTCAATCAGGGGCTTCTAGTTCTTTTGGCATTGTAAATATGACAGTTCCTCTCTTCTATCCACTAACAATCCCCACATTTGGCTGAGATTGGAGTCAGGATAACCAGAAGCTAAAAGGCAGCTGCTTAAAAAGCTTTTAAGGCACAATTGTCTATAAGTTTAGACAGGGGAAAAGTTCTACAATTCCCAGCATGCTCCAGCCAGCCTGGAGTTGTAGGCCTTTTTTCCTGTCTGAATTTGCATAGGATTATGCTCTTAGTCTAGCATCTTTAACCATATGTGGAGTTAATGGACTACAGTTAGGGGCCTGTAGTTTCTAATCCCACCTTTCCTTGTTTGATTGAAAATCTGGGGGAGAGGATGGCTGGTGCTCTCACTGTCTCTCTCTCTGGCTCTCAGTAGCTACAGATATCTTGCAACAAGGTGTTCAAAAGAGCCATTGTGCTTCCCACCATCCAGCTCCACCTTCAAGTCCATTAAAAATTGTGCCTGCAGAACAGGCACAGGGAGAAGATATATAGGTTTGCACTAAGAGATGTCCATGCAATTTGCAGTGGATGAGTGAGTGTTTCCAACTTCCACTGGTTGAACAAGAACAACAGCAAAACCTATTTTCCTTCCATGTAGCCTGGGCTCCTGAAATCAAGAAAGTCTTGGAGGAAAACAGGAGCAAGCTTGTTTGTGCAAACATATACTGAGAAACACCTTGTTCTTCAATTCTACCCAATTTCTGCTAAGCCATGAGTTTGCACCCAACTCTGTCCACTTATCTCAGGGAGGAGGAAAGCAGTAGATTTCACAAGCCTAAAGTCTGTCTGCCATTGCTGTAGAGATCTGAGGTTCCTTCCCATCAGGCTTACACGCAAGAATAACCTTCATCAGCCGCAAGTGGAACCAGAGGGCAACCCCTAAGAACTACATGGTGAACTGCTGGAAGGCAATTGTGCCAGCAGATCTCCTTCTCCATCTCATTTATCACATGCATAAGCTGCCTTTACTCCAAGGGTCTCAGGGGAGCATGCACGGCAATCCCTCATAAGTTGCCCTATCAGGTCAGCTCAGCCCTATGAGAGGCTCACTCAATGAGCTTCATGGCTGAATAGGAATTTGAACCGAAGCCTCTAACCCACACTGCAAACGCAAGCAGAACGTAGATAGGGATCTGTTAGCAGATCCCTGGGTGATTCGCAGTAAATTAGCAAGAGGTTCCACTTAATATTTCTCTAATGGAGAGCAGCAAGTAAAAACTCCTCCTCCGCCCCCATGTCTAAACAGAATGCTGGGGAGCAGGGAAACAGCTTCAGGGCTGAGATATGAACGGGTCATAAATTCCTGGGCTGAACATGTGCTCAGAGGCACCCTGGTATGCCTAGGCTTACTTGCTCCGTTCTTTTGCACCTAGTCTCTGGAGGGTAGACTTCAGGGTTCTAATCAGTGCCTGAACCTGTCCATCCCTTCAGTATGGTATTGTATTTAAGAGTGCTGGACTGGGACATGGGAGATCTGGGTTCTAATCGCCACTCAGCCAGGAAGCTGTGGGCCAGTCACGGCCACTCAGCCTAGCCTACCTCACAGGGCTGTGGTTGTGAGGATAACATGGAGAAGAAGGGAGAAACGTGCAAGACACCTTGGGTTCCTTTCAAGAGGGAGAAAGGTGTGATAAATGCAATTTAGCGACAATGGTTATTTAACCAATCTTCACTGTTTTCTAAGATGGAGCCACTTTGGCTCCAGGCATTACCATTGGGGTTGTGTGTGTGTGTGTGTGGGGGGGCGGAATTCCATGGACCAAGGGTGCCATCTTCTCTTCCCCCACCAGTAAAGTGGCAGCCCACCCCCCCCTTTCAGGAGATGAGTGGCAAGTCTCCTGGCCACCCACCTGTAAGCATCACCTGGTAGCCCAAATCACATCTGTTGCCCATCACTCAAGCAAATAACAAGGCAGAGGCAGACAGTCCCGCCGAGAGTGAGCAAAGGGACATGGAAAGTGGGTGAGAATTGGGCAGTGGGGGCAGAACCACAATCAGGGTGATCAAGGCTTGGGCAAAAGAGCAGAACTCTAGCCACTGCCCCGGGGACGCTTTCTTTCCCTAGGCAAACTTGCACCAGCACTGACCTTGCTGATGACTTGATAGTAAGGGTGCTTTTCATCCATTGGAGGTGGCGGGATGTCAAAGGAGCGCCTCCAGATTTTGACCTGCTCCTCCCCATGCTTGGCTGCTGTCTCAGCCTTGTTGAGGCCTGTCAGTCCCCCGTAGTGGCGCTCGTTCAGGCGCCAGGTGCGCACCACGGGCAGCCACATCTGGTCAGTGCCTTCCAGAATGGACCAGAGGGTGTAGATGGCTCGCTTCAACACCGAAGTGTAGCAGATGTCGAACTCATAGCCCGCATCCTTGAGCGCCTGGGCCCCACGCTTGGCTTCTTCCTTCCCCTTCTCACTCAGCTCGGCATCAAACCAGCCGCAGAAACGGTTCTCCTGGTTCCAGGTGCTCTCACCATGCCGCACGATGACAAGCCGGTGGGTTGGCATTGCTCTGATGGAAAGGAAGGCAGACCGTGTGCCTCAGCAAGGGGCCGGTGCAGAAACACAGACTCAAGCCCTTCCCTGAGCAACCCACACTCGGAATGGCGATGCGCCTGCTTTTTATGCTGCCGTTTCCCCTGCATGCTTCAGTCCTTGTAACCAATCTGGTCCTCTTTGGAGCAGACTGACAGCAGAGGCAGCCATTCACAGGGACTGGGCAGGGGCTTCAGGCTAAGGCCTGCCAGCAAAATATATGAACAAGGAAGCTCTCCCTTCTCATCCAGGCCAGAAATAGCCCAGGGCTTGGCACTGCTGTGACCTTTTATCTGGAGGCCTGCTCCTAAAGGAGGTGGGGAGTAAGGAATGGGACTGGAGCAGCCCAGGCTCTGTGGATCTTGCTTGGAGTTGAGGAGGGAAAGCAACCTCCTCTTTTCCCATTGGCACTTACCCCCTGAGCTCAAACATGCCCAAGGCCAAACACAGAGGCCTGTGATGAATTCCCATGTTGCCGCTTGCTCCAGGTTTCTGGAGACTGATGAGAAAGGGCTTACTTAGGTTTGGCGCAGGGTTCGCTACACTAGGTAGGGGGGAAGATACCCAGGGCTTGCTGTCTAATGCAGAGCGGGGAGGGGTGGAGTCCAGGGCAATCTATAAGCCACTCACCCTTCTGCTCATGCAGACCGATATACTTGGGAGTAAGTTGAGCTTGTAGCAGTGAAGCAACGGGAGGGAGACCTTTTAGACAAGGCCCACTACCTGCACGACCTTTCACCTGAGCTTTTCTCTCTGGGCGGCTGGAAGGACAGGGCCCAGAGGGAGCAGCCAGCAAATAGCTGAGGCCGCTGTGACAGTGGCAAAGAAGTAAGAGAAAGGACAGTGAAGGCATCCTCTCCAAACCACCCCCACCCCCGCAACAGGACCTCCACACAGGAGATGGAGTAGTTCAGAAATGCATTGATTTTTGCAATAGTTCCTCTGGTAAATTCCGGTGCAACTCCACTTCCCTAGCATGCCAGAATACAGAGGGCCTTATTTGTTAGCTTGAGAGGAGAAAGAGAGAGAATCTGCAATGCAATGCTGAATTCTGATCAGACTCCATTAAGCTGTGTGATTGCTTTTTGCTTTCCAACTGTCTATTGGATCTCTGTGCATGGTGCAGGCACAAGATCCACCTTCACACACCAGTAATCCTAGATTGCTTCTTCTCAAATACATCATGCCTGGGCCAGCAACATTTGTCTGCTTTTAGGACTGCTAAGAATTATACAGCAACTAAAATATCTCTGAAGGAGAAAATAACCCAAGCCATTACAATTAGCTTTGCTTCATCATATTGCTTGAAATAGCACTATGCCTATTTTATGTATATGCTGGTCTTCCAGTAAAAATGCCCCCAAATTTCAAGCAAACTTCTCTGCTATTTTGAGTCACGCATGCAGAATTTCCCCATGTGTGACCCAAAACATTGGTTGGGACCCTGGTTTGTTAAGCATTAGTGTCTAACATACAAGCTGGGGAGGGTTCATGGGTATGTGCTTAACTATGTAGCGTTGCCCAGTGGAAAGACTAATGTAAGTTTCAACAGGCAAAAACCAGTAGCAAAAGCTTTTCTCATTGCTGCATTTCCACGCTGGGGAAAAACTACCTGCTGAAATTCTGCTGATGGTGCAACTGCTAAAGATATTGGTACCCCACCAGTGGAATGAAGCTATTAATATAACCCTTCTGATACAACAAGATCTTAATTTCTGAGCCCGTTTCTCTTTTACTTGCAACCTCTAACCAGAGTTAAGGGACTAGGACACCATGCAGTATCATCCCTAGTACCCATCATGGCTCTCTCTCCAAATTTATCTGATATTTGCACAATTTCTCACAATACGGTCTACAAGGGAGAAAACTTGAAATAGTAAAGTGAACTGTACTAATTTCTGACTGGAAATGACAGATTGTTAAAGCTTTCCTGGGAGAGGGGATATACCGTATTTTTCGCTCTATAAGACGCGCCTGACCATAAGACGCACCTAGTTTTTAGAGGAGGAAAACAAGAAAAAAAATATTCTGAATCAAATGGGCACATCATCACAGGCACATTCCCCATCACTTCCCCATGGGCTGCACATCTGACAGTCTTACTGCACACACATATTCGCTCTATAAGACGCACAGACATTTCCCCTTACTTTTGAGGGGGGAAAAAGTGAGTCTTATAGAGCAAAAATACGGTACTTGCAAATAGAAAGCTAATTCATCAAGAAAGTGTTGCGGCAGCTCTTTTCCCCAGGGATTTGTTGTGGGGTATTTGTTTCTCTGGGGAGGACATTAAAGATTCCACCTTTATCTCTGCAGTAACATAGACCACTCTGTTCCCCCCATGATTCTATCATGATTCTATCATCTCTCTCTCTCTCTGACATGTGTAAATCAGGTCTATAGTTTCACTTCAAACGTCCTAGAGCCGTGGGAGTACAAGGATCTTGCCTTGGGGGACCTCGGCATGCCTGCCTCTTGAAGGAGTAGAAATGCAGCATTCCTGGAGACACTGCACAGCTCAAAGGTACAGGAGATGAGGGGGAAACTGCAGTTCAAGAAGGGATTGATGCTGTTGGAACCAGGGCCAGGTCAAGCCACTTTGCGGCCTGAGGCAAAGCAGCAGATGATGTCCCCTTCCACCTTCCGTGTACACGAGCTGAATGCTCAGTGAATTGAAACTTATCTTAATACTGATGGCCACGACTTCTGGGGGCAGCAAACTAGCTTGCAGTGTGTAGGGCAAGCTATGTGGAACATACGCTCTGTCAACCAGCATCTTACCACCACCAAGAATTTACTGCCTGAAGTAACAGCCTCACTCTCCACGATAGTAGGGCTCCCTCAATGAAGGAGAATGAAGTGCTAATACACCAACTGGTTGTACATATCCTCCACAGAGTATCTAATAAATATTCCCAAAAACATTTCTATGCTGTCCTTTGCAACAGCCTCAGGACACCTTCCAGAAGATAAGAACAACAATATAAATAACAGTATAATAGTATAAATGTCATTAAAAACATTCATCAATAAAACAAATAAACAACCATATATCATTTCATAACTAAAGAAAAAGAAAGAAGAAAATGAAAGTGTGACTGTCTAAAATAATATTAAAAGTAATGATATTACTTATCAAAATGGTGGTTAAATAAAAAGGTCAATAAATATTGAATCCTGACCTACTGACATTGGGTAGACCGGAGGAGACTTGGATAAACGCGCAATGAAAGTAATCAAAAGATGCCATTTTCCAAACCACGAGATGGCTCTTGTAGCAACTTCAAATCTGGGGGTGCTTTTGTGCCCAGGTTAAGGCCCGTTTGCTTGCGAGAAATTGCCACTGATCTGCTCAGCTGTGCGGCTGCTGGCGCTGCTTTCAGCCAATCATCTTGCAGCATGCAAATAAACAAGAAGGCATGAGCACAGCATTCCCCCCTCCATTATGCTCCATCACAATGGCCAAGGATGGAAAGACGGGCTTCCCATTACCCCTGGACTGACTCTGCAGAGAGAAGCCACACGTGGAGGAGGTGGGCGATGACCAGAACGGGGGCCAAGGCTCGCTTTCAACTAGGCCAGTGCGGCTTGTCACAGGAAACTGGTGGGGAAGTTCCAATTATTTATTGCATTTTTCTACAATAGCAAATCAAGTGGTGGCTGTGGCGGCCCTGGGCTGAGACCTCAGCTCCACTCAACAGCTCCCCACCCATCTTTAGAGATAAAAGATAGTAACACCCACTGCCTGACAGGATGACAGCAAAGGTGACATGCAAAAACAGCAGTGGGGTGATATCTTTACCGGATGGGAGAGGATGAGGGGGCTGGATGGAGTCACTGGGGCAGTGGGTGTGGGCTTGGGTGGACTCCGGGGGATGGTGGAGGACAGGAGAGCCTGGAGGAATGTTGTCCATGGGGTCGCGATGGGTTGGGCACAACTTTTCAACTAAACAAAATATCTTTATTTGCACTAACCCAAAATGTTACAAAGAAATGCTGGGGGTGGTCAAGGGGGGCGGGCTGCTACATCTGCCTAAGCGGGAGGAATCTCCTGACATGGTTGGTCTTGCATCCTCCAGAATTCTTCTTTAGGCCGGATGTTAGAAAGAAAGAGTAAGAGAAAGGCATGATGCCAACACCCCCAAGTCTGCAATTTATATCGGTCTCAATCCGGAGTGCAGGAGGGGCTGCATTTATCAAACTCCTGCCTTAGGACCTCTAGCAGGTGGTCACAGCCAATGTTCAGGTGTTCTCATAGCTGTGATCCATCCAGTGCCTCTAATTGGGGGGGGGGGGAGAGAGAGATATGTGTGTGTGTGTGTGTGTGTATGTATGTATGTAGAGGTTCCAAATTCACTGTAAGGGAAGATAAAACAGCAGAAGACAAGTAAGAATATTTGGAAAGTCATGTGTAAGAGTATGTGGCAAGGAGGGAGGAAATCAATGTAAAATTAGTATTTAAGAACAGAGTATGCAGTCTGCCCCCCCGGACACCCTACCTTTACTGAATTTTCCTTTTGCCTATATTATCTACTCCTCTCCAGATAGTCCTACAGAGCTTGCTTATTCCCTGTCACTGCTAGCAGTGATGAAAGAACAATCTGACCAGGATTTTCTGGCATGTGTGCGCGTCCATATACGTACATACGTGCAGGTGTGTCTGTGTACATCCATGTGTGCAGCCCCCACCTTTTGTACCAACCCTACAAAAAGGTTGGCCAAAAAGGTTCTGCACCACTTGAACAGAGGAAAGCTGGAGTCCTTGCGGCAAAGAATTTGCCCTTTTGAAGGAGAGATTCAATAGCAACATAAAAGTCTATCCATAATTGCCAGGCGATAATGCTGAACTGCATCTCTGCTGCCATTTTGTGAGTACTGAGCCTCAGTTCATTTTAGTTTCCTCAAGGGGTCCTGAGGGGAGAACATTTGCAAACCCCTGGTGTGGACTAAAATAGGAAGTGCCTCTGTTATGTTTGAAGTGATTTCAATTTGTGCCAAGGGCTACTGAGAAAAGAAGCAATTGTGGCTATTCCCCCAATTAAAACATATATTAAATAACATCAATAGTATATATAAAATCTAGAAAATCTATTTCTCAGCTTCAGTGGAGACACACCCAAGAGCAGTAAAGAGCAATGCAAAAGACCTTTATCTTAGCAAGGCTGAGAATTAATTTTAGGTGGGGCAGTAAGTAAAGAGTCCAAGATAAAGGCTACGAAATGCCTTGAGCAACCAAAGAGAGTCCAGGAGCCAGAAATGTTTCTGTTAGGTAAAACCTGATGGGGTAGAGAATCACTGCAAGACAGTCGGAACATAAATAGAGTCTAATAAAGTTGGAAGTTATTGAGCTGCACAGCAAAGTAATACAATAAAATGCATGGTGGCCTTTAAAATACGGGCAGAGGGCTTTTTGGTTATCTCACCGCTTTTGCACACATGGGCCTTAGAAAGCCCTGGGAGCACATTAATGTTTTAGCTGGCTATCGGGTAGGAAACCCAGTTGCATGGCTTTTTCCTCATATTTGCACAAATAAAAGGATTAGATTTTTTAAAAAAGAAAACTTGTGCCCATAAACCCTTCTTAGCCTACACTCTATAGAACTGTATACAAATATTGTGGTTAGGATGCCAAAATGCAATTTTTGCTCCTGACACAAGCAGTATGTCCCTCATAGCACTAGGAAAGACAGATATCTAACAGATGTAGCATCTTCATAGAAAATGTTATCATTTGCCCTACAGCCAACACTGTGAAAACGAATAACCATTCCACACACCCACCCTGCCTCTCTTCTGAACTTAGTGGCTGTCTCCACAGCTGTCTTTAAGTCCCACATAACTAGGTTCGGTTAAAACAGCTTCACCTGAGGTTTGTTCCTCCCTCTCCACACACACACACACACACACACAATCTGTATAGACTTCCATATTTCTTTTTGTGTTCCCTTCACCTTAGGGATGGATGGTTATGAAACGGAACAAGACCTCTCAGCATCAATGAAAACAAAGGTTAAAGACTCAGAAAGGGAGCCTGGAAAATGTCAGCCTTCAGAGCCAGTTGCTGAAAAGTTACCAACAGTAAGAACAAGGTGCGGGGTGAGTGGAGATTTGTTGCCAAATAAACTCCTGGCTTAATAAAAGAGGTGAGCTGCATAATGTGTTGCTCTGGAAGCTCTGCTTTATCTCTCCTGTCTGTTCAGTTTTCAAGTACATCGCAACTCTTTCAACTCCTAATATGCTGTAATATTAACTAATTCTGGACAAAGCATCGCAAGCCTCTGTATTGACATTTTAATATCAAACTGAACCCTGCCTGGGGATCATTAATACATAAGCATCACATGCCTCCAGTTCATTCCTTGGATCACAGCAAGCTGTTCCATACAAAAGTCAGAATATTTGCCCACATAGCCTCAGCCTACAGTGGCCCTGCAGCTCTTTCATAAACTTTTCATGCTTATTTTACCAGGAAATGCTAGGGATTGTACCGAGGACCATCTGTATGCACAGCATGTGCTCCAACACTGAATTACATATTTATTAAATGTATACTTAGCGCTTTCCTAGCCCAGGTAATTCAAAATGCAAGAATAAGAGCTTTTCTACACAAGGATGATAAAATCTACAGAATGGAGATCAAGTCCTACCTGAGCAGCATTTCCTGCTTTTCTGATCCAGAGTGGTACTACAATAAAAATAATAACATAAATACACAAGCTGAACTTGTACTTTCTTTTGCTTGAATGATTAAATGCTGCATCTTTCTTACTCTTAAAAAAAAAGTTCCCTGAAGTGCTGATTAGCTACAGAAATAAAGCTGGAGGGTCATGATGTCATCTAAAGATTCTTAAACAGGAATTCTTACCTGGGAATAAACTCCATTGAGAAGAGTAGAACTCCTGCCTGATTTAACAATCCCCGCCTTTTTAGAACTTGGGGAGTTTCCCCGACAATTCCAAAATGGGTTGGGAGGAAAAAATTGAAGAAAGGTTTTCCAATTGTGAACTGAAATCACGTTTCATTTGCGCTGCACACGCACGTGCAGAGGTTTCCGTTTTACCTGCAACCCTAGAAAATTAGGAGGCGATGAACTCCTCTATTGCCTGCAACAAGCACCTGGTGGCGCTCTCTTGCCACACAAATTCGGTCTGGAAACTGCAGCCCCCAAAGGAGAACACCCGGGAAACGGGGCGGGAAGAGAAAGAATCAGCTGGCAGAGAAGGAGGGAGCGGTAGATTTCCACTGGCGCGGGCAGGGCTACCTCCTGCATCCCTTCCGACCTCATCCGCCCACGGATGAATCATCGTGGGGCGCCGGCTGTGCCTTGCTCGTTGGGCGGGTTTCCCGGCTGCTGAAAGAAAGAAGCGTGTTAAGACTGAAGCTGTGTGCAGGGCAGAGCCACGCTTCCCGTCCGATTCTACAGGAGGAATTTTGGGGCTAGCCCTCCACTCCGGGCCCTTTCCCGCGGAAATGACGCTCGTGACTATCCTTGGGGAGGGAATGGACAGCAGGGTGAGAAAGGCGAGTTATTTTTGGGCTTGGTGCAGGGCTCCTGTGGGATAGGGAAGGGACATCGTCGCTGCGCTGCGCTGCGCTGCAGCAGTTTGGCGGGGCAGGCGCAAACCGTGCAGCTTCCGAAAGCAGGAACGTGGTAAAAACAGTACACCTCCTGAGCTTGGGGTGTACAAAATAGCTCCATGTATAGGGAGAGTTAGCATGCTAGAGTACGGAAACTGCCCGATATACCCGCGTTCAACATGCAAGGGCGTTTTTGTAGGAAGGAGCGGTTCCACCCTCCCTGGCTTGTGGGCTGTATCACGGACAGAAAGCCTTCCATGGTCCTTACTTTGAGAAAGACCAGCAACAGATTTCCTATTTGACCGGACGCAGCTTTTAAAGGGAAAGTGTATTACTGGCAAGCCTTACAGCGCAGACAATGCCAAATTTATGGCAGCGTGGAGCACCAAAAAACCAGATACTGCTGCTTCAGGGAATCAAGCCCGTTGGCTTTTCGTTTGCCCTACCCACAGCTATTTTCTCGATTGCTTGAAAGGGCTGCTGTATGAAGGGGCGTTTGTAAGGCTGTAAGAGTGGGGGCAACCAGAGGGGGTGGGGGAAGGCAAAAATTTCACTCTGATCCATCGCTGTCAAGGCAGCAATACACAAGCGGAAACCCAGCTCACCCCTTCCCAGTAGAATGAACAGAGCTGGATCGCTACACTTTAAAGCAAGCAAATATGCCCAAGGAATCCCAGTCCTGCCCGCAATTTCTAAGTCCAGGCTCAGAAATTACACCACTTTTTAAACCCACAAAAGCAGGTGCTGTCGACCCACGACAGAACTCGAATGTAAGAATATGGATCATCACACTTACCTTCAAACTGAAGCCACATATGCTTATTATGCAACTGTATTCAAGCATTGTTTCATTGGTTCCTGTACAGGTATCTAATTTATAAAGTATTAACAAGAATTTTTTTTCTGTTAGGGCTCTATCCACTGATAAAGTCTGATTTTGCAAATGAGGCTTCTAGTTATGGCAATTGGAAATGAAAGCTTAAGCAGTACATAAATCAAAGGCAGCTCATCTCAGTCTTCTGCGTGACTGAAGGCATCTTTGCGAAGCTGTAGACTTGGAAAATCCTCAAGCAATAGTGTGGAGGCAAGATAATACTAAAAAGGTAATACATCCCACTAAAATGGAATTTTCGTGGGGTGTTCTCGGGTTTGCAATTTTTTTCCTAGCATGTAGCTCTATTGGTTGTGTATCCTGATACTGTGGAGTACTGTGCATTTGATAAGAATGGGGAGACTGCAAATTACTTGGACAGAGCTTTCTGTGCAGCTGTCATCTTGGTTGCTGGCTTTTAGGGTCACTTCCATTGTTACACTAGCATTCTAGGTGCCTGCTGCTCAAATTCCTTAGCAGCCCATCCTTATTTCTCAAAGACTGTTAGAGAAATGACTCAGCTTAGTAAGATTCGAGAAATACTGCAAAGCCAAGCTGAAATGCCCTGGTTTCATCCCATGCAATAACAGTTTTCTTTCTGTACAAAGCATCCAAAGCCACTTCTGCAGACCTGACTCTTGGGGGCAGCAGATGATGTAATCTGCAGCAGTGGCTTCCTTCCTAGTTCTCCCTATCCTTAGTTTTGATCAGACCAGAATAGGAATCGCCATGTTGTGTAATGGCTATAGCACCTCCCATAATTGCCTTAGATAATGGACAAAAAGCTGCAGACATGTCAGTTCAGGTTGTAATTAATGCATCTCTTCACACGCAAAAGCTGCTGCTATACAATGAATTCCATCATCCTAGAGAATGCCCTAAGCAAGAGACACCACATGAAAGGGTTCACAATCCTGCTGAAGTTACAACTAGCAGAGCATAAAATCTTGCAAATTGTATGCAACGAATTCATTTTACATGGGCCACTACAGAAAGCAACAAACAAGGTAACAGGACAGTTAATGACACAATCCTATGTATGCTCTATTTTTTCCTGTATATGAATTCTTAGTAACAAGCTTGCACCACATAGATTGTATAATACTCATACTGAATTCTATTTTTTTTTATCCAATCCAATTATATTCACATGTTGAGGCATGCACAAATATCCTAATAGGTTAACACTTGAATTATAAATTGACTAAACACTGTATTAGCAAGGGAATTACTTCCTTTTATTCACATGAAAAAAGAAGACACTTTTGCTCCTGTTTCCCCTTAATAGCAGAGCAGCATTTTGTGGACTGAATGCAATTTAAAGCTTAACCCCTTTGGCATTGTCCTTTGAAATGCCGTGGCTGTATGAGGGGGCTGAACACATCTACACCATTTTCTTTTCAGAGGACAGCTGACCTCCCAAACAAGCCAGTTCAAAATCCTCTGCATGTAAGATTCTAGAACAGCTTTTCCAATGTGTTGGATTGTAAGAACTCTTACCCAAGCAGCAGAGACATTAGACTACCAAGGGGGTGAAAGGTTTTTTCTTTAACAAATGTTTTTGCTCATACCCCACCACAAAGATCTTAGCACAGCCAACTGTGAGCTGCCCTGCATTGAAGAATTTGGTTTAAACAGCATGACATTCGGAACATATTGGATAAACATTATTTGATTAAACACTGGCAGGACATTTAAGATGCTTCATGGTCACTGCAGGCTCACTAGTAAAAACCAGTCCTCAACCAATTAAGTTTTACTAAGTTAACAGATTGCAGTGAAAGGTCAGCAGGATGATCACTAACCCAACACTGGCTTATTCCAACAGTTATTGTAAAGCCAGTGTTTATGGTGGATTTTCAGAATGATTTCAAAGCTACGCAGGTTAGTCTTTCCATGTGCTTACCATCTCTTGTGCATACCTGAAATTAAACTCCAAGCAAGAGTTTAGTAGTGTTGATTCATTTGACAAAGCCAAATGTTGGGAGGAAATGAGTGAAAATTTTGCCATAACATGGCTGCTACAAGCCTAGCACCTAAGAACAGCTTTAGATGCAAGATGTAATTCCTGATCAGATAAGGAATCCCATGTTGCAGTTACATCTTCAGCAGGACACTTGGAGGAATGACATATTACAGGAACCCAAGCAGGCAAATCCTGAGAGTAAGTGGAGTTACTACCCATATGCTTTCACAGCATCAGAGCAAATGTGAACTTTAGCAATGAAGCAAAGTGTGACAACAGTGCATTCAAAGCTAACTTCACGTGAGGCCAAACATATTTAACAAATCACCATCTCAGAGGAAAACAGTATGCCTTTTATCTGAATAAAAAATAAAAATCTAGCAGCATTAGCTTTGGAATTTAAAGCTGCAGTTGGGTGGAAAATGCACTCAAGCACACAAGAGGTTGTATTCCCATTCATTAAAATTAACATCTGAACAACAGAATTTTAAGGAAGGACATTCACTAGGTAAAATCCTGAGGCTGTGTGTCATTTGCAAGTACTTAAGCTGCTTTAGAATACCAGTCTATACATGTACAATGGTTTTAACATCCTTCTGAAACTCGAATTACCTTGCTTCAGTTTGTGATCAGGTAGAACATTTGCAACTATCAAAAAACAATACTGGTTAGACTTTCTAGCCTCTTATTTCCTTCTCCTTGAAGCAAGATAATTGGACCTGCCAATATACTTAGCTATAGTCCAATTCAAACCATTTGCCCCAGAGACTTGGCAACTCATGCTAGGCAGCTGTCTACAGGAAATTCTTGCTTCTTTACTCAAGCCAGCAGATATCAATGCTGACAGTCATACAAAGTGACAGTATTACTAAAACTATTTAGGCAAACTTAATTTGATTAAGTTAGTCTGAAAAAATGGTAAATAAGACCCAACTTTAATTATGGGTTAATACTGCCAGAATCTATTTATACTAGGAATAAAAGCTGCATGCATACTTACTCCTAAACTACCAAAGATTTGAAAACATTGAGGACACGGACCTCTGATCCCTATAGGGAGAAAACACCAAGCTAGTATGTGGTTTAACTTGTTTATTTCATTTTGCAGACCAAGTTGTCTTCAGTCCAGCTGGACTTGTGAGGGAGCAGAAATCGAAACCCAATAGAAAAGCAGCAGTAAGTCAGGAGCACAGGGATTACAGGGGACTAAACCCAGCTACAGAAGGAATGGTTGATTGTTAAGACAACTGCCCACAGTCAGAGATGGTGATCTTCTTGCTCGTCTTCCCATTCCTTGATCCAAAGCGTTCAATTGCTTCCACAATATTCATTCCATCTTTGACTTTGCCAAAGACCACATGTTTCCCATCCAACCTAAGGAGACATATTAAGCACAGGGTTTAACGCGCATGTGTGTGTATAGAGAAATTATGCCACACAATACACAGACTGGCACACACGAAGGTTTTTGCAAATCTAGCTTGTTTCCATGAATCCACTGAAGTATTAGGTCAGTGTTTCAAATTTAGATTAGAGGCAGCAAACAATGGCTACACTAGTAAGAAATGCTTAAATACCTCCACTTTAAGCCAATGTGAGTAAACTATTTTAACAAAGACGTAGGTTCACTAACAAGTCTCAAGCTAAGTAAGCAGCCCGATGTTTCAGCCATGGGGCCACAGAGAAATACAATAAAGTACTCACCAGTCAGTTTTAGCAGTACAGATGAAGAATTGAGACCCATTTGTATCAGGACCTGCATTTGCCATAGACAATATGCCAGGGCCTGTGTGCTTGAGGAGGAAGTTCTCATCGGCAAACTTCTCACCATAAATGGATTTACCACCTGTTCCGTTATGGCGGGTAAAGTCACCCCCCTGCAAAAAAAAGACAATACAAAGCTACAGCTGAAACTGAATATTAGGTTAAATTATTCAAATAAATGACCTTGTGGTGAAAGGACTCTCAAACTAGTACAAAACTAATCAAATCCTAAGGACTAGGCCCATTGATGTACCCAACTTATTTTTAGCCATGCTTCAGGGCAAAAAAAATCAAAGCTTCTTGAATATAACACATTTACTGCAACAAGGTATTATAAAAATCAAGAAGTGCTACACACCTGGCACATGAACCCAGGAATGATTCTGTGAAAGCAGGACCCCTTGTAACCAAAGCCTTTCTCCCCAGTGCTCAAGGCACGGAAATTCTCTGAAATCAAAGGCATATAATTGAAAGACTATTTTCTTGATAATATTGTTTCAACACACATGCCTGGAGATAAAGGTATAAAATGTACAAACCTGCTGTCTTTGGAACCTTGTCTGCGTACAGCTGTGAGTCAAGAAAAAGTAGATGTCAATTAATGCCATGATTAGACCAATTAGCACACATATATCTGATTTTCTAGCAATAAAAAAGTGAACAATTTATCATGTTTTACCAACCATTACCTTTTTAAAAAGCCATCTGCTTCATTTTACAGTATATCATACCCTATTATCAGGCAATATTCTACACTGGGAAAGTGTTGCACTGATTTGGTCTGTGTTAACTGACACGAGCAAGCTCACTGATTGTGACAGCATCAAATTGCTTCCAGTGTTATGACTATTACAAAAGATTCTAGAGGACTTAATATGGAAATCATTAGTGTCCAAAGGTCTGCCACTAGTTCTGTGAATAAGAAATAAAATCAACTGTTAAAGTCCATTTATTCAACTGAACCCTAATGATACAAAAATTTCAGATAATGCTCATGTTTATACAAGGCTCAAGCTAGTCAGCGGAATGAAGGCATGCAGCACTGGCTCAGCAAGCCTCCAGCTCAAACCGAACAGCACTCTTCTGAGTCTGCAAACAAGGGACAAGTCTAGCTAAAATGGGCAGCCCATTTACCACCTACAGGAAACTGAGGCCACCTGATTATCAGGGAAAACCCTCATCACTCAATGTATTTATTATCAGCCCACTTGTAAGCTCATTTCTGTTACAGCAGTTACACAGCCAGCCACCAAAATCAATTATTGAAAAGAGATGTATGCAAGCTGTGTGGCTTGGTTTAGGGCCATCACAGAATTTGCAAAGAGCAAGGTAAAACCACTACTGAAATACTGTAGCAAAGAAAAACTGGTAAGAAAACATCTGGTAGTGTGCAATGCATTCACACGGGCTCAAATGCTGTTTCCTTAAGTGTTGGACAGCTTTGTTTTTTTTGGGGGGGGGGAGGTGCCACAACCTCCTTGGTAGCAATGTTCCAGCACTTTGAAATCGTGCACCCCAAGATGTTACTAGTCAAGTTTGCTACTACACAGCAGCACACAATAGAGCACATCAAAAGCTTATTGAGAAATTTCATAGTCATCTTCAACCTGCGGGCACTTCAGGAGGATGAGATATTGGCAAGAATCCTAAACCGTGAACAGTTTCAGCAAAACAGAGCCGCACCCGTCACTCTCTTTTTAAAGGGGGATATGCGAATCTCACTTCCGCATAAAATTAGTATGCAATACAGAACAAAAAGTCCGTGCTACAAAACACAGTTGCCCGCCATTTGGGTTGCTGGAGAAGAAATTAAGAACCCTCACCTTCACGTATAACCAGGCCAGTTTAGGCCCACTGAGATCTTCCCCGCCCGCTACCATTTAGAATGGCTCTGCTGGAGCAACTGCTTTAATGCACCAATTAAAAGCTCTTGCGGGTATCTTAAGCGAATCCTTAAGTGCGTCCTTTCCAGACCAAATCGGCCCTTGCTCGCAACGTAAGCAGCAGCAGCCGCCGCCGCCGAGGGTGTTTCCCCCAGCAATGCGGGCGCTGACCTCCCCTCCCCCCGTCCCGCAGTAAGGACGGGCAGGACGTGGGCACAGGAGACGGGGATTTCACCACAAGGAACGTGAAGGGCAGGCCGAGCATCCGACCTCTCCCGCGCTAAGTCCTTTTCCCGACACGGGAGACGCGGCTGCAGGAAGACAAAGGCGGCGGCGGCGGCGGCGGGAAGCAAGGAAGCTCGCGCTTCCCCAGGGCAAGGCTGCCCAGGCCACGTGGAGGCGGCGGCGGCGGCGACGCCCGCGCGCGCCCCGCACGCACTCCCTCCCTCCCTCCGCTCCCTTGCCGCCGCCGGCCCCCCGCCGCCCGAGTGCGCGCGCAGCTCCTCACGCGCCGCAGTGAGGCTCGTGCGTTTCCCCCTCTCCCACCCGCGGGCGTTCCTCCCTCTTCTCGGCCCCCTCCTTTTGATAGAGAATTCCCAAAATGGCCCCGCGTTCCCTCCCCGGCAGGAAATGGCGGCGGTGGCGCGTCCATCCTCCAACCCAGCTTGCTCCCCCTCCCTCC
>JAIXND010000621.1:14615350-14646780 GCA_023646645.1 Varanus salvator macromaculatus
TCCTCCTCTGCTGTCCTCCTGCCACCAGCCACAGACATTTTGTTCAGGCAAGCTAGTCTGCTGCTGAAGGATGTTTTGATTGATTGCTCCTGCTTATTCCTCAGTTGTGTTTTAATGTATTTGTTTTTATACGATGTTGTATTTAAGAATTTGTTTTAATTTGGTTTTGGCAGAAAAGTGGGATATAAATGAAGTCTGTCCTTGATCCTGCTCTGTTCATTTATGTAGCAATCCTTTGCTAGGCTACTCGTACTTCCTCTAGTTTAACCCTGTTACATCTGTCCAGAACTCCCTTGCGGCGAAGAAGAAGAGGCGGCGGCGGCGGCTTCACACCATTTGCTGTTTTTTCAAAAGGTAGTTACTCCTGTAGCCCTGTCTTTTCCATGCTTGCTTGGAAGTAAATCTCACTGTGTTTGATGAGGTTTGCACTCAAGTGTATGTGATTAAGGCCACAGCCTTCACTTTAGAACTGTTTGTAATACTTATGCTAATACCAGACTTGCTGATGAATCATAGTAGTGACTGTAAGCTTAACACCAGATTTTCTTTGGCAATTGACATGCAAGTCCATCAATGGTTGACATTGTTCCGCCAGACAATCCAATGTTAAAGTGGGATTGCAACCCCCTCCCCCCAACAAATATATATAATTTGCTAGTAGAGTATAGAGATTGAAGGATTGGTCTGGGGCTTAGGCGGTACAGGCAACCCAGTCACTGGGTGACTGTAAGCCAGTCACTGACTTTTGGCCGAGCCAATCGCACAGGATCGTTGTGAAGATAAAATGGAAAAGAAAAAGACCTTATAAGCTATCTTGGGTGAGGAAATAATGCAGGATATAAACAGAATGAATGAATGAATGAATGAATGAATATAGCGCATGTGGTGAAATGCATTTCACATGACATATCCTCGTAAGGGTGAAGACCTTTTTTTTAGAATGCAGCTTGCATTCCACCTGAGCCTCAGGAAAAGAATGTGTGTTGTCTCTTTTAAGGGCATGATCACTTTGACGCACATAAGCCTCCCAACGTGAAGGCTTAGGTGCTTCCTGTGCCTGGAATGAGGTACAGTGGTAGCGATCGCTGCAGCGCCTCGTGCCAGGCGTTTTATTTAGACGGTGGCCATCTAGCTCAGGGCAGTCCAACTTTTTGTACGTCGAAGGCCACATGAGGACTTTGACCCAGAACCTGGGTACCACACAGTGAGTTACATTTCTGTATCATAAATTAAAGCGTTGGCAATACATTTACTTAATTTAATACACACAATATATTTAATTTAGCATTAAAAGAGGGAGAATATATTTTAAGGTATCTTAGGACGAATGGAATGAAAAGCAATGCTTTGTGGCCTGTGATCTCTCCAGCCACAGCCCAAGCACAAGGACGGCTCCTCTGGGGTGGCTCATCCTTTTCTTCCCTGTTTCTCCTGCCCAGAAACCCTCCCACGTGACCCTCCCTGGGCCCTCCTTCCTTCTTGGAATTGGTGTGCTGAGCTTCTTGAAGTAGAGCGGATGAACTCTCCCCGGCGTGCCCCACCCACCCCTGCTGTGGAGGGTTTGTCGTCGGCTGAAGCAGTGCGAGGCATGCCGGGGCGAGCCTCAGGAAGAGAATGGGACGGGCCGGCAGCCTCGGGAGCGCTTGCCGCAATCGCGCTCCTGCCATCACTGGGACCTGGACTGGGGGAGGGAACGGGGGTTCTGAGCGGCAAGAGGGCTGCCGAACAAGGCCTCGGGGCCCAGCTTTATTAATCTGTGCAAATTCGAAACGCAACATGTTACAGCATCTTGTCTGTTTTCGGCTTCCAGAAACTGAGTCACAACCTATATTTGGGAACTGTGCAGTAGTATCCACCACACTGAGAACCAATGTAGTGTAGGGGTTAAGAGCACAGGTCTGAGACTCGGGTGATCTGGGTTGTAGTCCCCACTCTGCCTTCTGGGTGACTTTGGGCCAGTCAGTCTCTCAGCCTAACCTTCTTCACGGGGTTGTTGTGAACCCTTGGATGCATAGCCAGAAGCGTGGCTTCCAGATCAAGAGAGGTATTACTACTACTCTATATGAATCTGGTGCACCCACAGTATTGTGTTCAGTTCTGTGCTCCACATTACAGGAAGGATATAGCCAGGTTGAAATGGGTGCAGTGTGGGGCCACAAGGATGGTGGCTGGATTGCAGGGAAAGCCATATGAGGCGAGACTGAGGGAACTGAGTCTTTTCAGCCTGGAGAAGAGGAGAGTCCGAGGGGATCTGTTGGCAACATATAGGTACGTGAGGGGGTGTAACACGGAGGTGGGTAGAGATCTGTTCTCCCCTGCAGAGGAGGGCAGAACATGCTCCAATGGAGCAAAGCTCAGGGAACCAAGGTTCAATCTGGATGCCAGGAAGTACATCCTGACAGTTAGGAAAAGGTGAAATAGTTCTGAAGGAATAGAGTGGACTCTACCATTTCAGACTGCAGGTAGAGGGCATAATTTTAAAATGATTTGTCCCCCTAATTAAAACCACAACAAAGCAAAACCAAAAACTTATTTCCCTGCCAGAAGAAACCTAGCAAGGGCCTGCCTACAGTACATGTGTTATGCTAACTTTCTAGTTGCAGGGACTATTATCAAATGTCACATTCAGCAGTTTTATCTCTGTACTTTAAGGATTGCATGTCCACCCAAACTGCCCCATTTGATTTGGAAGTGTGACACCTATCTTAAATGGGTGGCTCTTTCCACCCGGGATGTTCCAGAAAAGAGTTCTTGCTTTAAGGGACCATTTCCAGCTGTTAGGTCCCAATAGTACCAGCCATTCTGAGTCAGTAATATGCTTAACAAAAGATACGTCTGGCTACTATTCATAACACTACTGGGCCACAGATGACCAAATTTGAGTGAAGAAGCAAGCAGTCTCAACATACCAGCCTCATGCTTTCTGATTCTCGTAGGACATAGGTCTGCGATTCAGGTCTCGGTGCTTCACAGGGCATTGCACACCTGGGTTACCAAGTAGCTACACACACATGGAGAGAAGTAAACTTTTGATAAACTGGTTGTCAGTGACTGTCTTACAGCAGACTGAGTCAATGCTGAACACTGTTTGATCAGAGCTGAGCCCTAGGCAGAGCTGTTGAATGGAAGCCAGAGATCAGGAAATAAAGGATCAAGCCAGGAGAAGCAGCCAATAAGAGTGTCCAAAAATCTCACAGCTATGTGCCCAGGAAAAAATCTGATCCTTAACAGGAATGCTTCATAACTCTGTCTGTTGGGAACAGCCAGGACAAGGCCGATTGAATGGAATCACCTTTTGCAGGCCCAGGAGCTGCTTGTTGCCTAGAATGATGCTTGGTTCTCATCACGAGGGATAGTGGTACAACCGGGGCTTTCCACTTCTAGCCCCCTGACGTGATTACAGCATCAGAATAAGGCAGTGCAACTCCATCACTCCTTCTGTGCCTGGACATTGGTAAAGAAAGGGCTTTCAAACTAACCATCTCCTGTAGCATCTCCCCCAGAAGAAATGGAAGCCACAAAGGGTCCAGAACATGCTGACTCCACCCGCCCCACAAAAGGGAGACTCGTAAGAAAGTAAGGTCGTCTCTGGTCAACCATCCTGATTCTCACAGACCAGATGTCTCTGGGAAGCCCACAAGCAAGATGAAGTTCTCCCCCCTCAAGCAGTTGGTGCTTCCTAGTAACTCTTTGAGAAAATTTAATTGTTTGATAGAAGTAGGGCAACCTCTCACTGCTTAGGGGACATCAGTATGGGATTCAAACACAGAAGAGTAGACACATCTCCTTTAGTGCTTCTGTAGATTGTTTTTGTGTCCCTGTCAAGATTTACAGCTGTGCACTCCCCGTGCGGTGGGATTAGACCTGGTTGAAGTGAGAAGGGCATATGGCCCACACCTGTTCCCTCAAGCCCCCCCTCCCCATTTCCCAAAGCAGAAGCACCACATCTGTACTTGTCACTTTAAGCTGAGTAGTAGCCACCTGTTCCCTGGACAAGCACTTGTCATGGTAGTCAGGCATGCAAAACAGCCCTAATATGTGTTGGGAGAGTATCTGATTTCATCTACCCAGCAGCTGCCAAGATTATACTGTTACTCACAGACTACTGAATTGCCAGGCAGGGAGACACTTATCAGCTGGATCCCTGGTGGATACCCTTCAGCTGAAGCCATGTCAGAGTATCAGCAGTTTTCTCCCCTAGGTAGCGTACCTTGATTTCTTGAAGCATTGAAACTTTAAATTACTGGCCTCCCAGGTCTGACTTGGCATTGCAATGCAGCCTTTGCTTTGGGCCTGCTCCACATTGCCGATTGCTCCAGGGACTGATGAATTACTTTTTTCTCCAACATTTCAATTGTCTTCTGCCTCCAAGTTCTTTCTGGCCCATTTGTGAAGAAATGTGCACATGCTGCTAAGTTCTTATTTAAAAAAAAAAAATCAAAAACCTTGCTCATCTATGCTGGCCAAATTCAGTAAGGTACAGCTATTCCTAGCACACTGATGACAACGCTGTACCTGCCTATGCGGCTGCTCAAGATAACAAGCCTGCCAGGAGGAAAAAAAAGGCCACACTAACTCAGCCCCACAAATGATGCTGAATACACCTGGATTCAAACCCAGGCTTTTATGAAGTACTCCAACTGCTCTGGGTGGGCTTCGCTGTCTCTGCATTTTCTTCACTTTTTTTTTTGGAAAGAGCTCATCTAGTTTATGAAGAAATGACACCTGCATCAGGAGCCATGTGCCTCTCCATACCAGCTGCTGGGAAACATGAGAGTTTGTCTTTGTATTCAGGTCATGTTGTGGGCTTCCCTGCAGTATTTAGTTGTCCATTGTGGATCAGTATCCTGGACTAAACAGGCCTTTGGTCTGAACCAGCAGCATGTCTCTGCTAATGTTCTTACATCCAAACCGTGTCTCCAGCAACACAGGGCGTACTCCCAGCTTTGGTGTTTCTCACTTAATAGCTACCTGAGCTTTGCTTGCTTGCTGGCTTGCTTGTTTTAAAGCAAAAGCAAACTTCTGGAAAATGCTTATGCCTTCTTCTTTCAATGGGATGTTATTCAACTGATTTGCACAGAGAGGGGAATTTTCCTCTATTTTCCAGCCTAGGCAGCTGATAGGAGCTCTCCATTGTTTGCAGGAAGCTTCTGGGTGCTGAGACTATGAGAAAACCCCTCAGTGAAGCACCACATCACACCCTGAGGTGTGCATGCGCATGTACTGCATGACCCAGATCTGCTCTTTCCAGGCAGGGAGGGAGGAACGAACCAGGACACTGCAGTGAAAGATGAGAATGGCAGAGTAGGTGACGCAGACGCCTAGGCAGTGCCTGATGACATGAAAAAATGGTAGTTCTGCACTCTGGGTGTGTGCATGCATGTGCATTTACATGTGCCAAACATTTTGCATTTCCCAAGGTTCACGTCTTAGATACATTCTGGAGAAGCAAGACCTATGAATTAAAACCTGTTTTGTATAAGCAAGGTGTCCACATGTGTTGCAAATAATTGCTGGTTGGCTCCGATATTTGCAGAGGCCTGAAATGGGTAATATTCAGATATTCTTTAAGTTTTCTTCTTCTGTTTGAAGAATCTAAAACCATGTTGGTCTCTTGGGTTTGTGGTTTAAGGAATCTCGTGGATGCTTTCCTCATCCTTTGGTCGATGCCATTTAATAGCTCAGCACCATCACTGCTGCTATAGGCTAAATGCTATTTGATAAGGGACGTAGTGCCCTTGATGACAGGAACCCATGGAAAGGTCACAGCTGGCTGCAATTACCACAAATACATGGCTATATGGAAATAAGAAGGGGACCTCACCCTGGCTAACACAACACAGGTTATACTGTGATCTTCTGCATTACTGGCTGGTGTGTTAAGTCGATGGCATATGTTTGACATGATATGAGGGGCACATGGGATTTCCAATGGTAACCTGTGGTTCTTGAGGTATGAACTGATATTTCAATAAAATAATCTCTTGTGGTTCTTCCTCACTCATGGGTTGCATGTGAAAGCAGGCAAGTGCTGAAGCCTAGCTATCTCTGGGGAAACACTGGTGATAAGTGAGGGACTGGTAATGGGACTAAAGAGAGCTGAACATTCAGCGTCTGCAAAGGTAACGCTGACAAGAATACTCTGAAGCAGACTCGTACAGTCAAGCAAGGAAGCTGGAAACCGCTTTTGTTCCAGCCTGTGAATTCTTACATCTTTTTCTTAGGTGTTAAATTGTTTTTACTGTCCTCAGCATTAATTTCTTCTGTAGACAGAGATCAGCTTTCTCTTTATGCCAGTGGCTTTTCAATCCTCCCATGCTGCTCAACTTGCCCACTTCATTCTTCCCCTCCAACCAGTATCACACTCCTTTGGTATCCAAAGTCTTATATTATCTCCTTCCTGGATTACAAAATATAATGGAAACATAGGAAAAGACCGTCTACCAGTTCAGACTGTTTGTCCACCTATCACAGCATTGCCAAGGCATGAAAGACACCCCCATGCCTGAGATACCTTTGTTTCCCCCATGGGTGTTTTGCTGCCCCTGAAACCCACGGATTTCCCCAGCATGAGTTCTCTCTCAGCCCTCGGCTTTCTGCTGATGTTGTGCCCTCAAATCCGAGCAGCTCCTTTTCTGAGAGAGCTTTTTCTGCTGCTGTTTCCATGTCCTCCCAACAATTGCTAGATCTCAAGGAGCAGATTTAAACCTTGCCATCCCTGTGTGCTGAGATGTGTGCGTGCGTGCATACAAACACACAGCCCCACATTAATACTGAATGTGGCTTTTAAAGCTGAAAAAGGAAATACACTCTTGCAGTGTTGCCTTTTTAGATTGACAGCGGTTCTCCAGTCTCCGGGAACAGTCATCCCCATCACATGCTATATATTCCTTTTAAGAGGATGTGCCAAAAATTGAATCATGGACTTTCTGTAAGCAAAGTAACGATTGTTTTGCTGAACTCTGATCCTTCTGCATCTTGCATGAAACTTTGATTGGAGACCTGTTTTGTCTGTTGTCCTGAGTACTTTGGAACCGCTTGCCTGAGTGGCCCACTTAGTCTAAGCCAAACTATTGGTCTCTTTTGCTCTATGCTCTTCTCATGATGCAACATGTTCAGGGTGATTTGAGGAAAATCTGTAAGACAGTCAGTTGAAAGGGGACAAGGGAATTGAAGAAATACAAGTTTACACATAGGAATCCGCCTTAAACCACATTAGAATATTTCCTCCTCTAGCCCAATACTAGCTAGTTTGGGCATCTCAGACAGCAGATGTTGGAAAATAAAATGCTTTTGAGATGGCCCAGAGTGGCTGGAAAAACCCTAATTCCTAAGCATTCCCTTCTTGGTTCTCTCTCTCAGTTTTAGAAGAATTCTAGAATTTTCTCTCTCCAAGGCAGGCCAACAAGCCTAACCCATCAACAGCAGTAATTCATTGTGATGGCCAGGTTAATCTAGGTTCCGTATTCAGCAACTAGGACCGTAAAATGTTTCTTTTGGTAAGAATGGAAGGGGTACCTGAAATCTCACTGAAGGGGCAAAGTTCCTTACTGCAGTTTTGAAGACAGATCCACCCCCGCCCCCCCCAACACACACACCTTACTCCAGTCCTGCAATGCCTACTGAATTTTCTCATTCGTTTTTGGTTCTTCCATCTCAGCTTCAAAACATTTTTCCCTTCCTTCTTCAAAGTTATACCTCTGCAGTGCAATGCTTACCAGTTCTCAGTTTTTTCTGTGTTACTTTTAGCAAGATATTGCTCACTGATAGGTTGTCTTTGTGTTCCTTAAGCAGGAAAGGGAAATGGGAACAAGCACACTGCACTTCCAGTTCTGGGAGAGATCCACCATCTTCCATGTATTTGCTCTTGGTGTCACAAGTACTACCACTTTAAAACCAACAGTATGTAAGCTATTTGGCGAGCCCCACCAAAAAGAATCCTTTAATATATATATGGTAATAATGAAACAAGATACACAAAACTCAATAGAGCTGTCAGCACTTGGACACAGCAGTGCCTTGGCTCAGGAAATCCGGCCATGAACAATGGTCTGATTCTTCACACAGACAGGTAACCTTTGGGATCTCTTTGCCGCCATCCCAAATGCAACCTCAATTGACGTAGGTTCCTGAGCGGGATGGGGGGGAACAGGAGGTCAACACACACACACACACATTGTTTTGGACTGCCTGGTTGCACTGAATTTCTGGGGCTCAGGCATAAAAGGAGTTAATTCTCACCACCCAGATCCTACTTTGGTGGGACACACAAATGTCATCAACGCAAGGGACGTGTCCCAGCTATGGCTAAAGGCATCGAGTCTCTGGCTGGTGCATGCGGCCCCCAAATGGAATGGTCTATATTACAATCTAGGAAGCTTATGCACATTTATACAAAGGACTTTTGCCCCAAGGCTGGGAAGCCCTTGAGACTATACAACAGAGCGATGCGCTTGCTTTTAAATATTTCTTTCCCTCCCCTCCCCTCCCCTCCCCTCCCCTGCCCACCCTCTCAACTCCCACCCTTGCTTTTGTTCCCTTTTAGTGTTTCTACATTATTTACACTGTTGTGCTTGTAGATGGATCCATCAACTGATGGAGGACAGTCTGTCAGGCTGTGTCCAGAGAATGCTTGCAGCCAGAGTTGCACTCCTTTGCTACAGTAATCCATGGGAAAGAAATGGGGGAAATGGTTTTCCAACTCAAGCTCTTGCGGGGTTCTTTTGACAGAAGGCCCCCCTTTGGAGTAGGGAGCATGGACAGGTTTTGGATCCCGATTCTGGTTTGCTCTGGTACATCCGTGATGCTGGAAGCTGTGAGACAAAACAGCTGCTTTGTCCATCTCAGAATGGAGGAGTCTAGACAGGTAGGCCCTGTACTTCTTCCAGATGCTGCACGTCTCTCTGCCCTTTCTCAGAGCATGTGACTTAAAAACATGAGAAAATGTATAAACAAGGAGGAGCCAGTTCCATTCTATAGCTTCACACGTCCAGGAAGATTCTTTCATTCCAAGACTTTCCAGATCCAGAATGATGTGCACAAGAAAGGAGAGAGTCATCCATTCTACCAAAATTTCAGGAAACTGTTTGACTCAATTTCTTCCTTCCCTGGCTGTGGGTTTACAGGATGTCTCTTGGGCAGATCAGTCAAAACAATTCAGCTGCCATGTGTCTGACCTTGCACATTGGCATGGTCTGAGCAACTTGTTAAAAATGAATTATTTGGGAACAGTCCCCACCACCAGCACCACTTGCTCTCCTGCGTAGGAAGGATTTCCCACAACAACTAAAGCCAGCTGCTCTAGCGTCCATGGGAACGCTTCTGTAGGCCAGAGGCAATTCTAAGAAAATGGAATTGCTGCCCGGCCAAAGTTTCTTGGGCCACTTTAGAACTGTCCTAATTCATCGGTGGGGCTCAGCGGGCACCATCACTATAGAAAGCAAGGTCTTTCTCTTGATGAGAGCGGAGGAAGCAATGGGATAGATTTTGTGAGAGAGAGAAATGTGAATGTTTCTACATGTGCATGTGATGTGCAGATGTGTGTATGTGGTGCGTGGAGCTTGTTGACTGTGTTCCATAATGGGTGGCTTCAGTTGTTCTCAAACAAAGAAAGCAGGTCATCATTGCTGTTATTGGGGAGATCAGGGGGGCCCAAGTAGGAGAGTAGCTCATCTGGGTTCGTCAGCTCAGGAAGAAGCTGAGGGTAAAACAACAAAGAGTGGGGTTAACCATTTCCTCTTTGAGCATGACCAGAATCAAAGACACAGCAGGATGTTGATCTGAGGAAGGACAAGCAGAGCCCTTGCAAGATGTGGAGAGGCTGAATGGGCAGAAAAGAAGGGAAATGTAGTCCAGAACATCTTGAGGTGCTCTAGGTTACCCACCCCTATCCTAGGAAGGATGATCCATCTCATAGGCCACAGACGACCAGAAGGAGAAGACATTTCCAGCAGCTTTCACTGCCACAGGTAATAAGGGTTGGCCCGTGAGCTTAATTCAAATGGATTCGGGGAGCAGCATGAATTCACAAGTACAGCTTGGGAGAGGAAGAGACCTCGTGTCTCTCAGCAGAGAAGCACGTGGGCAGATTACTGATACCAGAGTATCGCTCCAGCGTTCTCGAAGGTCCCCTGAATGCTTGATCAAAGAACTGCGGCTTGCCAGGACAGTCATGAGGCATGGTAGGAATTAGTTCTTTGATTAGGGAGTGCTTTATCCTAGTTTTCATTTGACAAAACCAAATGTCCAAAGCACCAGTTTACACTAGTCTGTTCTCCAGTGCCTACGGGACCTCTCCTGCCCTTGTGGCCGTTTTGATATGCTTCCGGTACAGTTGAAGATCTTGCTTTGCAAGAGTCTGCAGGCGCTTTAGACAAGCTGACACTGACATAAGCTGCTGACTCGGGCAAAGGGGACAGCCCAAGAGGAGCTGCAGCAAGGTTGCTGTAGCAGCATCAATTCCATTGCCTGGTAACTCAAGAGAGATGGGTAGAGGCTGGGCAGGACAGTTCCATTACTGTGGCTACATGCAGTACCTCCTGCTCTGGCCCAAGACTTGGCATGTCCAATGGGGTGCAGGGACTGGCTATTAGGGTTCTAAAAATAACCAAGTAATGAACCAGGGAAGAGTGTCCCAGGATGTTCTGTGAAGGCAGAGAGTGGGAGAGCAAACAGGGCCAGAGCGGAGGAGAACACAGGTTACAAAACCTCTCTGTGTTTTGGAACCAAGGTCTACAGAAAAGCCCAGGGAGAAGGCAAGGGAAGCTGAAACCACATATGCTACTCAACGCACGCATATTGTCCCATCCTAGCTACCTTGAAGGGCAGCAAGGACTGCTTGCTGCATTAGTGAACACATGAAAAACCTTCCAGGATTAGACTTCCTTTTCTCGCAGTGGCCAATCAAATGCCTCTGAGAAGGCCAGGAGAGGGACCGCCCCCCGCTGATCTTGTTCCCCAGCAACAGGCATTTAGCAGCCACATGCCCTTCCCCTGGCCATTATGGAGAGGAGCCACTGACAGCTTTCCAAGTCCCTTCCAACCCCCACCTGATTGGGTGTTTATTACCACATCTTAGGATAATGAATTCCTTTGATCCGTGTAGGACAATCTCAGGTGTACAGGACACATTTGGCCACATGAGGTTCCATAAATGGCCATGTCCCTCCCCTGGGCCTCCCCCAAACATGGTTTATCGGATGGTTTCCCAGTTTTTGTGCATTTCCCCCTCTGCTCTAGAAGGTCTTAAGGCTCAGCTACTGCCAGAAAGAATTGTAAGGTAAAACATGCCGGTACTTTTGGTCCTGTTCTTTTCTGCCTGCTCAGCATTGGAATATGGTCCTGTAAGCTTCTCTGATACCGAATCTGGCCCTCGGCTGAAAAAGGTTGACATCCCTGTGAATGGTGGCAAGGATGTTTTGCAAGGTGGCAATGAGGGACGGGCATCTTCTCCTATATATCTGTTACCCATTAATCAATATCCTGCCTCTTTTCCCCCCCTTATGAAGAACTCAAAGCGGCTGACATTACTCTCCTCCAGCTGCTTTTGAGCTTATCCCTACACCAACCACCCTGTGTTGAGAGCCCGTCCCTGGCCCAAAGCCACCCAGTGGCTCCATAGCTGAGTGGGAGCTCAAGTTGTCTGACTCCCAGAGCCACACTCTGAACTACTACACCGGCTTGGCCCTTATTTAGAGCTTCGAGGACCCAACTACTCTACAGGGAGCCCTATTTGGTTCTGACACGTGAGCCAAAAGGGCTTTCAGAATGAGGCTAGACAGAGTTGAGAGGAGAGAGCCAGAGGAGAGGGAATCTCCAGCCATGAGGGTGCACCAGGGAGGAAAGCGCCATGCTACTTACATCAAGGGAAGGTTCGGGCCCATCCACAGCTCCAGGTGCCCCACCCATCCCAGGGCCAGGATTGAAGGCAAGTTCCCCTCCGTGTGCCTGTCCAGCTGAGCCCGACTGTCCTAATGGCTGCCTTGACTGTGGGGTGGCTGGGTTCCGGTGGTGGAGCTGCTGTTGCTGCTGCTGTTGCTGCTGCTGTTGCTGCTGCTGCTGCTGTTGCTGCTGCTGCTGCTGCTGCTGTTGCTGCTGCTGCTGCTGTTGCTGTTGCTGCTGCTGCTGCTGCTGTTGCCCAGGCTGACTACCAAGGCTGGGGTTGTTCAGCCCCTGCTGCACAGGATTGTGTGAAGGAGGATCCATCCTGTTGGGCAGAGGCATCTGCACAACCAAAGAAGGCACAAACAGAAACCCTCAGGAGCATTGCCAGGGGAGGGTATTAGATGTGTATGTGACACAGCTGTGACTGAACGGCGGGGATGTCCCCTATCTTGTCCACACACACAAATCTCCCTACCCCACACACAGCCCGCAAAAGAAACATCTTGCAACTCTGCCTGTTCCATCCAAGCAAAGGCAGTAGTATTACGAGTGCGCCATACAACATCATCTCCTCTGTTTCTGGCAGAAGATGTGCATTTTGTCCCTGCATGGGGAGATTGCACATCACCCTCCTTCATCCAGGAGCAAGAAAGGGGACCGGAGGGAAAGCGAGAGGGCCCCATAAAGTCACTTCCATTATTTTTCTACTGCACTTGGTTTTTAATCTGCATTTTAAAACAAATTATGCTGCGTAATAGATTTCTTTAAATGTCCGTGCGATTGTTTTTGATATTTGAATTGCTCTATTTGTTACGATTTTTTTTTAACTTTGCTTTTTTTTTTTTTTTTTTGAACCAGTTGTATTTTTCTGTTTTGATTGTGACCTCCTTTGATGGGATCTAAACAAGCTCATTTTACATTCCAGCACTGCTGGACTGCAACTCCCATCAACCCTTGCCTATGCAGGTCTAAGGCTGATGAGCAAGCGCCGCAGTCCAACAACATTTGGAGCACCACAGCTCATTCCACGGAGTGAAAATGGGGGAAGAGCCTCTGAGTGAAGACTAGATGTCCCCATGTCTGCAAGAGACGGTGGGCAGGGGTTTTCCAGGTGTCTGGCTTGGTGAATGCTTCTCACATCAAGCTGCCTGATTAAGGTCCGCTTGGCATCAGCCCTAGAACTCTTGCTGTGTTGCAGAGAATTCACATGCTCATACTTCATATTTGTTGTCATGAATCAAGAATGCAGACGTTGAATGCTTTCCAGCAGCTTCTCATTTGAGGGAATTAGAGATAGAAAAGCTTTTGTGGAAGCTCTTTGTATCATTCCCCTTGACGTTACGTCCAGTCATGCCTGACTCTAGCGGGCGGTGCTCATCTCCGTTTCCTAGCCGAGGGAGCCAGCGTTTGTCCGCAGACAGTCTCCGTATCATTACCGATCTTCTATTGAGAATTTTCCTAGTAGGCTTCTGGGGAACTCTTGGGCTCCCTTAATGGAAAAACATGGGACTACATGGTAAAAGAGCATTAATAGGCTCAAGCAATGTCTACAATGCCCCCTCGTGGCCATACTAGGGAACCACAAGCTGAATCTTATTCACAACTGTGGCCCAAATATATGGCTGTCACATGATATGTGTGGAAATTGATGGTTTTATGTTCATGATCTCTGGAAATTGAGACTTGAGAAACTCCTCTAAGGCTTCTTTGTTTCTGAGGCTGTTAAGACAAAGCCACAACCCTCTTTGAATAGATAAAAGACGGGAAAATAAATTCTGAGCCTCTTGCTGTCAAGTTCTCTTTTTTGTATTTGAGAAACCATGTATATACTTCTGGAACCCACAGTGCCAGTTTTAAAGCTCTGAACTCCCCAAACTCCAGCAGCAAAACTCTTATCTGACATGCACAGAGAAGGGAAAAACTCAGAGGTTTTTTTAAACTAAGACAGCTGCGGGGGTGATGTCCAAGAAGGACCTAGCTTTGGCAAACAGCTGCCTCCTCACTGCTTCCATGACCTCCGTCGTTCCCCATCCCACTCCGAGAGAGCTTTGCTGACCTGCCCAGTGATGGAAGGAGCTGGTGGCTTTTCCGGAGTCAGCAGATTGCTGGGGAGGTCAGGCTGGTATGAGATTGTGGGAGGTCCTGGGTTGAACTCATTCAATGTTGGGGTGCCAGGATTCACCGTAGGGAAGGAATCGGGGAAAGTTCCAGGACCAGAAAAGCTCGAACCTGCAAAAAGAAATTCAAATAATTTGGAAGACGTCGGGGTGGAGTCCAAACTGCACAGTGCAAATTAGAACAGACATGGTGTTCCCCCTACAATAGTGCTAGGGACAGAGGCGGAAAAAATATCTTGGATACTAGAGAGGAGCAGCTGTGGACACAGTTCTGTGTGCTGTTCCACTGTATGATAGGTAGAGATCCCCTTTCACACAGGAAGAAAAAGCTCTTGATACCAAAAGCTCCGCAGCTGGAGCGCTGTGCAAAAGGAACGGCTGCTGTGCAGGCATTAAATCTTTCCTCTTGCACCCTTAGTTCTCTGATCCTGCTGTAACTGGGCTTGATTACGTGGACCTGCAGCATCACAAGCATGTCCTCCATTTCGGCTTGCCTCCCATTCCTATCCTGCTTGGTTTGCCTGTCTTGATTGTTAGATTATAAGATCCTGCAGGCAGGAAGATTTTAGACTCTAAGCTCCTCAGGACATGTCCACCGATGACACACAGTAATTAATAGTAATCACAGTTGTTGTCCTCCTCACAAGGACAAGAACTGCCAAGGACAGGGCACTTCATGTACACATCTGGTTTTCTGGTGACAACGAAGTGGCACCTGCATTAATCAGAAGTATCCTATCAAGCCCAGCTCTGTGCACGGGAAGACAATGTGGCCAGAAGGTGCCAATGACCCATGTACCAGAGCAGCCTATTCCAAACCGGTGCCTTCCAGAGGTGTCGGACTACAACTCCCACCATCCAACAGAGACACTCATCACGTGGAAGTTGAGTTTGAGGCGCTAGCCTCCAATGGGGCCAGGCTGGGGATGGCTCAGCTGGGGAGGCCTACTTGAGTCCCGAAAGAGTCCTTGCTCGGAGAAAGGGGCTGCTTGGCTTTCCTAAGCCCTGCGGCCGGGGGGGGGGGGGGTCTCCACACCGCAGACGCCAACTCACTCTGGCTGCTGTATTCACTGCTGCCACTGCCGGCAGACGGGGGCTGCAGGGGCACAAATGGAGCCGGGCCGGGCCCCAGGGCAGCAATCATCTCCATGATGCTGGGCATCACCATGTGGGTGGGGCTCATGGTGCGGCAGCGCTTCAGCACGGGCCCGTCCTGCTCCTCCTTGACGTGGATGTCGGGTTTGACAGGCACCGGCTTCCAGCTGCACGTGGGGTCAATGGTGATCTCCTCATATTCAGAGCTGGACAAGGGGACAAGGGGAAGAAAGGTCAGAGGAGAGGCCAGAGGGGGCCAGGGCTCAGTGCTCGCAAGCACATGCACAGCCATGCAGATGGCCAGGGGCGGGTGGGCAGCTTGTGCTCCTCCAGGCGATCTGGCCTGCCATGCCCATTACCCCTCACCACCCCCCATGCTGGCTTGGGATAATGGGACTTTTAGGCCAAACATCCAGAGGGCCACAAGCTACACACCCCCTGGTGTAGAAGAGACTGGGCTAGGTTGACACTGAGTTGGCTGACCTGGGAGAGGCCAGCTTCCCTTGCCGGGAGGTAACAGCTCAGGGCCCATGCGGACTGCCCTGCAGTGACTGCTCTTGTGAGCTTGTGCAAGAGACGTGCCGGCACCACTTTGCGCTTGCTCCTGACACAGAACAAGAGAAAAGTCCCATCAGCCCCATGCATCATGGCTGGGGACGCTGGGAGTGGCTGACAAATCTAAGTGGGAGACAACTAACTGGGGAAGGCTACTGAATGAAATTGTGAACTGTGCTCATCTGAGACAAAAGCACCCACGTTTTCGAGCACCACTCCAAGTGCTTTTTATCCCTGCAGACCTCCTCAGCTGCAGGATGATCTCTGGGCGCTCTAATCTCGGGACTGGGAAGGCTGTGCACGCCGATCTAAAACCGGGTCTAAAAAGGGCCAGGGTGCCACACCAAGACAAGACCAGACACGAACACGCGCCCATGAGCCCTTGCGGCTTGCACATCTCTGCGTTGCCTCCTGATCTTTATTGCTCAGTGATTTGTCACTGGCAGTGTTAAGAGGTGTGGGGACACGGCACTGAGGCCAGGACACCCCCCAACTTGTGCCTGGCAGGCTTGACCCAGGTCTTTCTCGTTTATGTCGAGCAGTGGGCTTTTTTCCTTTTCCCCACAGTGAAGAATTGGGCGCACGAGCCACTCAAATGGCAGAAGGGAATGCTAGATGGACCAGCTCTGTATTCTGCCAGTACTGGGGTGGCAGGAAACCGGGAAGTATACTGACTTATTCTGCTGGAGAGAGGAATGGATTGGATGAGGGGAAGGGGAAAAAAATCAAGCACTTTGGGACCTTATTGAAAGCAAGGTATAAATTCCTTAAATAAAACAAATAAAAACGAGGAGCTAGTTTTGGCTCCGGGCTGCATGAGGCTGCACCACTGAGGATCAAAGTGAAGATACCGCACTTCTTTCAATTTGTTGTCATGGATGGGAGGAAGGGAACAGAAACACTAAGACAGTTGCTTCTAACACACGTCTGAGCATGCATGTGGCCTTCAAAACCACAACGAAACGCAAGCGCTCCTGTCTCCTCCGGTTAGTCAGAGGGGCTCTGCTCAGGGCTCCCTCAATTCAAGATGCAGCACTGACATAGGGTGATTATGTTGGCAAATGGCCTTCACGGCAGCTCCACGGCCAAGTGGGGAAATTGGGTTTAAAAGAAATAAATATATAAATATATAAATGTTTTGGACTGTTCACAGATATACTTCCGGACTCTGTGCTTGGGATTCTGAAAGCCTGAGCTGTGGATGCTGCCACAAAATAGCTCCCGTGGAAGATGTGGCTAGTCATGCCAGGGATGTCACGGTGGCCTGGCTAGTCAGGAGGAGGTTGGAGGAGAGAAAGGGAGGCTAGAGGGGTGGAGGGAATGGGGATTAGCAAGGTGGAGGGAGAGGAAGTAGGAAGTGGTGAGGAACAGTGAAGTGAAGTCGTGGGTGGGAGAGAAATAGCAAGGCTTGAAGCTAGGAAGGGAAACAAAGGTGGTGGCTAAGGACAGAGAGTTGAGAAGAACAGCAGGAAAGAAACAGCAGAAACAGGAAAGATCTGCTGGGATGGAAGAACTTTAGGTGGGGCCAGGAAGCAATGGTTTCCTTCTCTTTCTGTGTGCTGAACAGCTAATCCTTGGCAGGTTCAAGAACAGGAAGGAGAACCTGTTGCACTAACATTTTTTGCATTTTTATTAAAAAAAATCTGGAGGGAGCAGAGATGGGAAAACTCCACGGCACTGTGGAAGGGGCCCACTGGCACCGCACTGCTGACTCCGGCACTGGACCCTGCGGAAGAAGACAGGCAGAGAATAGCGGTGCTCCAAGATCTCTGCTGCTTGGCACGGATTTGAATCTGGATGACCACAGTCTCCAAACTCTTTTGAGTGCACCACCTGCCTTGCAACAGTTTCTGGTATCCTTTGGGTTGGGGAAAGGTCGTTGAAGCCCATTTACCAGGGCCACCTTGTAGCCCAGAATGGATCTTCCTGGAGCTTACAGTCTAAGGGCAGCAACTTGTCATTCACCCACAAAGCTCCTGAGAAACATTGGTGGCTCCTGAGTCAACCTTTATTCATCGAATTAACCACCTTTGTATCCCATTCTTCCTCTGAGGAGCAGAAGGAAGATCCCCCCGCCACCCCACACACACCCCTCATGCATTTTACTCTCGCAAGAGCCCTGTGAGGAGGGGTAGGCCAAGAGGGAATGGCTGGCCCAGAGTCTCGCTCTATGCTTTATCATGCTTCCCTTGTTCTACCGCAAGACTATCTCACGCTGGCTCTTCATTTGGCACTCTCTTGAGAAAGGGTTATCCACTGACCTCTTTGGATTCAGGATCTGTGGTCTTGGCAAAAGGGAAGTGACTGGGTTTCTCTAGGGCCATTTCCCACAGCTGCCTGCCTTCCATGGAGTCCTCACTCGACTCCTTTCCCAATCTAGTCAGTGTCATCTACTTCAGCCTTCCTCAACAGGTCATGGTGGTAGACCACAACTCCCATGATTCCCAGCCAGTGATAGCTACAAACGAAGGGCACTGGGTTGGAGAAGGCTGATCTTGAAGGGAAAAAGGCAGGGTGTACATATAATAAAATCAATCAACTAATCAATCTAGGCTCAACCTCACAGAAGGTTAGTGATTGTAAGCTGGGGGCAACTCAAGTCAGTACTTGTCTCCCCTCTGGTGGCAGGAATAAGTCACTATCTACACAGCCTGGCTTGACCCTGGAACTGTTTCCACAAGGCTGGAGGAATCATTAAAGCTATGAGACTTACTTTTGAATATAGATCAGAATTCCCAGCATGTACTGATCCACTTCAAGCCCCTCCAGCAAAGCTGTTTTACTGAGAACAAAGCACAAGAACAGGCAAGAGCAGCAGTTAGCAATGCTCAGGGAACGTACTGGCCAAAGGCTCCTTCCGTGTTTCTGACTGCCTATCTGCACAGACTCTCACCAGCTTCTTCCCCTTTCACATGCCCCACCCTGGCACACGTTCCCAAGGATAAGGCACTGCTCTTCAAGGTCAGCAAACCATCCGACACAAGCAAGGGCACAGGACAGAGAGAGGTAAACCAGCCGGCTCGAGTTACTGACCCGACTGAGTTGGTGGCAAGGCTGAGACACTGGCCTGCGATGCTTTATCAGCGGTCACTGAAGCCACCAGAGGGGATTCTCCCGGTGGCGCCACATAGCCCCGTGGCCTGACTGGAGTCCGCCAGGAGAACAGCCTTCAGAGTGAGCGTTCCAAATCAAGGGAGCTCACGGCTTCTGGATTTTAGGCAAGCTCCAACAATGCATTTTTTTTTCAGCACCTGCTGAAAGCACCTTTGTTCCATGAAGCCAGATTTAATGTTATCTTGCTTTTAATGCATTGCTCTTATTCTTTTTTTTTTTGTGTTACCTTTTAATTGCCCAATGTAAATAATTAAATATCAAGAAGCCACTTCTGCCATGACTATCCAGAGAAGGGCTCTTCCCTCCATGCTGAATCAGGCTAACCAGCCACTTGCACTTTGAGCGATGCAAGACATACTTCAAAACTGGCCATGCAGATAAACGTAACATAAATACAAACCATTCCTGCTGGACCAGACCAGAGCGTTATCCAGTTCAGCATTCTGTTCGCACGTGAGTGCAAGAGCAACCTCCCACTTATGACGTTCCCCAGCAGGTGTTGTTGAGCGGTACAGTGCCTCTCACACTGGAAGTAGCATGCGGCCATCAGGGCCAGCAGCCATGGATAGCCTTCCATGCTAGGAATTTGTCCAGTCCTTTTCTAGAACCATCCAAGGTGGTGGACATTACAATATTTGTTGATAGCAAGTTCCTTAAGTTATCTATACACTCTTTGAAGAAGTCCTTTCTTTTATCTGTTCCTAAACGCCTACCATTCAGTTTCATGAATTCTAGTATTGTGGCAGAGAAACTTTTTTTTATTCCTTCTCTCCACACCATGAATTGTTTTGTTTCATGTCTCCCGCCATCTTTTTTCCCCTAACTGAAAAAGTTCCAGATATTCCAGATACTGTAACTTGTTCTCATAGCCAAGTTCTTCCAGTCCCTTGCTCATTAGCTGGTTTCTTGTGGGGATACAAGATGCTGGATCAAATGGGACCACAGCAGGGCTCTCCTCAGGTCCTTACGCTGCTTTCCCAATGATATCCTCCATTCTTGTTTATATTAAAACTCTGCCTCCTTCCACGAAGGACACAGGCCCTAACCATGAATACCTACTTGCAAACAGGACATCGCCATGTCCCCCTTTCACAGTTGAGCTGCAGGTAAGACTCCAGGTCAAAGCACTAAGCAGAAAACACAAACAGAGAGTAGGTATCAAAAGCTGCAAGTTACCCTAAAGACTCCGGATACGAGGGCAATAATTAGGACTTGCGTGAGCTCAGAAAGGCCCAGGAGACCTTTCCCAATTTTCCCTTCCTTATGATAGTATTGGGACCAACTTCTTTGGTTATTTCACTTTCTTAACTTCAACAGCCCCATGTGTATTAAGAATAGTCAAGGAACAGAGATGGCAGAATCACGTGTTTATAAAAGCTTGTAAATAATGTGGAGTGGGGTACACATAATTAGGAAAAATGGTCAATGGTCAAAAATGGCCTATAAATTTCCAAATAAATAAATAAATAAATCTTAATTGTCAATCAGCTTAATGTTCCCTTTCCCACTCTTTTGTTCATCTGCCCCTTTCTCTTCTGTATCTTTCTCCTGTCCCTTGAGGAAGTGTATTCTGGATCTAAGGGCTATATCACTTGCATGGGTTACACCTTGTAACAACAAAAATGAAAGATAATCTCTTTTCTCACTTTAGAGCAGCCTTCTGCAGGGTGCAACTACAGTTCCCACAATCCCCAACCAGCATGGCCATTGGGGGGAAAGGGGGAGTTTAAGTAATAATCTGGGGAGGGGGAAGACGTGAATCTACAGATGGTCAGGGATAGTGACAGTTCTAATCACACATCATCTGGAAGGCCACAGGTTCACTACCCCCGTGATAAAGCCACTGTGTGGCTGGTGTGGTTGGATTCTATGCGGCCTCAATTAGGTCTCTTTGGAGACATGGCTCATGGAGTACCATCAGACACTTGCCTGTATGTGCCTACAATCATGACCCCTTGCAGGAAGCTGGATCCTCCGAAAGGTGATGGGGCACTTCAGAGACACCTTGATGGCTGTCTGTTCCACCCCATCTTCGCCATTTGGGCCTGGAGTCCCGGGGATTGTGCCGCTGCTGAAGTTTCGTTTGACTAAACATCGAGAGGAGAAATGGTGTTTGGCAAAAACAGCACGCTCATTTGTTAACTTGCAGGGAGCAACTGATGGTGCAACGAGGCAAAGGAGCCTTTGCCAACTTGGTACCCATCAGTTGTGTTGGATTACAGCTCCTGTAACTCATGTCCTAACACATCTAGGGTCAGGTGCTCAGGGAAGGCTGCTGTGAAGCTTTCTAGAGAAGCAGGAAAGAAAGTTGCCAGGGATAACCCAAAGGACCCCCTCTTGTCTGTAGCAGGCCTGGATTCTGGCAGCGCAGCCCCACTGTCCACATTGCTGCATCTCTTGCACTTCAGAGTGCTTGGATCTCTGGGCGCGTTCTCACTACTGTTCACATCCACAAATGGCACCAGGCTCTCTGCATCCTCCTTTCAGCTCTGGGAATGTTCACCACCGTTAATTCTTCTTCTTTACTAATTTGGAGCATTGATACCCCACCTACTAACCAAAGTTACTGAAGAAGCATAAACAAGGCTACACTTGGTTGTGATGGTCAAAACCTCACTGTGAGAACATAAATGCCAATCTAGAGATATAAAGGTTCTTGCTTTCCCTCTCTTCCTCTGGAATTGTTGCAAGGCGATGAAAAGCTTCCATTTTAGATGTAAACAGTTTGGTGTGTGCTCAAAATCTGAAGCTGCAGCTAATCTGAACGGTGGTGAGCTGAAACCACGGCTTATACCAGCTTTCCCTAACCTCACACGCTTCAGATGTGTTAGCTTACAACCCACACCAACCCCAGCCAGCAGCAGCATTGCTGGGAGTGATGGAAGCTGCAGGCTCAAGGCTGGGACACATGATTTCACTTAGTGGGAGGAAAAGCTAGACCAGTTTCCCCCAAACTTTTATGTTCTAACTGTAGTTCTGCTGCTGGATCACTAGGTCAGAGTAGCCTGGGAATTCAAGGCACAGTTAAGGAGAATGGGAAAGTGAACCCATTTTGCCAGGAATGACATTCCGGTGGAATGGCCGGAATAGGCTGGAGTCGTGGGCAGGATCACAGGGAAGGGGCAGAGGGACCCTTTCAATCCATGGCAAGAGCAACTGCACAGGAGGTTCACTTCTTGCCACATGGTGCAGTCCTGGATCGGTCGCCACTGGGAATGTTCAAAGGATGTTGTCTGCCGTGCCTGTGCCACTTTTTAAATGTTCCAGTCATGCATTTGCACCCCTTCTCGAGCTGGCACAGAAGATATGGCAGACATTCTGCTGTGTGGCAGCAGTAGATCTTTCTCCAGGCAGGCAGAGCCATCCACTCCCTTAAATTCCACTCCCTTAAAGAAGCATGAGTGAGAATTCTGGCTTGCTGGGCCCTGTCACAAAATTTACAGGCAGCAGAGGAGAAAAAGAGCTCACACTCACTTTTGGTGATGCAATGCTCAGCTGGCAGCAGACGCTTTTTTATCAAGCCTTGCAAAACAGACCGCACAGAAGGCCGGTGCACCAGCTGCAGGACAAACAGGTGAGACTAAAAAGAAGGAAAAAGAGAAGGTCAGCCGGGCAGAATAAGATCCGATGTCTGCACAAGTGCATGGTGTGCTTGGAAATGAAGAACACAGAAGACTGCCTGAGAACTGTGCTCAGGACCGTGGTCCATCGGCCTGACTGTTGATACCAACAGGCGACAGCTCTCCCGGTTCCATGCAGGAGGCTTTTCCTGCTGTCTCTGCAGAAGCTGGGCCAAAGCTGGGTCCTTTGGCACACAAACTGTGCTCTCTGTCGACTGAAAACCCGGGAAGACACGGCGGCGGGTGATTGTTGTTGGGGACTCCCTGCTGAGGGGCACTGAGGCGGCGGTGTGCCGCCCCAACCTGGAGACAAGGGAGGTTTGCTGCCTGCCGGGCGCACGCATCTGGCATGTGAAGGACAGAGTGGAGCATCTTGTTCGCTCCGGGGGTCACCAGCCGCTCCTGGTGATCCATGTGGGCACAAACGATGTGGCCAGGCAGGGTGTGGTCGGGATCACCAGGGACTTTGAGGCCTTGGGGAAGAAACTCAGGGAGCTGAAGGCCCAAGTGGCCTTCTCGTCAATCTTACCTGTCCGGGGATTTGGGCCAGGAAGGGACAGGAGGGCCTCCGAGGTGAATGACTGGCTTAGGGTGTGGTGCCAGAAGGAACGCTTCAGGTTCCTAGACCACGGCACTCGTTTTGTCGCCAATGGACTTCTGGCAAGGGACAGGTTACACCTCACGAGGATGGGGAAAAGGTCCTTTGGAGATGCTCTAGTGAGCGTTGTCCAGAAGACTTTAAACTGAGCCGGGGGGGTGGGTACAGGTTCCCCAGTAATGTGTTTGCACTGGACAAGTGTGGGAGGAGGATCAGGGCTCTGGGAGCAGGGTTTTAGAGATACTGCAGGGACTGAAAGGACTCCTACAAAGAGGGGCCAGGTACCAGGGAGGATGGGAGGAAGGAGGATGCTGGGCACTCCAAGGAAAGGAAGCAGTGGGAAGGAGTTGAGGTACATGTACACCAATGCTAGGAGCATGGGTAATAAGCAGGAAGAACTTGAAGCTCTCCTGGGAATAGGAGGGTATGATGTGGTGGGAATCACAGAAACTTGGTGGGATGAAAGGCAAGACTGGAATGTAAACATGGAGAGGGGTATCACCTTTTTAGAAAGGACAGGAAGGGAAAGAGAGGTGGGGATGTGGCTTTATATGTCAGGGAAGGGATAGGATGCAGTGAGATGCAGTACAGATGGGGATTCAGTAGATGCAGATCTGGGTGAAACTTAGGGGTTTTGACAGGGAAAGAGACCTGACAGTGGGGGTATGTTATCGCCCTCCAGGTCAACTTGAGACCCTGGATGATGTCCTGACAGGCCAGATTCTAAGGATATCTCGGGGGAGAGACACAGTAATTATGGGAGATTTCAGTCTCCCGGATATTACTTGGGAGACTCACTCGGCGGTGACAGCCAGGTCATGTCGCTTCCTAGAAGCTCTAGAGGGTGGGTTTTTCACACAGAAGGTCTGAGAGGCGACGAGGGGGGGAAACATCCTGGACTTGGTCTTGACCAATAGGGAGGAGCTGATAGATGAAGTACAGATTAGGGGAGCTCTGGATGCGAGTGATCACTCCATCCTTTGCTTTGAGATCAGAGGACTGGGGCCGTGCAGCAGGGTGAGCACTAGAAGCTGGGACTTCAAGAGGGCCAACTTTGGCCAACTGAAGGCCAGGCTGGGGAAAGTCTCCTGGGATAGGTTACTGAAAGGTAAGCAAGTTGAGGAGGGGTGGATGGCACTCAAAAGGGAGGTTTTGGAGGCGCAAGCCTTGACGATACCTCTAGTCAGTAAGGTGGGGAGGCGGAGGAGAGTGCCACCATGGATGCGAAAGGAGGTGGTTAGAGGGATTAGACGAAAGAGGAACCTCTGTAGGAAATGGGTACTGGGGAAAATAGACAAAAGGGTATACTGGGAGGAGGAGGCCCACTGCAGAAGGATTCTTCGCAAGGCTAAGCCTGATTACGAGCTGAGACTTGCCAAGAATATCAAGAGCAACAAAAAGGGCTTCTTTCAGCATGTAAATAGGAAAAGGAAGGGGAGACAAGTGGTGGGACCACTAAATAAGGAGGAAGGAGATCCAGTGACTGATATGAGGGAACAGGCACAGATGCTAAATGACTATTTTGCCTCTGTGTTCTCCCCAAAGCAGGACGGGGGATATCAGTATAGGAGATTAGATGAGGCTGGAGACTTAGGGGCACAGATTAGAGTCACCCCCCTTGAAGTCGAGGGGCTCCTCAGGGCATTGGACATTACAAAGACACCAGGCCCTGACGGGTTACACCCAAGAGTACTTAGAGAGTTGGCAGGGGTTCTCTCACGCCCGCTGGCCTCCATTTTTGAGGCCTCGTGGAGAACGGGCAAAGTTCCAGAGGACTGGAGGGTGGCATTGGTGGTCCCAATTTTCAAAAAGGGTAGTAGGAAGGACATGGGGAATTATAGACTGGTTAGCCTTACGTCCATTGTAGGAAAAACAATGGAAAGGCTCATAATAGAGAGAGATCTAGTGATGCTAGATAGGGAAAGGAGGCTGACAGCCACACAACATGGCTTCCGCAAAAACAGGTCCTGCCAGACAAACCTTGTGAAATTCTATGACAAGGTTTCGAGATGGCTAGATGGAGGGGATGCAGTGGATGTGGTATACCTGGATTTCAGCAAGGCCTTTGACAAAGTGCCCTATGATATCCTGGTGGAGAAACTGAGGAGTTTTGGGATACACCAAAGCACTGTCCGGTGGATTAGGGCATGGTTGACTGACCGAAAGCAGAAGGTAACCATTAGTGGGGAATCACTGGGATGGCGGCCAGTGACAAGCGGGGTCTCCCAGGGCTCTGTCCTGGGGCCGATCCTGTTTAATCTTTTCATTAACGACATGGAAGAAGGGGTGAACAGTCTGCTGATCAAATTCGCAGATGACACTAAAACTGGAGCAGTGGCCACAACTGAGGAGCAGGTACTCCAGATCCAAAAGGATCTGGACAGACTATGGAAGTGGGCAGGAGACAACAGGATGGCGTTCAATGTGGATAAGTGCAAGGTCTTGTCCACTTGTGCAGCACTTGTGAAAGGGACCTCGGGGTGCTGGTTGACCGCAGGCTAAACATGAGTCAGTAGTGTGATGCGGTGGTCAAGAGGGCGAACGCCACCCTTGGTTGCATAGCCAGAAGCGTGGCTTCTAGATTGAGAGAGGTATTACTGCCACTCTACACGACTCTGGTGCGCCCGCAACTGGAGTATTGTGCTCAGTTTTGGGCCCCTCATTACAGAAAGGATATAGCCAGGTTAGTGCAACATAGGGTCACAAGGTTGGTGGCCGGTTTGCAGGGGATGCTGTATGAGGCGAGACTGAAGGAACTGGGTCTCTTCAGCCTGGAGAAGAGGGGATATGCTGGCGACATAGAGGTATGTGAGGGGATGTCACATGCAGAGGGAACCCAGGTTCCATTTGGATGCCAGGAAGCACTTCCTGACAGTTAGGACCCCGAGGGCGTGGAATGGCTTCCATGAGAGGTCATTGAGGCCCCATCAGTGAGGGTGTTCAAAGATAGGCTGGACATGCTCATGGTGGGCATGTCGTGAGTGGAGCCGGCTGGTGCCAGAGGTCAGACTAGATGGCCTGGGAGGCCCCTTCTGACTCGCTCTGTTTCTATGTAACTATGGCACCCTCCTATGTATGCATGGTATGAGCAATTGATGCTCTTCGCCCTCCCCTCTCTCCTAGGACCCAGAACCAGCCAATGCAAAACGATTAGCAGAATTCAGGATGGACAAGTAACATTTCACATAGGATTTGTGGAACTCCCTGCCCTGAGATGTGGCAGTGCAACCCTGGCTTAGATGGCTTTTCAAAGGAAGGAGGCAAATCCACGGATGACAGCTCACTCTGTGGTGACCAACCAGGCAGGAATATGCATTCTCCAGATTAAGAGGAAGTACGCCCCCAACCCCACTTGCTGGGCAGAGACAATGGGAGCAGGCCATTACCTTCAGGCCCTGCTTGCTGGAGGCATCTAGTGAGCCACGGTGGGAAATGGGATGCTGGGACAGATATATTCCTGTCTGGTCTGTATGCTTGACTGTCACAAGTGAGGGAGCCCAGGAGTGAGCTAGACCCATTCCTCTTACCATAAACCATGAGTTTTCACAGTGCTGAAATGCAGCCACTGACTTCCAAGGCTTAACTGCAGTTTCAACCTGGGTCTCTTTAGTCAAGGGGTAAAATCCAACATAATCCAACAGAAGTCATTCTAGGGAAGACTCACTGTTTTTTACAGGAAATTCACCACTTCACCCATTACATCACCCCTCTCCCAAGTGCTAGGAGGCCATGGGTTACAGGCATGATTGTCTGTTCAACATCTGCGACCACAATGACCCAATTCAGGATCCGATCTCCTGTATGGTATTCAGTATCCTCAGTCACATTTCTAGCCAGGTGGCTAGAGAAATGAACAAGCCCACTTGGGTGGAGTGTACTGTCAAACATCAAGAAGCCGGTGGACTTGTAGTGGGCAACATCAGATTCTGTGCTCTGAGCAGCTCCCACAGCGATGTGCACCATTAGTCAGAGCATTGCATATAGCTCTTTCTAATGCTAAATTTTGGCACAGTATTCAAAGAGCCAGTGGGTGCAAGAGCTTTTTACAGCACAGAAAACTGGATTAGCAAAACACCGGCTGGATGTTCCGCAGGAATCCGCAATCTGCACGAACAGTGCAGGGTGTGGCTCGGGGCCACTGTTGTTTGAGGCTTCCTCTGGGGTAAGACAGAGGCACTCAGCAGTGGACTCCGTGCAGCAGCAGGGAGCCAGAAATCTCTCAAAACCAGGCAGCACTTACACAGCAGCAAGCAGTGACAGTGATCTGGATGGTGTTTCTTCCAGGCTGGCACACCTGCTTCAGGTAGAGAGGCTTGTGCGAGGTCTTGTTGTCTCCCCGCTCAATGGTCAAGGGCGTGGCATTCACGCTGACCTGGACTGAGGCTGGCCAGTTGGTGTTCATCTGCCGGTCCTCGTGGTGGTAGCACTTAAACTGCAGCTCTAAGTCAGGCCTAGACAGCGGGCAGAAAACATTGGATACATTTGAAAAACACTGCAGTTCCTTGATGAACAAGGAGCGCACCTGGGGCAGGCAGAAAGGGACAGAGAGGGAGAGGAGCAGGGATCTCAAAGATGGAGCGAAGTAAGGACTTCCCATTTGGTCTGAACTCTGGCATGTTCCCCTTTCTGCTCTTCTCTTGGGAAATACCAGACTAGGGATATTCTACTTGTCCCTGCAGAAAAAGGTCAGAGAGTGACTCAAGGCAGGGGTGGGCAAGATGCTTTCTACAGGCTGCATTCGGCTGTGCTGACCTTGGAGGAGCCAAGACAAAACTATCTGCTGTCGGCCACCAAATTGTGCCAGCAAACAAAAATAGTCTGAAACCCCCAAATTTAGCTTTAAAACAGCTACATAGCCATTGTTCTGCAGTCATCCCACCCCAGGGCTGAAATCAGCCTCTGGAACTCCCAGAGTTGCCCACCCTTGTCTTAAGGCAACAGAAGCTGATGACCAATAAGATATAACTCATAAGTTCATGCATCTCATACAACCCACTGACAAATACCCCTTCCTTCTCTTCCATGTGGAAACAAGGGACAAAATGGGAGGTGGAGTTGCACTATACTTAAGAGACATAAATGGTGGTGCCTTGTAGTTCAAATGACTCTAACTTCAAACGATCCAGAGTTCAAATGTTAGAGTTGAGATAAAATAGCTCCACAGGTTGAACGATGTTCCTATGTTCGAACTGCAAGCGAAGTGAAACAAATGCAGTTGCGGCAAAAATGTCATCTGTTGTTGCTTTATTTTTTGTTATCGGTTTAAATAAAGAAACACAGTAAAATATTAATCCCCCTCGCTTCGAACACACTCATCCCGCCGTCCTTGCCACCTCCTGAAGCCATTCAGGAAGTCCTCGTTCCTGAGTGTCTTCAGTTGTGCCGCCGTGGCTGCCGCAAGGTCCTGAAGGGGAGAGCGCGCCAGCGTGGGGTCCCAGAAGGGTTGCAGCTGCAGCTCTAGGCAGCTCCTGATCCCCCTGCACACGAGGGACCCCATTCCCCCTCCATTACTGAGGGGAAGAGGAGGAACTGCTCCTTGGGGCGTTCTTCTTCTGAGCAGCCGGTTGCCGGAGTGTCTTTTCCACCTTCGTGAACAATGAGCAGGGATGAAGGGGCAGGTAAGCAGCATGCAGGGCGCATGCTGAGAGCGCAGCTCCGCACTGCCCCTGCTCGTTGTTCACGAAGGTGGTGAAGATGCTCTGGCGACCCACTGTGCAGGGGGAGATACCTCCTCTGTTCGCGCCCCTGTGGGGGTTTCCCCATTGCCATGTTCCCCAACTGAGAAAAAAATTACTTGGACATCCCCCCTCCTTGTGCCCTGGTTTAGTTTTCCCCTTTACCATTCCTGGGCTTTTATAAAGCTCTTTTTAGCAATGTGTTTTAGAAGCACAGAAAAGATGACCTAAACATTTTCAAAACATAGCCAATTAAATATAACCACTGTAAAAATGCAATGAATTGTTGCCCAAAAGCATCTGATCACGCTTCAGAAAAGAAACATCAGGCTAGGGCTGTGGGGAAAAACATGGGCGAGGAAGGTTTTCTATCCCCCAGGTGTTTTAGCCTACAGCCCTGATCATGACCTATGCTGACTAATGCAAGTTGTAGGCCAAAAAACCTGGAGGGCTGCAAGCTACCTGCCCCGACTGTAACAAGAGACGCTGCAGCACCAGGAGCGGAGGGGGACAGTTCTCTCACCTGAGCATCAGAGTCTTGTACACCGAGTCCCTGAGCTGGAAGACATGGTTGCTGACAGCCAGGTTGTGCTGGAGGCGAAAGGGTTCCAACACCACACCATCCCGCACGGGGAACGTCAAACGCAGCTCATCGCAAGGGTTACCTGGCAGGGTGAAATAAGAGAGAGGATGGGTGATGGGCTGGAAGCACAAGGTCACAGTCGCTGGGAAGCATAGCAGAGGGGCAAATGCCAGCCAAGCTGCCTGCTTGATCAGACTGCAGGAAGACAGTAAGCGATGACAAGTGTCCAGTGACAGAGCAAGGGGCCGACAGGTGAGATGAGCCAGCAGGCAGTGCACAGAGCAGACCTTGCCCCTGTCCGGTGTCCTTCTGTGGCTCCAGAAAACTCATCTCCTTCTGCTCGCTCACTACGCTGAATTTCCCAAACGTCCAAGGAAAGAATCTCCTGACCCCCACCTACCCACCCAAGACTTCACCCACAGCGACTTCATGGGGCCCCTAAGTGCCCTCTCCCATCCAGGTCAGGCAGCCAACGGTCACTTCTTATCTGCTGTGGAATCATCTGGTCACCAAAATTCCACTGTTCCCCAAATGGAATCAGATCTTCCACAATTTAACCATTGTCTAAACTCAGCAGGATCTGAGAGGGATGGTTAAACTGAGAGGGAGTCCTTGGCTGAGCAGGGGGTTGGAAAAGATGGCCCTCTGGCCCCTTCCAACTCTACTATTCCATGATTTTATGATTCTGTAAAGATGGTCCTGAATTGAACCACTCTGGGCTATCAGTGTGTGCATGTATATGTAATTGTGGGAATGGACATTGCCTTTTGGAATGTTACCTCAGGGAAAAATTTTCTGTACATTAAAGAGAAGGCCATCTCAAACTTTTCCCACTGATATACATGTTTTCTATGTAGAGAGATGTGTGTGTGTTGGGGGCATCCATGTCCTACTGCACAGAATGGTACAGTCCAGGAAACCGTCTGATTACTATCCTGAAAGGGGGGATAACTGGCTGGCACTCTCAACAAGAGCACTCAGACATCGCACTATAGTCCCACTTGAGTGAAAAGATTCCAGCAAGCAGGTGGAAGATTCCAGCAAGCCAGGCCAGAGGAAGATCCTATCAGAGAAGCTGCCATAGCCCATGTTTCGTGAATGCTCAAGGAAGCAAATTAACTGAAGCATACCTCCAGAGGCACAAAGCAGTTGATGATAACACCTTTTCTAAACATTAATATAGAAAAAATACATTAACATAACTCCCTATTTCTCATCCAGGGTCATCAAATGACTGCATGAACAGAAACACCTTTAGCAATTCAGAACTGGAATTGAGTTAAAACTCTAGGAATCAGCTAGGGAAGCCATCTGATTTGAAACCCTGGGAAGGAGAGGAGTATTTGTAGCCCTACACACTAATGGGCTGGGAGGAGTAAAATTACAACACTCTTGCTCCAAGCTTGCCTTCCAATGGCTTCCCTTGCCCTGCTCTGTCTGCCCTGTGGGTACAGATATAATTCAATCAGAATTCAAGAGCCTCCCTACAAACGTAAGACTTACCAGAGGGAGAAGGATGCAAAGAGTTGATGTTCGGCTTTATGTCTGGAAGGAAGGGCGATTTCACATCCTGCCCAGGGGACATGTATGGAGGGATGTTACTTCCAGGTGTCATGGGAGGGGTGGGATTGCCAGGCAGTGGAGAGCTAGGGTAACCAGGCATAGATCTTCCAGGCTGAAAGGAAAACCAAAACATTAGGATAATTAAACACCCCAGGACACAAACTGAAAGTGTTGGATACAATCCAACAAAATCTCTGTTTAGACAAAACCCCTTGAAATGAGTGGGACTCACCATCCCATGAAGAAAGGTTGTAACTTCTGGGATTGCTTAGCTTAGAAAAAATATGAGCAAGGAAGAAATAATTATGCCTTGTGTGGAGACTTTGTTCTCCCTCTCTTAATTCTAGAACCCAAAGGGGTCATTCCCTGAAGCTAACTGATAGGATAAGGTCAGATAAAAGGAAGGGCTTTTTCAAATGGTGTAAAGATAAGTTAAAGAATTCATGGCTACAAAATGTAGAGATGGCCACCAATTTGGATGGCTTTAAAATGGGACTGGACAAATTCCTGAAGGAGGCGGCTATCAATAGCTACTAGTACTGATAGCTTTCTGCTACCTCCATATCAAAGGCCTCATGCCTATGTACACCAGGTGCTGGGGAACATGGGTAGGGAGGTAGCACCCAC
>JAIXND010000621.1:14646790-14670685 GCA_023646645.1 Varanus salvator macromaculatus
TCTCTCTCTCTCTCTCTCTCTCTCTCGGAAAACAAGAGAAGTGTGAGCTGTTAAGTAAAGAGAAGCAGAAGTTCCGATTCAGTGAGGCGACTGCATGTCCTTTCATGACAGCTGAAAAGGAACTGAGGGACAGGGTGCCCCCCGCCCCTTTTATCCATTCCTCCAGAAGGGGCAGGGCAGGGCTGCTGCCCACCTTGTGACACGGAGCTTTGCGTATGATGCACAGAGACCATGAAGAGGAACATTTCTTGGTCCAGCCTTTCAATACTTGGTGGTGGGCAGGGATATCCGGTGTTAGCAAACAAATGCACCAGGTACAGTGATGAAAGCAACTCTAGGCCAATTAAAATGGCGTACAAGAGTTATGGTCTTGTGTACCTGGGACATAATTAAATTCAGCATCCTTTTTTAATGAGCAGGAAAAGAACAAAGCTATGCTGTGGATGGACTGTATCATTGCACAGTAAAGAAACACAAAGCATACTGCAAATCGTTGAGCCCCAGATTTCTACATCATTGCGAAGTCTCTAGCTAAGCCTTTACGGAAATGCTTGATGAAACTCACCCCATTCATGGCAGTCTGTCCATAGCTGTTGAAGTTCCCTCCGTTGAAATTTGCATTTTGACCATTGAACTGATCAGTAGCCTAGAAAGGGGAAACCCCAAAGCCATTAGTTGTCAGAAAAATCTGGGCTTGCAGACATCTTGACTGTTGTGGCAGAAACTGCCTCAATCTACTTACAATTTTTAAACCATTCTTTTGTTCTTTCATTCCATTTATATCCCACTCTCCAATAATACTACCTTTCCCCTCAACCTTCATGACAGTGACATTCCCCAAACCGATTCCCTCCAGTCAACTCCCATCTCTCCCAGTCAACAAGTTCCAGTGACAGGAGCATCGGGAGTTGCAGTCTGGCTGGTACCAGGTGAGAGAGGATGTCTTTTGTCTTCTGGTTGGTATCTGGCTGTCACTGACTAAGTGATTTCAATGAATTACGCCAGCCTGTTTGGGATTCTCATTTCTAAAAAAAATAAAAATAGCACATTCATCTTCCTCATGGAACTCAGGGGATTCCCAAGCAATCCAGGACTTATTCCAGGCTCCGAATAAGTCCACACTTGTTTCCTTTTGGGAGGACTGCTGTATCCTGTGCCCTCAGACTATGCCATGGGAACACATCTGTGCTACTTTAGTGTATACCAGGGTAGGCCAGCTTTTGGGACTGTGGGCATATTTGGTAATTTTGAAAACTGGTCTGGGCACCACCACAAATTGGCTGCCATGGGAGAAGAAGTAAAGGACAAATGAACTGCCTCAAAATTTGAGAACATGATAGAGGTGGGGCTCTGAGTCCCAAAATACTAAACAATTCCTTTGAAACCAGTTTTCGGCATTGGCAAAAAGTCTATTTCACAGGAATCCCAGCTGCCAATAAGAATACCGTGTTTTTTTAAGCCGTGGGAGGGGTAGCGCACTTTGACAGACATCAAAGGCGGTGCACTGGTGTCGTGGCCACGCTGCCGACCCTTGCTGCGCACCCTCGGGCGGTGTGTATGTGGGAGGTGGATGTCTGAAGTGTAGTGCCTTCTTTCTGCTGCCTTCGCACCAGAGCAATTACACTGAGTGAGGGGGCACTTGGGCTCTTGGGTGAGGGGGCACATTTGGAATACGGAGAAGGGGAATCATGAGCACTCTCACCAAATGACTTCCACAAGGAGAAGACTGCCCACCCGCAGCAAGGCTGCTGTGCTGGGCACGGCCAATATCAACGGACCTGATTCCCATGAGGCAGGTTGGTGCAACAGCCCACCTCCCTGCCACCCAAAGAAAAGCCCCTAAGTGCAGGATAAAGCCAGGGGTTTGCCGCTTTTAATAAAGCAGGAAAAGGCCAATGGAAAGGACAAATGCCGGAGATGGAAGTGCCAACACATTTCCTTGCTGTAGGTTGTGCCAAAGAGAGGTACCTCCTTTCTTCTGACTTAGGACCTTCTCCTGACAGGTTTGTCATTCCTATTGCGGATTCTCTTTCTCTCCACAAAGGCTGAATGTTTTTCACACCTCCACGGAAAATCCTGAGATGCTGTTACCCCAGTAATTGTTTACCTTGTAATATGGGCCACCAGTGCCAGAAGCAGAAAGATACTGGCTCATCCCTTGCTGCATGGGCATCCTGTGTCCAGGGTAGGACGGGGAAGGAGCAGATGGCTGAGGGGCGTTAGCAGCATATTGTCCAGCCTGGGCAGGGTACTGGCCTCCCTGCATGTACTGTTGTCCTGGATACCCCTGAGACACGAAGAGAAGGGAGAAGAACCAAGGCCATGTATTAGTTAGTGACTCAGTCAGAAAATAGAGACATACTCTCCTGTGTGCATAAAGTTGGGCTGGGCAACCTTTCTGTAGGGACATTTGGCCACTGGAGAAATGGTTGTGGGCACTGCTATGAGACACTGCTGTGGAAGATGTGCCTGGCGCACAAAGGACAAGCTACTTGCCCAAAAGACCGGGGCACAAGGCTGCGGTTATTGTCTAAGCACCAACACACTAAACAGCACACCTGTGGCATCAGTGAGCATCAGTGAGCATCGCCTCTTCCCTCACATACAGCTCTTCCGTGCAAGGAGAGGCATCTCTCTCACACAGAACCCCTTCACCTGCTGATGCGGGGGCAGCAGCTACAGCAGTGGTGGAAGGCTGGTGTCGCCTTTGCTGCTGATGGCTGGAGTTACTTCTGCTGCCCCGTCAGCACGGTTCCAACATTTCTGCACAGCAGTAGGTTTTGGCAAGACATGGCTGGGCAAGGAAAAGAAGGGAGCGGGTGGCAGTCAAGGCTTTTATGTAAGGTGGTGTAACGTATAGATAGTCCAGCATGGCACTTCACCTCACTCTGCTCCCATTTTCTACCTCCTGCGGCTTTCACCCTGTTTGGCCAGTGCACCAGACACAGGGATGTGCGCAGATGCCAGAGCCACACTGCCTATTGCATGGCCGCCTGGCGAAACCAGAATGGTGGCTAAGAAGGGGCGGTCTATGTTCTTCGGGACTGATCCTTCTCTGAAACTCCACTGAGTACACTGCATCTCATCTGGGAGTTCTCTTCGATTTTGATACGTTTGCTCGTAGCTGGATTTGAGCTGGGGCTGGGCTGGGCTGGGGACAGGATAAGGTTAAAGTAACTGTAGGAGTTCTTCTCTTTTGATCACAGTTGCTTAAATATATAGCTGCCTTATCCTAGTAGAATCCACAAATCCAGCATTAGCACTTGCCAACGTGGCTTGCAAGCCTGTATTTGTAGGAATCCAACAGAAGTGGGAGAATGCGACTGCTCTGCTCTGCTCCGCATCCTGAGTCTGGAGGAAAATCGAACTCAGCAAATCTGCAGCCCTGAAAATTCTGCCCTTCCCAGCAGGAACACAAAACTTACTGTGTTTCAAAAGTGTGTTAAAGTTTTACTTTTAAAAAATGCTGTACATCGCCTTGATGGCTTTTTATCAAATGAGGCAGTTATTAGCACATAAATAAAAATCCTTTTTGCAGTTGTAACACCTTCCTGAGAATTCTGGGAGTCTACCCTGCTCAGCAGGGAGTCTGAAAAATAAATGCCTGACTTGGCAACAGCTGCCCTGACTGGGGTACCTCATGTTTTGTTGTTGCTAGTTGCAAAGTCGTGCCCGACCCATCGCGACCCCAGGGGCAACATTCCTGCAGGCCCCCCTGTCCTCCACCATCCCTGGGAGTCCACCCAAGCCCACACCCACCGCCCCAGCGAGTCCATCCAGCCCCCTCATCCTCTGCCGCCCCTTCTCCTGCAGGTGCTGTACATGGGACTACCCCACAGATTATCCAGAAGATTCAGCAGATGCACAATGTGGCAGCGAGGCTGCTAACTGGTACGATGGCATTGGGCCCATTATTACACTTGCCTTGACGGTCCTAGACCAGATGCAAACTGCCTTCCAGACACAATTCAAAGTGCTGCCTTTAGACTTTAGAACCCTAAATGACTTAGAACCTACCTAAGGGACCACCTGTCTTGCTATACACCTGTCCAGTTGTTAAGATCTCAGGAGAGGACTTCTTGAGAGCAGAGGCCCATTTGACAGGCATGGATGCAAAGGCTTTCTCCTGTGTAGGTTCCACACTGTGGAATGTGCTCCTTCAAGAATTACAATTTCCCCCATTTTTCCTGGCTTTTGAAGTACATCTTTTTAGTTTAGATTTTTCAGTGAGGTAATGTTTAAGTGCTCTAATGTTTTTCTGTTTTTAATGTTCGTGTTCACTTGCTGTTTAGGTTTCAGTTTTATTGTTCATTTTTTAAATGATTATACATTTAAATTGCCTTGTAATGCCAATAAATAACACTCCTGTTTCCAGTTCTAACACTCCTTCCTAGGACTGGGCCCAAACATTTGCTTGTTTGTTTTCAATGTGCGTCTAGCACCAGATGGACAGCTCACAAGTATGCAGGGCCCTGGTGTCTTCAAAATGGACGCCCCGGCCATGCTCACCTCACTGGAGTAGGTCCTCTTGACACTTTGCCTGGGGATCTGCTGACCCTGCGGAGGGCCAGGGTATCCATGCTGGGGCATCCGTTGTCCGCCGTACATTGCACTCATCGCTGGAGCCCTTGCCGTGTTCATGCTCATGGGAGGCATCCCAGAAGCTCCCATCACACCGCCCATGTTGGCAGGATTCATCCCCGGTGGCACAGCTGGTCCTCTGGACCCCGAGTGAGGAAGGAACTGGCTATTGAACGCCTGCCCGGCCCCCATCTGCAAAACAAGGCAAAGAAAGAAGATTAACGCAACATGATGCAAACCCACACCTATGGAAATGGTGTGTGTGTGTGAAAAGATACAACTGATGCCCAGTCCTTGTCCTACCAGTGAATTCTGCATTGTTCACCATCCCCACATGCCTATCAAAGTAGTCTTGTACTGCAAGCACTAGCCTGGTATGCCAACTCAGGAACATGCATGTTTTGCTCGGCAAGAGTCAGATAATGGTTACAGTCGGCCTTTGTGCCTTCAGAAATGGATATCAGCTATCGCTTTCATCTCCAGATACATTGCTCGGCACAATCTGAATCCTGCCAGATCTACCACTGATTAATTCATTCAGACTGCAAATCTCCATTTTGAAAGCGGGTCTATCAACATTTCAGATCTCATGGCCAAAACATCCGGACACTTCTGCACTTTGCAGTTCTGTCCCCCTCACCCCTGGCTTTTTGTTAACATAGTCCGTGGAAGAGTTCTATAGAACTTGGAAGCTTGCACATTTTTATGGTTGGTCCTAAAAAAGCTGCTGCCCAGCTGCTGCTGCTGGTGGTGGGGTGTCTTCATGGCTTAAAAAACAGTAAAATAAAATAATTGCACCTGACTGAGTGGAAGGAATTCCATGCAGGCTGGATGGAGTGCTCACACTGCACCCAGCTTCAACACCAAGCAAGTTGCTAATGCTCAGCAGAAGAGAAGTCCTCTTCTCTGTGCGCGGCAGAGAAATAAGGAAGGATAGAGATTTGGCCCAATTTGGAAAAGCAAAGTTCTAGTTTGTTGCTGCTTATCCCAGCTTGGTACCTTCGGGTCTGTTGCATGACAGTTCCATCCCTGCAGCTGCTTGCTCTATAGTGGCTTCTCCCAAACTGACGCCCTGTTTGGACTACAACTTCCATCGTGGTCTGGCTGGCTGATAGTGATGGCTGTTGTAGTCCAGCACATTTGGAGGGCACCAAGCTGGAAAAGGTCAGTTCAGCATTATGTGCAACCCAATTCTCTGGCTTACTGGATACATCTTGGCCCAGGACTCCCAGGTTCCATTTCAAGTAGTCAAAAACCTGTTTTGGATGCGTATGCAGGCTTCTACTAGCCTTCATTACCCAGAAGCATTCCCTGTTGGAAGCATGGCCCCTCTTGGCAGGAAGCCATCGAAGGCCCCCTCAGTGCCTAGAAGCCAGGAAGGCACCTCCCACTGCAAAGCCATCCTGTAAAAGCGAGTCGAGTCTTTCTCAAACCTTCTGTGGCACCTCTATCAGTCAAGGAAAGGATGGCCATGGGTTGAGTCAGAAGCTCCTGGAAACAAGGCTTCGTGTGCAGTTGCCAGTTCAACTGCACCAAGTTTCCTTTTGTGAAAATGCGTCTTTAATCTATGCCTTTGTTCTTATTTTGCATCACAAAGGCAGACCATTCTGCTGCTCCCCAGTGAGGAGGGCATCAGCCTCATTCAGAGGGAAGATTTTAATAAAACTGAAATCATTCTGGGATTGCCAGGGATCCTGATTCTCAATTAGGTCCTTCCTTGTCCCTGCAGGCTATGCCATAGCACTTGGGATGCCAGGGTCTATCAGGTGCAAGGACAGTGGGCGCTACCAGATGCAGCGCTCCGAGTGCAGGTAAAACAAGTTACTGGGCAGCAATTCCATCTTTGTATCCTTAACAAAGTTCTTTGTTAAGAAAAAAGGATGAAAGAAGCAGTGGGGAAACACGGGAGGGCCATGAGTGGAAGATGAAATCCTCTGGATCCTCCATCAAATTCTGAAAAGGATGCAGGGTGATGGTGTGATAAAGACTTGTCTGAGAGGACCCAGATGGCAGGCGCAAGCTCTGCGTGCAGAAGCCGCCCGGGCCAATCCCAGGTATCTCATTAAAAAGAAAAGGAACACAAAGGGCATTTGTCCCTTGTCTTCAGTCCCTTAGCCGCGGCCCAGGCTGCCCAGGGACTCTCTTCCCCTGGGTCATTGTTTCCAATTGTTCATTTCGCTTTTGACAGACAAGGTGGGGGATGGAGCTAGGGCCTGCACGGGGAGGACTATGTCAGGCCATGAGTCGGCCAGGGTGGGAGCCACAGGTGCTGCTGCCACAGGTGTTGCTGTCAGCTGCGACACCTGTGCCATGTTTGTCTTTCTCCCTCAGGAAGGGCAGGGATACACTTGCACTAGGTGCAGGCTGCTGTCCTTCCTAGAGGAGAAAGTGAAGAGTCTGGAGGCCGAGAAAGCCCCCAGGACAAACAGGGAGCAGCCTCCTTCCAGGCAGACGGCTGAGGGAGGGGCTGAGCGGGAAACAGCCAGGGAGACATGGACACATGATAAGCAGCACTCCAAGCAAGGCTTTCTCACATCTTCCTAAAACTGCAACTAAACCCAGATGCTGCCAGGTGTGCAGACAGAGCAGTACGACTGCTTTTCCCATCCTCTGTCCCCCTGGGGGAAGATGTCATTGTACTCTGAAGAAATTGCTGCTTAGACTCGAATCACAATATTTAAACAGATGGTACTCCTTTTTACACCTTCCACAAGACACCAAGTCACATCCTGAAACATGCTGAAGAAGTGCTGTGCACTGAGATCACGGCCCCTAACTTACCGCTCCATATTGGCTCAGTTCTTGGCTCTGCTTCTCTTGTAGGGCAGCAACCGTGGCCGTGGCCGTGGCCGTGGCCGTGGCAGCCGCAGCCGCAACCGCAGCGGCAGCAGCTGCTTGGGTGAAGTCTGCAGGGGGTCTCCCAGTATGCGAAGGAATGCCCATCCCCCCAGGGCCATTTGGGCTGCCTGTGTAACTAGAGAGAAGAGGAGGATTACAGGCAAGGCAGTAAATATTCCTTATTTCAGAGGTAGGAAGACAGTAGCTTTGAATCCATGGGTAGATCGCAGGGTGAATGAGAGGAAATTGGCGATTATTGATCAAAGTAGCAACAAAATGACTCTCAGCCCCTTAATTATACTGATGAAATGAAGAAATCGTGGGGTTTTGTATGCAAGGCCTGCGAACGCTGATCTTCCAAGTCTCTTAGGAGCTTGTGGAAAGGCTATATTTAGACTGCTTTTCTCCGTTAAAAAAACAGCAAAACACATCTGTGTGTCATCACAGCACACAGCTATCCAGGGAGTTTTTAAAACCTGGACTGATGTGACGGGAGGAGAAGGTGCGTGTGCTGCCTCCCATTCCCAGTGCCTCCTGCTGCAAGCAACAGACACCAGCCAGCCCAGCAACAGTCTTCTCTCCGTTGTTTGGCTGTGTGTGGCAACTAGAGAATCTGGGTTCTCAGAGAACCCACCGTCAGAACCTAGATTTGCTGTGACACACAAACTGGGCCAATAGCTCATGCATTACTATCATGGCTTGATACTTCATATCATGGCTTGATACTTCGGTCTGGGAAATAACAAGTCACAGGCGTCATCATTAAACTAGGTACCCTCCGGATGTTTTCAGCTTCATCATGAGCCCTGAACATTCTGGCTGGGGCTGATGGGAGCTGCAGTGTGACACATCTGCCCAATTTAGTAAGTCTTGGCTCGATCATGATCACTTGCTGCTGCTGTTTTTGTTCCATGCAACCAATCTGGGCCAGCTTGAGGGGTGCTAGTTATTCAGGAGACTTTTAGAGCTGGGGCTGGATGAGAAGGCAGAAAAGATGTAGGGAAAGCAGATCTGTAAAATAGAACTTCAACAACAAATAATCGGGCTTCAACAAAGTTTACTAGGGAACATTCTTGCCAACCTCGTGTGAATCTGAGGACAGAACAGTGATTTTGGGACTGGATCAAAAGTACTGGATTGATGATCTTTGGGAAATGGGTCACAGCCAAAGTGAGCTCCTGCTTCTCTAAGTGCCCAGATATGATTGTTTTTCTATTCAGTTTTGAGACAGAATTATTATGTTTATATATAGTTCCCTATCTGGGGGCGGGGCTATAGATAGAAAAGCTAAACATGTGTTTATAAGCATAAACAAATTCTTCCAAGTACACGAACCATAACTGGCTACCATATTCGTGTCTCCCCACTTTGCTCTTTTATGAGCTATGGGGCATGTGCACTCATTCAGCCCCTGGCCAGGAGGAAGCAAGTAGCCCCAGGAAAAAATGCTACTATAACTGAAAAGTCAGGGGTGGGGAAAAGCAATCTGCAAAATTTAGGATCCAGACAAGATAACATGCAGAGTTTCCTGTCCTCTACGATGCCAGTTGCTAGACCCAGTTTTGAAGGTGCTGGCAGCTACTGGGTACCTGAACCTCCCTTCCTCTGTATAGAATACGGATACAAGGGCAGCCTTCCCCAACTTGGTACCCTTGACATGTGCTGGACTAAAACTCCCATTACCCCCAGCCAGCATGCTCTTGATGTTAGAGGTATAGCCCAAAATACCTCAAGGACATGAATTCCGGCTGGGCTTTCAGCCTGAGGGAGTCGTTGCCAGAGCCTGTAGAGATGAGAAGGGAGGCCCAGGCAGCGGGGCATGATGCTACAACGGTGAAATGTCTAGGGCATCAGGCAACTGGTACTGGTGGCCATGAGCTGGCAACACACATGCAAACACACATACACATGCATGCCCGCCCCCCCCCCCCCAGTCAGGGTCCGAAGGAAGGGAATGACTCTTCTTGCAACTAGTAGCACACTTCTGATGGCTCAGCGCTTCAGCAGTCCACCCAGTCACATTCTCCCATCACAAATGGGGTTGATCTACATGTGAAAGGGCTACCAAACAAATTATTTTTTTCCTTTTAAAAGTTCGCTATCACCTGTTTTAGAACCCTAAAGAAAGACGCTTCTGTTGGTGAAAAGAAGAGGCAGGGAATGATGGATAAGATCTGTGTGTTCCTGAAAAGAGGAACCACATAAAATCAGCAGAACCTTACTTATTTTGGCAGCAACTGTTCCCCCCTTACTATTGTGAATTTACTATTTAAACTAACTTTCTTCAACCTGGTGCTCTCTAAATGTGTTAGACTATAACTCCCATAATTCCCAACCAACTTGAAATTGCAGTCCAAGCTGTCTGATTGGGTGGGGAAAAATCTAATTTAAACAATGCCTGCAGACCACCTTGTTTAAGTTAGAAAGATTTTAACAGCTGGGGTTAAGCATCCATTGGGAAGTGGCGTGGGAAAACATGACATTCAAGATAGCACTTTGAACTAGGTATTTTATTCCCTGGTTTTATTAGGGTTTCAGAAGGGGTAGAAATTAAACATAAGACAAATAAACCAGTGAGACTGCAAATGGCTCAAGCATGCCTAATGTTGCACAAATGTGACTTTCCTGCCAGATGTGTGTGTACAGGAATTCTTTCCTGGCTTCAGAAATGACAATATTTAATTATAGTCACAATAATTTTGGTTTGATTAATTAACAACACAAACCTATGCATGTTTATTAAGAAATTAAATCCCACCGGGTACAATATGACTTGTTCTAAAGTAATTGTGCAGAAGAGCCTTCCCCAATCTGGTGTTGTGCAGGTGTGTTGAACTAGAACTTCCATCCTTTCCAGACAACATGGCCATACTGGCGGGGAAGCTGCAGTCTAGCGCATCTCAAGGGTACTAGCTTTTGGCAGGCAGGTATTGGCAACTGAAGTTTAAATAGCTCTTTACAATGCAATTTGTTACATGGATACTCAAACATAAAAAGTTCCTCTAAATTCAAAGGACTTTACTCTCAAGTGAGTATAGCGTCATACCCATGACTAAAATGGTGGCTCCAATTAAGTCAGGCAGATTTTGTAGTGCCGATGCTTATCAAAGCAGCAGGCAGCAAGCACACCTCAAAGCAGGCATTCCCCCTTTTCTCTCATGGGGGCTGGAACACCTCTGTCTTCCAGGCTGATGACTGCTGCCAGCTGCATGTCATGCACGTCTGCCAGAAATGAAGCAAATACACGGCTGGCTTCAGAAACAGCTTTCCTATCTGCACTATTGGCTGTATGTTGGCAGGCTGGAAGGTTTGTGCGTCGATGCTGCAGGTTCTCTATGCAGTATAGCATTACTGGAGGACAAGGCTACCAATGGCTATTAATCCGGGTGGCTACATGCCACCACCAGTATCAAAGGCAGTAAGTCTATACTACCAGTTGCTGGGGAACATGGGCGGGAAAGGTAATGTCGCACTCAGGTGCTACAGGAAACTGGTTGGCCAGTGTGTGAAGATGGGCACCTGGACTGGTCCTGCACAGCTCTTCTTCTATTCTCTCCCCCGCCCCATGCACCTTGCGCTAACTTTTCCCATTTAAATTTACCCTCCACTGGTCCGAAGGAGAGGACAGTTACATACGACAGCTCCAGGGCTGGTGTACCCCTGGCCCCCGTCCTCAAGGTAACTGTGCTGGATAAAGAACAGACTGGGCCCCTAGGACTTACCTTGTGGTGAAGCCTGGCCCACCAGGGTAAGTGCTGCGACTGTACATCCCTGGCTGCACGTAGCCCTTCCCAGTGGAGCCCTCAGGGAAAGGTTGCTGTCCCATGAACTGGGGTGAACTCATTCCAGAGCCACTGCTGGCCACGCTGGGCATCATGGGATTGCCAGAGGTGTTTCCCCCAGGGCCCATGGGGTTTCCAAAAACCTGCAGAGGGTCACAGGCCGAGAGGAACAGTATAAGGAAGCAAGGAAGTACTGCAGAGTGTTTTGGACAACATCTTCATCTGAGGCATAGTTACTGAATTGGGGAATGGTGAGGAGACTTCAGGCTTGCAAGAAACTACACTTGGCTTAATGAACCTGAAGGTCTGAGCAAAGGACAAATGAGCAGAAAGGTGAGATAAAAACCTGCAGAATTAAGTAATATGAAGCTTCCAAGCACATGCTCAACCCAGAATTTTTTGAGGGCAGTAGTATTGTATCTGTTTCATATCAGAAGTGAGAATACAATCGCTTTAGCAAAAACAATTCCCTCCTGATTTCCCCTCTCCTCCTAGCTTTCTTAATTTCAGCATCCTATCTTTTCCCCTAGGGTGTAGGAGAAGAATTCTTCTGTTATGGTCAAGCAGTTGTGAGCAAGGAATGATTGCTAATTTATTGTAAATCACCAAATGTTGGTATCTTTTATCCAACCTAAATTAGGTAACTTTAAAGTCCCTTCCTACTCCAAACCTGTATGATATCCTATAGTATACATAACCTACAACCAATAATTTGGAAGGATGGCATTTGGGTTGCCACTTTAAATCAAGAACAAAAAGTGCCTTTAACAGCAGCCTATAACAGTGTGAAACATAATTTATTTATTTGATTTCTAAGCAGCCCCACACAGCTCCCTATGCTGGAAACAACTTCAGCTGTTAAACTTTGATGTATACCACCAAATGCATTTAAAAAAAGATGACCATCCTAGATGGAATAAGCAGAAATGCATGCAGAAGCACAAGCAGCAATGGAGAGGCAAGAATGAAGCAAGAATCAGCTGGATCAGCTTTGCCCAACTTGTCGCTTTCTGGAGATCTCAGACCAAAATTCACGGCAATCCTTAGCATCAGCCAAGCTGACTGGGGATGACAGAAGCTAGAATCCATCACATCTAGAGGGAGCTTGGTTTGGGAAGGCTGAGCAGTATGAACAGATAGTACACAGTGTGCACTGGGGCCATTAGAAGGAAATTACAGCTTTGTTCCTGCCATTTCAACTAGCAGCAGGAGGACAGTCGAGAGACGAAAAGCAAGGTAGATATGATTCAGGTTGCTGTCAAATGGATCTGCTGTTACTTTTATACACTTTAAATGAGCAAATGAAAGCAAAGCAAATCATTTTAAGATGTTCAGCTTTACATCCTGGCAATGAGAATTAAACAGACTGAAAAGAGAATTCTGTGCTATTTGTAAAAGTCTAACAGATGCATATCCTGCTTTAAATGCAAGCAGGTGACTGGAAATTGGAGGTGTAATCTTATGAAAGTTGAGAGAGAAAAATCTTACAATTCCTAGTATGGCTGCCTAGGGGAATGCTGGGGTTTTTCAGACTTTTTCTGTCTAAGAATGCATAGGATTGTGCTTTTAGTTAAGAATCTTAGTTAAAGCTTGGCTCAATAGTTCAGATCTAAAGTCTTGCAAGGAGGGCTGCCAAAGAGACTAGAGTGAACAACCTATTCATGCCTATTCAAATACATGAAGTCCTATGAGGCTGACTTCCAGGTAAACTTACATAGGACTGCAACAGTCCTAAACACACTTACCTGGGAGTAAGTCTGAGCTGAGCTGGAGCTTATTAATTTTATATGCTTCCTTGTGTTCATCTAGCAAGCTCAACTGAGGTCTTGCACAATTCACCTGCCATAGTACGGCAACATTTCTTAGATCCTTAGGAAATGAGTTGAAATTTAAATTGATAAGAACAACGCCAGAGTTAAAAGATAACCTTTTAAAATGGGAAAAGAGAAGGGATTTTTTAAAGGATAAACTGGTGCTGCAGATGTAGAGCCTCATAGCAAAGTTTGGGGGAAGATCCTTTGGGCCTCATCCCCTACCCATTCACCCCAGCAAGGGATTAAGCAAGATGGAATAAAATGCATTTGGAATGATGGAAGACAGACAGTCCTAGTCTAAATTAATCTGATTTTGTCTAAGCTTTGCAGGAGAAGGGGAAGCCCCTTCTATCTTCCTGCTTCTCCTCATGTGCCAACATTAGACCTAAAGCACAGGACATACAGCACTACTTTTGGGGACAAGGCAGAACATTAATAAAAATAAAATATACACATGAGAGAAATAAATGTTGGATTGCAATCTTCAGTGCATGTACTGGGAAGTAAGAGGTGTTGCACACAGTGGGGCTTATAGCACAATTGTATTTGCTCATAATTAATCCCCACTGAGCCCTATGGTGCTTAGTATCAAGTAAGTGTGTATAGGCTGAAGCCTTGCTTTCTGAGTAAACATGCTTAGCCTTGTGCTTTTAGAAGCCTAATGCAAAGTAATGACAAACATGCAGTAGACTCAGAGGAACTGAACTGGCAAGGCTGGAGAAGTGAGCGATAGTGTGGAAGGTAAGCAAGCAGCAGCTGGAGCAAGAAGAAGGAACAGCAGCCGCCACTCACTGTGTTCTCTTCTTCCAAGCAGTGCTGTAGAAGGACAGGGCAATGCAATAGGGAAGCAGCAAGGGAGGTGGGGCAATTCAGGGAGAAGCCCCTGAAGGCATCTTGCCAAAGCCTCCCCACAAGATCCGGAGCCCTCGTGGGCAGAATCGTCTCTATGGGAGTGCCCCCCACACAGACAGCAGAATCGGTCTCCCTCCTACACCGTGCAAGCAGGCTTCTGCTCATGCGCTATGACTTCTGCTTGCTCTTCATGCGGCACATACCCCACCCACCTCTCAAATGTGTTCTGCGGGGAAGGGGGGGGATTCTGCTCCAGCAGAGGTTTCTGTTCCACTGGCAGATGGACAGCACTGGAGGCAGCACACTTTCTTTAGGGTCTATTTAATACAACGGGTGGGACTGGGCAGCCCAAGCAGCCTGCCTCTCCTCCCCACCCCGACTGCCACTCTGCCCCACCTCATGATTTTGGAAGGCTGCAGGAGATACCTGACTCTGGGATGTGTTGCTGACTCCCCACACAGTGGTTACCACTGAGAGAGATCCTGCGGGCTGATTGGTACTCTGTTGCCAAGGAACTGACTCGTAGGCATATGAACCATCACTAAGAGAAGAAAACAAAAACAGAACACCAACACACAACAATTTAATTAGGAGCCTTTGGGAGGAAGTGTCAGGAAAGTTGTGCAAGGGGGAAAAAAGAAGGGGTATTCACTGCTGGACAAAAGGAAGAGGGCAACCAACTGAAAACTGAAGTCACACCTGCATATTGCTTGCGCAGTGACTGCAATACGAAGAGCTATGTTTGATGATAACTGAAATGAAACCTCCATGTTCAGAGGCAGTGAATCTCTGAATTCCAGATTACTATTATTATTGCATTGCTTTTATATCCTGTCTTTTTCCCTCTTGCGAAGAACTTACATAATTCCATTTTATCCTTGCAACAAAAACCCAGGCAAGTAGTTTAGCCTGAGAGTGCGTGAATGGCTCAAAGTCACCCAGTGAACTTCATGGCCCACTGGCAACCAGAACCCAGACCTCACAGGCCAACATTCTAACCACCACAGCACATTGGCCCTCAATTGCGAGAGGGAAGGCTATGATCTTCATGTGCTCGTGGGCTTCCCAGAAACATCTGGAGAGACACTAAATGAAGCAGGACGTGAGGACTAGATTGGCGTGTTAAGCGTCAGAGTCATGGGCAAAATCAGGTGTCCTCAACTGGCTGTCCAGGTTCTGTAAGTGGTCTCCCTACCACCCGCTGGTTATATTGCCTTTCTTGTGATCACCAATCGTTTGGTGGTTCTATGGCTTTTCTATGGCTTTCTAAAAGAATGAAATGCACCAGCAATAAGAGCATAAGCAAAAATATTCTGCTATCAGTGTAACGTGGCCCCTAGAAGCTTCTCTGAACTGGAATCTGGCCATGGACTGAAAGAAGTTGGGCATTCCTGATCCAGGTGGGCCTTTGGTTTAAACCAGCAGAGTTCTAATTTACTCAGGTGATGCTTGTTATGTGTGACATGTGTGTCACAGAACAGCAATCACAGGTAGGATGTCTGTAACGTCTCAGAACATGTTTCCATGGAGGCTTCCCTCAGACAAAGGCTCTGGTGCTTTGCTGAATACAGGGCAGTACAACAGGTCAGACAGTTTAAACATCCAGTTCAGCACTGCCTGCTATGACTGGGAACAGACATCCAAGGTCCATGGGCAGAGGTGGTTTTGACCTGCTCCGTTTAAATGAAGGTACTAAGCCTTGGAATGAAGGCTTTCTCTGCACTGAGCTGTGAAGGATACCCATTGCCTACTTATCATTTGTAATCGTCAGGGCTGGAAATCTTTTCAACGAAACCTGGGATAGCAGGATGCTGAATTGTGCGCCGGTACTAGAGAATTCTTGTGTGGAATCGCAGCATGCATCCAGCCCACTGTATTCCCAAGGGTAAGATAGAAAGAGATGTGCATTAAGGGGTGTGCAAGAGGAGGAAGGCTCAGCCGTACTCACCCATGCGGGGTGGGTGGGAGCGATGGTTTCATTGGGTTCATTGAGTTCATTGGCTACAGGAAGGTGAAGGGATTGGGAGCAGGATCTTCCAAGGCAATACAAGGAGAGCAGCGGTAGCCTCTTGTGTGTCACAGCTCCAGTTGGGCTAGGGAGAAGCAGGGAGAAAGCAAGATATTAAAAACCATATAATGGAACACTGGCCACGTTGTGCGTAGAGGAGAGTCAAAGCTTGCCAGAAGCAGATCCTTCCAGGAAGCATGCAATGGAGAAATTAAACCAGGCTTGGCTGCTAAAGTGCTCTCAGTCCAGGGGTGGCTGTAGGATTTGTTGGACACGCAGGAACAGAGAGTTCATCGGCGGCACCCTCCCCCATTATGACACCCCCTCTTTTTTCAGAGGGAAAGGAACTCCAACGCCACTAGGTAATTCTTCTACCACCGGAAAACTGTAGGAACCTAGGAAGCTGTCTCACACCAGGGCAGGCTTTTTGACATATGATTAAGCCCAGTACTATTATCTATACTAACTGGCAGTGGCTGCCTAACATCTCAGGCAGAGGTTTTCTGTTCCAGCCTGGTTCTTTTAATGCAAGGATGGGAATTCCTTTCTACCCAAGGACAAAATTTAGTTTTAGAGAAGCAAGGGGCATGTTTCAGTGATGGATGGGTCCAAAGGTGATGGGATGGGACAAAAATGCCAGCATTTTTAGTGAGAAGCTCTTACAGCCAGTAACTAAGCCTTAGGAAAGACATTCCAAGCTTTGAGAATGGGGGGACAATCGCAAAAGCTGGAAAGAAATTGGCAGTCAGTGGAAGGTTCAGAAATTCCAGCACAGCAGACTGCAAATGGTTGGTATGCCTGCCAGGGTATGCTTAACACCCCCTTCCCCATGTTTCACACCCCCTTCCCCATGATTGCTATGCTTCTAAGTACAAGTCAGTTCCCATGCACAGGAGCCCAAGATCCACATGCCACGAATCAGGATTCTCAGAAATTCTCATACTTGCTGCAGGCACAAACATAATCAAAAAGCTACTGCCATAAACAATAAAGAACAGCTTTCCTGACCTTGATTCCTTCATGTGGTATGGACATCAACTCCTATCAGCTTCAGCTAGTGTAGGTAATGACAATGGATTCTGGGAATGGTGGCTGAAAACCTCCAGAGGGCACCAGGTTGGGGAAGGTTGACAGGGACCCCCCCCCCCTGCTTCCCCGGCCTTGACAATATGGCTCAAACCTCTCCTCCTATTGCTCCTTATGTACTCTCTTCTCCACCAGCAACGTCAAGGCCACAAGTGGGTGGCAGGGCTGGTACCCGCACCGCATGCAGTCTCTTTTGTTCTGGACCAAACAAAATCATCCACTCTTCTGTGCTATCACTATTCTTGGTTTCAAGGCCACACTAGCAACTTCCAGCCAGTAGAGTCCTCTGCCCCCTCCTCAATATGCCCCCCCCCCATATGCCCCAGTTTTCCTGGGGGGAAGTGGTCACATTTGTTCAGCAGAAGCTTTTTGCTCTGACTACGTCAACTTTATACAGCAGCCAGAAGGAACTTGGCGTACTGCCCAGATCTGGCAAAACAAGGTCCTGGCAGTACAGGCCTGAGGGCTGGCCTAGTTACACCAAATTAACTCTCTGCAGCCCACAGTTTCCAGACAAATGCAACTCCAGAGCTGGCTAAACACCTGCAGCCCCGGGGCCTGCACTGTCTTTGGCCCCTAAGCGTAGCCCATCACACCCCTTGCAACTCAGGAAGTGGGTCCCGGGTTCCTTTTTACTGATTTACTGGCTTGTCTTGCTACAGGATGTGGGGCAGAGGCTACAGTGCAGAAGGAGGGGTGCTCAAGGGCGGCTTGGGCCCATCACTCAGTGGCAGAAACGCACTTGCCGTGCATAGTCCCCAGCCTCACTTTTGGCTAGCTCAGCCTGATGATGCCAGCCACTGATGCAGGACTTGTGAGTCACAGTTTCACTCCCATCCCCGAGCTCTAAATGCTAATACCTTCACTTTCCAAATGGAAAAGGAGACACCCCAGTAACTAGCTGACTTGCTGAAAGTCAGCTGTGCAGGAAACTGTAGCAGAGCTGTGCACTCGGCTCTGCTGTGCACTCCAGTGTATCCTGGATTTCTTTCTTTCTTTGCCTGTGGATTACAGCATGGGAAAGGTGCTGTTTTACTTCTGAATGTGATAGGGAAGTGCCTCTCCTAAAACTGCTCCAACAAGGTTTCTGGCTTCTGATTTGAAAGAAAGATGGCGAACAGGGAAAGAGAAAAAAGCCCGACTTGGCAAGGAGCTAGAAAGCAGGGATCTCCTTTGGTTATTGTTCTGTCCGCCCCCCCAGATCATCTAGACCAGTGGTTTTCAACCAGTGGTCCACGGACTGGCGCCCAGTCAATTTCCTGTTGGTCCATGGGGGGCGGGGGCATCTCACTCATCACGACTAGCACAGGGGCTGGCTGTGCTCCACCACCTCCTCGGTGGGCGTCACATTTGTGGGGGGGGGGTGCTGGTGCCGCTGGGGTGGGTAGTGAGGGGAGAGACGGCTCGGTGGGAGCCAGCTGGATCACGCTGCACCAATTTTGGTATATGGTTGTTTTGCTGGCATTTTTAGTAGCTCAGTTTCTGGTTGTTTTGGAGCATTTTCTTCTCTTTTTTTAATTGTGTTTGGAAACTAATACACAGAATATTATGTGTACAGTGCTTTTTGTTTCTGCCTCAGCAGTCCCCGAGGTGGTTTTCCTGTTTTCGCCAGTCCCCAGCTGCAGAAAGGTTGCAAACCACTGATCTAGACCATGGAGGAACAGAGGAGAGAAGCAACAATGAAAGACATACCTGCCCGGCCACACTAGGCTGGACCAATTGGAGAGTTCATTTCCTTCTGCCTTTTCCTTTTTGGTTCAAAGGGTAAATGGAGAGAAAGGGGGCTGACTGACTGCCCACACTGCTAAACGGTGTAGCTACAAGCTCTCTCCCGCATGTCTTTTTGGGCTGTTTGGTAATGTTTAAAGTGATGCATGAATTGGATGTTTTTAAATGGTTTTATGTGGATTTGGCTGTTATTCTATGTCATCTGCCTTGATTAAAATGTCAGGGTAGGATTTGCTTTGTATTTTTAAAAGAATGGAAGCGTTCCAGAGATATGCTGCAGTGGTAGGACAGGAGCTGGGAAGATGGGGAGCATATAATGTTCGGGGGGGGGGGACTCCCTTCTGCATTTGTCCCTGGGATGGGGACAGGGTGTGAAGCACTCCTTTGGAGGGAGACGAGGGTAGCCCATCATTTGTATAGCAAGGTTCAATAGCAGTCGGTAAACAGTGGAAAAATGAAATAGAATTCTTAGGTCCTTAAAGCTCCTCATAAATGGTAAAAGCAATACCAGTTTGTGGCTCAAACCCTGTTATGTTCAGGAATGGCCTCTCCCTCCAGAAGGGTGGTGCTGCTGAAATAGGAGTTCACACATATCTAAGTATTTGTCATATCTATCATTTTCATGTCATTAGTGTGTTTGGTGTAAAACCAGGAAGGTGGTGACCCTCTCATACAACAATTTTTCATCAGAAAAGGCACTCTCATTCACAGATTCAACCAACCCACAGAACTGCGATTGGCTGCTACCTATCATATTGAGAGCACATTTCTTCCTAAAAGGAAATGCAGCCAGCTGCCTGTTCCCCACCCTCCTGCTTCTCTGCCATCCCATGGATGTGCTCCCCCAATTATACATATGTATACCACACTCAAAAATGAACCATGAAAGTTATCAGCCTGCATAGGATTTCACCAGCCTGCTAGGGATGGGCAGAGAGGGCTTCCAGATGTTTTTGACTACAAATCCCATCAGTCATAGCCAGCATAACCAGTGGTGAAGGATGCTAGGAGATCCCTAAACATCTTGTGGGTTGCAAGTTGTACATCCCTTCTCCAGATGAACAAAATTATTATTGAATCAGATTCAATGTGTTTTTGCAATGGGTCAACATTTGGCATCACATAACAATGGCCTCACTAACTTCTACCATGAGGCCCCATGGAACTTTTTCTTGTGCTCTGATTAGCACCGGGCAGCTACCCACTATGTCAATTTCCCACAGTGATCCAAAATGATGCCACAGGAGGGGCTTTTGGGGAATGTCAAATGGCCACTAGGTGCAGAACTTCAGTGGTGCCTGGAGACCGCTGCTGCTGTCAATCAGCAATGGAGAAGGGGGCAGACACCAAAAAGTGCACTACTGTCATGATCCCCTCGGAGCTCGGACCTGGCTCTGTCACTTGGATTAAAGAATACACCTGGGGAACTGTAAAATAGTTACTGTATTTTTTGCTCTATAAGACTCACTTTTCCCCCCCTCAAAAGTAAGGGGAAATGTCTGTGCGTCTTATAGAGCGAATATGTGTGTGCAGTAAGTCTGTCAGATGTGCAGCCCATGGGGAAGTGATGGGGAATGTGCCTGTGATTATGTGCCCATTTGATTCAGACTATTTTTTTTCTTGTTTTCCTCCTCTAAAAACTAGGTGCATCTTATGGTCAGGCGTGTCTTATAGAGCGAAAAATACGGTACTTAATAACCCTTTTTAAACCCCTCAAAGAGACAAACAGCTATGGAAAGGAAGAGCAAAAATATAGTTTAAAAATAAAGAAATTAAATCCAGAGGAGGCTTTTAATATCTTTGGATAAGAGATCCTGGATATTCCCAAAACAGATTGGGAAACACAGGTGCTGTTCAAATAGTGGAGCTGTGAACCTCAGACAGACAGCTAGGAAACAGGGAGAAGACAAAGTTGAAATAAAAAAATTAAAATCCTCCTACGAGCGTTTAACACCAAATGTACTAGCAAATGGGCTACAGTTACAGGGAAAAGATTCCCTATGGATACCATGCACTTACAATACACATAGGTCTGCAATATCAAGATGACCTGAAAGAGATCCCTTGAGAAGGAAAATTCGGGGGGTGGGGGCAGTGGGGAGGTTGTGAAGAACAAAACCTAAGATGGCCTAGCCTAGACATGTGCCTAAATGATGACTACAATCCCTAGGGAAGAATCCAGACATATAAAAAGGTTACACTGGGTTTAGTTGGAGGAATAATCTCCAACAAAAGATTTGGAGAACACCGAAACCCTACTCAGGTGCATCCCCCTGTACTCCAAATATGCAAGGGAATGAACTGGGTTTGCTCTTTGGCCCTTCATCCTCTGTCACGTCATACTCCATGTATCAGAGTTTGAACTTCTGAAGAAGAAAGCATCTCATCACACAATTTCTTAAAAAGAAATCCTGACTTTTCAAGCATTCTGAATCATGTGGGGTTAGCCTATACAAGAAGAACCTGCCCCCCAAGAAAGGCAGGTTTCCTTACCTTAGCTGTCATCTGAGCATTCACACACGTGGGCTCTTCACACATGTGTGGATCGGTTTTCAGGAAAATTCCAAAGCTGACTAATTAGTATTTGGTGGGAGCTCGACCCCAACGCAAATAGTGTGAGGGCGAGGCTCCCACTGAGGCCTCAGTTTGAGGCTGAGACCACCATCACAATCAAGAGACGTGGAACCCCTGTGTCGAATGAGACACTCCAGAGGGATTGGGGGCTGGGTATGTGTGAATGCCCCCAGTTATAGGGGCATTGAAGAATGACAGTTGTAGGGAAGGAGACCTGCCGCTACTCTTCGTGGTCTCTGTGCATCACACACATGTGGACGACTGGCAAGCTTACCTCAAGGAGGGTGGTGGTGTTCATCAAAGTAACGAGGAAAAGTCCGCTCTGCTCTTCTTCGCTTTCACATCAAGACTGTAATGGCGAATAAAGGGCAAAGGTTTGACCATGTTGCCACTTTGCACAGGACTGTGAGTGACATGCCAGCGTAGAGCGCGGTGGGGGCAGACGTCACTCTGGTCAAGTGTGCTTTGACAGCTGCAGAGAGTTAAAGCCCAGAGAGTTCATACACCAGGAATATGGTGTGAACAACTCACCTGGAAAATCTTTGTGAGGAAATGGGTGGTCTCCGACGTGATTCACCATAAAGGACAAAGGAAGTGGAAGCAGGGCCAGGCCACAAAGGAAGAATATAAACAAATAGCAAGGAATTGCAGGGACATGATCAGGAAGGCTAAAGCAGGAAATGAACTGAGAATAGCAAGGGATGCTATGAACAACAAGAAAGCCTTCTTCAGATACATCCAGAACAAAAGACATGAGAAAGAGTAGCGTGTCCAGCCACTCAAAGTGGATGGCAGAGTGATAACAGATGACAAAGGAAAGGCAGAGGCACACAGTTCCTACTTCACCTCAGTCTTCTCCCACAGGGAAATCTGCAATCAAGAGAAAGTGCAAGCTGGAAGTGAGAGATGGCAGCCCAAGATTGACAGACAAATGGTCAAGGAATACCTAGGTGGAATAAACACTTTCCAATCTCCAGGGCCCGATGAACGCCATCCCAGAGTCATAAAAGAGCTAGTGGAGGAACTCTCAGAGCCACTGGGTATTATCTTCGATAAATGTTGAAAAATAGGAGAAGGGCCAGAAGACTGGAAAAGGGCTAATGTTGTCTCTATCTTCAAAAAGGGGGAAAAAAGACAAATCTGGGAACTATAGACCAGTTAGTCTGACATCAAGCCCTGGAAAAATTCTGAAGCAAATTATTAAAAAATCCATCTGCAAGCATCTTGAAGAAAATGCAGTGATTGACAGAAGCCAGCATGGATTTATCAAAAATAAATCCTGTCAGACTAATTTAATTTCATTTTTTGACTGGGTAACTTCTCAAATGGAGAGAGGGAACACTGTGGACATAAGCTAGCTAGACTTTAGCAAAGCTTTCGACATAGTGCCACACGACATTCTGATGAGCAAATTATCAAAAACTGGACTAGATGGAAAAACTATTAGGTGGATCCAAAATTGGCTGCTAAATGGGACACAAAGAGTGCTCATCAATGGCACCTTCTCAGATTGAATGGAGTGGGGACATGATATCCCTCTATAAGTACCTCAAAGGCTGTCACAAAGAGGAAGGTCAAGATCTCTTCTGGCTGATGCCGGAGTGCAGGGCATGGCCCAAAGTTCAGCTTTTAGCTGGTCAACTCAGTGCTTTCTTGCCTGCTTGGTAAAGGCTTAGCAGTGACAGTAGGATTCTGCAACATGAGATTCTCCAAGGCAGAAAAGGCAGTGGCCATCTATAGGAGGGAGTTTACTGCATGTGTGCAATTAAAGAAAGGAGCCTTCAATACCATTGTGTTGGTTGAATAAGGTGCAAGTTAGTGGGGGTTAGCCCGGTGAGAACTCCCACATCCAAGGTCTGGTTCTAGAATTATTTTCTCCTCCTCCTCCTCCTCCTCCTCCTCGCTTTTAGCAAGAAGAAATCAGAAAAAGTCATCGAAGAAAAACAATTTCATGAAATAAGTAAAATCAGGAACTTCCCAATGCGTTCACGAGGGCAGTCAAGGAAGGACTGAGGTCTCACTGGGAACTCTACCCTCATGCTAGTCACATTGGGGGCCGGGCTCCTGCCAAATACTAACTAGTCAGCTTTGCAATCTACCCAAAAACCTCTCCGTGCATGTGTGAAGAGCCCACATGTGTGATGCCCAGAGACCACGAACAATAATTTTAGATCCCAAAACAGGCAGGCTAGCAAAGGTGATGCAAGCGAAGGTGATGGCAGGAGTCTTGTCCAGGTTTTTCCTGCTCATAGTGGGAAGCTTAAAGTGCCTGAAGAGGGCTGCAATTATTGTTTTCCAGGTCGCCTCAGTTATGCATTGCCACCATGGTTATTTTAGGGAAATGGGATCCCACCAAATTACCAAGTGAGGATAATGAATTTGCAGTGCTCTTTCTATATTTCATCACTTAATTGTTTCACCTTTTCTAATGTATAAATACACACACACACACACACACACACAGAGAGAGAGAGTACCCCATTGCAAATTTTGTCATGCCTCAATCTTTACCTAAAAGATTGCTTTTAGTTTACCTAAAAGATGCTTTTAGTTCCAGGAACAACTTGAAGGCCATTTTGCTAGGGAGCAAAGCAAAGCAAAGCAAAGCAAAGCAAAGCAAAGCAAAGCAAAG
>JAIXND010000621.1:14670695-14692739 GCA_023646645.1 Varanus salvator macromaculatus
AGCAAAGCAAAGCAAAGCAAAGCAAAGCAAAGCAAAGCAAAGCAAAGCAAGCAGAATGTGGTAAGGAGCCCTCAGTTCTGAGCTAACCAATGCATATAATCTGACACAACTCCCAACTGTCAGTTTGAAACCCCATTTCCCCCAAAGAAAGCCACTGCCTCATCTGGGAGTGACCACAAGCCCTCTAACGGCTTTTCTGAAAATTAAGAGAAGGATGCTCAAACAGGTCTTTCTGCAAAGCAGTACAGACCTTCTTGCCAAGAAGCAGGTGGGGAAACCCTAATTTGCCTTGGTTTTTGAGTGTATGTGAGCATGGTGGAAAGGAGGTGCGGTGAAGGCTGGCAGGACAACTGTATCATGGAAGGTTGAATTGGTAACACTGGAGAACCACAGGGGCAGGGGTGGGAATTCCTCTTGGCCAGAGGACCAAGTTTTCTGGTCATGAGAAAACTTTCTCATGAGAAAACTTTCAGGGATCAGCTTAAGGATGCACAGATATTCATTTCACGACACACTGGGCAGGAAGGCTTAAAACTCCCAGTCCAGCATGCTGTGGTGAGAATAAAGATCATGCAGGTAGAGTTGGGCATGGTCTAGAATACAGTGCTGAGCTGGACTGGGGTGCCTCACCAGCTGCAGATTAAAAAGGAAACATTTTCTCTGGACCCAGTGACATGCATGGGTGCTGTTCCACCTCCTGACACCTTCACCACTGCAAAAATAAAAGCAAAAAAGATGGAACTGAAAGCATAAGAAGAATTTATGCCTGAGACGAGGGTGAGGTAGGAACAAAGAAAGAGGGAACTCATACAGAAATGTTTTCCAGCAGTTGCACCTGAAAGTTTTTCCAGGTACATAGTGCAGAGCTTCTGCTATTAAGACATGCAAAAGTGACATGCCTACCTTATAACTGATAATTTACTTGCTGGCTTTGGGTAGGCTTTCCAATTCTGGTTTTTAAATAGGTTCTGTTACTTAATCTGCAGATATTACCATATGGTAATATTTACGCTGCACTGAGAAAAACCTCTGTATGCTGGTTGCTGCAGAAGAAGCTGCTGTTTAAAGAGCACAAAAGCAGGCCAGATCCGTTTTTAGTATGGTCACTTGCCAACCTTACCACTCCTTGCCTTTCTACTCAATAAACTGCATGCTGAATTGGTGTCAGCAGTGATGGTGGGGTGGGACCACCTGCATCAGCTTCTTCAATGAAGAATTGGGTAAAATGCAGTAAATTAATGGTTAATATTCATTTTAAATAGGTGAAATAAACTAAAAAGATGCCCTAGCTTTAAAACTAAAATGATGGAAAACATACATCCTATAGGTCAATATGTATCATGTGTGGCATCTGCATTGATCAATTAATAGTGGGAGATGTCCTTGTGCCATCTAAGGGAGCCATAGCCAGCATGGCAATTAGTCAGGAATGGAGTGGGAGTTGTTGCCCAACACGTCTGAAGAATACTGGCCTTGATTTATTGTCAAAATTCTTGCCAGTTGTATTGTTCTGCCTGTGCCTGTTCATAACGAGGTAGTGCAGCTCATGTGGAACTTGCTTGAGGGAGGAAGCGATTGCCTTCCTCTTCTGCAAGTTTCTCGTCAGTTGTGACAATTGAGAACCTGGTTGAGCCCAAATCAAGGACTGGACCAGCACCATGAGTTTGACTCTGGATGTACTCTGCCATGGAGCTATTCTTCAGTGCATGCCTTCTAGAGCAAGAGTAGGGGATGATCTTCCATATGTTGTTGAACTACAACACCCATAATTCTAGAGAGTTCTGGTTGGAGCTTATGGGAGCTGGACTTGAAAACATCTGGAGGACATCCTGTTGCTCGTTCCTGCTCCTCAGGTCTGGAATGTGAGCCACGGTGGAAACAATCCAAGAGCAAAGATCTAAAATGACCCTGATGTATGATTTTTAAAATATATGCTGCTTTCACTCTTTGGAAAGCCACTTGGTCAGGAGAAAAGCAGTACAGCTGCATGGTTACAATATAAGTAGTGAGGTAAGGTGTGCCTTACTAGGCTTCACTCTCTAAACTAAGGCTGCGCTAACCCAAGTTTCTGTGTTTCGGTGGTGCTGCCAAGGCTTGTTCATCATGATAAAAAGCCCTGCTTCTGCAAATTCATTTACAAGCCGATCAAGTGTACAGAGGCTACAGCCCACAAGCAGTTTCAGGATGAATTGGCATTCTTAACTAAGCCATGCAAAGTTGCAGAGAAAAGGAGAGAGAAGTATCCAGGTTTTTCCCGTTTGTTCCCCGAAGTAAAAGCAGCTAAAAAGAACTAATTATCTCCATCTCCTCCCCAAATATACTTTCTGCACTAAAGATCATCATTCTAAATCATAACAGCAGCACAAAAATCACACAATTTTAAGAACTGAGCTTGTCTGAAAAGGAAATGATAAGGGGAAAAGTTCTGCTATCTGCATCTCACCGAAATCAGAAAACAGAAACTGAGAGCCAAAGTAGATGTGGCAGAGACTTCCTCAAGCCCATCCCACTGTTGTTTTATGTTCTAGTGAATTTGAAGTCATACCTACAATTTTGTGTGACATTTTAGAGTATCCTAATAATGGCACTAAGAAACTGTGCCTTATGGTGGATGCAGGATAATTTCTTTGTGCCCACTGAATTCACATACAAACTGGGGTCTGCCTGATCTACTCAGCCAGAAGAAACATGGCAAAGTACATGCTGTCCATGCAGGACTAAGTGTAGTTCTTGGCACCTTCAGTTAAACAAAAGAACCAGGCATCAGATCATGGTAAAACAACAGTACGGTGAATTCCATCTGGCATAGCAATGGTGTACTAGATCAGAACCCATCTTCCTGATGTCATAGCTTTGATTTGATAGGAGAGAGTTTTGAGATTTATTTCGTGTATTGATTGGCCCCAGCCAGAAATGCTCTCTGGGCAGTTTACACAAGTTAAAACATATAAGCAAAGTTAAAAATAACAATACCACAATGAAACAGTAACAACAACCCATAAACAACAATAATGAAAACATCCGCAAGACAGTTAGTCAAACTGGTGCACAAGTACAATGGCAGCATCTAATAAAACCCTATTAAAATGACTTTTAACTATTAAAATGCCTGGGGGGGAAACTTTTTTAACCTGGTACTGAAAAGGAAAAAGAGTAGGCACCAGGCAAACCTCTCTGGGGAGCTTATTCCAAAGATGGGGTGCCACAACCTAGAAGGCCCTTCTAGTCACCCCCTTCTTACTTCCCTAGGGGATATTCCATGAGAAGCCCCCAGAGAATGATCTTAAAGCCCAGGTAGGTAAATACGGGAAAAGGAGTTCCCTCAGATAGCCTGATATCCTCAGATACGGGGAAAGTATTAAAAGGCTGTGAAATACGCCCTAGTAGTTTACTTCAGGATACTCCTACTGCAGTCACCTCCAATCTGGTGCTTTCTAAGTGTTCCAGACAGGCTGGCCAACAGTCGAGAATTCTGGGAATTGTCATCCAATACATCTGGAGGGTTCACAGTTGGAGAAGGCTGTTCTGGCTGATTCCGATCAATGTTTAGACTAGGCCACACACTTTATATAGAAATCTGGTGAACGCATCAGCGATGCATGTTTACACATTTATGCTAGATTTGGCATCTGCATTCAGTGTTGGAGCTCAGCCTGGGGGCGGGTAACATTTAGTTGACCCTAAGAACATAATCTTCCACTGATCAACTCCCTGGAATGTTTGCTAGAAATAAGAACCCTGGATGTCAATGGGCAGGGTGTTTCCTTGAGCATTTTGAAGAGTAACATATAAATTAACTCCTAGTTAATCCACGGAAACCATTTTGGCGTGTTTACACAATGGCTTGGGGGACATCAGCTCTATGCTGCTGATCACTGAGTGATGACAGCCTTCATGGTTTATTGTCCAGCACAAGCCAGCAAGATATTACTACAGAAGCCAAGCAGGAGGTCAACCCTAGCATTAATTTTTTAATTATGATTTGGGATTTGCACTATTACTAGCTCTAGCAGCCATAATCTCCCGTTCATCATCTCCTTTTATTAAAGTACATATAAAGCAAGTCCAATTTGAGCCACAGCTTTCCAGGGAATCCTGACTTAGAAGCTTCATGCTTGGCTCCTACCCCTTATGGCTAAACAAACTAGAATGTTTGTATTAAGTATGTGGTTCAAATTGGGGATCCTGGTTTGTTATATTCTTTACAAACCAGGGTTACAAGCTAAGGCTTGTTCTTGGAATACAAATGTGGTTTATAAAGGCACAACAATTCAGGATCTAACATCCAGACAATGTGCTAAAACCAGGAATTGTTCATGTAACCATTTGTATTAGCAGAATGACTCATGCAGGAGTGTGCAAAATCCTGGTTTGCCATTCTGGGTGAACATGAACTATAGGCCCTAGAGTTGCAAACTCTGGAAGTTCTAGGGACTACTTCTCCCTTATGGTCCACAATTTTTGCTCCCTGCCCCCCCCCCCCCACATAGGAACTACACAGCACTAAAAGGATCAACATTAGCCTTCAAAGGGTCAATTAATTTTGCCCCTTTTGGAGCTCTGTGGCCACAACAGATGCCAATAGTCCATACCATTTCTAAAACATTAATTTTGGAGGCCAGTGGGGTGTGTTGTGACAAGGGTCACAATGGGCCATAAGTGTTGCTCCCTCCTGTCTCATACAATACACACAAGCACCATGAAAGGCACTTGTGTGCCAGAAAAGAAAAGAGGGATGGAGGCTTCTTCCAAGGTGGCTCCTACACCTGCAGTTTTTGTGATTACTTGTATTAAATATATCAACTCCTTTTAAATCCATTAGCAGAGATGACAGACAAAACGCTGCTGTGGGACATCGCATCTCTCCTGATTCACTTCAGTTTCAATAGTAAGGCACAATGGCTGCTACTTTACACCACGGTGCCCTACAGACACTCGAGTGTTTATTGCAGCCACCCTAAGCTTGGTGTCCTCCAGATCTGTTGGACTACAACTCACATCATCCTCAGGCAAGAGAGTCATTATCCCTATCTGCAGGTAAGCAATGGAGATGAGGCTGTCTGTTATGCCCAAATCCAACCTTCCAATAAGTATCAGGCTCTACACAGTGTCGGCAAAGAGAGGAAATGGTGCTCTGGACATGCTAGAGGTACTCTTTTCTGGAGAGGTCTCAGAGACAGACTTTGCACCACCCCAGGCTGAGCTCCAATAGTCAATACAGAGGCCAAAATCTAGCTCAAGATGAACCCAGTTTAAAAAAAAAAATGCATCCAACATTTGTCCCTTTCTCCTTGGGTAAGAACGTGCAGGCCTTCCAAATCGTAGCGCAAGGTAGTTGAAGCAGTAGGTCCCTGTTAACTCAGATAATGCAACTCTTTTCCTGATAGGGACTGCGCTAGACCTGGGCGTGGGGTGAGGGGCAGAGCTAATGCAGAGTTAGTCAGGGACAAATACATCTGAAGTCCAAAGTATAACACAGCTGTTTACAAACTGCCCCAGCAAGTCAGCTTTGGAAGTCTGGCACCCTTTCCATTTGATCTAATTAAGCGGAGCTTTGTATTTGCTTTTCGCTGCTCGGGTGGGGCTGGTGTTCCTCTGGAGGGAAGACAGTTTTGGGTTTTACCAAAATAAACAGCCGATACTAAGGATCCATCCGCTCTTGTGCATAAGAAAAAAGTGCATGAGTCTGCATGTGTGCATGAGCATGAGGGGCAGTGACAACACAAGCCCACTCTTTTCTTCCCCATCTGCAACCACTGGGGAAGGAGGAATAGAATTTCTCCTTTCTCTGACTGAAGCTGTAGGTAGGGGGAATTGGTCACCAGGCGGAAGGGCCATTTCTATCATTAACAACAAGAAAATAAACACCAATCTTGTGAGACCTTAAAGACTAATGGATTTCTTGTTGCATCAGCTTCCATGGACTAGAGCAAGCGTGGGCAGGATGGGCGAGGAATTCTGACTCCTAATTAACAACAACAAAGGGCTTCCCTGTGTTAAAATCAGACTGCTAGAAGTAGCAACCCAGAGATAGATTTGAATATCTACATTCCAGTGGATGATTCATGCAATATAACCCTGAACCAGAGCTGGCATCAAGGGCAGGCATAATGAGGCATTGGTCAAAAGCCCGTCCCCAAACAGGGGTCTACCAGCAAGACTGTCCTCGTTGCTCTTCCGTTTTGCTCCTGCAGCCTGCTTGTTCACCTGCCTCTCATTTTGGCCCAGCTAATGGTGGTGGTGAAGAAGAGCAGGAGATGCCACCGTCAGACTGGAAAGTGCTAGCAATCCTAAGAAAGAGGATGAGGGGAGCAAGAGTAGCTGGTGACCACAGCAGAGAGAAAGGAGACTGCTAGAAGGAGGTGCCCCACTGATTGGCCTTCTGCAAGGGCCCTCAAAGGGACCCAGAGCTGTCCCTGCCATGAGCCACATCTCTGTGGTCAGCGTTGCCTCCTCTCTCTGTGCCCTACTGTTTACCTCCAGCCACTGAATGGTTTTGGCAAGCCAGTGAACAAAAAAGACTTCGTAAGAGGGAATCTGCCCATGCCCAGACAAAACACCACTTCAACAGATGCATATGTAGGTAAGAAGGGGAGCTCTTGTGGTGAAAAAAAGGGAAGAGGGTTCTAATCCTCACAAAAGCTTATTCTCTCAACCGTCAGTCACAGAAAGATGCCATGGCACTCTGGACTGTTTCTGCTGCAATATACAGCTGGATACAGCTACCACCAAAACGAACTTGCATGGCGTACAACTTTTCTTATCCCCTGCAAAGCAAACAAGACATACAAAGCATAACGCTTAGGGCTATTTCGTGGCAGTTGCTGGCAAAGAGTGCAGGGTAGGCAAAGATCCCCTGCTCCTCTCGTGCAATCTGGCCACCCTGTGGAGAAGGTGGAACAGCTCTCCGCAGCAACAGTGACACTGTGTCATCGTGCTCCCGCCCCTCCCAGGCCCCGACGTCAGGCGGACTCTGGAACAGCACGTCCTGCTCGCTCGACTCAGCCTCTTCCAGCTGCAAGGAGCCAGCCAGCAGCAGACCACAAGAGCAGCAGCACCCAAGAGCAGGCTGCTTGCCCTGTGTGCCCCCCCGCCCGTTCCCTCCCTCCATGCCCAATGCAGAAGGAGGCAGCAGAGGTTAGAGCAGGCAGGGCAGGGCAGGGCAGGGGACTATCCCTGTAGGAAAACACAGCTTGCCTCTTCCTGACCCTGACATTCCAGGAAAAAAAATCAGAGAGAGAAAAAACAGGGGTTTCCCAAATCCCTTTCCTGGTTAACCTTGGGCATGGGTTTCCCAAATCCCAGGGCTGAAATCTAATCCCAAATGTATTATTGTGTTGATGGTGCTTTTGGATGCATTTTTTAAATCCTAAAACAGAAGAAAAGGCAGTTCGGCTCATCAGCACTGCCCTTTTCAAAATTCATTTCCAGCTTTTCTAATTTGCTTGCTTACAAGGATCCTGTGAATATTAAGTACTGCTGGAGATGGATTTGAATACTAGCTGGCTTTTGGGTTTGACATGGGGAGCATGGCCACTGCATGCCTAGTTGAAACCGGAGATCCTTTTCTTTCTTTCTTTCTTTTTTGTATCCTGTGTAATTTAACATAATTAAAAAGCACAGCGTTCTGTGCATTTATTTCAAAGTGAACCCTACTAAATTTAGTAGAGGTTACTCTCAAATGAGGGTACAATACCTTAAGGAAGTTTCACTAAACTCAGTAGAGGTTGTTTCCAAGTAAACATGTAATAAGATTCCATCTATCTACTTGCAAAATATATCTTTTATTTAGAAACATAGAAACAGAGCGAGTCAGAAGGGGTCTCCCGGGACATCTAGTCTGACCCCCAGCTCTAGGTGGCTCCGCACCCAACATGCCTACCATATGCATGTCCAGCCTGTCCTTGAATACCCTCACTGATGGGGCCTCAACCACCTCCTGTGGAAACCATTCCATACCCTCAGGGTCCTAACTCTCAGGAAGTACTTCCTGGCATCCAAATTTCAATTTAATAGGTTAAAAATTTCAAGCTGGGACCAATAAACCCTGCTCTAACAACATATTTTTCTATCCCCCTCTTCCCCCCACCCTTTGTGGGGGTACCATCAATTCTGCTGAATTCAGAAATCTAGATACCTTCCTTGGTGCCTAGGAAGACACCCGACTTCTCCTGTTTATTTTTTAACAATTCGTGTATTCTCTTACTGAAAACGGGGATTGCTTCAAAATGAAGTGAGAATCCCGAGCTGCTGCCTCCATCCCATGAGCGCCTCTGGGCAAGTGGCTTGTTCTTTGTGACTAGTTATGCCCACTCATGGCAGCCATTTCAGAATTGCGCTCAGGGCAGTTCCCCTAATTTCCAGCTGGGCCCCCATTCTGGCCCCAAAGGTTGCCTAAACTTGTTCTAGCAGCTGCATTAAAGAGGGGACTTTTTGCTGGGAGGTGCAAGACAAATCTGCATTTGTTGAAATTCCCGTGTGGGGGAATCCTCCTTCGCATGTGCTGGCACTACCCCAATGTGTGTTCGTTGATCTGCAAGGCTTCTGCAATCAGAAACAAGCCAGCAGCTGCCGGTATGGGTGACAAATCTGTGTTTTGGCCCTACGGTCATTTTCTTACTGAGGATGTGAAATTTCCACCCAGTGCTTATGATGTCTCCCTGCTTTTAGTCATGTTAATTAATCCTAATGGTGTGCAGAATTTCAAAGAACGGTTATTTCTTCCATCTAAGAAACCCTAAAACATTAGCCTAAAAATACATCTTTCAAGAAATCTGCACCATGGAAAAAGAAAATTGATCTAGCAACATTTAACCTGAATGTCCCTGATGAACCACACAGTCTTGGCAAAAGATAAATTGCAGTAAAGCAGAAAACAGGCAAAATACTGTTGTTTCCTGGAGGACTTCTTTAGATTTAAACCTGATCTCTTTGCAATATTTAAAGCAGAGGCAGTTTGGCAGTTTGTTTGGCAAACTTTGGCCGTTTGTTTTAATAATTAATTAATTAGGGGATAGTACAATAAATATGAATAGTTTGCATCAACTGAAGGGCTAAGTATTGTTTGTGATCATTAATTCCAGTTACCAAATCATACGAAGGGGAAGATGCGTATGGCGGGAGGTTGTTGAGGGGTTTTACCCGTTCAAACTGTAAAGGGCTACAGATTATAAGAAAGGGAGGCAGGGGAGGTCTTTTGAGAACTGTGCACTTGAACTGGGAGACAAGCATCCTTCCTCTTTCTGGGCACTTTTAACACCGATATCTAGTTTTAACACCGATAGGGAAGGAGGAGTAGCTATTTAAAAGCCTGTACAAATCCAGTAACCAGTGTTCATAAGCACGTGTGAATGGATGCATGCCTACTTTTGAATGCCACCCACTCAAGCTGAGTTGCAAGACAACATTCTCTGAGGAGCTGGTATCTTGAGAACTGAGGGTGAGCTGTTTTTGACTGGTTCTTATTGGATTTATTTTTCTGTTGTACAGATCCAGCAGCACATGAGCAACAATTTCAGCCTTTAATGTGTGTGATAAAGGGTCGAAACACCTCTTCTCTTCTCTATCCATAAATGAATGTGTGGAGAAAGGTCCACATGCTAGCTTTGCCCATGGACAACTGCACAGCAGCCTCCTCTCTGCCTTGTGAACACGTCTCTGCAGTGGCGCCCAGATTGTGGAATGGGCTCCCCGGAGAGGTGTGCCTGGTGCTGAGTTTGTATTCTTTTTGGCGCCAGGTCAAAACCTTTTTATTCAATCGCTATTCTAAAAATTAATATTTTAATCGTTTTGAACAGTCGCTTTGATTTTGTCTTTTTTGTAAATTTTTATTGAATTATTTTATTTATATATGTGATTTTATTGTATTTCAGTTGTATGGATTGTGAGCCGTCCTGAGATGCCAAGGCATAAGGGATGGCATACAAAAGTTTTAAACAAACAAATGGACATCCAGCACCTTTTGTGAATATACACTGCAACAACTCCTATGCTGAATGAGGCAACCGGGAAGGGTAGCGTGCTTCTTCCACTCTAGGGGCTTTCTAAGTGTACGTGAAAGTCTCCCAGAGGTCGAGTTACGAGAGGAAGAAGGAGAAACAGCAGCACAAGAAAGAAGACATATCAACTCTTGGCTTTGGCCCTGCTGACTGCTGGGATGTGGCCCCAAACTGGGGAAAAGAAAGGTTTGTCAATTCTACTATTTATCAATTATCTTAGGATTACTAGCCTTGGAACAGCCTTCCCCATCTCAGTGTCTTCCAGATATGTCAGACCCCAACATCTGTCATCCCCTAGCCAGTCTGGATAGGGGATGATGAGGCCTGTATTCCAATGCACCAGAAAGGGACCAGATTGTAGAAGCCTGTTCTGCAATCTGGAATACTTCAAAGTTAAGAAGTAGGAAGGAAGGTTTCACTTGGTGCTGATTCCTCTGTTCATGAAAGAAACAACACCTGCTCAAATTTTCCTCTTATACAATTCTTAAACAGTGGTGGGAAACCTTTTTCAGTCCAAGGGCTGAATTCCAATATGGGAAAGCTGTGGAGTTAGGGTTTCCTTCCTTTCATCCATAGGTGGGGCAAGGAGAGAGAACAGGTGAGATCAAAATGTGATTCTTAACTGTTTTAAACCTACTCAGAAGCAAGGCAAGCCCATGCATGTCCCTTCAGAAGCAAGACACGTCTTAGAAGCAAGCAATGCCGAATCGCTCAGAAGCTTCCATTTCAGGCTTCATTCCTTCTTTCTTCCTGGCAAGTAGTTGCCTCACTGGAGTTAGGGGGCAAGTGGTCACTTTAGTTATCCTGCAGGTGGCAACCATACCTACGGTCAGAACAGGTACATTAAGGAGAGTGTGGCTTCTACCTGGGTAAGTGCAACTTTGTGTACAATTTCCACCTGAATGACCAAATGCTAAAGAAGGAAACACTTCTGTTCCTTTGAACAGAAATACAAAACTGAGCATTTCATGTGCTACATTATTTTCTCCTTTGCCAGAGGAAGAAAAGATGAACGAACAGAAACGCTCAGCTCTGCGCACCTGTTCAAAAGAACCAGAGCCCTTTCCTCCTTTGAATTCATCTACACACCAACGTGGAGGATCAGGTCAGTGGTCCATCTGTGCAGGTAGTGCCTCCTTGATCGACAATGGCTCCCAAGGCCTTGGGAAGAGGGGCGATCTGCACATAACTACAGCATATGGCAGGTTAGCAAGAGAAAGCAGCCGCGGCCAAATCCCCAGGACTCTGAACATGAGCACCAACACTGGGATTCGTGCTGAAACAGCTATCAATAGCCAGACATGCTGCTTCCCTCCAACAGTTCTCCTTGTAGTCTCAACTCAGCATTAGTCTGATAGCCAGTGACATGCTGTCGCTGCCTCCAGAGGCAAGATTTGAGGCATTGTGTCAAGGGGCTATTTTGGTGGTGGTCTTTGCACGTGAAACACCTGCTCCGAAAGGGTAGGATTAGCCTTTCCAAACTTAGTGTTCTCTGAACGTTTTGGACTTCAATCTCAACCAGTATGGCCAACTGTCAGAAATGACAGGAATTGCAGGAAAACACACCTCTGGAGGGTGGTAATTCGAAGGGTTCGGTTACCTTCCTAATAACCTGTGCTCCCCAAGCAACGGAAGACATTTCTCTTCAAGCAAGGAGTTCACTCTGCTCTGGGGAGGTTTAATTTCATGTACGGATCCTTCGTTTTGGCCCTTGGCATTTTTGTCTTTGCTGCCGCATGGCACTTTTGTGAATGTGCTTTAATGATTGATTGCTGCTCATTTTTATGCTTTAAGCCATTCTGAGCAACTCCTTTTGGGAGTAGAAAAGAGGGACAGACGTTCCCAAAATAAAACACATAATGAATTATGTGTAGGTGAGCGAGTGGAAGGCAATGGAGTGACCGATCCTTCAGCCACGAGCCCTACACAGAAATGTAGTTCTGCAGCCCTTTTTCACCAGCCCCAGCAGCCACACTTCAAATCTGTGCAGGTTAGTAACTTTTGTGGGTTAATTTAGGAGGCTCAGTTAGCAATTGTGGTTTGGACTAACAGACGTTTCCAAGTAATTACTATATTGTAGTAGTCTGGCTCAGAGGCTGCTGTCGCACGGATCACCATTGCCCGGGCACTCTCTGTCCAGCGGGAGCCTCGACTGCCATGCCAGCTTCAGGCTTCTGGCAACAGAGGCGGATCAGTCAGGATGCCCAGAATGAGAGCCTGATCACGAGAGAGAAGCACAGCCCGGCTGATCTCCACCCGCCCCTTCAGGCAAATGTCACCGTTGGGGTCACGGCAGGGTGGAAGGGGACCTGCTTTGCAGGCAGAAGGTCCGGGTTTGTCCTCCACCCCTTCCAGGTAAGACTAGGACAGGACGGTGCCTGAGACCCGGGAAGCCATTGCCAGCGAGTGTTGACGCAACACTGAACCAGTTGGACCAGTGCTCTGATCCAGTATAAGGCAGCTTCGTTTATTCCAATTCCTTTTTCCAGGGTTGTGCACCAGTTCATTGGCCCTCGTCCAACACATTACTGATACCAGGCACCAATTCTGCATTTTGCAGACTCAGGTGACTCAGTTAAAAAATGGAGCTGGATGGCACCAAACGATGCTGCGATATGTCAAATAGCAAGAGGAAGGAGCAAGATGGAGCCTTATGGAACCCCGTATCTTAAGAACCGAGGGGCCATGCAGTCATCTTTCAACCATTTTCTGGACCACTGAAAGGCAGGACTCTTGATCCCCAGTTTAAGCAGCCTGTCCTGCATCTTACCCCCCTTGCAGCCGCTCTGACTATAGATGAATATTGCTCCCATTTTACAGACTGAAAGCTAAGGTTAAGAATCGGTGACATACCTAAGACCATTGAAACCAAGCTGGTATTTGCACCCGAGAAGAAACTACATTGGAGGAGGGGCAATTTGCACTGCAAATTGCCTGCCTCTACTTTCTTCTTAAGGAATAAGATCCAGGAACCGGCAGGGATGGGTTATGGGTTTAAGAGTCTAAGCAGCTGAAACTCATTCAGCAAACAGGCTAAGCTGCATGTATTCACAGGGGGTAGATAATATACTTCAGCGTGAAGAATGAAGTGGTTTCTGTTTGTTTAGGGGAAAAACAGCTGATGCTACACTGTTACCCAGTGTCTCAGTCCTACTGTTTGCTCAAGCTGGATCAACATCTAAATATTTGTTACTTTCCCCCCCTTCCTTTGCTGAAAACTTGGAGCAATCCTTTCCTAATGTCACTTTTATTGAGCATAGGTATGTTTAAGCCTTCTCTTCCCACCTGCCTTTTACCTTGTCTAATTAATAGATTGGTCCGGGTGCAAATACACAAGCAGTGAAGTGAATTCCATTCTTTTCGCTGATTTATTTTTAATGGGTTCTATTGCTTTATATTTTAAGGATTTTTTGAGACATCCAGATAACTTGTTCTATGGGAAGGTTATAAAATAAATGAGGTAAATATTGCCTAGTAACACAGGGAGCAACTGGCAATGAAAGGTTGCATTTGAGGCATGAGGCACCATGCATGCGCGAAAAATTATCCTAATAGTAAAATACCTACTGTATGCACAAAGTTCACTCCAGAATGTAAAACTCCTGGATGAGACGGATTATCTTAGCCCATTTACAGTGTGACTTTTTTGGCTGATTTGGTGACAGTCCTGCTTGAGGTCAAGTGCCAGGTGATGGAAAGAGGAATTATGAAAGATTTTCTGGACCTCTTGGCCACTTTTAATACCATCGATCATAGGCACCACACCAGTGGCCTCTCCCTGACTTGGTGAGGCAATCTCACAACATGGTGTTCTGCCTTCTCTCTTCCTCCAAGCAATCATCTTGTGGATTCTGCAGTCCTCCCCGCCACCAGCCGCCACCCATTCTTCTCCCGGAGTTGAAATGTGTCTCCCAAGGCATGCTTGCCGGCAGTAAGAGTTGCAAACCAAGATACGCGATTTTCCTTATTGACCCCACCCGCCACTGGAATGTAGCCCCCAAGAACTTGCATGAGATGCAATTTGACCCTTGGACTGAAAGAAGTCCACTGCTTGCTTCAGAAGAGCGTGCCTGGAAATTTTTGCTTGACCCCATTGGAACTGTTCAGCAGAGCTCCCGAAGGCGCCATTCTCGTCTCTCGGGGTATCATGTCCTCTCACACGCTATTTAATATGCTGTGAAACCACCGTGAGAGCTTCTGTGAGGGTTTTGAATTCTAGGTCCCCATACTCACAGGGAGGAGCCTACCATAGGACTGGGAGTAGGTGAATGTCCTGTTTTTGATGGGATCCTCCTCTCTTCCATTGTAAAACCTCCTGGAGCAATCTTTAAAAAATACTAAAAGGATATCTGTTTGTTTTATCTGCTGCTTTAAATATAAAACAGTTATTGGGCTGTAACTCTTCATTGTGGCCAAATTATTTGTGTCCCCCTTTCCCATTCACTTCAAGCAGAGTCTGACCCAAATACTCGTGTGTTCATACGTGGAACTGGGCTTTGTTTTCTGGTTTGGGGTATTTTTCTTTCTTTCTTTCGCTCTGCAGTGCCTGGAATGGGGAAGCATGGCAAAGAGCCTCAGTGTCATACTGGTCTACGCCAATGTGAGAACAATTCTAATCATAGACTCGCTGTAGTAAAACACATGGGAGCGTGAGATAACTCAGAAGAAAGGAATTATTACATGATGCAGCAGTTGCAGTGTTAGGCCAGGTGTGTGTGGTGGGGGGGGGCAGGTTCAAGTGATCTTGAGCTACATCTCAGCTTACCTTATGGGATTGTTATAAAGATAAAAGGGACCGGAGGGGAAATCATACATGCCAGGAGTGGCTAGACTTTGGGCTCGGTGCTTCTTTTAGCGTCCCAGTGTTTATCCAAAGTCAGTGTGAAGGGCAGGCATATCCCAAGGCCTACGGTACAGCAGGGGCCCTCTGATGAGAGTATTCCTTCTCCCCTTGGAATCCCCTCTCCCCTTTTCCAGGACAGCCTGCTTGCTCACTTGCCTCTCACCCAGGCCCAGACAACAGCAGTGGTGGTAAGGAGAAGCAGCAGATGTCACTGCCTGCTTGCTCTCTGGCTATCAAGCAAGCTACAGGTAGCCATGAGAAAGAGGAGGAGGAGCGAGAGCAGCGGAGGAAAATGGCAGCAAGAATGCAGACTCATTGAGGAACGGGGAGTGGGGCATGAACGGTGTCTCGCTGCAGCAGCCTCCAAAACCCACATCCAACTCTGGATCTACCAATGAGATCCAGATGCAACACAGTGGTGTAAGAAACAACCACACACACAAACTTTGGGATCAGCTAGGGCCCATCCACGAGGCAGCATGTTTAATTTCAATTTACCTCCAGCAAGACAGAAAAGACAGAAACGGCATCCCTTTTTATTGCGGCAGAAACCGCCATGGGAAGTATCCTTGAACAGGTAAAATTCAGCCATCAACCCTTGCAGTAGTTTTGTTTGTCTGTTTTGACATTGTTTATAGGCAGAAATATCCCACAACAGTCCTGGGCAGCAGAACAGAAGCGAAGGCCTGTGGTGCAGGGGTACTACGCTTTTTCATGTGGAGTTCAGCCTAGCAGACATCTATTTTGAGGAGTATTTGATGAACACGGTCCCTCTTTTCCTGCCCTCTGAGAACATGGTGCTTTAAAAAAAATTAAGCGCACAGAAATTCAACTGGTGAAATATTCCATACTTCTTCACCTGTGAACCAGGAAACTTTACCAGCTGGATTTCTGTCAGTCCTGACGCTATCAGAAGTCACTGGGTCTGATTTCAGAGAAGGTGGCAACTGTAGACAGTTCAGGAAAAACTCCTTGGGAAGAACATTTAGAATAGCAGCTACCACAGAATTTAAAGAGATTCAAATTTAGGAGACATCCTTCAGTAATTCCTAGGAAAACAAATCAAAGCAAAAACTTTACACAGAGACTGAGGTATTGCTGCTAGCTAAACTTTCACTTGGGAGGTTTCATTGATAAAAGGATCCTGCTAGTGCCTTGTCCCTGGATTCAAGCATCCAGCACAGAAAGGCTCTGGTGCCTTTGGTTTGGGATCCCCCCACCCCCCCCCAACTGTAAGTTTGAGGATAACACTTGTTTGGATGGAATGGTTCCCATCTGAACAAAGGAGGCCTGTCTAAGGTCCACCAAGCACTTTCTGCTGCCTTTTCCACAGAGTTGTACAAGGCAGCTTTGGTGCTGCAGGAGTTAATCAGATCCGTTCCAACTGGCACGGGCTGGGTGTGGGAGGCTGGGAAGTTTTGGAAGAGCTTTGGACATGGTATGCAGAGTTTTCTAGGGAAGTGGGGGGAGGGGTTTGCAACAACAAAAGAGGAATGGGATAGGCAAGCCCATCCTTTACAAGGGAGTATCCTGGAGATTATTAGAGCTGCACGGAGAGCCGGATCTCAGTATCGTGTTCTGCAGTGATGGGGGATGGAGAGGGCAAGATTTCCAGCACTGTACAGAAGCAGGCCTCCCCTCCCCACACGCCCAGGTGTCCTTCTCTTGCAGCCATGTCAGGGGACTAAACCGACAGCACTGCTAAAGCAAATAGCATTAATCGTGCCGCGTCTGCACCCTTGTGCCTCGGCTCCTATGGAAAGGGTTGCTCACCACAGACTACAATCCTGTGCATGCTTACTGGAGAGTACATCTTGCCGGGGGAGTCAGCGCTAGGTAAACACCTACAGAATCAGGCTGCACCTTTCATTTATGAAGCGATCTGCTGTAGTTTGCGCAACAAATCCAGAGGGAGGAGAATCATCCAAAACACACTTCTCTCCAATCCCCATCAGTGGGAACTGACTTGGGTCTCAAACATTTGTATAGCACTTTCTAGAGCTCAAAGTGGCTGGTGTATATTCTCTACTTTAGTCCTTATGACAATCCTGCCAGTGAGTAATATCACAAGATATTGCAGATCAAAGGACCGAGACTGAGACCAGGAGAGAGTGGCTTCCCTAAGACACATGAAATTCAAACCAGATGTCCTGATTCACAATTCAGTCTCTTCACAACTATGCAAATTAGGCTGCTGAAACAGAGGCTGCCATGATGAGAGTCTGCACTTCAAAATGTACCATTATGCATCGTGCCAGCCACCCTTGGTTAGTTGATCCCGGGGTTCTAGCAAAAAGCAAAAGCAATAGATCCCACAAAGCTGAATCATTCTGCCTCAACTCTCCTCCAAGCAACCTAATTTTGCTGTTGCTTAAAAGGGAATCTCACAGGAATCAAGACGTAAACACCACAATAACCGAGGGATGAAAATGAGATGTGCAGGAACCTCAAAGAACAGCACTTTCCCCATTCACCTCCACTGAGATGTGGTAGATGAGTCAACAGTATGGAGAATGGTTTGCTGTGTCCAATTCCAGAGAGACTATAAAATAGCCCCACGCAACTGACTGGCTACCTCCAGAACATGAACAATGATGTGCCGGGAACTCTTATCCTCCATTATGGCACCTGAGTGGGTGTTTCATAGTACCCAGCCTCACATCAGTCCTCCCCTGCATAATGCTTTACAGAGTTTGTGGTTGCTCAGCTGCCATGCATTTTCCAGAGAAGTGTGGCTTGACTTGACCTGGACCATGTCGGGTACTGCAGCATTTAGCTGCTAAAATAGAGTAACATAGGGCTAGGGTGTTGTGCAATATGACTCTCATTATCCATGCCTATTGCCCTGCTGGCTGGGGCTGATCAGAGTTGTGGTCAGAAGCATCTGGAGGCTGTTAACCTGCCTACCTGTGCCTCCACTAGTTCCACCTTATTCTCTCAGTTTGATTGGTTCTGCAGAAAAACCAATTTAAAAGGAATAAGCAGGAAAATATATCCATCACCATGGTCGGGGTAGAGAATATAGAGCATTCCAGACGCTGGACTGCAACCTCCATCAGTCCTACCCAACATAACCTGTGGCAAAGGATGGTGCAGTTATAGCCCAACATCCAGAAAGGCCACACGCCCCATTAATCAACAAATGATTTTACAGACAAGGAGAGGAAGGGGGCTGCTAGAAAACCTTGGGCTGGCCAGGACTGGAGGTGAAGCCTTTGCTTTTGTATCATCATCCCACCTTTTAACCAAGCTTAACGTAGCTTAAAATAACATCTGGATTTAAAACAATGTCCTAGTTAAAACATTAAAATGAACTAAAAATGCAACATCAAAAAACCAACCAACGGGAAAAAACACTTTCAGCAACAGATCAACATATACACTACTGGTCTACCTGAACACAAATCCCTTTTGCCCAACAAAAGGACAACAAAAAAGGGGAAAAATTAGCCTCCCTCAGCAGGGAGCTCTAGAACCCGAGAGCGCCCAGTGAGAAGGGGCCCTTTCATGTGCCCCTCAAGATGCCTCTTATGGTGATAAACCTGAGAGAAGAGCCCCCCTCGAAGCCAGACGGGCTTATATTGCACAGCAGATGCTCCAGCCTCTTCCTGTGCCCTGGGCTTCAAGGCAGGGTCGCAGCCCGCCATCTTCCCCAAAATACAGCCTGTCCCTCCACACAGGCTGGGATTATACAGGCAGTAGCACCCACTCTGCAGTGCTCTTTGGTTCCCTGGGCAACTTTGGCAGCAGTTTTGAGCTCCAGCCATGGGCCCCAAATGTCTACAGGCACAGTGTGCTTCAGAGATCTTTCCCACCAGACGAGACACGCTCTCCGAACAAGAGCATCTAGTTCTTTTACACCCGCAAAATGCTATTAAAAATTAAATGTGCACTATAAAAGGCAACTTGGTGTTGAGTTTTCCTATTAATTGTGCTCAGGTTTACCAGGGATAACCCTAGTCACAAAAAATAGAAACACAGAAACAATGAACAGAATATAAGAACACAACCCTGCTGTGTGCTCTTTGATGCTTGACAAGATTTCAGCAAGTCAAGAAAAGAAATGCAAACTCATTTTGGCATCAGATACCTATTTCCTATACCTCCTTCCTGTAGGCCCCGGATACCCATGCTAAATTTACAAGAACAACGCTGAGTGTTTCTGAAGGGCAGATGCAGGGAACCTCAACCCAGAAACCTCAGTGAGAGCTTAAAGCTGAACCATGATGGCATTTTTTGGCCCTGCCCTTTTTACTTTTGGTCTGCTCAGCACTGGAATATGGCTGTCTGAAGCTTCCTCAACACTGGATTTGGCCCTCAGAATGAAGGCATTTCCCTATCTCTGCTCCAGGGGCTATTCAGGAAGGGATGGTGGAACTTGCTTAGTTTCAGTATAAACACGGGTGCACATCAGTTAACGCATCTATATATCCCATTGCAGCGGCATGTGTAAGGTGCTTCCATTTGTGTTAACACCAGGTGTTTGATTTCTGATTGCCCATTTATACATGCAGATCTCTTGACACACATTGCTGAGCACATTTTTACCAGGTTTACCACAGGTTTACCAGGTTTTCAGCGCCCTTGGAAATTTGGCATGCTGAAAGGGCAAATCAGCCCAGCAATATGGAACTGAGCAGCACGCTTCTCCAGCAGCAAGGTCACGGCTGTGGAGGGTCCTGGCTGTACCTCTTTGCCTCCCTATGGCCGGCCCACTGTGACACAGCAAGTATTCACTTTTCCTCTGAACAATGAGTGCCTCTCTCTCCCGGAACATGTTCGGTGAACAAGGAAAGACAGATTGTTCCAGCCCAGGATTGCAGCCTAGAACTACAGCTCTTCAGGAGGTCACTGGCTACTTAGGCGGCAGCTAATTTGCCCCCACCCACAGGTATACATACATACGGTTTGCCTCCAAACTAGATCCAGCCAAGAAAGTCGTTATATGCTTTTTGGCGCCAGGCGAAGACCTTTTTATTGAAGTCTTATTTTAATTGTTAGTGGTGGTTTGTTTGAGTTATTTTGTTTGGTGTTATGTATATTTAATGTTTGTTTTGTTTTGGTTTGGGTTTGGTTGGGGCTATTATGTTTGGTGGTTTTGTTTATTTATTTGGGGGGTTGGGGTATAGTATTTTAATATTTGTATTTTCTCTGTTTTTAATATGCTGTAAGCCGCCCCGAGGCTTTGTTGCGATGGGGCGGCCTATAAATGTTTTAATAAATGAATAAATTAATAAATAAATAAGCAAACACATAAATTGCACTGTGTCTGCCTAGATTTACTGAACGGCTATGGAAACTTTTTAAAAAGGATTTAAAGGTGGCAGGTGGAGAGGAATTGCTCTCTGGCCTACTTAAAAATAAGCAACATGCATTATGCTATAAAGCCAAGATATCCTGCTACAAAGAACATTCCCTAACGAAGATTCTTTTGGAGGAAATTACATCTGACCGCCCCCCCCCCCCGCACTCCCCAACACACAAAATAAACCCAAACCTCCCGTTCCCCATCCCTGTTCCAGCAGCCATCTCTCTCTGTTGTCCTGGAGCCATTCCGCATCCCCCAGCCCTGTTGGCTCTCATACCTGGTTTCCTATTCTTGTCCGTTTTCCAACCTTTGGCAATATGCCATTACTTTCTCTATTGAAGATGGGCTTTGCTAATTCCAAAGAAGTGACTGAACAGCCTGCCTGGCCAAGTCTGAAGGAAAAGCAATCTTGCTTTCAGGAGCATATTCTTCCAAATCCTCCCTCCACCCTGCCCTGCTGGTACCACCACCAACACTTCTTCTACTCTGGCTACAGAATCACACACCTTTTGGTCTGGATGCAGCTAAAGCCGACTTTCCCTGGTAGATGTGTCGCACAGCAACTCCTGCTGTTTCCTAAGGGAAGCTGGGAGTTGTAGTCCAACAGATCCGGAGGGCACCAGGTGGAAGGCCATGCTAAGGATGCACACCATAGGATATAAACTCTGTCCCTCTTTTTGCCCTAAACCCTTACATATTACAGAGCTCTACTTGTAAAACAAAGTTCACCACAACTACAGATTCCTTTCATGTAACTTTAAATAAGTTTTAGAAAGGAAAAAGGGTTTGAGTAATAGACAGAGCTGTTCACAGACCTTTTAAAATCCTTGGTAGTCTTGTAGTCACATTAGCACATCCACGAAAATTTCTAGCACTTCTTAAAACTATTGTTGATTATTGGTATCTCATATTTCGTACATGGAGTACTTGATGATTCTTAACCCTGAGGTTTATAATCCACTGTGGGGCACTGGGATTAGCAAAAAGGGCAATGCATATTATTTAAAAATAAAGCACATAATCTACAGTCCCCATTCCTGATGTCCTGGGCGCAGGGCACCTTGCCTGTCACCATAACCAGCCTTTTGTACCTCTTGTGCTCTCAGTTAAAGGGCATGACCTTGTTGTTTCAGCTTAGTTACCTCTCATTAAAGAAACTGCTGGACTGGGAATCTAATAGAAGTGCGTGATAAGGAACATGAAATTACATTTGCTACCCTGGTGTGAAGGGGAGGGGAAGGAGTTAAGAGGCCAGGAAGTACCCAGAGGCCCCAGTTCCTGTTGTGGGTTCTGACGGCCCCCCACCCTTGTGAGCAAGGACTGTGGGGGCTGTGGTGTGCATAGATGGTACTGAATGATTGCACGGGGGGAAGGAAGAGCGGCAAGGAAACTCTCCGTGATGGGTGTAATCCAATAACCCCTGGGATAGAAAGGCGCACATCTTCCGCCTCCTCCTGTCTGGCAACTTGCCCGAGCTCCTCCACAGAAAGGAGCATGGGGGGGAGGGCAGAGTCTGGACAGACAGAGCATTCCTGCTCCAGCCGAATCTGCTGTAGTTGGACCATTTACCGGACTGCCAGACAGTCAGTCACTGAGCTAGCATCATATTAAGAAGGGTCGGGATACGAGCAAGAGCTCAGAGAGGACCTGATGTCACATCTATGTAAAGGGGCTCCAAATATCCAGCACTGCAGCCTTCGGCATCTCTCTAACAGCGCTTGGGTACTGCAAAGGCAGCTGAAGAAGCAGAATGAAGCAAAAATCGTTCCTAATGGCAGCTTCCCAAAGGAAAAGAAGGCAATAAATTCCCATCCTTCTGTTCTCCCCTTTCTCTTTTATCCTCACAACAATCCTGCAACCTGGGCCAGGCTCTCTCCCTCTCTCTCCCCCCCCCC
>JAIXND010000621.1:14692749-14789870 GCA_023646645.1 Varanus salvator macromaculatus
GAGAGAGAGAGAGAGAGACTGTCAAGCAACTCCGCTTTGTGTTCAAATGGGGATTTAATTTTTCGCCCTGTTTTCTACCCCAAAATGGTTCTCAGTGCAAGATGTGAACATTCGTCTCCCTGCTCCTAGCTCAACGTCGTTAGCTATTACATAACACTGGATCAGAGGCATGGGGAAGGGAACCTAGACATATTCCTAGCAGAATGAGCCTCGAAAAGCTGAGGTGAATAAGAGCTATTTATTCGGCTTCCAACCTCCAGCCAGGCTCTTCTGTCTCTCAGCTCTGCTTCCTAGGCAGAGACCTGGCCCCAGGAGGCTGATCTTGGCAGGCTGCCAAGCGTGGATTCTTCTCCAGAAAGCTGTAATGACGTCTGGGTGTGCAGCAGTCAGCAGCAGTGGCGGCGGCAGCAACAGCAGGGTCACCTGATCCCAGCGACGGGGAGACATCCTAGCCTTGGCACAGATGCACCCGAGCACAGTTCCAGCTGAGAGCCCTGCTGGCAGGCTGCCACTAGCCTGCAAGGACTGTGCTTCAGCTCTGCTGTGAAGAGCAGATGGCAGCTCTCCTTGTGCCTTACTTAACATGGCTGTGCTGGCGGAAATAACTACAAGTACCAACATGCAATGCTTCCTGCTGGAAGCGAAACAGCACGGCTGAGAAAGGACTGCACAGCCCAGTGGCGGTACAGGTGGGGGTGGGAGGCACGAGTGTGAATGAGTGCATGTGTGAATGAGGGCAGTCGTGCACAGCAACCTTGTAGCTTCCTGACCCCAGGGAAAACTACAAATACCACTGCGGGGACCCAAAAGGTGCCTTATGCAGTATCCTGTTCTGTCAGGCTACCTGCGTGTGTGAAAGGGTTCCTTGTCAGTGAGGCTCAATGGGCCTCTTGGACACAGGTTTGGGTTTACTAGGCCATGACAGGTAACTATGAGTGACCCTTTCAGGAAAAAAAATCCCACAATGCCCCAGACGGCCTGACATAACTGTCAACCTAAATGACAGCTTGCAGCTCCTGGCAACGGAGACATAGCACAGGTCTTGGTGCCGGGGGTCCCTGCGGCTTTAAGGAGAGGCAGCTTTAGTCTGCCATGCATGTTTGCTATGAGAATGTAAAGATCATTAAAAGAGCTTTACCTACTAAGAAATGCCAATAATATGATTAATAATAGCCTCAATTGCTAGCTGTTGCTCACACATTCCTGTGTAATTATTCTAGTGAGAGTCCTTAATATACTTAGGCCTAGCGGAAAATGACCCGAGTTAGTAGTTAAAAGCCTTTCTGAGGGCCTCTAATAACCTTCACCGCAGTTTTCTGAGCCCAGCTCCACAATTTCCTTTATATTTGAAAAACAAGGATGTACAACACTGACAAAATCAAGCAAAGAGTTGGATTGCAATGGAAGCTGCCCCACCCCCTCCCAATGCCTTCCTACATCTTTTGCCAACTGGAATATAGAACAGTTTTTCCTCTGACATTATGGTTCAGTTTTGCAACTTGTGAAAAATCAGCATTAGAAACATATGCTCTTCCCTCAGTCCCAACAACCTAAACATTCTGTTCTTAGATGTCAAATCCCTGGGTAATAACAACTCTGTTCGCTCAGGTCTAGGTTGGCCAAGAACAGTTATTTGTCAAGTTCATTAGCCTGCAACTTGCTGGACTGCAACCAAACAGAGTACTCTGCAAGGCATATTATCATAAATAATGAAACATGGAAAGCAGCAAGTTCAGGAACCTGTAAGTCCCCTTACAACTCCCCTTACCCACGACAAAGACACCCTTGTACAAGCTCGCTTGTGTGTTTGCTTTTAAATGTTAAGAGCAACACCTGCCTGTTGCAAAAACGCAGCCATGCTAATTTCTGTTGCTCAGTTGCTCTGGCTTGTCAGGCAAGAGTCAACCCAACATTCATGGGTTATATGTCACACAGCAAGCAACCCACTGATGGAGCCTCCAGCTTGTTTCGGTTCTCTACCTGGCAGCAGGAATGGATTCTGTGCACTAGCACTCGTGCTCAGCCAGAGCAAGTTGATTTAACCAGCCTTGCAAATAAGCCCATAAGGTTACTGGCCTACAGTGGTGCCTTGGCCCACCAACACCTCAGTTCATGACCAAATCAGGTTGCAAGGGGTAATTTTGGCAAAATTTTGCCTCAGGTCGCGAACTCGACATTGGGTGATGACTGTGCCCATGCCTGTCTTCCCTGCATGATTGTGCTCGGGGAGGGGGAGATGGCTGTGGTCGTCGTCGCGCTCGTGCAAGGAAGATGGCCATGATCGTGCTGGTGGGGGGGGGGGGCCCTGCATGAGCACCATCGTGATCGCAGCCATCTCCCCCTACCCCCCCCAGCACAATCACTATCGCTTGATTATCCTTTGGACTCTCCCTCCAAACAATAACCTCCCTCCAACCTAGGTTAGTGTTCTCTACTGTACTGTACTTTGTTACTTTGTTGTTCTTTGTCACTTTGTTTCAAATTTTTGTGATTAAAAAAAATGGTTTCAGAACAGATTAACCTTATTTACATTGAACCTTACGGGGAAATTTGACTTGGGTCACGACCAATTTGGGTCACGACCAGAGTCCTGGAACGGATTAAGTTTGTGAGCCAAGGTAGCACTGTAGCTACCTGGAAGATGAAGGCAGAGGGACAAGAGCTACATTTCTATGCTGGGCATAGACAAGAGAACTCCTTTGGCAAGCCACTTCATTTTATATTGAGCATTAGAAAATGAGAGGAGCCCTTCATCTCAACTCCGCGAGCCCATTCACTCACCTGCATAGAATTCTTGGTTGCCAATGGCAAGCTGGCTAGTTCTTAAACAGGAAGCTGGATTTCACTGCTAACGTGGCGGTTTCTGCAAAAGCAAAAAAGAAAAAAGGGCAGTAATACAATGGACTGTTTTATTAACAACACAAATATTCTAGTTCTGCACTGTTATTGTTCATTCTCTTCATTTGTGTTTGTATTTTCTTTTTTCATTTATTATGCTAATAACATCTTGATTTGAACTTGCTTCCAATCCCAAATAAATCCAATTCTAATTTTTATTATGCAGTTTTTCTTAATAGTGGAAGAGGGGGCGGAACCCCTTTCATTCTACTAAGGATAAGCTGAGCGAGTTTATGAGACTTAAAGGGAAAAAATGAAGTTTGTACAAATATAAAATCTCGACTGCCAAAAAACAAAATTAGCAAACTGATCTTTATCGGTTCATATACTTTTGACTCAATTTAGGGTGCTGCCAGTACTTCTTAGGGATGGGCCCAGATTACAACTGGGAGAACAATGACAGACATGCCCTAGGAACAGTGTCTGTGGTGCCACCAGCAGCTGGTCCAGCTGCAACAACTCTTTGCTAAGGATATTCTCTGTCACTTGCAAGCTAACATGGTTACAGGATGGCCTTTTCCGCAATGAAATCACAGTTTCAGAACAGAAATCTGCCTGGAAACCCCAAACTTGTTATTCTGAGGCCTCCACTGATAGAAGGGGTGGAATACAAATGTAAGAAGAGGAAGAGAATTGTTTGCTCAAGCAAAGTCTTGGGTTGCTCTTTTCTTCTGCGTGAATCCTAAAACAAACCTCCATTGCTAAATGGTGCATGGATGCTCATCCACATCACACGTACTGTACGGAAACTCTACATAATGCCCCGTAATGAACCCGTACAGTGAAATGGGTTCTGCTCCATGAAAGCTGCTGCCAGAATGAATCTGTCACTTTTTAAGTTGCTCGGTTGTTTCTGAAAAACAAGTGCAGCACTTGGATATTGAAGAACACAGGAGATAAAACTGCAGGTGGACCAGAAGCAAAACTGGAGGCAAAGAAACTATTGGTTTTTATTCTAAAAAACCTCTTGTTCCTTCATACTCCAGTATGCCTTGCTGCAATCTGAGATCTTTTTACACCAGACCTAATATAACCTAATTCAGTCTGCAAAACACCTCCTCCCCGCATCTTAAGAATATTATGGTCTGCAGGCTGGGATTTTTCCATCATGCCCACCACCATCCCATTTCTCACTTTCTTCCATACCATCTGCGCCTTTCTTTTGCCCTTAACATCCAGTGTTAACAGGAGTCACAGTAAACTCAGACACCTGCTCACTACTTTGTAAATATCTGGCCCTAGTAAAAGTTTTACACTACCACTACTTCCAGAAACAGCATATAATAATGATTTTACTTTTCAGAAAAATAAATTGTTAATTAAGATTGTAATTCAAACAAACAAACAAACAAATCTCTAAGCAAACATCCCTGAGGTGTGAGAGGCAGGGGGATTTTTAAAAAATATCTGTCAGACACCAGATTATTCTGGCTTAGAAGGTAAGGTTATAGCCACACTACACGCTCTTCCTGTTTCTGCCCTGCTGCCCAAGACAAGATTCAACTGGTCCCAACAGGAACTGGCTAGATAAGGGAACCAGGAAGTCCTTGTTCTCCATGAAAGCTGCAGAAACAAGAGGTGAATTGGAATGAGTTTCAACGATTGCCCGGCTATGACACATGAATGCATAAGAAGACCAAACCAAACCGCATTTTCTTTATGAATTGCTAAGTAAGGGGGGCGACATTATCAGCAAGGCCTCTTTCAAGATTTCGGGATCTTGAGACTCGAGGCACAAGAATGGTAAGAAACTGTCTTGTGTCAGTTCAAACGGTTTGTCCATCTAGCCTAGGCTGTAGAGTCTCAGGCAAGGGGGGCAAACGCAGCACGCCCAGAGTCCCCCAGACCCTCTCCCCCTGGCCCCACCCCCTTTGCCCAACCACCATCATTTGGCAGCTTCCTGGTTTTCTTTCCAAGCACCCCCTGCCCGCCATTCTAAATGGTTAGGATGCCTCTCCCAAGGCTTAGTTATTGGCTTTAAGCAACATTATGGTAGTATTTTGATTCCTCCCCTTTATTTTTAACCTCCAGCCCACTATGCACTGGAATATGCCCTCAAGAGCCGCTTGGAAACTGATTTCTGCCTTTGGGCTGCAAATGGTTCCCCATCCCTTATCTAGCACAACACTGCCTATGTGGGTCTTTAACTCCATCACCCTAAGGCGACACTGCAACAGTATCTCCTCATAGTGCTCTACCTCAGCCATAGGCCCTTCCCCTTCACTGGATCCTGGGTACACCAGGGACTGATTCTGGGACCTTCTGAACACATTGCAGATCATGTACTATTTCAGTTATGGGACTTTCCCGGTGACATCGAGAAAAAGTTTGGACACAGTCTCCAACAAAAGGAGGATAAAACCATAAATGTCTGTTAGTCAGGGTGGCTTATCTACTCCTCAGGAAAAGAAAGACCCTGAAAACCAGTCGGGAGGAGACAGAGGGCTTCTGCCCTCATGTCCTGTTTGCGTACTTCCAGGGGCACACGCTTTACCTGCGGCTGTGGGAAACAGGCCGTGGTGGACTGGAGCCAATCAGCACCCCATCCTTAGGTTATATTAAGCCACAATGCACTGTTGTGTGCACACTACACTACACACTTTTTGTTGTTACCTCTTCAGAACTCAGCACCTGCCCCATAGATACATGCTTCCAATCCCCACCCCCCACCCCCGTGGACACAGGATACAATTTGTCTCTGTGATCTCTTCTTCTGGCATCTAAACCTATTATTCCCACAGTAAACCAAATCAAAATTCACTTATCTGCCCACTTGTTTCCATATTTCAATTATGCCCCCCCAGCGTACTTACTTCCCGCATGTGTCTGTTCCTCCCACACTTGTTCTCAGCACCTAAACTACCTGCACCATGACATCTTTGTGAGTTTCCGTAACATGCCCAGAAGTGTCAAAGTGTGGCTGTCTGTTCCAACAATAACTCTTGAGGATCTGTTTAAATTTTATCTCTCCCTCGCTAATGAATAATCGGGGGGACAAAGGCTCACCCTTGGCTTTAATGGCTTGGGAATAGGTTTCCTACTTCCATACAATCCTGCCCCCAGAACTGATATGTCTGTAGAGGCACTTCTTGCTGTCCACCCAAGTATGCATGAGATACCAAAACATGAGAGGGCCTTTTCCATGGCTGCCCCTACCTCTGGGATACACTCCTTTCCCTGCCCATGTTTAGAAGACACTTAAAACTGCTCTCTTCAATCTGGATTTGAAGCCTTCCTGGATATTTTGGCTGCAATAAGTTTTGCGGTTTGTTATTGCCGGTCTCCCTCATGCACCTTTCTCTTACTGCTGTTAGGGAAGAAAAGCAGGCTATGCATAACTTTAAAACAAAAAACGGGGAAATACGCTATTGTTTCAGCTAGATTATATACTTAGTTGCTTGTTATAATATGCAGAAAGTTGCCACAAGGTATATGGTTCCACAGGAAGATAAGACAACAGGGCTATGCCCCAAGCACCATACAAATTCACCAAACCAAACATGTGAAACGAGTGGCCACTCCGAGGCTCTGACACATCTTGCTGAGGGATGCCAGGATGCCTCCCTCTTTCCTGTCCTCCTTCTGGTTGGCAAAACCATTTTTATTCAGAGAGGCTTTGCCATCTAAACTAGGATGCAATCAAGAAAAGTTCTAGTTGGTTGTGTGTTAGTCCTTTTTTATTAATGCGTTTTAATTAATGTGTTTTTAATTAATTTATTAATGCGTTGTGTTTTTCATCTAATTCTATGTTTTAATTGTATTTCTGCTCTTACTGCAATTTACAATCATTCCTCCTGAGCACCATTTTAGCAAAATGGTGGATCATTACTTTATTAAATAATATAAATACAGTAGTGCTAAGGGTAAGAATATCCATGCTCTTTGGTTTACCTGTACTTAGCCACCATCCATACTGCTATGAAGCCCAAAGCCCACTTCTTGAGAGAGAGAGGATTTGAAGAAGGATCTGAAGTGGGAAGGTGTTCAAGAAGCTACACAACACAGTTCAGCCGGCTGGCTTACCCAGCGGTAAATTGTTTTCCGCATTCTTGCAGTGCCCCGTGAACATGTGCAAAGTGCCCTCCCATCACGACTGAGAACCAGCAACAAACACCAGACATTTTGAATCCTCCTCCCCAACACCTTGGTTCAAGAGATTACTGTTTTCCAATAGACATAATAGAAACACAAATACAAGCACTCACACAGACATGCATGCACACACGCACAGGCTCAATATCTCTCCCCCCACGAAGCCTACTATTTGGCATTTATTTTCCTTGCAAGGCTTCTGCCCACCAACCACCCTTTCAGTAAGCATGACTAAGATATTGTACACGAAACAAGAGGAAGAGGCTTATCATATCCTCCCACTCAAGCATTATGACTGGGCTGAGCAGCAGTCACCTCCACACAGCATCTCTCCAGGAGCCACATGGTGCCCTTGCACAGGGTGGGGGTGGGGATGACACAGAGTGGTAAACTATGGCTCATCAGCCCCCAAAATGTCAAGAATGAGCAAAGATGGTGACCAGGTTTGCATAACACAAAAACCCACCACGTGTAAACAGCTATGATGGGTTGTTGTGTCATCTGAACCAAGCCGTGTTTCTGTGGCAGGGAGGTCAATCACAACCAAGCCACCCGGAGAGCCTATGGCTTGTTTCAGGGGTTCTCTTGCCCATGATGGTTTGCTGCATCGTACAAACCCGGCAACGCTGCTCCATTGAGGGCTGCTGGGAACAGCTCCACTACTGCTCTTCAGGAGTGGCACAAAGCTTGTGCTGCTAGTTTTGGGCAATTACACCAGTGACTCCCCTTCCAACAAAACCAGAACACCACTTTGGAAGGGCTTTCACTCATCCCCAGCTTTTTATTTATGTACAACCAGAGTCCGTTTTCTGTGGGGGGCAGGGAGGTCAATCTTTGCCAGTATGCCCTTATGGCTGCCTGACACGTATAGTCTTGCCCAAACAATTTCCTTGATTCTTTCAAATGTGGAGGTAAGTAAATGCAGTGTATCATGGCCAGAGACCAATTACCAAGTTATTAACTGAACAGCACCCGTAAAGGCAGGAACAGAGCAAATGCACTAAAGGGGGAGAAACATCTCCCCTTGAGCTCTGCAATCCTCCAGAGTTTAAGGGTTGAACTGACAATTCTCAGTGTCCTTCGCCTTTTCAACAATCCCCCATTCTCCAATTACTCCAGAAAGGGGAACTATTAATTCTCTTGTACAATTTTGTAGCTCCTTTTAGGAGCAGTTACTGCAGATGTACAAAGTGACCCTCCAAGCCATTAAATTGGTGCATTTCTTAAAATGTTATCAGAAAATTCTGGAGTAGCTGGAAACCTGTGGAATGTGCTTTTGCACTACTACTATGAGGGCCAGAGTGGTGTAGTGGTTAAGAGCACAGACAATTTGGGTTCTTGTCCCTGCTCAGGCATGGGGCCAACTGGACTCTCAGCCCAACCTACTTCACAGGTTTGTTGTTGTGGAGATAAGATCAGGAGGAGAATGATGTAAACTGCTTTGCGATTTCTTTAAAGCAGAAAAAAGGTAACTCTAATATAACTCTAATAAACAGATAAATACTAGAGCTGCCGTTATTTCCCCTACACACAGGAAGCTTACACATTTGAAAGCTTTCTCGTTGGCATGCTAGCTTTGTGTGTGCAGGGAGTTTGGAGGGTGGGCCATGAAGGCGGATTCTACTCTATGAGCATCCTTCTACAAGTGTCAAAGCCCTGGCCAGGTTTATGACCTCAGTCTGAGAAACGAGGCTGAATGTTCTACCAGTGTAGTTATCCCCATTCTTATCCTTCACCTCGATGCCTCCAAAATGTCCTCAGCTATTCAGGAGAAGAAAAAATGTTTCTTGCCCTTTGTGACCCAAACTGCCAGACCAAGAGTGCTCAGGAGGAGAGTGTTCTAGCACCTAAGGAAGATTTTCCCTCTCCAGCTGAAACATACTCCCCTCCCACAGCTGCTTTTTTTTTCATCTGAAAGAAGTAAGTTGCAAGGCTGAAAGGGTCAATTGTGAGGGAAGAGTTTCAATAGCAGACAGAAAGCTGTTGTTAAGTGGGGAGTGGGCAGTCCGATTGCACAGTAAATGATCTCTCTCTCCCCCCCTCCCTCTCATGCACACACACACACACACACACACAAGCTGCTCTCTGCTTTGTGCTGCAGCCCCTTCTCTCCCATAATAGCTCTTGTTGGTGGCAATACTGAGGCCCACTAAATCCAGGAGAAGTACTAGCGAACAGTTCCATATTGAGTTACCCAACTTGCTGTGAAGATTAACATGCAGAGGAAAAGGGCTACAGAAACTGCTTCAGGGTCCGTTGCAAAAGAAGAAAGGCTGGATATGAATGTAATCATAGATTTTTAAACATGTACTTGCAGTGTGCCGGTCTGAACAGTTGTTCTGACTTGGCCATCACAACCATTCACACCGAGTTTGTTTATGGGTATACTCCTCTCCCACTTTACCCGTAAGCAACTACTGAAACAGTGTGGCAGATATACAAGTACAAAAAGTGTTGCATTATCTAATCTGTGATTAGATACATACATGTCCTTAAAAATAATGAGATCACAACCCATCCACCCCTAAAAGCTCACAGAGAGAAATAAGGTGCCTTTTCCTAGTTATTTTTGTGATTTCCTAGGGTTATTTCCTAGTTGTTATTCTCCTACCATGCCTTCTTCACAAGTGTTTTGGTAAGATCACAACCAGGCTTTTTTTTTTCAAAGGGTTATAAAAACTGGAACAACTAATATATCTACACGGCTTCATGAGAGACTAGCAGCTATTGAAGTCAGAGGCCCAAACCCTCTGAAACAATACAGACTTTGTCAGATCCTTGACAATTACTAGAGAAAGAGCGAATGCCATTTGGAAGGGAGTTCCACGAAGTTGCTGCCATGCTGAAAGGGTCTGTGCAGAGCAGTACCCACTGCACTTTTGATGTTGGGGCACCGAGGGGCAGGGTCTTCAAAGAGGCTTAGTGTGCAAGCAGATAAATCCGGTATATTTCCGAGAAGATGACTAACCGAACACATACAAGACTTGCACGCGCGTATTCACAAGTTGCAAGGGCACACCTCAACCACTTTTTAATGTACATTTTCAGCCCAGGAAGAGAGAGATGGGAAGAACACATGACGGGTAATGCAGTGTGACTTTAAACAGTTGGGGCAGGGAGGGAGAGTGAGGACCAGCAAGTGAGCGAGCGAGCGAGCGAGCGAGCACTGTCTGGTAACAGGACAGCCAGAGCATTAAGGGCTTTGCTGCTCTAGCACCATCTTTCAAAACAACTATTCCCTTGACAGACGCACTGCTTCCAAGAACCCCTCCAGCTCACTGCATCTGCCTGCACAGCCAAGGCTCAGCTGGAAAATATGCTTCTGTTTGTTCTCTGCTAGTGATTCACCATGATAGCGTTTTTGCGAAACTAAACTAGAAACAACAACAAAAACAGTCTGACAAGGCCAAGAGGGATGCAGAATTTGCCAACATTTTCAGAAAGGTACGAGTTGAGGAAAGGAAGAAGAGGGAAACATCCTCATAGAAGGCGGATGGAGTGCGTTGTCTTTATGCTAGGCACTGCATAAAGACACACACGGCACTGCAAGTGATACACAGAATCAATGTGATAGGATGGGTGGGCATGAATTCGCATTACCACCCATGAAGCACACTTAATTTGCAAAGCGCATGACAAACTTTATTGTGTTGGCTCTCCATCTCACCCTTCTGAGGTTGCTGTTCCTTCAGTTTTACGGGTGGGAAACCAAGGCAAAGACACTTGCTGCAGATTACACAGGAGTTCATGAAATAGGTAGGACTTATGACCGTTAGAAGAATAACCCTGCTGAAGATGACCAAAGGCCTGTCTAGTCCAACATCCCATATCCTACAGTGGCCAAGCAGGTACTTCTGGGAAGCCCATATGCAGCGTTAAAGGCAAGAGTCCTCCCAGAGCCGGCCCTGCCATTAGGTAGAGTGAAGCAGTCACTGGAGCTGGCAGATGCCGAGGGAAAGGGGTAGCGTTGTTGTTTGAGGCAAAGAGCGCTGTGTGCCACACAGCATGTCCTGCCACCCTTAAGCTAGTCTACTGCCCTCAGATGTGGGGTGGGATGTTGTCTTGCCACTGGATTTGAATGACGATTTCAACAGGCAGCCTAGCCTGTTTTTGCACGTTGAATGTGAAGCAGAGGGATCCTCTTGACCTTTGCTGCAGGCAAGAGGATATCTTGGGCCAGCCCCGGATTCTCCCATGTTGTTGTAGCAGCAGCTGGTATTCAGTGGCATGCAGTGACATCCACGGCAAGCCTAAAGGACATCCCATTCATTTCAGTGGATCTATTTTAAATAGGACTAACACTGGACACAACACACTGCTCCTCAGTCTGGATGTGGCATGGGAGGAAATTAAAGAACGTAACTTTTTGCGGCTCTATCTCATGCCATTATAAGAAACTGGTGCCATATGGGACGGGCTAGGCCACGTAGGAGAACTACAGCATGACCATTTTAATCCATCCATCAACACCGGGCATGTTACGTACCGGGAAGGTACTATCACAGGCAAATCCGGGCTTATCTGGAGCTCAGGCTTGTACATAGCACCACGAAAGCCATTTCGGCATTGTTGACCCACCCACAGCAAATTCTTCCAAGAAGCAGAGCATCCTGTGGGCTTCCCATGCACTTAGTCATTTGATGTCATGCTGATGCAAACCGCTCTCTGATGCTAGTCTACTGCGATGCTTTCATAATTACAATGGGATCGTAGGCCAAAATTCGCTCAACTGGTTCCAAATGGAATTAGGGACATTGGAAATCTCAGATGGCACAAGCAGAAGCCAGACGGTACAAATTAGGCCTCTTTAACACTGACTATTTAATATTTTCACTGTGGCAGAGGGAGGCATATTTTTAGCTATTAAATCTCCAAAGGATGTGTGTATTTGTTAGCATTTTTATTTTTAAGTATTACACTTCTAATTAGAATTTTTTTCTAAGGCAATTCCCAACATTTTTGTTTCAGGCAATATTACTATGAAGTTTGTTTACATGCATTGATTGTAGCATAATGTTTTAAATTTCAAATAGTAGAAGGTCTCAAGCAAGACCTGTTTTAAGAATCTGTTTTTATTTTATTTTAAAGTTAAGCTTCTAACTCCCATGGAGTAAAAAATGGATTCTAAAGAAAGATAATACAAAATAGGATATCCATACATATGAGATATTAATGTTAAGTCAACAGTTCCTAGTTTCAGGAAGTTAACACACGAACTCTCAATATTTTACAATATCTTTGTGAACTGGTTGTTCATCTCTAGCTTGTGATAAGCCTCAATGTGGCCCCGTGAAGCTAAATACATTTTTGGTTCCTTCTAGTTTTGCACACCTGTTGCACAGTATTTACCTGCTGTGCATTCCTCAGAATACAACAGAAAAATTAGGATTAAAAATCAAATTGAACTGTAAAACAGGTGAGAATAATGGAAACAGAGTGTTCCTTTCTGACATCCAATGGCTATTTCAACCTGTCTTGGTCACTTGTCCCTCTCCCTTCACCCATATTGCAGGCAACAGCAAATGTGCAGAAAAAACATGGGATTTGTCACAGTTACAGGATCAGGATCAGATCTGCGTCAGATTCCAGAACCTCCCCATTTGATTCTTCTCCGATTACAACTAAGATCAGGAAACCACAGCTAAGGACAGGGCCAAGATGCACTTTTGGAGTGAATCAGCCCCTCGTCCTCTAGGCCAGCAGTTCCCAAACTGTGTTCTGTGGAACCCCAGGTTCTGCAAAAGCCTCATAGGGGTTCCATGAAAAAAATCAAGTCTCCATAAAAAATAAAAAATCAAATTTAAAATGGTTTTTAACATGAAACCACACAAGGCTAACTATTTGATTGCCATCCAAGTAGCAAACAAGGAAATGCATCAAATCATTTGGTTCCTAGGACTCTACTGTGTAGTGTTGAGAATAATGTGTAGTGTTGAGAGCCAGTGTGGCGTAGTGGTTAAGAGCGTGGGACTGGGACTCAGAGGATCTGGGTTCTAGTCCCCGCTCGGCCATGGAGCCAACTGGGTGACTCTGGGCCAGTCACAGACTCAGCCCAACCTACCTCACAGTGTTGTTGTTGTTGTGGGGATAAGATGGAGGAGGAGAATGATGCAAGCTGCCTTGAGCCCTTTGTAGGAAAAAGGCAGGATATAAATAAATAAATAAATAAAAATAATCAAAAGAATTCATTTGAGCTACTACCATATAATTACTTTACTCATTTGTTATATTTAAATTCTTTCTCTTTATTTCCAAACCTACTACATTATGCAAGAACAAAGAATGTTGGGGCTCACATGCTCAGTGAAAAGCAGGGATACAGTTAGCATTCCATAGGGAAAAATGTCTTCAGAAAGGTTCCATGACCGAAAAAGTTGGGAACCGCTGCTCTTGACCATGACTGGCTGAGAGATGCTAGGGGTGATTGGGAAAGGTTGGTCTTTAGACAAACCAGTTCTCTAAAAATAAAAGCATTTATTCCTGATGGTTAAACCAGAATAACCACTTGCTGAGCTGATGGGAATGACAGCAGTCGGTTTCAAGTGCAGCTTCAAAATATACACCAGCAGTTGGATCAATTTGTATACTATTTCTGCATCAACCTTTTATCTCTTTTGTGGCTGGAGCATGGATGAGGGGAGGAAGAACAACCCGGAATCCTCAGGCCTGGCTCTTGGGTGTAGACCCCGCGTTGTTCAGCTGGGAGGCGGCTAAATGCATGCACAGCCCATCCCCCAGCCAAGGAATACCGAGCTGCTCTGACCCAGATTTTCAAAAGCCTCACAGGCCACATCTGATCAGATGATGCTGCATGGCTGCTCCCCACCAGGCCTCTCCTCCGCTTAGCCTTTGCCTCCTCTGCTCATCAACGGCCCAGCTTTCTGCTGTCTCTCATCCCAGGCTTTCTGTATCCCTACACCCTGCTATAAGACCTCACTTTTTATGCAGGGGTGTGTGTGTGTGTGTGTATTCTCTCTGTTCATCCCACTGCTTCTCCTCCGAAAGCAAAGAGTTTCTTTTGGCCCAGCCAAGGAGGAATTGATAAGCTAAAATAAGAGCACCTACCTCACCCCACAAAAACAGGGAGCACTGAAAGATAAATTAATCCCACTCTCTCAAATGTATGACCCTTATGCCTGCTGGGAAGTGGAAGCAGATGCCACCTTTCCCCTTCACTGCTGAAATAGGGGGAAAACAGTTCTTTCTCCCTTACTTGGATCAGCAATTAACTCCACATTAATTAATCTGGCCTCACATTCCCCAATTGCTCTGTAATCACACTCACTAATGTAGATTTGCCTGTGAACTTGCACTGAAAGAAATGAGGGGAAAGAGGAAAAAGCCCAGCCTGCTGAGTGCTTTTCAGCTGGCTTGGACCATGGACTCCAGGAAAGGTAAATAGTGCACAACCAGAAAATTCTGCTAACTCAGCCTTGGAAACCACTGAAAATACCATGGTTAAACGGTGCTGGGGTCTGCCTCAGCGAGTCAAGGATAAACCCACTACTGGCTTCAAAGTTCCCCATGCAATTCTTCACACTGTGCAACAGGAACAAAATTAGGGGCATCCCCAAAGGAGATGGTGGGAGGAGGAACAACCTGCTCCAACACAGCAGTTGCTCGCCCTCAGAATCCCCAAGTCTGGGGCATTTTTTACAAGAATAATACAATAAAAAGGACATTTCAGGTACCCAACTCATTTTTGAGAGAATGGTCTTCTGTCTTGTATCTGACTCAGTTCTAAAACCAAGTAATGGGATTTTTTCCCTCCAAATACGTAGATTTCAAAGGACATAGGGAAATAAAAAGCAGTTATGGACCCAGATCATAAAAGTCTGCATTTTTAAAATTAACACTGTTTAATAATAGTGTTAACCTATTTCTGGCAAGCTGGACGTCTCAGCACTGACAAAGACACTTATCCAATTATTTTGAAGTTATATTTGCATATTTCTAGCAGACATTCACCTTCACAATATCAGTAGACGTGATGAAAAGGAAGGAAGAACCAATGGTCATATTTGCACTGAATGATAAGCTAGACTCCTGTTGGCTCCTAGCGATGGGGAATGGGTTACATACTTGGTTCTTCCTGCTAGCATTTTAAGCTATATCATCTGACCCCTTCTGCACCCTTTTCAAGCCAGGATCCTAAACCAAAGTTTGTGCTTAGCTTATGTAACCTGGCTTGTTAGCTTACATATTCTGGGTTGTTTAGGGTCAACAAGCCCAGGATTTCAATTCAGCATTCCATGCAAACAGAGTTTGACAGAGTTCAGAAGAAACATTTTTTTTTTCACTTTAAAAATAACTTGCTTCACAGGGTTGCTGTAAAGATTTCACTCCGTAACTCCTTGGAGAAAAGGAGAGATTAAAACATAATAGCAAATGTCATCAGCAGCCAGCAGATGAGATTTGAAGAGTCTTAAAGTAAGTAATGAAGAAAAAAGTACAAATTTTCCCTTGCTCTTACCCTCACACATTTTATTCCTGAATAAAAATACAATTCTTCAGTCTGTACAGACAGAAGCAACATCAATGAAGAAGTTCACATTCAACACCAAAAGCACAGAAACATCCAAGTGTTTCAGAATTAGCTAACTTCTCTGAGGTCCTTTTCATATGATATTCTAGTGGCAACAAAGTTATTTATCTTGTTTAAACCACTTAAGAAAACACTTTCCCTGGAAAAGTTCAAAACGGTTTATGGTAACAATCACACAACTGAAAACCAACAACGACATAGTTCAAAAGCAATACAGAGCAGCTACAGAAAGCCATACAGAAAGAAATATTGTCAACTAAGACCCAGATGGAAGAAGTATGAGCCTTATATCTTTCTTTTTGAAAGGAAAAAATACATCCTTTAGGTAGCGTTCCTCAACTCATCAGAAAGGAGACGCCACAAATACGGGGCCACTGCTGTAACGGCCCAGTTTCCAAAGCTGGCCTGCTGACCAGGTCTCACCTTATGAACTGGCTCACATGAGGAGAGCTAGTCCTTGAGATACGAAGTTCACAGGCCAACTTGGTGGCTACCTAACACTTGGATGCTGCTTTGTATTCTTGAGCCTTACCATACAAGGCTGAAGCCACACAGGGTTACAGAACACCTGGGCTGATTTTACCCATGCTGGCTAATCCCTTCATTCTGAGGGAGATTAGCCAGTGTGGTTAAAATCAGTACACTAATGCTGTTTATACACGTAGTGTTATGTGGCTTGCTTCTTGGCAGCAACTGTGCGACCAGAGTAAAGTGTACAGAACTAGTTAGAAAGGGACTAACCAAAGAGAGGAACTGAAAGTGTTCAGATCAAATTAATGGAGGCTGAGTGATTTTGGGCATGAATCCACAGGACCAAGCAGAACTACATGTCAACACTGTTCTCTCCATACATCCCCATCTCTCCTTCCTTACCCTCTGCTGAATTTTTGCATTGTAAGCTCCACATTTTGTATTCCACAGGAAACTATAAACCCTAATGGCGCTTAACAATAATCAACAACGAGGGGAAAATATATATGTATCCTGACCAAAAATTGCATAGACAAGACACAGATTAGCAAGAGGTATGCCCAGGACAAGAAAGATACAAGGCAGCTTCCTGTAAAGACTGGATCAGACTGGGAAATACAGAGGTGCACTAATACTGCAGTTTCCTACTTTTTGTAATGTCCTTGGAAGGAAAATAAGAAAGATGGGGGTGCGGTGTGGGGAGAACTGCTGAAGGCAGCACATCCCTTTTACAGAAGCATATTTATATACACCTGAAGAAACTGTTATTTACAAGTGGACTTCCTTGGTGCTCTAAAGATGTGACTACATGATCATACCACCCAGATCATGTTTCACTGCACTAGTGGTCTTAAACTGTGTACAGAAAAGGTCTAATTAGCAAAAAGTGGACTAGACAGAAAAACTATTAGGTAGATCCCAAACTGGCTGCTAAATCGGACACAAAGAGTGCTCATCTTCTCAAATTGGATGGAGGTAACTAGGGGGGTGATGCAGGGTTTAGTCCTGGGCCCAGCGCTCTTCAACATCTTATTGATGATTTGGATGAGGAAATACAAGGAAAAAGGATCAAATCTGCAGATAATACAAAACTGTGTGGAACAGCGAACACTCTAGAAGACAGAATGAAGATCCAGGGACATCTTGATAAACTTGAATGCTAAGTTGAAAGCAACAGAATGAGATTCAGTAATCTGGGAAAAAGAAACCAAATGCATCAATACAAGATGGGGAACACGTGGCTCAACAGAACTCAAAAAGAAAAAGATCTTGGAGTAATTGTGGACAATAGGCTAAGTATGAGCCAACAATGCGATGCAGCCGCCTAAATGGCTAATGCTATTTTGGGATGCATTAGCAGAAGTACTGCTTCCAAATCACATGAAGCAGTAGTTCCTCTATACTCCTCAATAGTCTGACCTCACCTGGAATACTGTGTCTAGTTCTGGGCAGCAAGTTTTAAGAAAGAGGCAGGAAAATTAGAAAGGGTCCAGCGAAGGGCAACAAAAATGATCCAGAGTTTGGAAACACTGCCCTGTGAGGGGAGACTCAGAGAACTGGGCATGTTCAGCCTTGAGAAGAGAAGGCTGAGGGGAAACACGATATCCCTCTATAAGTACCTCAAAGATGTCACAAGGAGGAAGGTCAAGTTCTCTTCTTGCTGATACCAGAGTGTAGGACAAGGAATAATCAATTCAAGTTGTGACATCCCAAATTCAGGCTAGATATCAGGAAAAGCTTCCTTGCTGTCAGAGCAATACAGTGGTGGAACCAGTTGCCTTGAGAGGTGGTGGGCTCTCCCACACTAGAGACATATTTAAAAAAGCAACTGGGCAGCCCTCTGAGTGGGGTGGTGTAGATTGGTCTCCTGCACTGAGCAGGGGGCTGGACCTGATGGCCTTCATGGCCCCATCCAACTCTACTATACGATGACTCTGTGATTCTAATCAGGCAGCCCTTGGCTTAAATTAGAAAGAACCTTCCCCCAAGTGGTTAATAAATAACCAGCAAGCAGCTCCAGAATTCATCTGGAGGGCAACTCACATTCACTTTAATGCCATGACACTGGATGACAAGGCAGCTATAATTTCCTGGCAGCTATAATACCTGCATTTCTCAGTGTTCCCTCTTAAGTGAACAGCTTTGATTAAAAGACAATGGATGCATTTTTCAAAGCAGTGCAGATATGGCCAGTTCATTGTGTGATTCTCACAAATTCAGAGGCTAATAAACTGAAGCAATTTCTACTGAGCAATTTCTGGTAACACAGTGGAGCAAGAGCAGACTAATTATCTTTCATTCTGACATCTACCCACTTTACCATGCATCAAGATCCTGGCTATCACATAGCTAAATAGCAATAAGTGAAGATACCTGGGTCAACACAAACAAGCAACGGAACTGACATGGCCTCTGGTCTGGTCCTGATATATCAGCATCGGCCCTTCACTTCCTCCAGTGCATTCTCCACTTCTGCTTTCAACTAACAATCCATGATAGACCCATTCAAGGTTGTTGGCATGAAAGGGGAGCCCTAATGCTCTGGATTGCTTAGGGATTGATCAGCCTAGAGCGAACTCTGCTGTCTTACTGGATTAACAGCGCCCGTTCACCCCCCAAATTAGGATTACATGTGAACCTAGTCAACACATCTACCCTCCAAAGAACTTAGACCAACTTCACTTAGAGCCAGATTTTTATGGTTCTAGGCCAAAGATGCAGAATAATCCCTGGCAAAACAGGTAACCATTTAAAAAAGGATTAAGTTTACCCAAAGGATGTTTTTGTTCTGTGGCAACATCAAGATGTATCATTCTTCACATTTGGCAGAGTGGGCTCCAGATTAATCTATGAGAACTTGTCCTACAATAAATCTGCTAGCCTTTCAGGTGAAGCGAGACTCATGATTGTTCAAAACAGGTAGCAGTTAAGCATCTGTTTAACTGCATACACACATACCTGAAGGCATCAACAGATCCATATGAATGGACAGCTACACACATGGAAGGCACTCTCTGTATGACTGGGAACTGTCTTTTCAAGGTTCCCAGTCACACAGAATACTATATACGCTAACAACTTCAAATGTAGATTGGGTGTGGTGCATATTCAACTCCCCAAATTTGTATAACCTGTCCTAGAATTAGTGTGATACAGTAGAAAACTGACTTTCCAACTCCCATTAGCCACAACTGGTACAACCAACGGTCAGCAATGTTCAGATGTAGCCTGAAGCCTTTGAAGGCCATCAAGTTGGGGAACGTTAAGAGTTCTGAAATAGGACTGCAGAGGGTCGAGATCAGATCGCCTCCCTAGTTGCTCTCTCTCCAGCTAACCAACCGATGAAGTGGTTGTTCTAATAAAATTGGGGAGAAAACATGGTATAATAAAATACAACATAGCATGACAAAATATGATACAATGCAGTATCATAAAATAAAGGAAATAGGGTAAAATAGGGGAGAGGCATCTATGTTGTCCTGAACTTCTTGGAGAAAACGGTGGGATATAAGTAAAAAGAAGAAGCACATGTTCCCTGAATTGGGGCTGGATAAAAATGTCACTCTGGAGGTGTGAACAAGGCAATGAATAAGCCGCCGCCGCTGCCGCCCGCCCAACAGTCTCTTTTCTGTCTTTTTTCAAGCTCTGGTTTAAGTAGAGCCACCACCATCCATGCACCACTTGGGGAGAGCTTAAGTTGAAGCATGAGTCATGATGTCATGGGTCACATACCATTGGGCCATTCAGTTAACACACAAGAACTGGGAAGAGAAGCTTATGCCTGACTCATTTTAAAGAAGGAAGAGGGCAGCCATCCAGTAGGAGCTGATTAACCCTTGAGAAGAAATGTCTGGATGGCGTGGCTGCTAACATCACTTTGTACTGAAGCCTTATAATAGACCCTGGGACAAGAAAGGCACCAAGCCCATCAGTATTCTTTCCATACGAAAACCCAGCGAGAGCCAGTACGGTACAGTGGTTAAGAGCGTCCACTGGGGCAGGCAATCCAGTCCCACTCAGCCATGGCGCCAGGTGGGTTGGCAGCCACAGGGTTGCAGTTGTGGAGAGAAGAATGAGAGCTGGAAGAAGAGAATGTGAGCTGCACTGAGGTTTATTAAGTGAAAAAGGCAGGCCATAAATCTAACAAACAAACAAACAAACAAACAAACATGAGCAAGTTAGGAATATTAGCAAGTCTACCCCTTGGCCAGTGTTAACCAACAGTAACACAGAGAACAGTCTCTTTTGCTTTCTGCCTCAGCAACCATCACAACCACAGGCCTAGCCTAAGAGCGTGCACAGTTCTAATATATGCATTAATTAGACGTTCTTATTTATTACCAGTGAAGATCCGTGTATGGGAAGGGGAGTGGGCTGAAGGGCAAAGAAAAGGCAATTGCCCACCCGTTCCTTTCAGCCTCCCACACAGAACTGGCTCCACGAGGAGAAGCCTCTGCAGACACAGCAACCACAGTTGCCCCCCACCCTCTATGAGGGAGCCTGGAGTCCCTCAGGGAGTCCCTTGTGGTGGCGGTGGGGACGGTAGGGAATACACACCACACAGTGCGAGTCCTTGGGGGCCAATTTCTCCAGCAACAAGGATCCTTTAAATGAGGTGCAAGGGCACAAGCTTCCCTATTTATTACTCCATTTATGTTTTGCCTTTCTGCCCCTCTTCCAAGCAACCCAAGGCAGCTTTGCACGCTCTGCTCCCTGTTTTGTTCTTACAGCGACTCAGTGACTGGCCCCAAGCCATATAGTGAGCTTCAATGCAAAATGAGGACCAGGATCCAGCCTTCCTCTTCCCGGCACTCTAACCACCACCCCGAACTGGCCCTCAACACCTGCCTTCAGGTACCTGAACTTAGCCCCAGCCAGCGGACGGTTAAAGAGACGCAGATCAAAGGAGGGGGCCGGCTCAGCAGCACAGTGCATGCTTTGCATGCAAAAGGTCTCAGGCTGATCCCTGACATCTCTGGGTGGCACAGAAAATACTCTCGTCTGCAGCTCTGGGGAGCAGCTGCCAGACAGTGTCTGCAAATGCTGTGACTAAGCCAGCGTCCTGTGTTCCTGCAGCTCTCCTCCCTGTTGCCAGGGGTATTGTATGGCAGGATGCAAGCCTAGTACACGACCCCTGTGAACCACAATTTTAGAGCGAGTGGGGAGAAAGGCCACGCCGACTCTCCCCACTCTATCCTGGGCAATGGCAGGTACTCTGCCACTGACCCAGAGTCTCCCCCCTACCCCCCCCCCCCAGTTTGGGCACCAATGCCCACATGCCGGCATTCCCATCCATTCCACACCCACGGTCAGACTGCAGGCGGAACCCATCCTCCTTCCCTAATTTTACATTGAGAAGAATAGGCAAAACCCTGCTTTTGCCACTCTTTAAAAACTGAGGTTGTGAGCCAAACACCATACTAGATGTGTCTACTCAAGGGTAAGCATTCTGATAAGCACTCTTAGCTGTTGGAAATCAAGAAGGGGAACACCAGAAGTCCCTGCACCAAAATAACGAGGGCCATCTCACCCTGTTTCCTGCCACATGTTAAAGCAAGCAGCTACAAATGAATATACCCGACCATTTTTGCTTACCACTCATAACAGCAGTATTAGATGGTGGCTGAAAAGCAACCAAATGTACACAGGCAGCATCAAATCTCCTCAAAACCCACCCCAGAATTCAAACAACTTTCCCTCAACTAATATAAACCTTTTTTCATTCAACACACCAGATTTCCCCCACCTTGACGTTACATATTTAAAATTGTGTCCTGTTATACTGCAGACATTCCAACATCGTGTGGGCACAGAAGGGGATATCTGATGACAGCTAAGTGAGTGTTATTGGCTGACTCAGAGGTGAAGTCCTTTTCATCCCACTATTTTCTATTTCCTAGAAAACATCGTTATTTTGTGTGGACTGAGAGTAACAACCCTGGCTTCTTACCACCCACACACTTTGACTTTCTTGTCAACCAGCTACATACGCACAGCAGGATCTTTGGCTGTAGCAAAGATTGAACAAACTGGAGCAGAGCGGTGTCCAGCTGCACCGATCCAAATGTGCAGACAGGCTGACCTCCCAGGACTACAGAGCTTCTGCAATGAATATGGAAGATTACTTGTTTGGCAACAGCTCCTCATCACTCTTCCCACATATGGAAAACTAGCATGTCAGGAGAAGACCAGACAAGAAGCCTTTCACCTGCAGGGAGACTCTGATGCAACCCCATGAAGTTGTCTCATACCAGAGATGCAGCAAGTGCAGGCTGCAAGCCATTTCTGGTCCCCCGCTCCCCAACAGCACTGCTTGGGATTTCCCAAACTAGCAAAGAAACCCTTAACTACAGTCCCTTCGACAAAGATCAGAGATAAGAGAAGGGATTCCCTTGTTCCTACGACCCTTAGCAAGAGCCGCCCCAGCTAGTGTGCAGGCCCATGTCAATAAACATGTGTTTGAACAGGCAGCTCTAAGGGATTGAATGCGTATGGGCGCAAACAAGGATTGTGCCAGGTACTCCCTGCTGCTCCGTGTGCACACACATGCAGACATGCGTGCGTGCATGTGTGTGTAAAGGACCTATCTCCTAGCAACACTCCTATTTGCTCATCAGGATGTATAGACATTTGATCTTGGGGGGAGCTAGGCAGAATGAATCAAGTGAGGGACGCAGTAGGAGCTGAAGCACATGTGGGCAAAAAGCCATCTAATTCAGGAGAATCCACTGCAACAGAGATCATCAAGGCCCTATAGCTTTATTTCAGCAAGTGCCTCTAGAAGGAAGATAACATATCAGATGGACTTCCAGAGACTTGGGACCCCAGCCCTAGTCAACTACCACCTAACACTGCCTCTGGGTGTAAGGTTGCTTTTTCACATCTGCAGACATGCCAATTGTCCCCTTGAAGAACAATACCTGGATGAACACATCTAACTTCTGTATAATGATGACATATCTTTTTTTAGCCTCTGGGCAGCTGACCTACATAATCTCCTTACACTGAATGTGGCCATAATGCGAACATTTATCTATAACCTTTTCCACCCTAGAACCAATTGCCTTAATAAAAGAGCCAGCAAAAGCAATGGGATCTTTCAGATGGCTACACACAGAAGCACTTTCAAAACAACTTCCCACACCCCACCAAAATATAAAATAAAATCAAGCATGCACACTCTGTTGCAGAAGAATGGGAGGAACTGCTCCAAAGAACTTAGGAATGTAAGAAAAGCCATGCTAGATCAGCCCAAAGCTCAGTCGTGTCTGCCACTCCACACACACGATGGCCAACCAGCTGCCCACAGGATCCCTCCAGCAGGATGGGTGCAAGACCTCCTCCTGCCCAAGCTCCTCAGCAACCGGTATATGCAGGCAGGCCACCTCTGGTCAAGGAGGGAGCACAGAGTCAGCAAGGCTAGTAGCCATAGATAGTCTCATGAATCCTTAATCATCTGTCCCTTTTTAAAGCCATTTAGACCGACAACCATCACCACTACCTGTGGCAGGGAATGCCATAATTTAACTATATGCTGTGTGAAGAAGCCCTCCCTTTCATCTCTCCTAAACTTCTCACCAGTCAGCCTCATGGGATGACCCCAGGTTTGAATGTTATAGCAGAGGGGGGAAAATAAGGGAGCCGCTCCATCCCCCTGATTATTTTTGTTGCTCTTATCTGTACTTTTCCAGGTAAGATTACTAGAACTGAACAGAATATTCCAATTGTGGTCACTCCAAAGATCTGTATAAAGGAAATGAGATTTTGGCAGTTCTATTTTCTATTCCATTCCTAACGATGTCTAGCACGGAGTTTGCCTCTTTTACTGAACTGTTCACCACTACCCCAAGATTCCTTCCTCACTCGGTTGCCTTGCCTTGCTTGGTTATCTTCAGTACAAAGACGTTTTGCCAGAGGTGGACTATGGGTCAGTTCCGGTGTGACAAACTATAGATCAGTGATGGTGAACCTTTTAGAGACCGAGTGCCCAAACTGGAACCCAAAACCCACTTATTTATCACAAAGTGCCAACACTGCAATAAAACCTGAAAACTGAGGTTTTAGTTTAGGAAAAACAACTCACAGCCAACCCAAGCAAATATATATGTATCTTTGGCAGTGCACTGACCGGCCACGCAAAAGCTCAGATGAGTCGCAGCTAATGAGTCACGGCTCGTGACGTCATCACCCGGCACCACTACTCCTTTCTGAGCATGCGCATGGCCCCTATGTGTGCTGTTATCCGATGCTCGGCTGCTGGGGTGACTTGGCTCACGTGCCGACAGAGAGGGCTCTGCATGCCTGCTGTGGCACGGGTGCCATAGGTTTGCCACCACTGCTCTAGATGGTGTTACATTAAAAAGCTCCGTCTTTCCTCTCCCCTTACATAGTCTGTTCTTTCACAAACACACCCCTTTTGATTTGACAGCAGAGCAGTTTGTCATTACATACCAAGTAGGCAAACTATAGTTAAATGTGTGGAACTTGCTACACAGTATCTTAGATGGCCAATAACTTAGAGAGGTTTAAGACTGTATCAGAAAAATTCACAGAGAATGGATCTATCAATGGTTGTTGCTGGTTAAGCACAACATGGCTCCAAATTACCAGTTATTGGAAAGCAACTTGCATGAAACATTATTTGAACTGAATTTACTATGTTGGCTTGTGAAAATCATACATTTGTCTAATTTCAAAGGGAGTGAGAAAACTGGAGTATGTGAAGAATAGTTATGAACATGAGACTTCCAAGCCGTGCTAAACCATGAGTTGGCATTATGTTTACCTGAACCCTACATGATGTCTAACTAATGCCCCATAAATGTTAACTAGTCAAACAGAAAAGCCAGACCTGTATCAAGGCAAAGGCCCAGCTACTCAAACTGCCAGTTTTGCGTCTGCTTCCTTTACAGCCTACACAGAAATAGTGATCCCCCTATTCCAGGATTTGGCAATTTGGGACCCTCCCCTTGTTACTCAGTTTTAGGTTCCATCAGATGCAACCAGATGATCAATGGTGAGGGATGATGGGAGTTGCAGTCCAACAACATCTGGACAGTCACAAGATGCCCACCCTGATCTATGCAAACAGAAGACGTAGCCCTCCTGGGACAAAGAGTACGAGGATGGCTGTTCTCCAGCGTTTCAACAACCCTGTAAGGTAAGCCAGTATTATCTCCCATATTGCAGATGGGAGAAGAAAAGCCGAGAAAGAAAAGCTTGCCTGAACTCACCTCACTGAAAGTTCATAGCAGAGGAACACGTTTCCAGGAAAGGAGAACTTGGTACAGTTGGCCGGGAAGAACACACCGGGGATTTCTGCACCTTTGCTTCTGTGGAACTGATTTTTTCAGGCCTGGCGTAGAGCAGTGCCCAACAGACTGAGCTGCTAACTGGGAAGTCCAGTCTGAAGTGGAAACTTCTCAGTCTCTGAGCTAGTATGTTACACCAGCAATTTCGGCGTTCTCTGCAAATATGCGCGTCACCCCAAATTAAAGCTGATCTGTACATTTCCTCCCCACCCTGCTGGAGGGGTAGCAAGCAGACAAGGTAAGAACAATCCTAGGCTACATTCCAGGGATGGGTACCTGCGATCCTCCAGATATAGTTGGACTACAATTTGCAAAGAATATCAGGAGCAGCAAAAAGGGCTTCTTTCAACATGTAAATAGTAAGAGGAGGGGGAGACAGGCAGTGGACTGCTTGATAAGGAAGAAGGGGATTTGGTGACTGATGTGAGGGAAGGCACAGATGCTAAATGATTATTTTGCCTCTGTGCTCTCCACAAAGCAGGATGGGGGAGATCTACATGGGGAACCAAGGTTCAAGTTCGACCCCAGGAAGCACTTCCTGACAGTTAGGACCTCTAGGGTATGGAATGGGCTTCCACAGGAGGTGGCTGAAGCCCCATCGGTAAAGGTGCTCCAAGATAGGCTGAACATGCACATGGTAGGCATGTCATGAGTGGACCACCTGCAGCTGGGGGTCAGATTAAATGGCCTGCGAGGCTCCTTCTGACTCATTCTGTTTCTATCAGCCACGTTTGGCATAGTAATGGGAGTTGGGAGTCCAACAAGACATGGAAATTCCCCACCCCGATCATACTCTTTTAGAAGAAACTACCTACATGGTTAACATAATGGATAGGAAAGCATGACCATTAAGACAAATCGACAGCTTTCTGGTTTGCGCTAAGAACAAATTTGATTTAACACAGGTAGAGGGATTGTTAGCATACCCACATTATTCCAATATGTAACCTTCCAGCACATTCATATATGCAAAGAAGTGTGCCTTTCAGGGGAAGACGACTATTCTTTGTAGCTTTCCTTTCCATGTCCCAGTGCAGCAGCTTGAGTTCTGCCAGGTTCCCCTTACAACCTGCATTGGTTTGTTCACCTCTTTTACCTCTGCCAGGTCAGCTACTAGAGCCACCAATGTAAGGCATCTCTGAACCGTCCTCCATTCTACACCCTACCAGGCAGCTGCTTGCTTTGCAAAGGTCTGTTTACTTTCAGGGTTTTGAGCCGCACAACTCCAGATAAAAATGAACAAACTGAGCTGGTTTGCTAGGCAACACAGTGAATAACAAGGGATGCTCACCACCCAGTAACACAATCCTGGGCAGGTCCCAAAGCAAGGTGCTCCAGAAAAATGTTGCAACATCTTTGTTTTTTCCACTTGCTTTCTCCCTGTCCTTTCCTCCAATGCATTTGTCAAAAGCCCCTCACTCACTGTTCAAGACCCCCCAATGTGTCTCCTATATCAGCTGCATAAAGTTACTGTTGCAAAGCACCTAACCTTTATCAAGAAGCACCCATCAAAAAAGTCTGCCCAGCATTATATAAAATGAGTGGGTGAATGACTCAGTATTTAGCCTAGTTACCTAGTAAACCCTTTTCAGGGTTAATGCAACTGGCAGTCTCCTCAGAGTAACATGCATGATGGCACCACACCAGATGTGGGATCTGCAGAAGAAGGACAATCTCAATCATGACTTGGCTAGAAAACCAAAGCATTGAGCACAGATAACCCTCGACTGGACGCATTAATGTTTCTCTTATTAATAAGCCTGAACAAATCTTAACATCCAGTCTGCTATGTATTGTGGCTCAAGGAAATTTAATTAGATTTACCTTAAATTGTTTCCTAGAATCTCAAGGAAGACAACACCTCAGCATCTCCCTTCAAGTTACCCTCAGAACAACCCTGCTGGGTAGGTTAGACTAATAAGGTAAAGGTAAAGGTTTCCCCTTGATGTTACATCCAGTCATGCCTGACTCGAGGGGGCGGTGCTCATCTCCGTTTCCTAGCCGAGGGAGCCAACGTTTGTCCGCAGACAGTCTCCGTGGTCATGTGGCCGGCATGACTGAACACCGAAGTGCACGGAACGCTGCTACCTGCCCACCGAAGTGGTACCTTTTCATCCACTTGCATTTGCATGCTTTCGAACTGCAAGGTTGGCAGGAGCTGGGACGGCGCACGGGAGCTCACCCCGTGTGCAGATTCGAACCGGCGACCTTTCGATCAACCAGCCCAGCAGCACAGTGGTTTAAACCTCTGTGCCACCTGCAGTCCCTAGGTTAGACTAATAGAGGGGCCCAAACTCACTGGATAGGCGCCATGGAGATTTGAAATTGAGAACACAATAACCACTACAGTGCACCAGAACAATACCCTTCATGTACTCAAGGAGACTTCTTATACTGCAAATACATTGTGGAACCAAAGCCAACTTAGTTTCCTGCATCCAAAAGCCTCAGTTTCATCTCCAGAGTAAAGAATACCATAGTTCACCAATGTCGATCTTCTACAGTGTCGGGGGGGGGGGGGGGGCTGAGGCATGCCGCATTAAGGAGCATCGGGAGGGCTATAGTCTGCGAATAAAAGATGTTCCATTAAAATTGATGTCCCTTTAGCTAAACCAAGAAGGGGCTGACTTGAGACTTAAGTTTTTCTTTTTTTCAATTTGAACTCTAAGGTCTAATAACCAAAGTCAGTAATAGCTCAACCAGGTGCACATATACTAAGAATTTAGGAACAGTGTACCTCTAAGAAATTTATTATCAGTAGTAGAATCAACCCTTCAAACTCTCTTCAAAAGTTCACATTTTCCCACAAGAACTCCTTTTCAGAATTTTAGTCACTAGTCTTCCTAGACAACAGGAAGTCAGAAATCCTTGCCAATCTACTGCAAAATACTGGTAGAACCTGATCTACCATATGCCTACCTCTGAAATAAAGAATGCCCAATAATCGTAATGCAGAAACGATGGCAAACTGCATTCAGAGCCTCAGTTCTGTCTTCAGGACAGTCTTCTGACTGATAGCCCTCAGATAGTTGGACTACAGCTTCAGTGAATGCTGGCGGGAGATGATGGATGTTTTAGTCCAAAACATCTGAAGAACACTAGGTTGGAGAAGGCAGACAGTCTCCTTAGTACTGAGCAAAGCAACTGACTCTTTGCATTTAAAAAAAAAACCTTGCGTATTTTCTTACTACCAACTAGGGCTGCTTCAAAGCAAAGTGGAAGTTCTTAGCTGCTGCCATCCTATTTTCTTTCTGTGCTCATTTGTCTTTTGTAGCTAGCCATGTCTTCCTATGGATACAATTTTATGTCCCCAGATCAGTTTCTCAAACTTCTTAACTTGCCCACAGGACAAAAGACTTGTCCACTCAGGGCTAACCAAACTAGGATTTCAAAACTTAGCATGTCAATGAAATTGGGGTTCCTGGCTTGCCGTTCCCCTATCAAGCTACAGTTGCAAACCAGGGTTTTGTGGTTATTCACAATTACTAACTTGTTAGGGAAGCAACAAGCCAAAAGCCCTGGTTCAAACATACTAAGCTTTTAATTCCTGGTTATTTTAGCTCCTCCCAATGGTTGGAACAAATAGGCTGCATAGCTCAGCACACAGTTCATGAATGACGCACCCAGATTCTTTACAATTCTGGTCTACTATTGTGTGTGAATGTGGCCATTATCATAAGCACTCCAACTGTAATGTCTGCTAATTACACTCACATCCAGTTCCTGAAGAGGAAAACAGTTACTTTACCAAGTTCAGAGCTGAAAATTTCCAGTGTTCAAAACCAAAAGTATGTATGAACAATGTCTAATTTTATCTGGAATTCCACATTCCTTCCAGCAGAGCCCTTGAAGAGATAACACAGTTGGACAACACGGAAGCAAAAGTGTTTGTTTTAGTCAATAGCCTTGTTCCTGGACGGGAGGGGGAATCTCCTTCTTTAATGCATATATGTGTGTGTGTGCTGTATTTGGAGGACATGCAAGCATTTAATATCCTTGTAAGTAGAAGATGGGGGAACTGAAAATGAACAGCCTTTACCTTAAAATTATGGACAGTTTAAAAAGCAAAAACTAAAACTACTCCTCTAAGAATAACTGCAAGCAAAGGTAGTTCTCAGTAGACATGCAGGAGAAAATAGAGACATCTGTGTCTTCTAAAATGTTTTGGTGCAGGGGTGGTCATGACTGAGGAGGAAACAGCTGCACATCTCATAGCATAGATGCTCAGAATATTGAGACACTACACTAGGCGCCCAACAGTGCAATCCTGCGGGTATTTGAGCAGAAATACTTCCCACTAGGTGCAAGGGAACTTATGGCCTGATATGCATTTAAGACTGCAGCATCCCATTGGAAGACCATAAAACAAATTCTAAGGAATGTGATAATGGCCTGTAAGGTTTTATTGCTATTTGTTTGCTGCCCTTCAGAACTCTCCAAACAAACCCAAGATATATGAAAAGCTAAATGCAAAAGGGACTACTAAGGCTGCCTTACCCAACCTGGCCTTCCAAACGTGCTGGACCAAGACTCCAGCTTTATCAGCTACTATGCCCCCCCCACAAAAAAAAAGTCTGCACCTGCCAAAAATGTTGCTATATGCTGTACTATACACAGGTTCACTATTATTTCTTCAGACTAATTCATTTGCAATAATTACCACCTCTTGGATGAGTCCTCACAATCTCTAACATAATTAAGGCTCAGACCACACCTAAAAAGTCTATGTTGAAAGGGGTGTGCATGTGTGTGTCTGTGTAACCCTTCCTTCATTATTTAAACACACACGCACGCACACGCACTCCGAATTAACGTTGTCAGATTCCTGCAAGGCTGAGTTGCAGGTGGAGCAGCCAACTTTTCGGCCGCTGCTGTCTGCAGCTGCGCTTTTAGCAGAGATCCAGTCAGACGGCAGTTGCACCATCTTGCCTTCCATGTTAGGAAAAGCCTCAAATAAACATCAGTAGGTCAATTAAATATCACGGTAGTGAGGCAATTTTTTTAAAGCAGCAAATGCAGTTCACACTCTGTTCCCGTCACCTACACTCTGCTACCCACTGCGGAGAATTGCAGTAGGTGGGCAAAAAGACTAAGGTCACGATCAGACAAGACAGGTATATTAACCCATGAGACCTTGAAGGAATGCTTCTTTATAAAGAATTTGGAGGCATCCAAAAGACAAACAAATTCCTTTGAAGAGTCTGGTTAGTCTTTAAGATGACTTCCAGACTGGTTGGGGGGGTTTTTTGCCACAACAGACCAACAGAGCCCCCCCTTTCTAGAAATTAATTTGTTACCACTGTGTCTTCAAAACAACCCTGTAAGGTAGATCAGGCAGAGCAAGTGAAGCCAAAGGTCTACCAACGAGACTTGTGGTTAAATCTTGATGGTTTGCCAGCTGGTCATGACTTAATGACAGAGAACATGTTTGGCGTACAGAAGGTTCCAGATTCTGTATGGCATCTCCAGGTAGGGATAGGAAAACATCCTGCCTGGAACCCCAGAGGGCCATTGTCAATCAGGCAGACCCACAGTCTGTTTCAGGCAGCTTCCTATGGGATCTGATTCCGATAGTCCTAATATCAAGTCTCTGCAATCCTAATCTGACACAAAAGTTTTCACTGTAGACCCTGGTGCCCCCCCACCCCCGGCACCATTTTTAAGTATTTTAGGCTGTCTTGAAGTATATAGCTCCCTCAAGGCAGCTTACATATTTTAAACCCCAAACAATTCTGTTATAACAAGTCTACCATTTAAAACCAGGGTTAAACCATCTCGTGTAGGCTTAAACTTCACAAAGCTGGGAAATTGGAAGCAAAAGCTAATGCAATGATCACAAAGCAATGTGTTTGCTTGCATCTTCTTTTCCACACATCCATCCTTTTCCTGGCCCAGATCCAGACAAGGCGAATTGCATACCCCAGGTTGTCCTGGTCTTGTCTATTTGCAATAGGATTTCTCCTGTGAGTTGACTCACATCTCTTTGTTACTTGTGCGGAGGACCATTGGTGACATTGTTCATCATCACTATTTGCTAAGGCATCAGACTTAGCTTCTGCTTTCCCAGCTTCGTGGAGCTTCAGCCATCATGACAGCACCTTCACTATAATCTTGAAGAGCCGGGGGGTTGGTCATTGAATTTCTCAGCCTTTTCAAAAAGGAATGACGACGTTCTGAAAAATGCAAACTAAGAAAACACACAGAAGCAACTAACACAAACTGAAAAAGTAACTGAGCAGTTTTGCAGAAATGAAGAAATGAACAGAAACGTTTACTTCTGCCTCAGCTTGCACAGGGCGTCCTTTTCCGCCCTAACTGCTCATCATCAGTGATCAATCAGGGTGAATGAATCCCTTCAGCCCTCAATACTGTTACATGTCATCAATTTGTCTCTGACTTTCAGAGCTCTGTGAATGAACGCCCTTCAAAACGTTCTGTCCTTGACAGTCCTGTTCCATTATTGTGAATCCAAGTCTGTGGTTTCCTTTACGGAATCAATCCATCTCATATTTGGCGTCCCCCTTTTTCTTTTGCCCTTAGCTTTCCTTAGCCTTCTTGTCTTCTTCAGCTAATCTTGCTTTCTCATGATGGCCCTGGCAGCCTTATTTGTATCTTAGTGGACAGTTTCTTAATACCCCTTCCACATTGGCAGAATGCAAACATGTACTCTAAAATCCCTCTCAGAATAGTGGAATATAGACAGCACTTGAGCTTCAGAGTGAAACTGAAGCGGGTCCAACATAACTTTGCCGACAGCTGCTGCCCGAGGCTTTTCATGGACAGAAAAAACATTTGAACCGCTGATGAGAACTTTAATGAGGACCCAATTCCTCAGAAAACCTGAGAAAAGTTTCAGAAGCACTCATCAAAATCTGAAAGAAATGTGGCATGTTGAATCACATGTTCAGGAAGTAGTACACATGTACTACTTAACTAGAACTATTTAACTTGCCATGCTTAAGAGAATGCTTATCAGATCATGTTAACATTCGCACAACTACAGGCCTCGCTGGGTAGCACATGAATGCTGTGCTCCATGTTATTAGCTAAACACGTGTCCTTTTCATAAGCAGTGGAACTTTTGAGTTTTATAATGGCAAAACCCTTTTTCACAACTCATCAAACTAAAGGATATGCTAGTGTCCAAGTACAAAACAATGCAAATAAAATTAATAATCTTACTCAATCCGGAGAATACCAAAATAATTGCAATGTAGAAACTATTGAAACAAAGCACAACTTTGAGAGAGTGCCAAAGAAAATGAGTGCTTCTTCAGAGCTTTCCTAATGACCTGAAATTAGGGTCTAACACACTTGCAATGGGAACTCATTCCAGGGACCAGTAACTTCAATGTACAAACACATTTTTCTATTGGATTGTCCAATGTTTCCCATGTTAAGAGGCCTCCCTCTACAGCCACCTGTGACAAGGAAAACAAAGAAACCCAGCCACGAGACAGTGTTTGTTATCCAACTAGGACAGATATGCCACATTCAGAACTGACAAGTTTATTACACTTGCTTGAAAGCACATCCAGAAATACGTGGAACAAAAACTTGACCTAGAGTAGCAATATTGTTTATAAGCCGAGAATCTTAACTCCTAGACTGAGTACAGAAGACATCAGGCTGTTTTCACTGTAGTAACTTTATTCTAATTATACTGATTTTAATTTACTTTGCCGTATTGGATTTGAGATCATTGTTTCCTTTGGAAGTGTACAGTGGCTGACTGCTGGTACTATAAACTTTCTTCATAAGGACCTGGCGACCATCATCTGACTACAGTAGAAGCAGCTTATTAAAATGCATTGGGGGGCATAAGGAGGAACTGGAGTCTTAATGCTGTAATCTTAATGACTGGGATACTTAAAAAATTAGAGCAGTGGCAAATTGAACTTAATGGCTTTCAGCGCCGTTTTGTTACATGGCCCCCCAACCAGATGGGAAGCAGTGCAGCAATGAAAAGTCCTCCTGAGTTGTCATGCTTCAGAATCCTTGCCGCAGAGATTCAACGATGCATTGTTAGTGACATACCATCAATGCGTATGGTTCTTCACGTATCTGTTTGGAGTCACAACATAACATTTCACGCGTAAAACAGAGAAGGGGCGAGGGACAAGGGAAGATACAAGTATTTCAAACACACTTAAACCCTGTTTCAGTAGTACTGGGATCAGAAAGCTGTTCCAAAGGCGAGATCAGGGAGGGCCGCATGCAGCCTTTATTTCTCCCAATTGAGTGTTATTTTGGATTTTTGTTGTTATACAAATGGTCTCCATAGCAGCTATGGAGCACTTTTTCACACCCTGTGGCCACTTCAAAAGTGTTAAATTTGGCTTGCAAACAAGCTAAATTTAATCACGGTAGTGGTCTGTAGCTCTGCCATTCTTGGTGGGGGAAACATTACCGATTGGAAAGATTGGAAAGGAGTAAGCGAATTGGCACTGCAGGGGATATTCCAGGAGGCAGTTCCAGGTACAAAAGGAAGAAGCAGAGTTACTAGAGAAAACAGAACACCTTCACAACCACTCACAGAAGCACATACTTCACCAATCAGGTATTTCAGGTGCCACCCGTGATGCAAAAATGAAACTGGCCACAATTAAAAGCCAAACTTTCCTTTTACTGGAATAATTCTGTAAAACTCAAGACATTTGCCATAATTGATTTTCAAATAGCAGCAGCTGCTTCTGGCATAGATGGCTGATTTTCAGAATTTTAAATTTGTCCATCAATATAACTTCAGTTGAGAGGTGTTAAATCACTCACAAACACAAGAAAATATCTAATCATGGCTGCCATGGGGGTGCCAGAAAAGAACCAAATGTCTTGCTCCCTTAGACTAAGGTAATGGCACACATCATCCTGGGTTGCCAACTCTTTTACTAGCTGCTGCACATGTGCCTTTTACAGCAGTTTGATCCCCAAACTTTGATTACCTTGCATATCAAAATTACTTGTTTATTTCTGAAGACCCATGAGCCATCTGAGTCACAGAAAACGAGCTCTCTTTTCTAGACAATTGACAATCCTATAGTCTGATTCTCTGCTTTATGCCAGTTCAGTAAGATATGAACTAAGTCATTATTTTGAACTACTCCAAAAAGTCGGGGGGGGGGGGCGGGAGGTAATTCTGCCTTTCTTGGGGTCCCCAGAGGCTCTCATTTACTCCAACCACTGATCATTTGATGAGTTTCTGGCTTTTATGTGGGATTTTTTCCCTCTAAGGGGTTGAAATGCCTCTCCAAAGAGTTACTGGCTTTAAGAGTTTTAAGCTAAAATATACTAGTATTTGGGTCCTAACACTTTTACCCTTGTCCCTGTCCACCAATGGAACGCACCCCCAACTTCTCCAAAAATTCGGTTTTCTGGTTGAAATAGATTCAACACCCCCTAATTGTCTTGCTTGCTTGGATGCTGGTAGTCATAGTTTTCCTGCTTGTACAAAAAGAGAAGTAAAATTATCGCATTTGGGTGCAGGAAGTTCATTTATATGCCAGCTTATTTGTCCAAATGGAACCATTGTATTTACTATACAAAGGTAATAGTAGCACATGTGCTTTTGTTGTTGTTGAAGCTATAATGTTTGCTGTTATTGTTTTCTCTCTCCAGTGGATGAATACATTGCTATTGCAAAAGAGAAACATGGCTACAACATGGAACAGGTAACAAAACTATTCATTTTTTCAGTGTATGGTTGTTTACATTGTATTTAGATGTTAAGGATTGTAAGCCATCCCGAGATGCCATGCATAAAGGACGGCATACAAAAGTGTCAGATAAATAAATTAAATAAGCAAGCAGCGTGAAACATACCACACAAGTGTTTCGCTAAATGCATACACTTTAGGATCACACTACATATTATTTCAATTACATTGTGCACAGTTTACCATTTCTGCTTTCTAGGGTAAGTGAGAACCAGTGTGGTGTGGTGGTGGGTGTTAGAGTGAGATGTGGGAGATCTGGATTCTAGTCCCCACTTGACTAACAAAACTCACTGGGTGACTTTGGGCCAGTCATGCACTCTCAGCCTAACCTACCTTACAGGGTTGTTGTGAGAATAAAATGGAGCTATGTAAGCTGCCTTATGTTCTTCTCAAAAGGTAAAAAATGGGGGAAAATAAATGCATTGTAATAACAGTAAGTGCATGCTGGACTGATCCAGGTGAGGACACTGCATGCAAAGGGGGTGGTTCAAACGTTTTCCCCTCGGCTGCTTGTGTCCCAAAATTCGACCCACACCCCTGCTCAGAGCTAAAAGAAAAAAGAAGTAAAGCCTCCATTGCCTAAAGCAGACACTTTGTTCCAGAGGGCTGAATACCAACCACCCAATTCCACTAAAGTTGGGAATTGAAACTGAAATTGAAAATCCAAATTGAAAATCTCCTGTGTTTTGCAAATTAATCTTCCCAAGTTGCTACCATTATGACTGTTCCATGGCTCTTCTTCATTTACCTCACATGGATTCTAAGCAACATAACTGATACCATGTTTTAACAAGCACACTCACTAGAGAGTAAGCATCACTGAATTCAGAAATAATTATTTTCAAATTAACCTCATTAGGATTGTGCTCTTAGTTAAGGGAAATAGGAACAGAAGAGCCATAGTGTAAATTCTTTATGCCATAACTATTCTGCTTAAAGAATTGTTATACTGCTTTTATAGCCAGCATAAAAACAGAAAATTAGTTTCTGTATCACAGCCTTCCCCAACTTTGTGCCTCTGCTGGCATAAGACTTTCAGAATAGGGTGGCTGGGAGTTTCTGGAGATTGTAGACCTCATCCTGAAGTCATCAGGTTAATAAGCAGGTATAACACAATACCAATAAGTAAAATATAGCCCCTATTGCTTGCTTTCTTATATTCCTTCTAGTCATGGCTAAGATTATTTATTTATTTAAACATTACTATAGGCTGCCTATAACCGCTGAGGCCTTCCAGTTTGTTGATTTGAACAAAACACTAAATTGTGGTTTATCAAGCTGCTCCTCCTTCTAGACTCCTCTTTTCAGGAGAACAGAGGGAAGTGCATAAATCCAAGGCTTTCTGGAGCAAATTCCTTTCCAAATATACCATGGTTTATCATAATGGTTAAATATGCTCACGTCTCTCCAAAAGCCATAAGAAAATTGATGTTCTAGCCAATTTCTTGAATACAGCTTAACCAGCTCTAATTTAATCTATAGGGCTGCTCTTGAAAACAGTAAACTTAATCAGTAAACTATTTAATTTTGGCTCTGAGTAGTAGCTATGTCCGAAGAATGTTTAAGTCAATCATTTAATTCTAAGAGAGCACCAGATCAGCAGCTCTTAGAGAACTCCTGCATTCCTACCTAAGACAGTAAGAAGAGAAAAAGCAAGGAAGCAAGACTGTTTAATATATTCCATTATGGCTAGCTACACACCAGCTTTAATGCTTGTTTTTCAACATGTATACCACTAATATGCCACAGATACAATTAACCACAAATAAGTGAATGAAAGTGATAATACAAATAGTCAACACTTACACTATTAATAGTAGTAGTAACAATGATCTCTCAGTTTTTAATTAAAATTCATTAATTCAGAGTTGCAAAAATCTTGGACAAACCACGCACACCTTCGCATATTCTATGCAACAATGCTTCCTAAAGCACCACATAAAAAGTTCATAGCTTTTTGGTGGAACCCCAATTCTGAGCACAACTGCAGCCTAGGACTATGTTTCCAGTACTAGAGCTGAGTTCAGCTCATACTCCTTTTATGTTAAAGTCCAGTACCTGTGGCCCAAGATTTCTTTATTTCAACATCCCAGTTTAAGAGGAAAACAGTCATTTGGAGTTTACAGTTTTTTGACAAATGGGAATCAGAAATTTTTGACACCTACTGCAAATCCCCAAAAGATCTAAGAGCAGGTCTCGATCTACCTCTTCTCCCCTCCTGAATCACTACGGACTGGTCATTTCACATTATGTGCACACAGAGATGTAGCATATACCTACATGTTGACAAATATAGGGTTGGAACCAGACTTAGGGCATAATCCAGTTCAAGCTGAAACAAAAATGCATCTCTGGTAGGACTTTTTTCTGTCTAATTGCTTAGGTAGTAACTTTAGCTGTGCTTAAAGCAGGCCCACTGAAATCAATTAGGATGAATTTAAGTCCAATACTTCTGCTCCACTCATGACTAAATCTGTATCCAACCTGGTTTGGGGAGAACACACGACACACATTCTAAAGCAGCAGTGGGCAACACTTCCTGTTCACCCCCAGCCTTAAATGCAACCCTGACAGCCCCACTGAATTTGCTTGAAAGCTGCAGCAAAGAAATCAGCACTTTGCAGATTAATCTCAGCAACAAAACAGCAATTGTTTCGCTGCTTTGGTGATGTGCATTGATGACACCCTGGGGGTTTGAAAATGACCCCCAGAACCCCTGAATCTGCCCATCCTACTCTGACTGACGCACCTGCACTACCAATCAGTTGCTAGGAGCCCTTCAAGGTGCTCGCATTGATTTTTACAGCTCTGTCTGCTGGGGGTTGCAGGCGTCTCAAGGAGCAGCGTCTCCTATATAACGACAACCCTCAAAGAGTTAACATCTTGATATGAGGATCTGTTCTGGGCTCCATCTTTCCCTCCCTACCTCTGTAAGAGAGTCATCATTACTGATATATTTTTATCCCACCTTCCATCCAGATGGTAAATAGCACTCCCACTGTGAGGTAGGTTAGACTGGCAGTTTATGATGAGCCAGGAAACTTATCCTCAACCTAGCCTACTCCAACCTCTAGATATTGGACTGCAACCTCCATCATCCCCAGCCAGCACAGCAACTGGCCTTGGCCTCATTTTGTAGACAGATTTCACAGGCATTTTGGGATCACTGCAGATTTTCACCGAGGGGATTTTACAAGTTTGTTTGCACTGTTCTTATTTTGAACTGCTACTTTTTACTTGTTCTAAAAGTTGCTATAAAATATTAACTTTTCTGTCAAAGTGTATAAATATTGTATACAAGCAAACTGTCATTCCACCTCCTCAATATGAACCTCTATTTTAAAAAATGTACATGAACCGTGTATTCTTGAATCAACTATGGCATGTTAATAGTGGTACACTTAATCAGTGCATATCAAAAGCATAAAACTTCCTGGATTTACATTTCTGAAAGCATTAAAAGGAAAAATAGAATCATTTCCACCTGTGTAATTCTTTTACTGGTAATATTAGTTGATCATGTATTTGGCCTTAGCACTGATGGCCTTGGAACCCTGATGCTTCGGTTATACTATGTGTGGGGAATTTGGTTGTGGATGGTTTGCAGGTGGTACCATGGTAATCTCATTTATCCAAACCCAGGAAATTAATGCTACATCTGTAAGTCATTACAGAACTAACACATGCAAGATTTAATTCTGTAATAATTCTAAAATCAACAAATTTATTTTCTGAGAGCCTACCACAGTTTCTAAGAACTTAAGTGTTCCTCCCAGAACATAACTCTAGTTTTGATATGCTGTGCTTTCCTCCTTAGTTCTACCAAATGCTGCTAACCCTTGTAGATTCTTACTTGCTGTTGCCAATCCTAAAAGTGGGTTGCAACTTTCTTCAAATTGTGATGCCCTGCAGATGTTCTGGGGTAAAATTCCAGCCATTCTTGACCATTGGCCATGCTGGCTGAAGCTGATAGCAGCTGATGACCAAAACATTTGGTGGAGACCAAGAAAAAGCAAGGCAGATCTAAAGCTTACTACCAGGTGATCCATGCTACTGCTGTAGCGAACGGCTGACGCTTGTTCCAAACGATTTCAGCCCACACTTAGAACAGAATTAGAATCACACGACGACAGAGTTGCAGGAATCTCGGAAATTACCTAGCACCACAGGATACAGAGACAGCATTTCTGGCAGATGCTACCTATCCTCTTCTTTCAAAGGGGTGCTCAAAGACAGGCTGGACATAGAGCTGGCTGGAGCCGGGGGTCAGACTAGATGGCCCGGGAGACCCCTTCTGACTCGCTCTGTTTCTATGTTTCTTTACTGCCTCTGGCGAAAGGAGAACCTGAGGCAGCCTGCCCAGTGCTGTTCCTAGTGGTGAACAGCTCTCACCACTAGGAAGCCTCTCCTCATACCTAGTCAAAATGTGCTTCCCTGCTATGTCTACCTGTTGGCCACCATGTCCACTTGCCGGCTGGGGAGCCCCCGGTCATGCAGTGTGGAACATCGAGTGGTTTATTCACAAGTGCAAAGCTGCCGCCACAGATCAAGTGCTACAAGAAAGAACTCTCGTGTCACATCATCCCACAAATACTACCGTATTTTTCGCTCTATAAGACGCGCCTGACCATAAGACGCACCTAGTATTTAGAGGAGGAAAACAAGAAAAAAAAATATTCTGAATCAAATGGGCACATAATCACAGGCACATTCCCCATCACTTCCCCATGAGCTGCACATCTGACAGACTTACTGCACACACGTATTCGCTCTATAAGACGCACAGACATTTCCCCTTACTTTTGAGGGGGGGGGAAGTGAGTCTTATAGAGCAAAAAATACGGTACTTGTCAATGAAAGCAGCTCACTGCAACCGCATTCATGGAGTATTAAGAAGCAAGAGATCGTGCCAGCATTAAATCCATTGTGTTGGACCACTGACCCAAATGCAAAGCTAGGATCCAGTTGACAAGGACTACCCATAGACAACAGCCCCTTTCCGCAAGAGTTGCTAACTAGTACAGTAAAAAGGCAATTAAAGTCAGAATCCTAAGTACATTTAGACAGAAAAAGTCCTGAAACTCCCAGGATTCCTCAACCACCAGTGTTGACTGGGGAATGCTGGGGCTTTTAGAACTTTGATGTCTAAAGACGTGCACGGATTGCACTCTAAGGGAAGGGCAGGCGAATCACATGGTTCCAGCCTCTTCTGACATTAATCTGCAGGCAGGTGACTAAATATTAGCACTGCCTGCCATAAACCTACACAAGCAGCAACAGGGAAGAGAAAACAATACACCCCAAAGAGGACAAAAACCAGGCAAGACAAGCTCTGCAGGACCAACCAAACCAGCCAAACTTCTGTTGCATGCGCTCTGCTCTGTGAGATCACCGTTCATTTAAAATTTCGTGAAGTTTGACTGCTTGTATATTCATACTTCCAAGGAACTTATTCATACAATACACTTTCCCTCCTTCCAAGGGTACTTGGTGAAAAAGGGCATTATCACATCCCCTTGGCAATGTACTCTACACTGTAATCCACTCCCATTTTTGCTGAGACCAAGGAACAAGCAAGACAGAGCCTTTTTGGAAGTGGCACACAGATTGGTGGAATTCTTTACCTTGATTTTGTCTTGTGCTCCAGAGAAGGGCCAAAAGGTCCCGGATCAGTATCCGGCATCTCCAGACAGGACTGGGAAAAGCCCGCCTGAAACAGTGAAAAGCTGCCATCCATGTAGGCCAACCTGGTAACCCTCTCCAAAGTTGTTGTTAGGCTACAACTCTCATCATTGCCAGCCAACAGGGATTACAGGAACTGGCTAGAAAGAGCCAGGATGCTTACCATACAATACTGAGTTGGATGGGCCAGACTTGACAGAAGGCAACTTCTTCCATAGATCAAAACATTGGCTTTTAGATTAGCATTTGACGCAGGCATGTTGATGTGTTGAATTCTCCTCTCTGCTTTGGTATTGCTGCAGTTTCATCTTGTTCTTGTTTCACTGATTTCATTTCATTTGTTTAAGTATTGTTTTCATTGCCTTTAACAAAAACTAAACAAAACAAAAAAAACCTCCACATGCCAGCCATCTACACCACAATGTTTTTTCACTCATCATACTTTGGGGCCTTCACTAATAGCTATTATACAGATAAAATAAAGACAGCCAAGTCAGCCCCTCATGTTTTGAAAGCCTGGGAGAATGCCTGCCTGACCATTCCTACTTATAAGGTGCATTATTACACAACAATTCCCAGTTTCAAGTAATTTTAGGACACTCTAGTCCACGACACACTAGCAATGCCCACAAAAGTGGAAAGGACAAGAAGAGTTGAACAGCTGTCAACAGAAAGAAGACATGGTCTTCCCCGCCTTCCCACACCTTCGTTCAGGCACCAGACCAATAAAATAAATTAAAAATACCAGAATGCAGAAAGGTGGCAGAAGACAGCAGACACTGGCTGTAGACCTGTCCTTCCAAAGCGGCAGACCACAAACAGTACCCAAAACAAGAGAAAAGCACGATCCCACCCCTGGATTGAAATCCAGTGCAGAACAGGGACTCTTTTGTTGTTTAACAGGATATCAAAATACCACCCAGCTTGCAAGACTAGATGGGAACTGCATGAATATCAGAATAGTACAGATTAACAGATTTATTTCAGGCACTGCCCTGACTGCCATCTTCCACACAAATATTCTGTCTGAACTCATGCTTGGGAATTCTGAAGTTGTGGGGAACTAAAGGAGGCCATACATACAGAGAAGTGTTGTGCATGAACACCCCCCCCCAACACACACACACACACACACAAGCTCAACCTTTCACCCACCACAATGACTGCTACCTTACATCCTGAGTTTTTCACAGCTACGATCATTCAGCTGCTTGAGAACTGGTGAAGCCTTACTCTGCACTCCATTTCATAATACCTGACTTCTAACCCATCCAACAGAACACTCCTGAGATGTGCTGGACTACAACTCCCACTACATCCCAGCATGCTGGCTGGAGATGGTGGGAGCTGTAGTCCAACACACAGGCAGGGTAAGACTGAACTACCAGATGTCTTTTGAAAGGCACTACAGCTCGAGGACCAAAGTGGACTCCGTTCCACAATTAACTTCTCTGAAGAGCACTGAAAAAAGCGGGGGGGGGGGGGATTCTTTCCAAGTGCTAATCCAACATTCCTGCTTGGAAAACAAACACACACGCCACATCGCAGGCCACCTCGTCCAGTGCCCCAAGAACGGCATCTCTCCCGGGGAGGGGAGCGCATGGGGGACTCCAGCCGAACCTCCAGCACACACAAGGGCTGACAGCTGGCCATGGCAGCAGGTGCTCTCCGCGAAGAGCCCCCAGGTGCCACATCCCTCAGGGCAAGAGCCTGCCGTGCCGAGCTGTGCCCAGGTCTCCCCGTGGTATCAGTTTCTGTTGCCATAGAGACTCACCCCCTACTCGAGCGCACCTTCCACCCCAGAAGACCAAGCTAATAACTAAAAAATAAAAATGACACCTTTCAGAAGGAACAATAAAACATGGCAGCCTAGTGGGGGTGGGTGGATACCCCCAGAATTGTACAATTCTCTCGCTCCAGTCTCAGCGACCACAAGACCCTCTCAGTCGACAGAATGGACAAAACATACACATATATGAGAGAGAGAGCGAGCGAGAGAGAACGAGAGAGAGAGAGAGAGAGAGGCAGGAGTGCCCAGCAAAGCTGGCGCTGCAAAACACTGGAGAACACCGCTTAGAAAGACAGCAAGGGGGGTTAAAATACACACACACACACACTCACGGCTCTCCTCCTCTGCCTGCCCCTCCAGGTGTCCCCACCCTCCCTCCCTCCCTCCCGCACCCCTTCCTCCTCTGCCCCCAGATCCTTCACCCACCACCAACCTGCGAAGCGCTCCGGAAGGTGCCTGCACGGCAGCCAGAGCTGAGCCACGTTCAAAGAAAAAAAGCGGCGAGGAAAAATGGCCCTGCGCTTCTCCTCTTGCTTCTCGGGGACTCGGCGCCTCTCTGCCCGGAGTGGAGAGCAGAAGGAGGAAGGCTCCGACGAGCCGTTCTCCCTTTTCGCTTTCCCCCGTCTCTTTCTCTCAGAGATCCTGCTGCCCTTGCTCCATCGTGGCCGCTTGCCTGGGTGCGGTGGAAGGAGGAGAAAGAGGGGACTGAACGGACGACGATTGGTGCAACTAACAAAGCCCCCTGTGCGGGCGGCGGCGGCGGCTCACTCGCTTCTGCTGCTACTATTGCTGCCGCCGTTGAAACCACAACCCTACGAGCGCATCGCGGCTCCCCACCTCCATCCTGCTTCCACCTCGCAGCTCCAATTGCACAATAGAGCCCGGCAACCTCATCAATATTCATTGGCCTCGCTCCCTCCTCCCCCTCCCCTCCCGACTCTTAGACTAGAGCAATAGAGCTCCTATCTCCGGCTCGATAGGAGGAGGAGGAAGAGGAAGGCCGTAGGAGAGCGCAAAGGAGAAAGGCGCTCTGTTTTACGCGCGTGGCTGCGTAGGATGGGGAGAGACCGGGGAATCTGCGTTTGTCGTTGTGCAGGTTTGCCGGAGCCAAGCTTCCCAGGACTGGGGTGAAAGGGGGGAGTTAGACAAAAGGGGTGGCTGACGATGAAACCCCTCGGACTCCCTCGTCTTGCGGTGCCTCCATCTTCGGTTCCCGGTGATGCGAAGGCCAAAGCTGCAGTCCTCCCCTTTAGCCCCGTGGAAGCAGCCCGACCTCGACACAGTTAACAAGGAGGATGCCGAGCAAGCACAGCGCCCTCTCCAGCGCTCGCTCACACGCGCGCGGAGCCCTTGCTGAGACCGCAACAGATGGGCACGGTCCATTATTACACGGCAGCGGCGCGACTCCCCACCCAGCGCCTTTCAGATTGGCGTGAACTACAGGTCCCATGACCTCCGCCCGGAGATGATGGGGGCTGTAGCCCAGCGCAGTCGGGAAGGCGCTTTGTTGGGCGGACAGACTGGCGGAGGCAGGCGAGGGGCCCGACTCCTCTTTTCCGTCCTTACCCAAGTAGGAAGGTGGGTATGGGCCACGCATGATGCTTGCCCGGGGCTTGGTTTGGTCACAACAAGCGGGGGCCGCCGCCACCGGCTCCTCGTCAAGATCCGCCGAGGAGCCCAGCCGGTGTTCATCCAGGGAGCCGCCGCGATGGCGAGGCCGGGCCTGGGCGCTCCGGTGGCCGCCGCAGTCAGTCCTCGGCGAGGCGCTCCCGAGGCGGAAAAAGGGCGCTCGCTGGCGCCCGCACCCGCCGGGCTTGCTTGCCCCCTCGCGGGAAGACGCGGGCAGCGCCGACCGGGACCTCCGTGAGCAAGGCGGGGCCCGCTCTCAGCCTCCCCGCCAAGTAACTCGGTGGCCTACTTTGCAGGGTTCCTGTGAAGGTTCGGTTTGCCAGGCGGTAGGGCTGGAAGAGGAGGAGATGCACCTGCGACTTTCTGGTTTTTGCTGCATTCTAGATCTCAGCAGCATTGCCGGTGGTCAGGGACTGCTGGGGGGGGGCGGCAAGGGGGGGAAGCCACAGCCCCCCCCCAGTCCTGGGCTCATGGGTCAGACGGGGGTTGAGGATACCCAGGTTCAATTCCCCACCCAGCCACGGGCGCGGGGGGGGGGGGGCTCGGGCTCTGTCCCAGTCAAATCTCTCCGTCTCACTTACCTGGTAGAGGTGCTGTGCTGATGAAATGGAAATGGAGAAGAACCATGCTTGCCTCCTTGGACTCCTACTCCTTATAGGAAAGATGGAATATAAACAACATCAATTACTGTAGGAGATGATGCATGAAGCACTAAAAATTGTGCTTTATCCCACCCTTCTGCCAGCAAACAGCATCCCCCCCTTTATACCCTCAATTTAGGGCCATGAGCTGGGCTAAGCTGAGATAATGACAAGCCTCTAAGGGTCCTTGATGTGTGGAGGCTGACAATTTAAATCTCAGTGAACTCGTCTTTTCTCAGGCCGTGGGACTGAAGCAGTGCCTGGCTGACACTAAGCAGGCTTGGTCTGGTCAGTCCTTGATGGGGAGACCATCCGGGAATAATATGCTGAGTTCCTGAGTTCTGGAATGGGGGAAAGGGGGGATAAAATACATATAATTTTTATAGAGAAAGAAAGGAACCATCAAGGCAGGCACATCCCTCAATCGCTCTCTGCTGATCCAAAGGGTTCTTTTGCTATAGTTCCCTTCATATACAAAGTACCTAGAACAACCTTTCCTACACTGGTGCCTTCCTGATGTTTCTGCTATAATTCCCATCATCTGTTGACCATGTTGAACCTGGCACTGATGGCAACCAAGGGAATGGAGTGGCCTTGTATACACTGTTGGGTGTAAAACTACAAGCAGCCAGCTATCAAACTACTCACAAAACTTAAAGGGCATCTGTTTCACTATGGGAAATCAAACACACTAATAGCAAACACATTCTCCATGAGTAGATCCTCATGTAGCCAAAACATGAGAAAAGTGTCCGGCAGGTTTGGGAGAGCATCAAAGTTTGCAGAAGCGCAAAGGGGGCAGGAAGACTTAGTCCAAGGAGGACTAGGCAGGTTCAGTGGCTTTTGGTGGGGGATGGAAAACCGGGGAAGAGCATGGAATGGAGTATCCTGGAAACAGCATGGCTTTTTGATTGCAACCCTAATTGTTGTAAATCATCCAGAGAGCGTCACCTGATTGGGTGGTATATCCATAAAAGTAACAAGAATAGCAACAATTCTGAAGACAAAGGGCATACATAAACATAGTAAATTTCACTGAGGTTTTCAGTCTTGCACCCTGAGGTGCCTCAGTTTCCCAAATCAAATGGATGCTAAAGGGTTTATTATGACACGATGAGGGTTCCCCCCTCCCAAAGCAGTATTTTCTTGAGAAGTTGCCTACAGCTCCCATCACCCAGAGTAAGCATACCGTGCTGACTAGGAATGAAGAGAGTTGTGGTCCAGCACATCTGGAAAGCACCAGTTTGGGAAATGTACCCCGTGCTTACTGGAAACTCTGGTTGAACAAATGCTATTGAACCAGAATCACCACAACGCATTTCTACACTGCCAGCTAGCTGAAGCTCCCCGCCGTTCCACAACACTCAAAACCATAAAATGCAGCACAATACATGTAACATTTAAAAGTTTAAAACTACAGTATAAAACCAGCAGCATACAGTTTTCAAAGTACAATAGAGTTAAAAACAGCAGCAGCTCCCTCTTTGTCACACAGTCATACACATACACAAACAAAAATCAAATCGCGTGATCTGACTACCAGCCTGAGGAAAAATAACCTGTATTAGCTACAGGGAGAAATTGCTAGTACTTTAAATTGCTTTGCACTTTAAATGGTTAATAACTGTCAACAATATTTTCCCATGGCCATTTCATACAGATAGACATTTCTTGTCTTTTGAAATAATTGCATTATTTATGGGAACTATAGGTGGCAGTGGTGGGGAATCGTTTATGTCAGGGTAGACTTGACATCTTTTAACACTGCCCTTGCAGTGCAATGTATTTGAACATAACCGGCATATATAAGACAAGCTGCGCTGGATCACAGCACAGGTCTGCTTCTTCCAGTGTCCTGCTCACAGCGGGGCCAGCCAGCTGCCCCAGGCATGCCCTCTTGCAGTGGCACCCTCCCCATCGCGGTCCCCAGCGAGTGGCAGTCATAGGAATACAGTTCCTAATACTGAAGGTCACCACTCACAGCTATTAATAGGCTTCTGCACTGTGAATTTATCTAAGCCCCTTTTAAAGCCAGAGTCAGAACCCTAGGTAAACTATAGTTTGTACACGGGGTGGGGGGGACAGGCAGAGAAGAGCAAGGCTTTCAGGGAAACGCAAACCAAAAAAGATGCTCAAACATCATTCCAGCACCTTGAGCCTGGATGGGACAGGGGTGACCCCCACATTGCTGAAGGGGCTTGCCCTCTGATAAGCTCTCAGGGTGTCCAGAAGATGGGATCCCTGAAGAGATGCATTGGAAGGACATTTCATGTTCCCAGTAAAAATGGGGGCAGGAAGATGTTATCGCTTGTATGCTGGTCCCAGGGAAAGATTAAGTTTTCTTGAAATTATTGTCCATAATTTTAGCAAGCTGCTTTTACAGTTACTGCCAACAAGCTTACAGGGAAGGCTTTTAAGGCTTTTGTTGTTCATGTGTGTGAAAATAGGTTTGATGTGACCTCTGTGTTCTATTTTTTCCCCTCTTGGTAAAAGTGACTGACCCTACGGTCATATAAAATCCAACTGACTGGCACACAGAATAATGGGCAGATGTGAAGATCCTCCAATCCGGATCAGCTCCCCAGAGGAGAGGGATTTGGATCCTAATCAATAAATGAGAGGTCCCAGGTGTAACATAGTACAGCTCTTCATTGCTGTAAAATAAAGTTCCTTTTATTCTACCTGCATCCCTAGGTTTGAGTTCATACATTCACCCCACTTGTGGAAATAGTATCTAAATCATATATTTTCTTCAGGGCCCCAGTGATCCATTTATGCCAGGATCTATGGAATATTTCTTTCTTACCCTAATTGCTGTACCAAAGGTGGATTTTCTAGAAGATACACAGTCCCTCCTCCAAGCAAGCTCAGGGGGGAAATGATATTGGTATCAATTTATCCAGTTGGAAAGGAGAGACATGTTGTGGAAGAGACAGATTGCCAATTAATTGTAATTGAAGAGAATGTGAGGTGATCTGGGGAGGAGTACAAATGGATTAATGAATGTATTTTATTTCAGGGGGTTTCAATGAGAAATGAATTGATTGACTTCCACTTGTGTGAAATTTAAATACATTGGCATACATTTAAATTGGAATAGATATGGATCTGCACCTGCAAAATAGATGCAGGTTTGTGTTCTATTGCCCCTGAATCGTTTATGGTCCCAGCATTGCTTCTGGTAGAGAACTTTCATCTCCCCACATTAGAAAGTTTGGTTCAGTATCTCTTTCATTGCATTCCCATTTTTAAAGCCAAATAGCTTCTAAGGTAGAAGCAGTCTTCTCTGTCAGGCGATCAGAAGCACAGCCAGCCAGTTCCCAATCATAAGGGGTACCCTCCTTGGGGTCTAGAGGCAGGGAAAGGACTGTGGGGCAGGTATTTGGGGTACAGTGAGATGGAGGAGCCCCAGATGCAGCAGGGCTGGCTTGCAACACTTTTGAAGAGCGTGAAGTAGCCCATGTTGGGGGTGCAATTCTATGAGAGTTTAGACAGCAAAAAAGTCCCAGAACTCCAGGCTGCCTAAAAATGGAACTGTCCAAAATGTTCCATCCCGGTGCAATTTTCACGACAGGCTGGGAGAGGCTCCTTCAGAGGGCAGCTGTTTTGACTGGGGCTTTCTTAGAGTTCTTGATAAATAACCAATAGGCTAAATTTATCTCCCACCTTTCCTTTGATCTAAAGAAACTAAACTGCGAATGAAGTGAGGTTACCCATGAACCTTGTAGGAGAGCATGAGAATTTAGTCTCCCAAGACATGATGGAGAGGGGGAATACACCACCCGCAGGAACAAAACACATTTGGGCTATCCAGAAAAGAACTGAGTGTATTTTCCTGAGTCATTTTCAAACAGCGGTAGGCAGAAGCTAAATGTGCAAGCGCGGGTGGGTGGACCTCCCACTTCTCGCCCTGCCTGACATTATATTGATGACATGAAGAAAAAGCCTGGAGTCCCAGGAATGAATCTTTGGGTGAAAGAAGGACCGTGTGTTCTGTTAATTTCTGGTGTTTAGCAAATGCCTAGGCACAGAATTCTTTAATTCAAAATGTCTGTCATTTGCACCAGGTTCTGGTTAGTGGATTGCAGGGTTTTAGGAAACAGCAAAGCAGAAAGGGGGGGGGGACATACCCTGGTTTTAGAGGCTACTGGGCAGTACAGAAATATAATAAACAAGTTGTCAGAACCCAAGGCAGCTCCAGGGCTCCCTCTGCTGGTCAAGGTCCAGCACAGCAACCCTGGTAGTTGCAGGATGATTACCCCAATCTACTGCAGCTGGCAGAGCTCTCCTGAGCTCCACCTGGGAGCCCTGGGGAAAGAGCTAGAGAAGAACTGGCTCTTCCCTTCAGAAGCTGCTTTGGCAACAAAGGCTTTCTGTGTCGCTGAAGAGCTCCTAGTTCGTGGGCTCTGCTTCTGGAGCTCTGCCTGTGATCTTGCTCCAGCCCTCAAGATACCTGCTTCCCTTGGTTTGTCATTTTGGCTTCTTCATTCCTGGCTTGTCTGACCGTGTTTGCTTCCCACAAGGCCTCTGCTTTGAGCTTCAACTCCCAGCTCTGACCTTAGGACTATTTCTCCTTGTGCTTCTGGACTAGCCCTGGTTGCTTGGGCCATGATGCCCCGTCTGCTAGTCCACCACCCACACCCTGAATGCTGAGGCCGCCTTGCACCCTGAGCACCGACTTGAGCAATGAGATCCAGGCCCTGCAGCAGGCAAAAATGCAGCTACCCCCCCTGTGACGTCTGCGCCCCAGCACCTTCCCTGCTGGCCTGCTTCTCTGGGGACACAAGGAACTGGGGGCGTCATGTTTGTGCTGCCTCCTGCTTCAAATGTGCCCCTGGGCGCACCCAGCAGAGCGCAGCCAGGTGGCCTGGTTGCTGCATCTGCTGCCAGGACCTGCCTTGGGGGCCTCACCTTTGCTGGAAACAGAGCACCCCTTCAGCGTTCCCGCAGGCCCTCAGGGACGTGTTCAGGGACGCTCACCAGGAGCACACCACAGAAACAGGCAGAGGCTGGTAGCAGGTGACACCGCAGCATTTCGTGGCCTGCTGGCCAATGCTGAGTGGAATGAGGCAGCCCGGCATTTTCACTTCTGCTCCGGGCGGAGCTCTGCCAGGAAAGGCAAGTTGGCCGGAATAGCTCCCCCACTTGGCCAAACGAGTTCATTGCACTTTGTATTCTAGGCTGGCTTAACAGAAAGAGACCAGCCATGGGTCACTGGTGAACTTCATGACTGACTATGCATTGACACCCACAACTACAAATCCTGATCCGATACTCTAACCCAGCCTTCTCCAACCTGGTGCTCTCTAGACGGTGGTCGTCAGCCTGGGTCAGTATGGCCAGTGGTCAGGAATTCTGGAAGTTGCCCTCCAAACAACAGTTGGGACGTTGTGAGCCGCCCCGAGGCTTGTGGCAAGGGGCGGCATATAAATCTGTTAATAAATAAATAAATAAATAAATAAAACAGCAGCTTAGGGAAGGCTGCTCTAACCATTTCACACACTGCTTCCTTGTACATTCCTCCTGCATTTTGTCCAAAGGAAACCAAATAGTAAAAAGTGCCCTAATTATTTGTTTTTCTATCTAGGCAATGAGCAATGGGTCACATGCAAACGCATGACAACGTTTAGCAAGAGCCCTTTCCCTGTTGTTGACTAAAATGGAGAGATGATCATTGGACTAGTTTACACAATATGGCCTTTTCACCATGAGGAGCCCTTCCTGATAGTGGCAGGCTATGCGTTCACACAGATACATGTGAACCAAGTAATCCCAGCAGAGGAAGCAGCATTCCCCCAGTCACAGTGGTTGGGAAACATCTGCGGGCCATGTCCACCACTGCCCCGCTTACCTTTGTAGGGTACCCAAGGGAGAGGATGCTCACATGGGGCTGAAAAACATGACTGGTCCTGATTTTTAGAGCAGAGATGCAGAACCTCGGGTCTGGGAGCGAAACTCAGGACTTGGGGTGGCCCTTTCCTGAGTCCCCTCCCTCCCTCATAGTACTATAGTTTCCCCACTAGCAAAAGGGCCTGAAACGGCTCTCCTGAGGCTTGGATCCTCGCAGGAGTTGGTCTCAGTGAAAGGCTGCTGATTGTGGGCACTAAGCCTTCTGTCTCCATCTCAGCAAGGTAGTGACATGCTGCCTCTGAGAGCTGCTCATAAGAACGTAGCATGTGGCCACTTTCTTGAGAGCCTGTGTGGTGTGGTAGTTAAGAGATGGCGACTGGGACTTGGGCAAGCTGGGTTCAAGGCCCTGCTCAGCCACAGAGCCACCTGGGTGATTTGGGGCCAGTCGCAGACTCTTGGCCGAACCTGCCTCACACGGTTTTTGTGGGAGTGAAGTTGAGAGCAGCAGCAGGAGAATCTGCAAGCCACTTTGGGTTTGGTGTAAGAAAAAGCGGGATGTTTATCTAATACGTTATGATTTATAGTTACAACAATAAACTTGGCAGAGAAGTGCCATGAAACACCATGTAATAGATAATACTGAGTCAGACCATTGGCTCACCGAGCAGAGCCTGGCCAGCATCACTCCCCAGCCACCGGCACTCGCCTGGCCAGCTCCTTTCAGGCAGAGGGGCAGGCTGGGCCCAGATGCAGGAGACAGAGCAATGGCAGCGCCTTGCAAACAGGCCTGCTGAGGGTATCTTATTCATGTCTGGGCCTGCACAAAGCACTCCGGAGGCAGAACTGCCTAATGACATATGAGGACAGGCTACATGTTGGTTTCAAAATGTGCAGACCATCATAAAGCCCTGCCTTTTGGAACACAGGTAACCCTGAGCAGCCTCCTCCACTGATCCAGACTTCCAGTCCCCACGGGCAACCCAGTGTCTGACCAATGTTTGCTGTAACTAGTTTTCTGGCAAGAACAACCACACAGTAACAGCCTCTTAAGCTGTTTGCATCTCTAGAAGTCGTGCCCGACTCTGCGACCCCACGGGCAGCATTCCTCCAGGTTTTCTTGTCCTCCACCATCCACAGAAAGTACAGACAGTGAGAATTATATTTTTGCAACCTTGAAGCTTTGTAAAGTATTCATACAATTAAATGCCTATACATTCAAAATTACTAGTTTTGCTTTGCTTGTTAAACACTAGAAAGGTTTCAGAAACTGCATTTTGAGGAGAAAGGACAACAGCACTACCCATTCCCATACACTGGTCTAAAGTCGCCAGGTGGTACCTAAAAAGTACTAGCCAGTTGCTATGGGAACAACATCCTGAAACTAAGAACAGGGATTGGGGAGAAGGAAGATTCGAATGTGCTGGTAAATGTTGTGAGCAATTTCTAGACAAGAAGGGGTTCTGGAGTCCCGTTATTTAAGTATAGTAGCAAGAAAAATCTCAGATTGGGGAGCATGGGTTAGAGCACAAGGATGCAACAGAAGAGAGAGATTAGCTCAAGAATAGGTGTCCCACCTCACTGAGCTGGACAGTTCATGGGAGAGGCTGCTGGGGTTGAGGAACTCCCAGGCACGGATGATCCGCCTCCCTCTGAGCCCGACCCCATGGCAAAGTGCTAGCAGAGGCGGATGTGCAAGCAGATGAGCAGAGCGCAGAGAGAGGTGTGCTTGCCTCCAGGGAGCCCCTCAGCAAAGTGCTGGGATGCAGGTGTGTTCATAGGGAGGGTTTGAAGAGGGAATTTCTAGAGTCGGCCAAGGGACCGCTCTGTGCACGCTCAGAAATTTGCGATTTGTAGCAGAAGAGAAGCAATAAAGTACATTTGCAAGGAAACAACCTGTGACTGGTTTGAAGGAGGAAACTTGGCTCATGACACCTACTTTATACTAGCTCTAGCGGCAGGCAGCTTGTGGTTCTCCGGACGCTGTTGCACTCCAGTCAAGGCTGAGGCAGGGTAACTGGAAGCCTACAGGTCCCAGTTGGAAAAGAAGATTTAGGGCAGGGGGGCAACTTGTGTCCCCCCTGCCCATTTGGCCTGCAACTCCCATTGTCCCGGCTGCAGGCCAATGACCACTGGACAAACTCTAGTTGCCAGGCCCCAGTCTAGACCTGGCATGAATCGAAGGTGAGCGAGCAAGCAGTACTGAACATCCTCAGGTGCTGGGTTGCTGCTCGCCTGTCCCAGCCCAGTCCTGTTTGCTGTGTGCTCTGAGCAAATGGGAAATTTGTACAAGGCAAGCAGTGATCAAGCAAGAGAGTTGTGCAATTTTCTTTACAGGCTAAAGAGGGACTGAGTCAAGCTATGGACAAGATTTATGAAATTAAGGAATATGAACAAATTAAATTAGAAGCAAGACAGATGTATGTTTGCAATCTGTGAATATTTTCTGTGGACAGATATTCACACGTGGAGCTTCAAGCAATACATATTTGTGTGTGTGGCAAACTGAAAGGAATTTTCCACCAGTCCTTTGAAAAGCCACTGTTTTCTCTTTCATTGGGCTACCAGGTTGCAATGCTTTTTCTCAAGTCTCATGATTTCCCCTCTCTCCCCCTTAGTAACCACCAAGTAACAACAATAAGTAAATGGAAATAAACAGAAACAGAGTAACTATTTTCCTATTCTGTTGGAGCTGATTGAGAAGAGTTCAGATGTAAGCTTTTTTTGTGGGGGGGGGGGGGTGGAAGCAAGAAAACTAGATGTTGGGAATATAGAATATAGTGATTTGGGAAGTGGGTGGGTTAGCTGCAAAAAGAACAGTTATATCTAGAAGAAAGGGGGTGTAGCTAACCTTTTCTCAGTCCTCCATGGAGACAGTTCCCTGTCATGAATTTGTTTAACATTAATTATGTCTTATGCATTGCAAGGGGTGGCATCCACCCCAGGGGGGTACAAAAGACTTAAGGAAGGGGGGTCCTTCGGAAGAGGCGCTCCAGTGCTCCTTCCTGCTTGTGGTTTGAGGGGGGTAGATCCCAAAGAGGTACCGTTCTACTCCACACGTCATGCTATTGGATTAGCATGTTATCGGATCCAGCAGGTGAGCAGCACTGAAGCGTCTTTCACTGGATTGAGACCGAGCCTTTCTGCAGGGAAAATGGCAGGCAATGCTTGCAGGATCCATTGGGTGGTGGTTGTTGCTGTATTACTAGAAACCTGAGCCAGAATCAGGCGTAAAATACTGCAGTCAAGCAGGGGCTAAGCATATGCGAAGTAAGGAATGGAGCAATCCAGTCTGCACTACCATACTATCCTTAAGAAGCTGTCATGACTGATGGGCCAGGCCACGCTCGCTGGTGGCAGCCAGCTGGCCTTTCCTGATTATTCTCACGGTTGTGGCTTGCTGTGCTATCTAAACCCAGGCAGTACGAGTTGTTTGAAAGGGCACAGAGAGCCTCAAATAACCCACCACCTGCGTGGGAACAGTATGACTACTGGCATCATTCTACCAGTAAGAGGAAACAACAGCCCCTGGTCTTCCTATTCTTGATGGAGGGAAGACCAGTGTGTTGGCCAAGGTGAATGAAACACTTCTGGATCTACAAGACAGAAGCATAAAATTGCCCAGACAATTCTTTTAATCGTAATGCAGGAACCACTAAGCTGCTTCACAGGATGAGAGATTCCATCAAGCAAGAGTGTTTTCTCTTTACTGGGATCTTATTTCATGCTAGGAACATTAATTGTGGCTGAATTGCTCGACAGGGCAGAAAAGCATCCACCCACTCAGTTTTAGATGTTTCGTCCCATACCAAGAGACACCACCTCACATCTGTCCTAACGTTTTGCCACCATCTAGTGGCCCTATTAGAGCATAACAGTAAGGAAAAAATGTGGGTAGTCATGAGCATCATGGCATTAGATGCCAGGCCTGTGACTGGCTGCATTGTGCATTTCTCAGAATTCCCAAAGAAGGGCCACGGGCTACTTTAAAGATACTGGCAGAACACAGAAGAGCTTTGCCTGTCTCAAGACTCTTGTACGACGTACCCTGCCAGTACCCTGCCCTACTCTTGAAAGGCTGGTGGATACCCTGGTGCTCCCAATGTACAGCTGTGGTTGTCAGCCCTTCCACAGCTGGGGACCAGCAGGAACAGGAAAGCCACCCCAGGGACTGCTGAGGCCTCCCCTCCCCACCCGGTGGCATCAGCGCACCCTCGTGAACAGCGAGTGGGGTGCGGCCCCACAGACCCACTCCAGTCCGTGGACTGATGTGGAGTGTTCAACAGCAGGCACTTTGCTGAGGAAGTACAAATACAATTCTTCACAGGCTCAGAGATGAGGGACCTCAGGCAGGGCGCTCTGCTTTTTGGATTAATAATTTTTGGTGAGGTGGGGGCATTCAATAAAGCACACAGAAGTGGTTCTCATGTTGTTTTTTCCATATCCCCCGATAACGTGATTCCCTAGAATGTCAGTCTCATGGGGACAGAGCTGTTAACGTCTGGAAAAACTGATTGAAGCCCATGGGATAGAGGAAGATATTAAAAACAAAACATTGTGCAGCTCTAAATCTATAGGGACAATGCAGCTGTTTGAAGCAAAGGACACACTGGTAAAATCCTTGGAGAAAATATTTCAGTGCTTTAGCTCGAATATTTACAGTAGTATGAATATGAAAAAAACAGACAGCCCAGACTTGAAATCTAAGGCCATAGCTTTCTTGCAAGAGGCTTATAAAGCTATGATAACTGGGGAATTCAAAACAGTGCCACTTCAAACCATCAGATAGACTTACATTTCTGTGTTGGCTGTAACTGCCATTGTAGTGGCAATTAAACTTTTCCTGTTCCCATTTTGTACCAGTGTAGAGAACAAGACAGAAGCTATCCTATTGAACACCTGCTTTTGAAAAGGACACTTTAATACAGCATGAATATTAATTACTCATTTAATACTCGGCTTCAGAGCCATATACCCTTGCTTTATTATCTGTTCCCATTGGATGAGAGCTGCTAACGTACTAAATATTCCATCTGATCTTTACAACTCCATTTAGTACGCTGGTACTGTTTCCCCTTCATTACAGATGAGGAAGGAGAAAGGTTTGAGGCTCAGGTATACAAACAGACCAGAGCTGAGGCAAAATTGCAACGGAAGCTCTCCCCTCACTACATCACAGTAGTCTGGGGCGCTTTTAGTGGAAATTGCTATTGCAAATTGCACTGTGCAATCTCGTGAGCGTTACTGACATGTAACTGGAAACACCAGGGCTTCAGTCAGATGGAGAGAAAATGAATGCAATGTAGCATTAGCTTTAACCCCGAGTAAGTCTCCAAATGATGCTACTCCAGCAGGCTGTTAGAATCACACTAGAGGTCCCCTAGGGGTCCTAACCATCAGGAAGTACATCCTACCATCCAGATTGAATGGTAGGAATGCGTCACACAGAACCTCCGTGCGACACCCCCTCATGTACCTGTATGTTGCCAACAGATCCCCTCGGAGTCTCCTCTTCTCCAGGCCAAAAAGACCCAGTTTCCCTCAGTCTTGCCTCATACGGCTTTCTGTGCAATCCGGCCACCATCCCTGTGGCCCTACGCTGCACTGACTCCAACCTGGCTATATCCTTTCTGAAATGTGGAGCTCAGAAATGAACACAAGTGGTGGGCGCACCAGAGTTGTATAGAGTGGTAGTAATAGCTCTCTCAATCTAGAAGCCACACTTCTGGCTATGCAACCAAGGGTGGCGTTCGCCCTCTTGGTTGCTGCATCACACTGCTGGCTCATGTTTAGCCTGCAGTCAACCAGCACCCCAAGATCCCTTTCACAAGTGCTGCTCTACAGTCACTTGTCCCCTAACCTGTATTTATGACACCCATACCTAGGCCCCAAGTGCAAGACCTTGCACTTATCCACATTGAATGCCACCTTGCTGTCCCCTGCCCACTTTCATAGTCTGTCCAGATCCTTCTGGATCTGGAGTATCTGCTCCTCAGTTGTGTCCACTGTCCGTTATACTATTGTGTGCCAGTTTGATCAGCAGACGGGCCACCCCTTCTTCCATGTCATTGATGAAAAGATTGAACAGGATCGGGCCCAGGACAGACCCCTGGGGGACCCCACTTGTCCCTGGCCACCATCCCAATGATTCCCCGCTAATTGTTACCCTCTGCTTTCAGTCAGTCAACCATGCCCTAATCCACCAGTGCTTTGGTGTATCCCAAAACTCCTCAGTTTCTCCACCAGGGTATCATGGGGCACTTTGTCAAAGGCCTTGCTGAAATCCAGGTATACCACATCCACTGCATCCCCTCCATCTAGCCATCTCGAAACCTTGTCATAGAATTCCACAAGGTTTGTCTGGCAGGACCTGTTTTTGCGAAAGCCGTGTTGTGTGGCTGTCAGCCTCCCTTCCCTATCTAGCATCACTAGATCTCTCTCTATTATGAGCCTTTCCTTTGTTTTTCCTACAATGGACGTAAGGCTAACCAGTCTATAATTTCCCATGTCCTTTCTACTACCCGTTTTGAAAATTGGGACCACCGATGCCACCCTCCAATCCTCTGGAACCTCACCCATTCTCCATGAGGCCTCAAAAATGGAGGCCAGTGGGTGTGAGAGAACCCATGCCAACTCCCAAAGTACTCCTGAATGTAACCCATCAGGGTCCAGTGCCTTTGTAATGTCCAGTGCCCTGAGGAGCTCATCTTCTGGGGTGAGGGATGGTGACTCTAATCTGTGCCCCTAAATCCCCAGCCTCATTGGATCCCCCATGCAGATCTCTCCCATCCTGCTTTGGTGAGAACACAGAGGCAAACCAGTCATTTAGCATCTGTGCCTGTTTCCCTCACATCAGTCACTGAATCACCTTCCTCCTTATTAAAGGGTCCCACCACTTGTCTCCCCTTCCTCTTGGTATTTAAATATTAAGCCAGGTTGAGCATGAAGGTTCTTAAAGTTAGCTACTTTCCTACTTCTTTTTGAAGAAAACACCCTATTTCAACAAGTCAGGCTAATTATGACTCCCAGGAGTAGCTGCTACCATTCATACAGGACTTACCTTACAAGATATACTTGCTTTGCCTCCAGGGAGGTGCTTCTGCAATTCTGTTGCTGAAAATATTTGCATGGGAGCCCACCTGCTTCAAATACAATTGCCCTCTTAAAGGCAATGCTGTTGTTCAGTGCAGCTTAGGGCTACTATGGTAATACTGGAACTTCTGAGCTTTAAGGGGTTATTACAAAGATGTGCCTTTAGAGGCGGGGTTAGAGGCAAGAATTTAGCTCCAAGGGAGAGCCTTTCCTCAGGAAATCTCATAAGGATTTAGCGAAGCCAGCAACTCTCAAGTAGCCAGTTGTTAGTCACGAAGTCATGCCCAAGCCATGATGACTCCATGGACAACACTCCTCCAGGCCCTCCTGTCCTCCACCGTCCCTTGGAGTTCACCCAAGCTCACACCAACCGCCCCAGTGACTCCATCCAGCCACCTCATCCTCTGCCGTCCCCTTCTTCTTTTGCCATCTATTGTTCCCAGCATCAGGGTCTTCTCCAGGGAGTCCTTCCTTCTCATTAGGTGGCCAAAGTATTTGAGTTTCATCTTCAGGATCTGGCCTTCTAAAGAGCAGTCTAGGTTGATCTCCTCTAGGACTGACCGGTTTGATCGCCTTGCGGTCCAAGGGACTCACAGGAGTCTTCTCCAGCACCACAACTCAAAGACCTCAATCCTTTTGCGCTCGGCCTTCCTTATTGTCCAGCTTTCACAGCCATACATTGCAACTGGGAAAACCATAGCCTTGACTATACGCACTTTTGTTGGCAGGGTGATGTCTCTGCTTTTTAGTATGCTGTCTAGATTTGCCATAGCTTTCCTCCCAAGGAGCAAGCGTCTTTTAATTTCTTGGCTGCAGTCACCATCTGTGGTGATCTTGGAGCCTAGGAAAATCTGTCACTACCTCCATTTCTTCCCGATTTATTTGCCAGGAAGTGATAGGACCGGATGCCATGATCTTAGTTTTCTTAATGCTGAGTTTCAAGCCAACTTTTGTGCTCTCCTCCTTCAGCCGCATCAAGAGGCTCTTTAGTGCCTCTTCGCTTTCTGCCATTGGAGTGGTATTATCTGCGTATCTGAGGTTGTTATTTCTCCTGACAATCTTAATTCCGATTTGTGATTCATCCAGCCCGGCCTTTTGCATGATGTGCTCTGCATATAAGTTAAACAGGCAGGGTGACAATATACAGCCTTGCCATACTCCTTTCCCAATTTTGAACCAACAAGTAGCCAGAGTCACTTAAAAATTATACTGCAGCAACAATGGGAGCATGCCACCCTTCTGATGCTGGGAGATGCCAACTCCCATCTTCCCTTACCATGGGCTACGCAGGCTGAGGAGGGGCACAGGTGCCCAATCCCTGCATTGGCACTTTGAGTGAGATGTCCTGCTTTGGTGAGTGCCGGTTTCCAATCTGAGGCAAAGTGGGCTCATTGTAAGGGAGCGGCAACAATTACCTCCAGCAAGCAAAGACAAGGATTTGGCCTGCCAGTACTCAAGGCATTTTATAAAGCATTTTCACATAAATATACAAGGTTGCAGATTGAATAGGCCCTGACCAGTTTGTATTTCACCTGCCCTCAAAAGGGGGGCACCTTAGGTGAAAGAATGAATCTGCAGACGACTCAGCAAGCTGGACGCATTTTGGCCCAAGAGATCAGGCTTTATTGTTTAAGCCAGACACATCTCAGTTTGATTTTTACTTCAAAACGAAAATAAATAAATCAGGCCGTAAGTCTGAAGAGCGCTCCAGGGCAGTACTAGCCCAGAACAGGCGATCTTCCTCTCCCACTAGCCCTTAGCTTTGGCAAAGGTTAGACAGCAGGGTTGTCTTCCAAACCCTGTAGTCCCATAAGTAACCATAAAGCCACAGCCTGCCCTTCTAGCAGTGTGAGTCGCTTTGGGCTGTGCTGTTCCCACTAGCGAAACAGCACAGACACCCATGCCTTGTTCAAAAGTCTTTATTCGGCAGATGGTGTGGCTGGCAGCACACAGGGAAGAACAGCAAGGACAGACAAATCTGTACTTCTCCCAAAACTGCCCAGAGGTCAGCCAGGTGGACACAGAGCCGGACAGCTCCCACTGAGGCCAGCCATAAAGTCCAAATGTGGGGTGGGAATAGGAGGCTCCACCATGACGTGGCAGCATATACAGACCACACTCAGAATCTCAGGAGGCTGACACAGAAAACGTAGCCAGGCTTAGGCAGAAGTGTGACCTCACATGTCCTGGGTGCCGAGTCCAAGGCGGGCACTATGAAGTTCACAGCTCTGCCCCTTGATCATTCATGCCAATCAGGTCACTCCTGCCATTGCCACTATGTTGACTGCGTGGAGGCAGAGAAACAGCCAAAGCACTGAGGTACACTTTATTACTGGCAGACCGTTGCATAATGACTCTGATTGGAAGCAGCAGCCAATTACCTGCAATGGGTAAAAGGAGCCAAGTAATAGCATCAGTTCCTGGCACAAAGGTTGCTCTGGTTGCTCTTGAGGCTGTGACTTCAGGTGGGAGATGAGCGACGTCAGCACTGCGATGGTCGATCAAGATATTTCTTTGTGCGCATAAGTAAGGAAGCAGAATCGCGGGTTTGTCTGGAATAAACTTTGAACTGTCATGTTAGGAGGCTAACTACCGAGGGGGGCCTTGTTCTGGCAGCACAGCATGCGGTCAGCTCCTGAGAAGCCCCTGAAAGGCAGAAGATGACAGGTGGAGAGACTCACAGAAAGGATGTCTGGAACTGCCTCAAAACCTTTCTGCTTAAAGAGATCAAATAGAATTGATTTCACCAGTGTCCCTGCTATTTGGGCTGTGCTTGGTTTTCTCTTGAATTACACAATCGCTCGACAAGAAGTAGGTGGAAGCCATTCCTCCTATCAAAAGTGCATGCAGTCCTAACCTCTGCTTCTGTGTAAGTCCACAGTGCAAAGAGAACACAGGTCAAGCAACACTTCAGTCCAGCAACAAAGAACATTGGATGTTGACATCCATGCTTGAGCTTAGTGGTACAAGTATCTCTGTGGACAGAAAGCCATGTGGATTGTCAGAAACCCTGACACAAAAATGTTTCTTGCAGGCTAGATATCAGTAATTCTGGGAAGGTATGATCCAGCACTCTTCAAAAGTTTAATATGGGCAAAGAATAGACTTGGAGCCTTAAAAAAAACTTATTTCATCTGCTGATTCCATAAGCTTAAGTAGCACTTGAAAACATTATTAAATTCGAACTAAGCACTGGGAAATCATCATTATGGAAGAACATTTTGGGAAAGAAAAACTAGAAAAGATTTACCTGAAACTCAGGAAAGTGCAACCTGACCATATACTGAAAGTTACCCTTCTGCTCAAGCAATGGAACAGAGTGTCCGAAAAGCTCCTGAACTAGGATTACAGTAAGAGCAAGGATGCACTTTTGTAAAGATCTAAGCATCTATATAAGCTTTTCTCATTAGTGAGATTAGTTTCTGAGAACCCAGTGAATTTCCAAATATCCTAGTATAGTTTTCTTAAAGTACAGAATCACAGCCTGAAATGAAGTAAACCCCGAAGACCCGCACAGGTATGGCTATGGTGACTTTGTAAGACAGGACTTGGGTTTCACTAAATAACAGATTCCTATTCATGATGTGATGTAATATTATTAAAGGCTGCAGCTTTATAAAATAAGAAGCTAGAACAGTGCCTGGCAGGGAAATTACACCTTAATTCGAGGAAGAAAACCTTCTGCAGAAGAATGACTGAACTAGGGGTATCTGTGTGTTCGGTATAGACAACACTAGCTTGCTAAACTATAGAAAACACCAACAGTGATTTGATGTGTTAGCCCAGAATCTTGAGTGCTTAAGGAAGGGGAACCCTCATGACACAACTGACAAAGTTAGATCAAACAAGGATCGGATAAGGTGACAAGCGGAATGAATTGAAAATCATACCTCTTGTCCCTTCAGGTAGGCACATTTGTGTTTGGGATCCAAATGCAGTGACTTTTTCCCCAATAACTTTTGTGTTAGGAACAATGATTTGTGCATTATGTGGAGTCATCGTAAGTCTCCAACACGGAGACTCATTGGAAAGTAGTTGATCCAAAGCCCTCAGTTTTGGAGCAATGGAGCTGACTAATCCTATGGTTCTTCATAAAGGACATGAGTTTGTGCTGGAGTGACACGAAACTGTTCCAGAGGTTTGAGCTGCAGCGTACAGAGAACTTCACGCAAGTGTTCTGGACAAGGTTATGGAAGAGGCATTTCCTCAACGGCAAACAAGAGGTTAATAATAAACACCTTAAGTTAGTTTACAGGGTCTATAGTTAAGGACATAGAAAGGAAATGAGCAGACAGACAGAAATACACAGAGTGTGCTGCAGAACCAGTCCCAAGAGCATCTAGGACAAGCCCTTGAAAGAGTCGAGGTTGAAGGCAGTGTCCAAGAAGCGCTGCAGTTCAGTCAGGTGGTTCTTTTTGTTGCCTGTTGCAGGTGCAGCAGCAGGTTCACGTCCAGCATACCTAAAGGAAACAAAGCAGGGAAGACTGGATGCTCGCCCACAGCTTCATGATCCTCCTGGACTGCGTTTATCACCCAAGTGATGTCTGGGCTTTTGTTTCCTCTGCAGTTGGACTGAGTTGGTCTGGCACCTCCTTTGCTCTCTTCGCCTAGCCTGCACCCACATGGAGGGGCTCTGCTATGCAAGCCGGAATCATGTGAAGCCCCTTCACTTGCAGAATACCTCCATCCCATAGTAACTGATTATTAAGCCTAGCTAATGCACAATGTTCCAGCATCTATAATGTCCTCCCCACTGTGTATAAAACGTGACCTCCCCACACTCATCCGAGCATTTAAAGAAGGCACTTACCAAACAGGCTTTGCACGGTCAATGGTTGTGCGGAGTCTTGGCTTCACGTAATCATAATAGCCTTGGTTTTTGTGTTCTTCCTGACACCAAACAAGGTCTGCATTTGGGTATTTCTGGAATTCCTTCAACAGGAGGTCAAAGGGGAATGGTGACAGCTACAAGCAAGAGAAAAGAGAGCTCCATTGTGGTCTGGTGGTGAGTGTTGGAAGGGATGCGAGAGATCTGAGCTCTAGTCCTTACTGGGTGACTTAGGGCTGGTTGCTGATCTCAGCATAATCAACTTCACAGGGTTGCTGTGAGGATAAAAGGTAGTGGGGAGGCGAATTATGTAAGATGTTTTGGGTTCCTTGCAGGAGAAATAGGTAGGATAAAAATATAATATATAAAAGCCTCTAATTCAGAAGGTTTATGACTGGTCAATATTATACACAAATTGTATATATACACATCGCAGACAGTGATTTGGTTTGTAAGTTCCATGGGGTAAAAGGAGTGGGGCTTCAGTATTTTATCCAAAGAAGAAGCTTACAGAGCTAGTAAGGTTTTTTATTTTCAGTCCCAGCAATTTTATGGTCTTTGAAATCTGAGGTGCCTTTCCAGGTCAAGGGGGATTTGCAGAAATAACACTGGCATAAATCCTTTTCCTCTGCAAGTGAAGGAAGATTAGTTAAAAAAAATTACCTCTACCCTTGCTCATACACCAGGTGGGCAGGCAACAAACTCACAAGGGCTAATGCAAGATGCTCACTGACTTGACTCCTCAAGTACTTTGCCAATAACTGCCATCATTAAGACAGAGATGAAAGTCAGCTGTTTATCATATGCTAACCTGAATAAGCAATGGCTCCGTTTCAGAGCGATGGCCCACAGAGCTCAGCTGCGGTTCTAGAGTGAACCTTCCAAGCATGGTTTGACTCTATCCAAAGCAATATTTGGAAGTATTATTTGGAGAAGGGTGCTTGGAATATCCATTTGAAATACAGCGGATTCCTTCCCTAAGATTCCTTTACGCTTAAGGCTGGGATATGAAATGCTCCATGGCAGTGATCTGTGTAGAGTCAACTTCTAAGCCACAGAGGTATATTTCCCACATGTGCCTCACCTGCTCCACCCTTGTGATGGCCACCTCTGCTTCCATCTCCCGGGCCTTGCGCTCTCGAATGAGTTCGTAATAGACTTTGCCAGTGCAGAAAAGAATCCGCTTGACCCCCCCTGGATTCTGTGCAGCCTGGCCACTTTCTGGGATGACACGCTGGAAATGTGTGCCTGCAACAAGGTTATTTATTAGTCATATGGTGTCATCACGGTGTGTGGCACTTCATACAGTCCAAAGCTGTCTCTGTCCAGAGGAGCTTACAAACAAAAAACCAACAGTGACGCTGGAAGAATGGGAGGGGAGCGGAGGCTGGGGGAAACCCAAGAAATGATAGGCAGTTGCTTCAAATGGTGATGCTTTGGTATAATGACAGGCCACAGTTAACATTAATGCACTAATAGTTTTGGTGGAAGTAAACCAAATTGTTCTTTGATGTCATTATTATTTACATAACTGAGCTTTTAGAACCACCGTTATGGCAACAGCTCTGCAGCCAATGCTTTGGCGAACTTGGATTCCCAGCTTCCCAAACTGAACCTGGGCTGCTTAGGCCAGATACCAGCAGCCATCGACATTCCTGGATCAGGTACAAGCAGCCATGGAAAACTGGTTCTCCCTCCAAGTAAGATGCATGCCACTGTCCCTTCAAGCAAACTGCCTCTCAGAGGAGGAACAAGGACCCACAGTGGTTCCAACAACTGCCTTTGCGTGCATCATGTAATGATAAGGACATCTGCTTATGCACACGTAAGACTCAGAAACAAAGTACTGCCCTACCTCTCTTTAAGGGTCGCAGTCCCCTCTAGGAAAGAAGGCAGAACAGACAAGGTGGCTGTACTATATTCCTAGTTTTGCAAAAAGGCAGGTTCCTTACGTGAAAGTGTAGTTCTTTGTGGTCGTCTGTGCATTCAAACACACATGGGCTTTGCCATGCAGCGCAAGGAAGGCCTGGAAAACTTCAGAAAACTTCCATAGCTCAGCAGGAGCCCCCACTTTTATCCAGACCCCCTGAAAGGGGCAGGGCTCGCACCTACTCTGTGATGCTGAGCTGTGGAAGTTTTCTCCAATCCAGGCCATATGCTGTGTGGCAAAGCTCATATATGTGAGATGCACAGAGACCACGAAGATGAATATACTTTGTCTGGAAAGGAATAGCTATTTGCCACTGGCAAATTCTAAGAATGAGTGATGAACTCCTTCCCCCAACTGATGAGTCTCAGCACCTCTAGAACATAAAATCCAAGTGAATCAAAGAAGCATGCCATGGGGCACTGATAACATTTGAAGTGTTGATTGGGAATTTCTCCTATGCCTTCCTAGCAAGCTACGACAGAAACCAGGGTGGAGTCTCTTATATAGTGACATGTGGAATAGGTAAAGGGATTGTGGCCCTTCAGATGTTTTGGCTTAACACTTTCATCATTCCTTACCTTTGGCTATGCTGGCTATGGGAATCAGAGAAAAAAAAATTGAAAAACGCGCTGCTTGTATCTCAGCTAAATGTTAACAGCTTCTCAGCAACCTTCCTGTTTTGCCAACAACACGGGAAATAGCTCAGGCTTTACTATGGGGCACAGCTGTCCCAATGCTAGGCCATCATATCACCTGACTAGCTGACATGGAATACAAAATAAATCCCCCACCCCCCTGCCCCGTGCTCCCTGTACCTGGCAACATCTCATCAAAGCTGGATCGAGCTTCAGGGTGACGCAACAGTGATTTTGGAGTGAAGATTATCAGCTAAAAAAGGGAAAGGATTGCAGAGTTAGTGTCAATACTGGAATGGAGATGTTTCCTAGGCTAGGCAACTAGGCAACTAGTTGCCTAGGCAACTAGTTCCTAGACAACTAGGCTAATGAGGGAACCTGGCTTCTTGGGGGCCTTGCTTTGGCTTCTCTGACACTCTCAACAGTGGCCAAGGGGGCAGGATAGACATCCAACCAACCAATTAGCTGGAAATGGGGATAACAGCATACATGCGTAGAGTGTGGACACTCTGTGCAACATAGAAACAGCAACCAAACTCCAAACACCAAACTCTACATTGAGAGATTACTGATGGAAGACTGGGTTAAGATGAGATGGTTAAGGCTGGAATGGGTAACTTCTGACATCTGGAAGTCATCAACACTGCTTGGTACAATTGAGCGAACTCAGGCACATTTCTAAGATTGCGATTTAATCTTCTTGCATTATTCCACTATGCAAGTACGAGGTTTCTATCTGATACACTTTCTTCTGATTCAGTTTAAAGAGTTTGTGCCATCCTACTCAACAAAATGGGCTGTTACCTGCAAACCAAGTGTTTTGTCTGCACAGAAAGATCAGTAGAGCAACCTGGCAGTCAAACCGACATTAAGGTTGCTTCTGCTGCTTCCTCCATGCAGTCATAAATGAAAATAAATTCCTACAGATACACACTCTGGCTTTTGCCTTTGACCGGGAAACCAAGGGCTACTTGACTCTGGGGCGTGTGTGATTACAGTGAGGGAGGGAAAGTCCACACTATTTCTGTGCTAATAAAATAATTCTTCATACTGACCGGCTTCCGAAAGGGGAGAAGTATTTGTCTCCGTACAACGTGGAAAAAGTTTGCAGGTGTGGAGCAGTTCACTACAATCCAATTGCAGTCATACAGGTGGCGCACCTCAAAGTCATCTAGTTTCTGCAGGAGAATGACAACGAACATTCAGAAGTGGCTGGAAAGAGTTGCATGTTCTTGTACCACGCCTTTCTTCAGCTGCTAGTGAAGGATCCAGTAAGACCTTCATTGTCAAAGTAGTATATTTTATCATCAAGATTCACAGGAAATTCTGGGACAGGGCTCAGTTCCCAGGGTTGAGTAGCCATTCCATGCACTATTGACTGATAAGTTGTAGAGAAACCATTTCTCAAAACTGTAAAAAATAGGACTGATGCGCACATGTGCATAAGTGGAATGAAAGAAAGGATGAGGAAGCGTGTTCTAAGGGATACAACGCACCGGGAAGACATCTGGATCGTCATTGCACATTTGCAGGAATCGCTCCGGTCTGGCAGAAGAATGCTCAGGGCCCTGTGAACAATGAGCCGGATTAAAACTTTTCCTTGGGTATTTTAAACAAAAACTGCATTCATTTTATAATTCCACGATTATATTATTACTCTGAGAGTCGAGTCCAAATTCAGCCATCTGACAGAAATATGTAAAAGTAGCCATATTTTCCTGTTTTGTCTGATTCAGAACTTGCCAGAGTCCAGAAGACCTTATATCCATGAGCCATATACAGACTTGCACTGCTGGCAAGTCTGCTAAACTGGACTATAGCCTGTTGTAGCCTGGTGAGGTTCTACCTCAGAGAAGCATTTTTCATCAGGGGAAACACTTAGTACAAGCCTATCCAAAATATAAAGGTAAGGCAAAGAAAAAGGGCTGTTGATGAACAATGTGCTTCCTTACCATGCCCTCCATTCCATGGGGAAGTAGAAGTACAATGCCATTTTGTCTCACCCACTTGGCCTGTCCAGAGCAAATGAACTGGTCGATAATACACTGAGCTGTATTGTGGAAGTCGCCAAACTGCGCTTCCCACAGCACTAGAGCATTGGGGCTGGCCATAGCAAAGCCCAGCTCAAATCCTGCAATGACATAAATGAAAAACATGTGCTTCTTTGGAACAACTGGAGACAATATTAGAACAACCTCCCCTTGATTCCTGTAGGAAGCAGTGAGACGTACATACCCAGGACTCCATATTCGGAGAGAGAGCTGTTGCAGACTGTATATGGAGCTTGGTTTGGCCACAGATGATTCATGGGAATACAAGTCCTCTTATCAACATTCTGATCATGCAAGACATGGTGCCGATGGCTGGAGCGCAATGACAATCAATGGAAATGTTGCCCAAGTGGTGAACAATTTAATTAGTTACGGCAAGCTTGCAAAGGAGATTGCAGTCATGAAATTTTAAAAAATCCATTTGCCCATACATATTTATGTCAGTAATTTATGGCATACAGTAGACAACTCATTTTCTTCCAGTGTACAGTAGCTTCGTTGCCTAGACACAAGGGGGCAATTGCCATATGCCAGAAATGTGACCCAATGCTATGCATTTAGGGCCATCTAAACACCTGCTGCAATTAGTGGATTTAAGTACATTGCCTTATGATCTTAATAGATTTATACTGGTCTGTACAGATTTTGTTCACAAGAATAAACATTTTTTTTAACTACTTTGGTCCTAGCACTACATACATCAGTACTTTGCATGCCCAACTTTATGGATTACATTCTAGGTTATGGATTTACATGAATTCTCAGAGTCTGTTAAGGAAAAGCTGGCCAGATACAGCCAAGGGAACACTTTACCTGAATGTTCCTCTCTCAACATCCTGTCCACTCAGTCGAATGTGGATTCCTTCTTTAAGGAGAGAGCCAAATGCCATGTACTCTGCCAAGGCCCAGTCTACAGTCCTGTTAGTAACCATCTCTCCACGTGTTTTTAGAATCCTGCTTAAACCTGCAGAGATAAAGTGTTTTTAGCCTGCCTTGAAGAAACTATAGTGGCTGTTTCCAAAATATATACCTGGGACAACATTGTTTACACTCATGTTCAGACTTGGCCCTTAAGATGTCTCGAAATATAGCTGTTTTAGTGAGTGTATGGTAAATTAGTAAAGAATGTTAAAGATCAAGGTGGAGTAAAGAAAGAGTGTAGGAATGTCAAAGCTGAAGAAGATCAGTTGGAAGATCTCTTTCTACCTTAATTTGCTAACAAAATGGACTGGGATATTAGGCCAAGGCAAAGTGCAGTGAGACATATGACATAAGGAATGCCTGCATATCCATGAAAACTAGAAGAATCAGCAGAGAACACTAATTGCTTAACATTCCAGTTAGAAACACTTGCTGAACCTCTGTCCAGAAGGAACTTCAAGGATATTGTAGGACAGCACAATTCCTTAACCCACTCTGACCTGTGTTCACAATGGGATGTGCAAGAGCACTAGTGTCACACTATGACTCTTGAGGATTTCCCTTGGCTGCTCCCGACAGTCCTTGGACTACATGTGAGCACCTCAGTACAAGATCACCAGCACAGCGGAACAGCCAATAACTACTTCACTAGCAGGCTGTTCTCCCCAAGTTGTTTCCAGTGGCTGCTCCCCTAGTTCATCCTGCAGTCTAAAGAGTCTACCATACATGGCACACCTAATGGTTGTTGTGAGAATTGTTCATCCTTAAAGTAGGTTTAGAAAATCGTACCACCGTGAATAGTGAAGTTTTCGACAGGCACTGAGCTGGCCACCTTTCCTATATGGACCAAATCTTCTTCATTCAGACCCGTGGAAGGGCAGGTCATGCTCCTGGGTTGGCCATCCAGAGTGAAGAAACCTGGGGAAATAAAGAAATGGACATTCAAGGCTGATACAGACATTCCTAAGAGGAGCAAGCTTTCAGTGCTGGAATAGTATCTAAAAAAGTTCACTGCCGATTTCCCTTTGAGAAGAAAACACTTGGCAAATAAACTATTCTGAGCTAAACCACTGAACAGGATATTCCTTTCCAGAGCATCTGCAGCAAGGACAAAACTTGTTTAGCAAATGCCCTTCTCTTCAATGAAAGTGCAGTTGTTTATCAAATGTGTAACGCTTACTGCATTTGGTCCCTTGTAAGGGACTTTCAGTACCAGAAGTACTGGGCAAGTATCTCTCTTTTTAGTGCCAGGAACTGCAAGCATAATCTATTGAAAGAAGAATTAGTGCTTCACTGAGGCCATTAGGAAGCAGCCAATAACCTACCCGGCCATGGAGAATCTAGCCAATGCTTGATGTGAAGGATTTTTTCATCCTTAGACCTGGCGTGGGCCTCTTCACAGATTTTATCATACTTGGAAATTTCCTCCTGAAATGCATAAACATAATTTTGGGTCAACAGTATCCAAGGAGTAGTCCATTATTTTTGCAGCCTATGCATAGAATACCATACTGCCACAATTTAGCAATAGGGCTTGGCACAACAGGGATCTTGGGGAAAAAGCTGTTTTCTGAGCCAGCGTTAACTGCTAGCATCTGAATCTTCAAGGACTGGATCTCCACTTGGCTCACTTCCTGCCCAGGGCTCAGCACAGGAAGGAAGTCCAGGGAGTGCTGGATTGTGAGCTGGATTGTGGTCTGATCTTCACATTCCTAACATGTGCTAACCAGAAAGCAGGAGTGGGGCGGGGGGGGGGGGATGGGACAATCTAGAGAAAAACAAAACAAAACAAAGGGAGGTCTGTACCTAGATACCATGGAGGCAGAAATAGTGAGATAGATTGTGTGTGTGTGTGTGTTTAGGACAAAGAGACCCTGAAGAGGAAAACTGAAGGCTCTGTATGTACACTGTACATAGAAGCTGGCAGCAGAAGGGTAGAATATAGGAGCAAGACTTGTGCCCTCATTCATATGCACATTTTCTGGCATGTCACATGTATGTAGCATATGCTTAGACCTTCTGGTTGCTCTATCTTGCCTCAGCAGCCTACTTGGCTTGCGTAGTGGCTGTAGCACTGGGCTAATAAAGGAATGGGGCAGGGGATCAGCCTGAAAGGCTGGAATGAGAAGCCTGGTGGGCTGCGTGTGGTCCAGAGATTCTTTATGGCAGCCTTAAACAGTCCTAGAAGGAGTTATGAAGTGGTGGTTGGAGGATGCATGCCATGATTTGGTACATTCCTCTGATCCTTAATTCCCTCCCAATAATTCTTTCTATATATGAAGGAAGGATTAACAGCTCCTCTATATGCAATACAGGAGGCAGTGTTCAGGGGACTTTCCCTCCTGCACAAGCCAACTCATGTTCTTAGTCTGCAGATAGAAGAAAACTACTAGATAACTGTCTGATAGGATTACAATGGTAACACATCTTCATTTGCATCACCTCACATGATTACAATGGTAACACATCAGTGGAACAAAGAGACTGATCTTCTCCCTACAAGTTTTGTAAGGTAGTTATGAGCTGCACAATATAAACATGAATTAAGATTTAGTTGCTCTACTTGACTCGACTCTAGTAGGAAAGAACTCCCAGGCCATGAAGGGACAGCACCACGGGGCCAGGACTTGTATTTTTAAGACTTCTATGTTATTAGTATAGGCACATGCTATTTTTATGCACCTCTGATATTTTGTTTAGAGGTTCATTTTCCCCAATTACTTTTTCAAAATCCTCTTTCTGTTTCATTTATAACCTTCCTCCTTTCCCCTCCAGTTCACACACTGAATAGTTCTGCTACATCCTGTAGCCCACCTGAAGCAGTGACCACCTTGCCATATTGTACAGACAGACTGCTTACTTTGTATAACTGCATATGCAACTTTAGTTTTGATGCTCCTCCCCACTCAGCCATTACAAAGTGCGTGCGTGTGTGAGGAAAAGTTTAGAAGACATCGCTAAGATCACTGCCCTTAGGCTGCCAAAGGTAAACGTACCTCATATTCAGACTGGTTCACCACTCCTTGTGAAATTAGTGTCTCGGCATATTTCTGTAGCACAGGCTTTTGCTTCCGGATTTGCTTGTACATCAATGGCTGAGTGAACATTGGCTCGTCCATCTCATTGTGTCCATTTCGTCTGTAGGATACCTGGCATATTTGAAAGAAGAACACGCACCTCACTAAGTCAGTCTATATTTTTCCATCTTCCAAAGAAAAATTAGTTTCCCAAGCTTATTAATTAGCTGGAAATAACTGATGGGTAGAAGTTCAGGGGGACTAATGGTTACCTCATATTAGCAAAACACAATTATCACTGGGAAGTTTTCCCAGAAACAAAATGATCGTGATTCAGAGGCCAATTCCTGAAAGGGGAGGCAGATATTGTTTTTTCTTCCCTCCTCTCCCTGGTAACTCTGACATTCTCCCTGCAAATGCTTTAAAGAGGATCAGGAGATCCTGCTGAGTGAGCAGGCTATGGCATCGGGGGGGGGGGGTGATGAAAAATCAGGTGGAGGCACTTTCTGCTCTTCTCAAATGAGACTCCACCTTATTCTCAGCAACCTCCTCCTCCTCCTTCCCTGTGGGACATCAACCCTGACTTAGTGCACTAGAGAGGTGCTATTCAGCCATGGCCTCCACACTCTGGAACTCCTTCCAACCAGCATGTGTCTTGCCCCTTCATGTCATTTAGGCTGGCTTTGAAGATCTTTGTCTTTATGGCTGCCTTTATTGATTTCATATGCTGGCAGAAGAACCTCATAAATAATTTCTGGACACCTGTTCTGATATGATCACCTGTGATTTGTAACGTGTTTCTTTGTAAACAGCACCCATCCCACCCCAGTCACTTTAAAATGCATTTGAATAATCACACTCCTCCACAGATTTCAGCTTGATGTTTTCTTTAAGAGCTATTATTTCCTTATACACTTCATTCCAAATATACCCAAAAGAGCCAGTGGCACCTACCAAATCCACCACTACATCCTTGTGGAAAGTATTTCTCCATTCAGCTGCCACATTACATACATATACCACAGCCTCTGGGTCATCAGCATTGACATGGAAAATGGGTGCATTAACAACCCGGGCCACATCTGTTGGATATGGAGAAGACCGAGCCATGCGTGGATCAGTAGTGAATCCAATCTGGAGAAGACAACAGAAACCATTTATGAGAAGGAACCATGAAAACAATTAAGGCACTGGGTAAGAGCTATGAGAGGACTTAATTAAGTTTACTGGCTGACTTTCTGTTAAAGAATGGCACTCAAGGTAACAATAAAACTGAGATTAAAAATCAAATTGGGATTAGAAATAAAATCTTCCATTAAAACATAATAGTTGGAACAATTAAGCATACAACCAATGCCCAACAGAAGCAAAATAAGTACTAAACATTTAAGAAAACTCCTTCAGCAACAGAGCAGCCAATACGTTAAGGGCATAAATAAAAACACTTTTGCCGTATGGCAAAAGGACAACAATCCAGCCATGCTCAGCAAGAATTCCAGAGTCCGGAGAACTTCTCTGGATCTCCATTAATGCATCATCATTCACGGAAAATGCTTTATGCAAAGCTGGTCGACTGCTTAGGCACTGATAGCAAAACAATGGGGTCCAGAATCCACTGAGAATATAACTCGTTCATTCAATAATTTATTTAACTGTGTGGAACTCCATGAGGCAGTTGCCATGGTGCAGAGTGACAGTCCTCCAGCACCACCCTCTGGAACCAGTCATCCAAGTAGGAATGGATCCACTGCAGAGCAGTGCCCCCTACTCCCAACCCAGCCAGCTGTTCCAGACGCATGGTCAATGGTATCCAAAGCCCCTGAGAGGTCCAAGAGAATCAACAGGGCCGTACTCCCACTGGTCTCTCTCCCAACAAAGGCCACAGGGTGACCAAGGCAGTTTCTGTCCCGAACCCAGGTCGGCGACCTGATTGAAATGGGTCTAGACACACATTTTAACAAAGTTAATAGCAAATATTGGCTCCCAAAGCAGCTTGCAATTAAAACCCATCTCAAGAAAACATAAAAATTAGGTATGTGTGTATACACGGTGGGGGAAAGAGAAGATAGCTTCAACCTGCATGCTTTTCTTTTTGTGTGAGTTGAGTTCCTCATGCCATCATTATTTAAGCTGATTATCCCTTTTAAAAGCTGCCCTCAGTATTCTAATTACCATGGAGGTACGGCTCTTTTCTCTCTCTGCATTATGAAAGCTCTTTCGCCAAATAGGTCAACAACTGTTAGGCCCTGGCATAACCCTAAGAAATTGGGATTTTCAGTTGCTGAAAATGATAGCTAGGAATGTTCGTAAGCCGCCTAGGAAGGCCTCAGCAATTATAGGCGGCTTATAAATATATGTAAATAAATAAATTAAATAAATAGGGCTTCTTAAGGTTTCGACCTCTCCCATCATGCTCACCTTCCAGCTACTGATGGCTGCTAATTGCTGAACACCTATTCAATAAGGGCTTCTTTCTCCAAAGAATATCCTAACAATGAATTAGCTCAAAGTAGAAAAATAAAGTATGAACTGAACTATTAAAGATCAATCAACATCTGTCTGGGGGGGGGGTGACATGGTCTTTTTTAAATTTGCAAATACAACAAACAACAACAAACAGTGGAGGGGGCGCCTCAAAAAACAGGAGGAAAAAGAAACTGGCGTTATCTTTAAATCTGCCCATCCAGATTTTGAAGTAAGAGATCAGGATCAGTACTGAGCTGTAACTGAAAACTTCATGTAGGATCTATTGGGAATGTAGACATAAATCATTAAAATGATCACCATTCTCCAAAGTGAAAAGAGGAGCTAGAGCATCTGACCTTATAATAATAGAGATCCACATCTCACCTGGTTGTTCACTACCACATGAACTGTCCCATGTGTTGTATAAGAAGGTAGGTCACTCAAGTGGAAAGTCTCATAAACGATACCTTGCCCGGCAAAAGCAGCATCTCCATGCAAGAGGATGGACATCACCTTTGAAAGACCAAAGCAAACAAACCAATGGCTTTTAGTAATCTTGAACTCAGATGCCCAGAGCTGGATGGAGGTGGGTACAGAGATGCTACTTAAGAAGAGATTACTGGCTCAAGAAAGGAGGAGTCACGACAAGCAGCTTGTCTTAAAGCCACTACCTTGGCACTGAATCTCAGTCTCTCTCCTCCCCCCACACTCCTAATCTGGCCACCCGGGTGAAGAGAAGCGAAAAGGCCCAGACACGTTACATCCACCAACTTACTTTCTTTCCTTCAGTGTCTCCACAATAAAACTGTTCTGCTTTGGTCTTGCCCTGGACCACAGGATCAACAGCCTCCAAGTGGGAGGGATTTGCAACCAGTGAAAGGGTGATGTTCCGGTCAGTGACACGATTAATTCTCCGGTGGTACATTCCCAAATGATATTTTACGTCCCCTGACCCCTAAAAAGAGAGGACAAATATGACTTTAAGAAGTCTGACCTTCAATGCTGGGAATTTCCAGGGCCTCAAGATGCCACAACATGTTTACAGTTTGAGACCTATGGAGTGGAATGAACCTTGCCCAAACTGCACGGACTGCTCTTTCAAAGCTAAGTGCAGAGATGTTCACAATATAAAACAGAATGGAGAAATGGGCGGTGGTGCTGCTTGGAGACCTGCCTTGCTTTGGCCTTCACTTCTGCTCACATTGATGGGATTTTGCAGCATTGCTCTGCCTAGAATTAGTTTTCAATATAAAAAGTATCAGCTCTTCTATCCCACATGCAGGCAGGCTCAGCAGCTGCAGTCAGAAATCAGTAATCTTGTAGCAGAACTCAACTGTTACTTTAAGTCATTTCAAGAGTGTTTATAAACTAACAAGGCTCACTTTTATAAAATTACCACCTATGGAAGGAGAAAATAATGGAAAAATTTAACTTGTATTATTCATTTCTGAATTTCAGTTTATATGAAAGGCTGAGAAACCCATTTTAATATTCAGCTACAGCAATGTGTGACAGTTTTATTTTGGATGAAAAGATCATTTCTAAAGCTCTGAACAACTGTAGGATAACTCAAGTGTTCAGGCAGACGCAGGTTATCCCTCACTGATCAACCAGTAAAAATGCTAGAGGCAAGCTTCTGAGTCACACAGGACCCTTTAAAAGTGGATGTTTGGGGGACAATGGAGAGAGATGTTGCTTTGTAAAGCTGGGTAATCATCAGTATGAGGATGATCCCTGTGAAACAGGAGTATACAGGTTAAAGAACTTGCTTACCTCATCTGCTGCCTCCAGCTTGGAATCAAACTGGCAGAAAATTTGCTCCAGCTCTTTCCTGATGACATTGGCAAGCACATTCAGACGTCCTCTAGAAAAGCAAAACCATATTTAGGAAGAAATTTTAAGTTTTGTATGAAAACAAGATTCTTCTTACAATTTTGCCACAGACCTTACTATGCGCAATTCATGTGGCAATTTATGGTTCTGTGTTTGACTTCCTGGCAGTCAAATGGGCAGTAATGTTATCATTCTCATTTTTAAAATGGTGTAGTAAGACTGGGGGAAGAGCAAGTTGTTTAGGAATACAAAGACAAGACCACAACAGAGAGGAGGTGTCACCTCAGACTTTTTAGAGTCAACCACAACTTGCATGTCAACATATCATCATAACCTTGTAAATTTCATTCCCTTCTGATAGTTTACCCCAAAGTTACCTATGAGGCATTCCCATGATAACATAATCCACTCCTTTCTCACTTGATTTGTCAATTATTGTCTTTAAAGCTGGGATCAGCACCTCACAGCCCTCCAAACCAAACCGTTTTTCGGAAGACCACTTCCTATGCAGGAACTCTTCAAATCTGGAAGGCAGAAAATAAATCACTGTTAAGACAACTGGCAAAACACACATCAGGGTCTCAGTGAGATTATTTTGAGTTGTGTTAACTAATACACTATTAACAAAGAGACACTATCATGATTCAAAAGGACAAAAATGTAGGAGGAACCAGAAAGAGGACTATGCAGATCAACAACCAACTGAATAATATAAGCCATCTAATTCTTTCCTTACTGTGCTAAGGCCACATGATGCAAAAGCATTACGAATTAGGTTACTTTGAAATGGACGTGTGGAAGATGTGTTAGAATCTGTAAAAATCAGTTCAAGGAGGACACTGGTTACATTATAAATGTAGAAACAAAATCAAACATGGTGAAGAGGTGATCATTGTGTCCCCCTCCCTCCAGGTGACATGCGCAGGTTATAATCTAGGGCCTGAATGTCCAGGGACAAACAGGGAAAGACTGGGGATTGCAACCAGGTAGAGCAAGGGAGAGACTTTGACCTGACTCCCCAGATGAAGATCTGTTGTGGTTGCGTGTGGGAGGCCTGGGTGGAGGGTGCAGTTGTCCAGGCTGAGGAGCACTACAGGAACGGCGACAGTGGTCCTCCTGGCTGTGAGTGCATCTCATGCTACAGGCCATGATGGGTTCTGTGCTGGGTTGGAGGCAGGAGCCACTGCAGTGACGAGGCCAGTGGGAGGCCTCTGGGCTAGACTGGAGGGTGGTGCTTTCCTCGAGGAGGTGAGTGCATGCGCGCTGTGGAAAAGTGGCTTCCTTGGAGTGGTGGGTCTTTGCATGCTGCTCCAACAGGTGGTCCCGATTCTTCTTGACGCCATGCATGCCCGTGCGGTCTCGGCGCTGAGGGGGCATGCATGGCATCGATCATGTCGATTGGCATGGGGTGGTGGCAGCTGAAGCCACTGTTGGCTTGAGACCAGATAGGTCCAGCCAGGTTGAGGTGGCGGCGATGGCATGGGGCTGATGGCCTGGAGTGGCCCTGGTTGATGGAGGAGTTGGAGGAGCTGGCGTCCTCCCACTCTGACCTGCCGTCTCAATGCCCGGGTCTTGCATCTGGCATGGGTGGGTCCTAGGACTTGGACTGGTCCACCGAGCATGTGGATGCTGGGGACCACAATGAGGGGCCATTCCACTCGGGCAAGAAGAGTGAGGTGGTCCCCAGAGTCCTCTAGCAGTCAGGCCTTGAGTTGCAGTTGAGGTCGGTGAGCGGGAGAAATGGCAGCCTGGTGAGGCCGATGGCGCGAGCAACAGGCCACATACAGGAGGGTGAGCCTTGTGGTGGTGAGGGTGCTCTGGAGCACTCCTTTGGAGAGTTGGCTCAGGGTCTGGGTGGTTCTCTGTAGCAGGACCCCAGGATCCAGGATACGCAGGCATCCAATGAGCGGCAAGGTTTTCGGTGACTCAGTGGTCTTGGTGGCACAGTGCCTCTTGCATTTGGGGACAGGTGACAACCCTGAGGGCTCCTCAGAGGGGGCTGCAGTGGCAACGGTAGCCCTTCCGTGTGCATGCTTTGCTGTTCTCAGCCTCCAATTTCGGAGTCTGCAATGCTCAGGCCATGTTGCCGAAGAACAAACGAGGCAAACTGCCCACTTCCAATAAGTTTATTTCTTGGAAGCTTGGCAATGTGGACAGGTTTCCACAACATGCCCCTTGCCAAGGCAAAGGAGACAGCGGGAGTGGCTGTCCATGGTGGGAAGGCAAGCAGCACACGGGGCGCAGTGGCGGAAAGCTGGGTTGGCCATGTGGTTGCATAAATGAGAGAAGGGAGGAAGCATGAGGGAGAGAGGAAAATGGCTTTTTTTTCTTTTTCCCTTTGCAGGGAAGGAATGTGTGGGAGATCAGTCCTGGAGGAGAGTGATGGGGAATCTCTTTACTAAGACAGGAGAAATATATTTTTATTTTATAGAGAGGATAGGAGGAGATTTTAATATGGATATAGAGAAAGAGGAAAAGAGAGAGGAAAAAAGTAGAATGTGAGCTAGAGCTGCAGAGATTCCAACAGGAGATGCGACTCTGCAGTCAAAAAGGAACTGAGGGACCGGGCAGGAGCCCCCTCCCTTTATCTGGACTTCTGGTAGGAGCAGGCCAGGGCCCCTGCCCACTCCATGATGCTGTGAGCTCTGGAAGTTTCTTTTGCATCTAGGCCTTTCGCTCCATGGCAAAGCCCATGTGTATGTGATGCACAGAGACCAAGAAGAAGGGCATTCAAAGATACAGAGAAAGCAGAAACACCTGGTCATGGCATGGCAAGCTGCATTTTTGAAAGGAAGTATATTTGTAACATCCCTGCCCTCCGGAAAATCAGGGTCATATTCTTCTGGATTTCTCAAATATCCTGTTTTACAACTAAAAAGTATGGAAAGCTAGAGTAAAAACAGGATGAGCAGAGAATCAAGAGTTTTCTAAGTCATCTAAGGAGCCTGATAAAAAAGCTATGAGTATATACACCAGTGTGGTATATTGGTTAAGAGCACAGGGCTGGGACTCAGGGGATCTGGATTCCAGTCCCTGTTCAGCCATAGAGTCAACTGGGTGATTTTGGGCCAGTCACAGCCCAACTACCTCACAGGGTTGTTGTTGTGGGCATACGATAGAGAGCAGCAGGAGAATAATGTAAGCTGCTCTGAGTTTGTTTTAAGGAAAACGCATATAAATCTAATGCAAAAATAAGATTTAGCTGTATGTCTAGTGTGATCGCATACAGTTGATCTCAATGAAATAGGTCATCGATGAGAGTAAGCAGAAAAAGGTGGAAAGCGTTAACAGCTGAGGGCTCTCTCTAATAAAGAGCAGACATTTTCCTTCATGCGAGGCTACATTCAGTAGAACTGCTGCACTAACTATCCCCAGTCATGAGTGGGAAGGGGATAATTACATTCCCGAATGCTGCTTTAGCTCAAAAAATATAATCAGGAAAAGATGCACACTGCAGCATCAAATAAAATGCATAGCCTTCTGAGAAATAACTGTTACAAAATGTGTTTGTATTACAAGGTTCACAAGAAAGTGGAAATTGCTCCAGAGAAGAGCAATTATATTGTCCAATGACTGGGTCCTGTGGAATGTTTTGGCTTCATTTTAAAAGACCAGGGGAACACTCCCGTTCTGAGTGGTACTCCAAAGGAGCGCTTGATCTCTAATAGTACAATCCTATCCGTGCCTATTGAATAACGAACTCCACTGAGTTCAACTGGACTTACTCTCAGGTGTGTGCAGGGTGGCAGGTTAAAACAGCAAAGCAATGAAGCAGTATGAACACGAAGCAGAACGAAGGGCAACATGCAGCAACAAGTCAGACTGACATGCTCGTTTGTGGACCGCTTCACCTGATGCATGGAATGCCACCCTGAGCTACCATGGGCTTAGGCCTTCCTGTTCACCTGAAATCTCTGTCTGTCTGCTACTGGTAGGTGTCTTTAAGTTTAATGGTAGGGAAACTCTCTGTAGCACACACTTTAATCTTGACACTCCTGATGAGAAATGTTTCAGAAAGATATGCTATGCAGAGAAATGTGTGTCTGCCTCTCAATATACATGTGAACAAGCTCTCATTCTTCTGTGCCATGCACTGACACTGGTAGGCTCCTTTTATGTTTCCATGAAACACCAAACCTTAACTTTTCAACGCCACTAACACAGAGGAACAGATGCTCCCTCTTCCTACAATTCCAATGACTTTCACTGATGCAGGCTGAAGTAATACAAGTACCTGGTTGATCGGACTAGTCTAGCCAGCAGGGTGCGCTTCTCTTCATTAGAGAACTGCATGATGCCAGGTGTTTCAAATTTCTGCCTAATCCACTGGCACTGCTCCAGGTCATTAATAAACATGAACTCTACACCAATGTGTTGACAGTAAGCCATCTGTTTAAAACAGAAAGGAGGGACACAAGTTAAAATAGAAGTTCTGACCACTTCCAAGTGCAAAATAAGTTACTGCAATGTGTTGCCATGTCTCAATATAATCTTATTTATTGCATTTACAGCCTGCAATTAGAAGCCTCATAAGAGATCAGGGTGATATGCACTGACTGTTTAACCACCGTGAACGCGCTGTGAGAAAGCTTGGATCAGGGATGGTTAACTTGTGGTCCTCTAGCTGTTGGACTGCAATTTTCATCATCCCTCACCACTGGCTATGTTGGCTAGGCTGATGAGACCTGTGGTTCAGCAGTATCTGAATGAGCTGCCCGCTGCTGAGTTAGACCAACAGCGACACTCAGGACTACTCAGTGCTTTATAGGCAAGCAAGGATTTGAGCCCAGACCTTGACATCATACAAACCCAACTTACTATGAACTGCATCATGCTGGTGTTAGAAATGGATTTACTTCCCACTGAACTCCATCATGACCAAGCACTTGAAGACTGTCTGTGTAAATTCATTCCAACCTAATGACTGAAAATGCTCAGCTGACATTGGATAACTAAGCCAGCGGTTTTCAAACGCTGGAAGTTTATTGGAGGATCCTTGATATGAAGATCAATAATGCAGACAAGCTTTTTTGAAAGAGACAACTTGATCATTACTACTAGTCTGACACTACATTGTGCAGGGGGTCTGGGTGTTTTAGACTTTATGCATGTGAGACAACGGTTAAGGCCCAGCTGGCCTGGCTAACACCCTGTGTAAACCTCCTAAAGCCCTGCACTCCTCTGTACTGCAGAGGTTCCATGAGAAAGAAGTTGACATCTAAGAATGTGGAAGACTGAACAATAGCAAGTTAAAATGTTACAGAATAAAACATTACTATGTGCACTGCTGTGCTCATATTCTAATACTAGGGAAGCAGACTGCAGGAGATGCAAAAAGAGCAGCAAAGGAATGTTTGGCAAATGCCGGCAAGGCTGGCCTTTAAGCAGCCTCGCTGGAAATTATTTTTAGGTGTATACATGACACTGTGAGCTAACATAAGCAGAGCACACATGGTTCTATTTCCCTTACTAGAAAATGGTGCCACCTTATAAAGTATGTAAACAAGATCTGGTTATTGAATGGAAAGTGAAGGTAACTCTGGGGCTCATGATAAAGGAAGGTATACTTCGAGATGACAGGGAGGACTACGGAAACCACTGCAGGGGCAGTGGCCAAGTATTTGCTTCTGCTCTGCACAAACACAGCTACAGGAGGAGTGTCACTGTCCCCACCCGTCCCTTTTCTTTTCGAGAGTCAGCAGATGTATTTATGCTCTGCTGAGCAAAAAGGGACCCACACGGGCAGGAAAAACTGTGTATAACAGAACGTAGAGGAAAATGTTTGCTTCTACATTCCACAGTGTGGTAGCTGAGCATCCATACTAGTCAATTCTTACTTTCCCACTGCTGTTGTAGGTCTGGATAACTGCATTTTAACTGACACTGGCTGTTCAGGAAAGGCAGTAAAATAGTATCAGGGAGCAAATTCTCCACAGTATATTTCTGTGGATCAGTAAAATTATTCTTTGGGGACAGTTTAACATGGTACTTGTTGACAGCATCAGTCACAGATCTTCTTTGTCAAAAAAGAACTCACAAAGGCTTTGAAAGTGTACTATCTGTTCCAGGTTAGGTACAACGTAACTTCCTATGAGCAGCCGAACCTGTACATGTACTTCCACAATATTCAGTGAACAGACAGCTCCCAATGCAGGCTTTTTCTCCTTGTAGGTTTCCAGAAGCATCACCTCTTATCAGAAGCAACACCAGCAGCTGGTTAACTGCTATGAAGGTCCCAGAGGAAACTTTTAGAGGTTCGTGGCATCATATTGCTCAAGTTCTTCACACAGAAGGGAATCCCTCTTAGCACTTGATGGTAGTATTGCTTCTAATGACTGTGGCACAAGGCAAATGCTGCTCTGAGAAGTGCATTTACCAAATGCACTTTCCTACCAACTGCCATGAGGAGCAATATATCAGTATCAGTGCTGCCACTGGGACATAGGATTTAAGCCCATGTTCCCAAAGGTGGTGCCTTTCAGATGTTTTGGACAGCAATTCCTAGCATTTCTGATCACTGGCCATGCTGGCTGGGGTTGATGGGAATTGAAGTCCCCAAAATCTGGAAGGCACCAAATTAAGTAGGGCTGATTTGAACAATATGTCTTTCTGAGGAGTGTTTCAGACAGTTATATTTCCTACAGAAAGGTAATATTTAAGAAATGCATGCATTGTTTCACTTGGGAAGGTGCCAACATTTATGTAATGGTAATGGGGCAGTTTTCTGCCATAAAGATCAGCTCCATGTAATAAAAACTTCAATACCGAGTTTCATGATCTCCCAGGAGTCTCAGAGCTGTTCCTAATCTCAACAACTAGTAAGAATACAGAGCTTCTGCACTACTCTTGAAGATGATATTAAAACAATTTTTACAGCAGTGCAGTGTTTAAAAAAAAGTTAGTTGCAGGAAAAAAGTGATCCAGGATAACAACTTTGCCTCTGACTAGAAGGCTGCTTGGACATTACTTTCTGCTGCAAGTGCTAAGCCCAATGAACTTGAGAGTGGGCCTCTGGCTATCTTTCTTCCGATTCTTGGCATTTGAAAATGAAAGCCCATGTAGGGAGACTCTGTATTTAACTGTAAGTGATTTGTGTAGCCATTTTAAATATGCTGTGGGAAGAACAAGGAAGGTGCACACATTCTTCGCTTCCAGTTCCTGCAGCTTGTCTTGTTATGCATAGATTTGGGGTAGAGAGAAGAGGAATGATATCTGAACAATTCTGGGGTCTCCAGTCTCTCACCTCTAATCGGCGGATGATTTCTCGAAGCGGAAGAGCAGATTCGTTTCCTCCAATGAACGTTGTAGTGGGCAGGTGAAATACCTTGTCAAGGTCTGATTCATCCAGGCCATAAAACCCTGCAGGATTTTCATGGATTGGAGAAGGCAAAGAAGAAGTGGGGTAGGGTGTTCATTGCAGACAGCCACAGCAGAGCAGCCAGGTTTTGGTGAAGAAGGGAAGGGACAAGAAAGCAGCACAAAATAAGCATGAAGGAGGTTTGCAATAACAAAAAAGCAGCAATTAAAATGACAGGAAGGTGAGCAAGATTCCCTTACTCCCATATTATAAGGTACACAGAATACAAAGTAATACACTTGCCATGAAATTAGAAATTAAATCCAGGGAGGAATTAATAATAATTTTAGACCAACATAGATACATTTTAGAATATTGCAAAATAAAAAGTATTGCAAACATACATTGCCACCATATTTTACCACATATTCAGAATTACTGGGGAACTGAAGCAAGAAATAAAGAGTTAAAAGATGAACACCCAGAACCAAAAGATTCAAAAGAAGCATGATTATCAGGTTTCGAGTTCTGCAGAGGACTCTCCTGAATAGCTCACCCGAAGGGAGCATTTTACAATGGACTTTTCTCTGAGCAAGTAAAGTTCTCTTTACAACCCTCACGAAGGCTCTGCTTCATGGAGATCTTGATACTACTTCTCACAAATTCATTTTAATATCTACTATGCAAAGCTCCCAGTCACATTTACTGTTGCAAGCCAGGGCCACTGACTGTATTATTAGCGTTGACATTAAAATAGTTTAGCATCAGCAGCTAGAAAAAAAGTAAAGCCATTTCAGCTAAAGATCTGAGGACCACATATATGGACCATATATAAAAGGAAACAGCAACTGACAGGAGACTCTATACAGCCACTTGACAAGAACATTGTGACAAAGTCTTTAATGGTTATTAACTTGGGGGCAATAATATTGCCAAGATCCTAAGCCTCCAAATGCAGAGGCCAATGCTCCTCTTACGCAGGGCAGGTGTAGTGGTGGAGGCTTTTTAGCTAGTCTAAAGGTTTCCCCATGACATTAAAGTCCAGTCATGACTGACTCTTGGGGGCGGTGCTCATCTCCGTTTCCTAGCCGAGGGAGCCAGCGTTTGTCCGCAGACAGTTTCCGCAGACAGTCCATTTCCAAGACTAAATACTGAGGTGCACGGAACACTGTTAACGTCCCACTGAAGTGGTACCTATTTATCTACATGCATTTACATGCTTTTGAACTGCAAAGTTGGCAGGAGCTGAGGCAAAGCACAGGAGCTCACCCCATCTGTGGATTCAAACTGTTGACATTTTGACCAACCAGCCCAGTGGCTCAGCAGTTTAACCCACTGCGCCACCGCAGTGCCTTTTTGCTAGTCTAGCAAAGGCATTTTGGGGGAGAGGCGGCTGGGGCCCCATGATTACTTGTATCTTGGTCTCTCCAGGCTCCTCCCTTCCCCACTCATGTATACCCCTTCCCTGCACCCCTTTCCAAGGTTGTGTTAGTGACCTCAGCAAGGCAACTGGTGCAGTTCTTCCATGCTGCCTGCCTGGGGAAGATGAGACACATTGCAGATTTCAGGTTGGAGTACTGTCTCTGATCTCAGTTCTAGGAAACACTGTCTAGAAACCATAGGATCTAGTGACAGTTTGACAACTGCTATGGACAAAATTTATTTTGGGATTTCTGTCTCATATTTCCACTTCAAATACATACCCAAGGCAGCTTTCCAAATAGAATTAGAAGCAAGTTCAAATAGAATAACAATTTGAATCACTACTGAAACCAGCAAAAATTAGCACGGCAAACTAATCTGGGGGAGACAAAAGCCAAAACAAAGGCCTGACCAGAGTCTTGACAAAACAATGCTTCAGGGTGATGGCAGAAGGCTGCTGATGGGGGTGCTAGACGAATCTTCTAGTACAGTGAGTTCTACATCTTGTCCCTTGTTCCTGTACTTCAGATGAAGGTGGGGGACATGAAAAGACTTCTATTCTTGATCTCAACAGGTGGGAACGATCCCATTCTTATTCCTACAAAAGGCCAACTGCAAAGCATGTTATTTTTTAGCAGAAATTTCTGCTCTATCTATAGTAAATGATTATGCAATCTTGGAAGTGGTGAGGAGTGAAACCGACCTAAGCAATGAGTGGTCAAAAAGAAACTGAGGACTCCAGGAGGGGCAGGGGGCCTCGCCTACTCCCTGACACTGAGCTGCAGAAGGTTCTTTTGACCTAGGCCTTCTGCTAGTGCTTAAGCCCATAAGAGACCACAATGAAGAAGGCCACAATTTGCCTAGTCCTACCTTAAATACCAGTCTTCTACAAGTTCTTGCAGATTTAGAGATGTTTTTTAAAAAATGATCATGGAGGACAATCCCACAGAATATTCTGTAGTTAAATGAAATGGTAAAGAAGACTGGAAGCAGGTGAGCTGCAACAACAGACTTTTGTGAAGACCATGCCACTCTCTCATTCTCTGAGCATTTATATTGGGGTGACTGGATACTGCAGTAACCCCATCATTGATGCCAATGGCTATGCTAGCTAGGCTGATGGAAGCTGTAGGCCAAAATATCTATGGGACTACCACCTATCCCTGATTTGGGGATGCTAGAAACTGATCCATGGGACAGCAATCCAATTAATTACAGAGATCTTATGCAACCAAAATTAGGCACCTTTTTAGAATAGCATAGAGGATCGTGTAGCAGCAACAAAATTGAAAAATATTCATCCTTTTATGTGTACTAAGGAATTTTCTTTATATCCTTCTCTTCCCAGCTGTCTTATATCCACCAGAAGATACTAACTTGCCAGGAAGCCCAGAAAAAAACAGATCAATTCTAAGGACATGTAGTGTGATATATCCCCAGACCTTACATTACTATCTCTCATTTCAATCATTACATCAAAAACACTATTCAGATAAAAGATCACAAAGAATTTGGACACCTATTTGCTCAACTCATCTGCAGGTATTCAGCGCAGGATTTCAAAGGGGTGGCAATGACTTACTAGAGCAAAAAAATAAGGAAGCCTAGTTATTTAGAGGAATCTCATTGCCAACAAGTTAAGCATCTATGTAGCGCACACTGCACAGCAAAATAAATTGAGAGAAATCAGCCTACGTATCACTGTATAAGCCACGTGGACACCGATGAACATTCAGTTACAATGACATTTCACCAGAGTCCTGGGTGCTAAAGCATGACAAGTGCTTTCCAAAATACTCAAGGCAACAAACCAAAGCAAGCGAACAATAGAGAAAATGGCTACCGGTCTGAGCCAAATGAAAGGGCACATAATTTGGGAGCATGTCTGATGACACATTTTGAGCATGCACATTAGCTTTACTGTAAAACACTGAAGAAGGAAAAGGCATGATGCCGTTGCAAAATGGGGCAAGTTGTAACTTGACTAAGCTGCACATGCCCAAAGTCAACTATTCAGAGAGTCCTGATCTCCAGAAGGGTTAAATGCTCATTATTTGCATACCTCCTACTGTTAGCACTCTCAGCCGCTCCTTGAATACTGCAAGATCTGGGGAAGGAGGGAAAGGTGGGATGCAGAAAGGAGAAGACAGAGACACCCAGTCAAAGTTAGTTTTTTAAAAACCCCAAGAATTGTGAAAGTAGTAATATAAAGAGAGAATCAACTTATTAAACATACACAGTTAAATCCACTAAAGAGGGTTAGAATGAAAGGTGAGAGGTGCCTGCACTAATAGAAGAGGAAGAAATCCTTGTATGACTCTTTCAAAGCCAGTTACATAATCTATGCAAAGAATGAAAGGCATGAAAGTTAATACTGGATAAATAACAGTTAAGCTATACAGTTGAGGATCTTTTCACTGTTTCTTTGGGTTAAATATGGAAGTGAAAAACAGTACAGCATATCACATTGTAAGCTGTTGAATAAGAGCTAAGACAGGTTCTTAGTCAAAATTCTCAGCTGAACACCTTACTGTAGAATCTCTTCTAGGTGAAGCTTGTTTCCCGCCCGTCCCAATATCCTACTTTGCCTCCAAGGAGTTCAAGACAGTGTTTATATAGTTTATACACATGGCACCTGAGAGAATCTGAGGAAAGTAATTTGCAAGCAAGTAACCAGATGATCTCAGCTGTTACTCTGCTGGCTCAGACTAAAGCACTGCACCTCTTTAGTGGGACAAATTGCATCAGTGGAAGGACTAAATCCATAAGAGAGCCTACAAACTGAATAAACTGATTTAGTTCAGAACAGCACATTCCACTGTGATCTTGTATACTTCTGCTTAGGACCCCAGTCAAGTCACCCACCTGTAAAGTGTTAGTTTCAAGTCTCCTTAGGAACAACTTGAAAAATAAAATCTTCACTTTGGTTGGATGCAATACGTAGTCCTTTTAACATTTGACTTAGGTTTCCTATACTGCTGCAAAAATTCTATTAGTGAATTGTTACAGGATGCAGAAAGGATTAAAACTTACTTGTTAGAGTAGACTAGACCAACAAACCTTTCACTCAAATGCCAAGCAATGAACCAAAGCATGGGAGGATTGTAATGGGGTGTGTTAGTCTTGTATTGTGGGCTGAATCTTGGGCATAGGTCTCAAGTACCATGGTGGAAACAGCTGGCAGCAAAAAGACAGTGCTATGGAAAAGACAGCTACATAGCACCACCACCTTGTTTAAAGATCCAGTAAGTACTGGCTCACAGTTTGCCTTTCCAGTGTGCTTGGAGGTTATACAGATTGAATAATCCATGTCTTCAGGCACAAATTGGTTGCTATGCATTGAAAGCCTGTTTGAAAAAAATCCAAAATAGAATCATTCTGCCACTTCTGTGGAGGCAGAAGACATCTGACAGAATACAGGAAGGATGCAGTGCGACTAATGACAGCCCCTGACCAATTACTGTTATATAGATCACTTTGTACTAGTCTGAAAGTCATGTAACCCATCTTGTGGCGCAGCTAAGATAATATGGAAAAAAAATTAACAAATTAAGTATGTTTTTTAATGGAAGCAGGAATCTACCCTTTTTCTCAAAACAAAATGGTCTGTGGTTCTCATCAGGATCTCTGTATTAATTTTGTGGGAAGACAGTTAAGAAGGAAAAATAATGGCATATGAACACATGGGAATGATCAGGATAAGACATTATTTTGAACTAGAGATGAACATCTAGAAATACACATTCTTATCTGCAAATAAAAGCTTGTAACCAAAAGGTAAAAATTAAAATGCATCAAAAGATGGCACTGTGTGCAAGTAAGTCTGATGTCTTCTTGTTCGATTGCTTAAGATTTAAACTGACATTTCTCAAGCTAAAATGTGAGTCACGTTTCAGCAATGCCACCACCCCACGACCTGATGCTTTCCTGTAGTATTTTCATACCTAGGAATGCAATGACTTTGTTTGACTTCACATTTTAGAGTGTAGGCACAAAAACAACTCAATGAAGGGTCAGCATTTATCTCTATAAACTGCACTTTAGAAATATTTGTGGAGTTTATTGTGAGGATCAGAAGACATACTGCATAAAACAGGAATATTTATATAAACTACTTCCACAGAAGCCACTATTAGCTGATAAAACCCAAACAGGTATAATTTAGCATTTATGCACCCCGTCTGCATAAAAATAGCATTTCCTGGTGTCAAAAACCAAAAGTAACTGATTCATTATTTCGGTATTGCTAAACAGCAGACAATGACTCTAGTATCTTTAGAATCACTCCACTGTAAGAATATGAAATTGACTTTTACACTGTTTTAACTCAAATCAACTAGTGTTCCCCTAAATATGTGACTAATTAGATTCATTAGAAAATCTCAGGGAAATCCCATGTCTGTTGAATCTAAGTTGGTTTATCTTCCAAGAAGGAATAATTACATTTACTTTTAGTTTCTCTGTACTTGCAACAACAATAGAATACAGAGTATTTTGATCTGTGTGAAGCACCTGACTGGAATTACTTCTTCATTAGCAGATGTGATGAAAAGGGCTCCACCCTTGACATAGCATGGTCACCTTATGTTAATATCTCTGTTGAAACATCATGAAGCACATTATGGGAAACTGCTTAAGAAAGTGCTCTTTCCAAACAATGTAGCAGAGTTTAAAGACCAAAATAAACTGGGTTGATGAGCAGAACATGCTGGATATTTACAGAAAAATAGATGGACAGGCTTTAAATCATCAGCTTCCTGCAAGTTTTTAGTAAAAGACAGCAGACTATCTTGCACTTACTAAGTTGAACAACCAAAGAGGGAACAGTATGAGTTTCAAACACAATTGGGAAGTGCTCTTCTTTGCAAGAATATTCTTTGCAAGTCTCAGCTCGTAATCAGCCTTAGCCTTAGAAGAATCCTTCTGCAACAGGCCTCCTCCTCCCGGTATACCCTTTTGTCTATTTGCTCCAGTACCCATTTCCTATGGAGGTTCCTCCTTCATCTAATCCCTCTAACCACCTCCTTTCGCATCCATGGCAGCACTCTCCTTCACCTCCCTCCCCACCTTACTAGCTAGCAGTATCGTCAAGACTTGTGCCTCCCTTTTGAGTGCCATCCATCCCTCCTGAACTCCCTTGCCTTCCAGTACCCTCTCCCAGGAGACTTTCCCCAGTCTGGCCTTCAATTGGCCAGAGTTGGCCCTCTTGAAGTCCCAACTTATAGTACTCGACCTGCTGCTTGTCCCCATTCCCCTATCTCAATGCAAAGGATGGAGTGATCACTCGCATCCAGAGCTCCCCTAATCTGTACCCCATCTATCACCTCCTTCCTGTTGGTCAAGACCAAGTCAAGGATATTTCCCCCCTCATCACCTCCTGGACCCTCTGCATGAAAAGAACCTCCCTCTATAGCATATAGAAAGCGATGTGACCTGGCTGTCACCGCCGAGTGAGTCTCCCAACTAATATCCGGGAGACTGAAATCTCCCATAATTACTGTGTCTCTCCCCCGAGATATCCTTAGAATCTGGCCTGTCAGGACATCATCCAGGGTCTCAAGTTGACCTGGAGGGTGATAACATACCCCCACTGTCAGGTCTCTTTCCCTGTCAAAACCCCTAAGTTTCACCCAGACTGCCTCTGCCAAATCCCCATCTGTGCTGCATTCTATCTCACTGCATCCTATCCCTTCCCTGACATATAAAGCCATGCCCCCCCCCCTCTTTCCCTTCCTGTCCTTTCTAAAAAGGTGATACCCCTCTCCATGTTTACATTCCAGTCTTGCCTTTCATCCCACCAAGTTTCTGTGATTCCCCAAAATGCCCCTAAATGCTTGCACCAACAGTTGTGCTATTTCGGTAGAAGGATGTGACAAACCATGAATGAAAGTGCTTGAATATCAAGTATGAATACAGTGGGAGCACCTAAAGCAGCTCAGCACTGCTTGCTATTAATAACACTCTATTCTGTGCTAGTCAGAACTCACCACAAATATTGTAACCAATTCTGGACACTATACTTTAAGAATCAAAGGGCACCAGAGATGATAGAGGACTAGAAACTAAATCCTATAAGGAATGCAGATATGATAGCATTATTCAAGGAGATAAAGGTGTGTCACACAGAAGAAAGCCATGACCTGTTCATCCAAGACTGTAGGACATGAAATAACGGCATAAAATGCATGAATAAAGGATTTGGTTGAACAGCAGGGAAACAGTCCTAATGGTCAGAGCAGTCAGTCAATGGGGCCAACCTTTTAGATAAGGAGTTGGTGCATTCTCCAGCACTGGAGGTATTCAAGCAGAGATTGTAACAGGTGAATATTTTAAAATGGATACCTCCACTGAGCAGGTTGGATTTATTTATTTAAAACTTGTATATGCTGTCCCTTATGCATGGCATCTTAGGACAGCTTACAATCATTAAAATCAGAAAACAATAGAACAGTCCATACCAATATAATAAATAACATATAACCAGTAAAAATAAATTAAATTAAAAGTGATTGATAAATAATTAAAATACTAAATTTTAAAAAAACAATTAAACAAAAAGGTTTTGACCTGGCACTGAAAAGAATATAAGTTCAGCGCCAGGCAAACCTCTCCAAGGAGCGCATTCCGCAATCTGGGCACCACCGCAGAAAAGGCCCTACTCTGAGTAGATGTCTTTTTGACCTCCTTCAGGGAGGGTTCCCAGAGCCTGGCCTCTCCTGCCGATCTTAAGGGGCGTGAGGGTGTATAAGGAAGGAGACGTTCCTTCAGGTATCCTGGTCCCAAGCTGTTCAGGGCTTTATAGGTCAAAACCAGCACCCTGAATTGGGCCTGGACTTCAACTGGAAGCCAGTGGAGCTGGTAGAGGACTGGAGTTATGTGAGAATAACGACCAGTTCCTGTCAGCAGCCTGGCCATTCTATTCTGTATTCTGGACCGTTTTAGGATTTAATGACCCAAATGGCCTGTTCCAATTGTATACATCCATTATTCTGTGTACAATTTCTATGACAGATTCAGAACTTTCAATCACACCTAATCATCCTAAAATGTTTAGAAAACATTTTCTAAACCAAAGCTCTGTTGCAATATGGATTCAGCAAAATCCTGCTGACATATCATACAACTCATACTCAAAACAGCAATTTTTAAGTCTGCTTATTAAAGTTAAAGCCATACTAACTACATATTCAATTATAAATTGTTTGGCAAAGAGGGTGGAATCTAGTTTTCAGGCAGAGCACGCACTTGGTACCCAGAAGGTCCAAGGTTTAATTGATATTTCCACTTAAAAGGATTGGGTAGCAAGTGATGGGGTATGAAGAGCTACCATCAGTTGCACACTGTACTAGGTCGATAAATAGTCTGACATGGTACCAGGTAGCTCCGTGTTCTCCAGGATGGGTCATCTATTCATATAGTTTCAAGTTTCTGAGAATGTCAGAGTTTAAAATTAATTTTCCAGCATGTATATCAGTGAAAGCAAGTTTGGGAGTGCATAGCCAACACCTGCTGAAATCTTATGAGGGGAAAAGGAGGAAAAAGAGAAGATGGTCAAGATTAGCCTGTACTGCTTCTCTTTCCTATGATTAAGAAAATAAAATTATGCACATATTGGCACATTTTGTAGTTATGTACTTTTAATGTGCACAATTTATTCAGGTGACAGAATTCAGCCTTGAAAAACCGCAGAGTCACAGTCACCTTAGAATTTCTAGTTTAGGTGATTAGGTGATGCAGAGGATACACATCCATTATTCCACAACAAGTAGCACTGCTACATCGTAAACAATATGACACATTCTGTGCCATAGCTTTATGGCAAAATGAGCCACTGCAGTGCTCTAATACCTCACCTTTCAAACTGACTTTTGAAAGTGGCACATATTAGAACACACAGCAAGTACTGTCCGAAGACCCAGTAATATTGGGTTAGATACTACATACAAGAAGATCTAAAAGTGGGCACTAATAAATTATTGGAAACACCAAGTATCATTATTTAGTCCCAAGACTCATTTTCAAAATTTGAAGATATCTGGTCCGAAGGAGTTATCTCAAGTGGGCAGCAAAAGCACAGGCAGCTATGTTAATTAAAAATGTGTAAGTCACATATATAAAAACTGATAAGGAATGAATAGCAGGATAACTTCAGTTCAACTAAATCCTTGTTAGTGTAGTATTACTGGTACATTACTAAGTTGTAATACAATTACCCTCCTGCAGAGACAAAGTAAAATGGGTTGTGGAGGTAAATTCTCTACCCTAGAGGAGCTACATTTATGGCTTTCTCACCAAAATGTCCACTCCTTCTGAACTCATCACTACCACACCAATACACTGCTCTGTGCTGATTGTCCCACACTTGGCATGCTCGTTGAAGATGGATCACTAGTTCGTGAGGAATGCAGAAGGAATGCAATAGGGTATATTGGGTATCCCTAAAGGGCCAGATAAGTGTCCCTTAACCTCATGGTTGACACCCCTACATGAACAGATGCCTGATATAGAGGGGAAACAACTCAGAATAACAATTGCTAGTCAAAGATTACCATTTAGCTGAGTGAACTGCATTGCATACATTCTCTTTCATTTTAATCAGTTATTTTATTTTCTCCCTTGGATGCCTTTTATTTCACCAACTTCAATGATCATATCAGTTCACAATGTCTTAACGATAAAGTAATTTACATGCACAAATATTCCAATCACATTTCAATCTTGAGAGGGGTTAGTTGTCATTATTGTTCTATTCTAAGTTAGAAGCATGCTACTTAGAAGCAGCGCTTGCGGAACCAGGTTGATTAACCTGTGAAAAGCACCAGCAATCAATAGAGCTCAGCCACCATAACCTGTGCTACTCTTGAAAAAGTGTCAATACACTATATTGATCAAGAATTAAGCAGCAAATTGGGTTGTATTGGAAAACCAAATTTTGAATACTGATCAGTTCACACATCCTCATCTAAACATACATGCACCTTGCAGCCAAGGTTCCCATAATTTCAGACTCTATTAGACGTGGGAATGCATTCCAAAGCTTCCTTGTTATGATCACTGACAGAGCCATTGGTTAGAGTCAAAACCAAATGTTCAGCTCTACTTAGGTATGTAGCTTGTCCTGTAATCCTAAGGGTTACAACTTAACTGAGTGAGGAAATGCCATCATGAAACTTGTCTGGAGGCCTCTGAAAAATTATCACCCACCTCTGTTCCCTTCACAGTCACATCAAACAGAGCTCCAAGCCGGTGGAACAAGTACCAGTTCTCCAAGCAAGAGCCCTACTGGACTTGGGGTCAAAGGATGCTAAAGGCAAGGAAGAATGCCCAAGCTATACATGACCCCAAAATATTCCTTATTTTCTCAGACAGGCAAATAGTTTGCACTGCTAGACTAATTAGAGCCATTTATAACCACACTCAAATTAACAAGAACAAATACAAGTAGAAAGCTAGCTGGCTTGTACTATGTATGCAATTGCTTGTGGCTACAATGTAGGTGACAAGGGACAGGTAATCTCTGCTGCCATTTAATTTTTAAAAAGTGATCATTATGAAGGAAACTTAAGACCTTTCCCTTCAGACTTAGTGAAGCAATCTATCTAGAAGCTGTGAAAGTGAGAGAAGAGCTCAAGCAATGCGGCACTAACTGCTCTTCAAGCCCTCACCCAGTTTGTCTGTGGAAGTGATAATATCGGCTGGAACGGAAGAGTCCAGATCAGCATCCAAGATGCCCAGTGGGTCGAGCTGTGCTACATGATGCCCTCGAATCTATGAAATGGGCCAGGGATGAAAAGGAAAATGGATACCAAAAGAGGGATGAGGGGAGAGGGATAGAAAGGAAAAGGGTATAAAAATTAAAATTACATTAGAATTAATTTGCAGAGTAATTCTCACCGACGTTTGGAGAATCAGTTACTGCCGAATCATCAAAATTTACACAACTAATGCCGAGAGGATCAAGCTTGGCAATGTGGTGACCCCTGACCTAGAAAAACAACAAAATTAGTCACAAAGTTGCTTTAAGATCATCTTTCACATTGCAGTCTTTCTGCAAGGCCATGGAATAAAATTTATCTTGACCAAATTTAAATACTGAATTCATTTTACACCATAGACATTAACAACTTTTTAAACATAATAGAATAAAATACATAATAGTACAAGCTCTTGGGAGTCATCATAAATATATTGATTTCAAAAGTGGCAAGGACACAAACAAAGAGCATTTTGGTGGCTCATATATCCATTCACAGGTAGCTACTTTTTGTACATGTATTGCCAGAAGACAACTACATAGAGAAGAATATTGTTCTATTTAAGTTTGAGCTCAGACTCCTTTGTGGGAGGTGGGCTTTTTGTGTTTCATTGATTCAGACGTTTGGGATTACATCCAGAGATGACTGGGTTTTACTCTATATATTAGATGAGAATTTGAATTACAAACTCATGGAATAAAATCTTGCATGAAGAATTGACATTTGTTTGTTCAGATGTACAAGTTCCCTCATTCCAGTATGGGTTAGACATACCTAGTTAAGATATGATGATCTATCTGGAAGTGTCTGTTGAGACAAACATTACCATATTTTTTTCTATTTCCCTGAATGTTTGCATTATTATTTTAAAAACCTCTGTCAGTGCAAGCACCAATAGAGTAAATTATTTTTAATTTTTCATCTTCCTTTGAAACAACAAGCTTCCTTCTTGGTAAGTTCTTCCTTTTGCTTGTATCTTTAATTTTGGCCATATCAAGTTGTTTGTAGAACATGAATCTCGAGATACAGAAAAGCCAAAATAAAGGACTGCATTAGGGGAAAGTTGCCTCAAGGGGTAAAACCCCCTGAAACACAAACTCATTTTAAACACATTCTTTTTTACCAACATATTCTTTTTAGGCATGTCAGTAAGCACGCAGTAAGTATACTGGACCTGAATACTACAGGTGTTAAAGAAAAAGTTTTACCAAGTGTGTGATACAATAGCTATTATATAGCCTATAATTATTTGTTGCAAGACGTTCTTCATAAACAACAACAACCTTCAGATAAGCCTCTTAGAGAAGAGTCTGTCAAAGGTCTTTTGACCTAGTTCCAGCATATTGCAGATCTCGAGTTCCCAGTCTGAGAGCAGTGTTATCTGGATGCTGCAGTTGTACACAAGTGCCTTTTACTATATAAAACAACTTTTTTCCTGAAAACTGGCCAAGTGGGTATTTAATTTGTCAAGCTGATGATACTTGTGGTGTGTATTTTTGCAAAACAATATAATTTCAGTTTTGGACAAATGCTATATAGACCAGGTTGGCTAAATTTGTGTTGCTACTGCAACAAGTGTTTTTTGAACACTGCCTAAAGCTAAAACACTGGAATTTTTCTTAAAATGCTTGAAATTCAAGTAACTTAAATATTAATGAAGACTTCTTACAGGCAGCAAATTACATCAGTAACGGTCCATAAACACAAAGAAGTTCAAAGTGGTTCATATGCATTACTGAGTTCTAATTACAGAAGAAACCTATCAGGTAAATTGGAATTATCATACCCAATATTGCATATGTGAGTGGGAATGAAGGCTCTCCCACACTAGAGTCATTCAAAAAGAAATTGGACAGCCATCTGGGTGGGATGGTGTAACTTGGTGTCCTGCAAGGGCAGGGGATTGGACCCTATGGCCTTCATGACCCCTTCCAACTCTTATTATTCTATGAGCCTTACACCTTTCATTTGCTTTTAAAAGCATTAGACAGTTGATTAATATGCCTGATGAGCCTTTCAAGAGAAATGGAATGGGCTTCCATGGGAAGTGGTTGAAGCTCCATCAGTGAGGGTGTTCAAGGATAGGCTGGAAATGCACATGGTAGGCATGTCATGAACAGAACAGGCCAAAGCCAGGGTCAGACTAGATGGTCTGGGAGACCCTCTGACTCATTCTGTTTCTGTTTCTAAATACTTGCAAAATGCTGAGTGCAGTAAGATGTTGACATAACTTTTAAGATTTAAAGTCTATCTTATTCCAAATATTCTGAGATGCTTAGAAAAAATTTAGAATTGTCTTCCATTCTCAGCATTCCATAAACTACCACCAAACAACTGGTATTCTTTTGCAGCTACAAACTCAGCAGCTGGCTGTTGCACAACAACTTTCAGCAGTTACTGGTTTTATAGTCACTGTAGGGGGCCACTCTTGCTTCAGTAGCCACAGGCTAACTAATTTATGTGATAGAATTCTCCTTGAAAATGAAGGAAACAGACTTGGAGTGGTCATTAGTTCTCAGGCTGTTGGGCGAGTGCAGAAACGTCTTTCTTCCCACTTCTGAGATCATATACCAACTATGGCTTATCATAAAGAATCCTACTGGCTCTTTCTATCCTTGTCTCCTTTTCTGCCTAGTTAATTACATAGTATTTTCTAGCTGTCTAGGTTAAGTGTTGGTATTTAGGCACTCTGTCTATTCATCCGTGTACTGAGACTTGGGCTGGAGCTACACCAAGCTTTTATTGCTGCACTGTATCAGCTATGTCATGCCTGTGCCACATGACACTGCACAATCTCTATTTTGTCATCACTCTCCTTGAATGGCTTTGTTCGTGACTGGCTTTGCTCTTACTCTTCTCCTCCTTGTACTTCTGCTGTGCTGTATACCACATCATGTATGTGCCCACCTGGCACTGTTCTTGCCTTCTTTCTGAGGTACGGGGTGGAAGAGGAAGCTTCTTATCAGGGCTCAGCCGCAACTGAGAGATCCTTCAAGTTGTGTTCCTGCCTCCCTCACCCTGCAATGCCTGCCTCTGACTCTCAAATGCCCCTCCCCTCTCTTTGGAACAATGATAAAGTATCTCTCCAAGCCTTTCTGACTGCTTTATCTTCTTGCTCAAGAAACAAGCAGCTGAAATGCATGTTTACTTAGATGTAAATGATATTATCTTCAATTGCTTTATTCACAAATAAATCAGAGGCTTCAGTGTCGCTAACTTGTGGGAAGTGCAGCACAGGGCTCACTGGTTTCACCCC
>JAIXND010000621.1:14789970-14806200 GCA_023646645.1 Varanus salvator macromaculatus
GGGGGGGGGGAGCAGAAGGAGCTATCATTTTTTGTTCTTTCAAAACAAAGCAGTGCTTTGTTCTCCCGCTTTCACACCTGCACACATCTGAGGGAGGTAAAAACAAACACACCAAAGCCAAAGCACTGCAAGTGGCCATTGCCCTGGACACATTCCCTTTCCAACTGCTCTTGCAGAGCTCAAATGGCCGGCTATGCACCCCCACTTACACTGCCAGGGAGCACGTATGCGATGCAGGAGAACCGCACAAAAACTGTGCGCGCCACAAGAGGGAAAGTGGGGTGTGGCTGTAGCAGCACCATGATGAGAACTTCATGAGGTTAGGTGTAGATCTGGCCCTAGTGATGGATCTCGGTTTATCATACACGGCTCCTTTTGACCTATGAAGTGACATAACAGCAAACATGAAGTCTAGGCTATTCACTCACAGATGCTGGAATCTGCTTCCCTTAAGTCATATCAATTCCGAAATCTTGATCTGTTGATATAGACGTATTTTGAAGCAGAAAACTAAGTCAGGATCTCTCTCTAGACTTGCAATGGGAAAAAAATGAATGTTACATGCTCACATTTGTCAAGAGAAGAAAAGTAGAATAACCTTCTTACCTGATATGCCCTAATAAGAGACTGGACTGCAAGATGATCTTCCACCAATTTATCTACATTTGGCTGTGCTTGAACCAGAGACTGTGCGTGGGTCAGTGTTGATAGGCTGGTAGTTAATGGAGGGGGGCTTTGGTAAGCAGTACCTGGAGCAGCTCCAGCATTGGCATTGCGAAAGAATATGTCCCATGACTAAAGGAAAAAAAGTTCATTTTAGGGAATAACATCTTCAAACAGTTTAATATGCACCAAGTTGACTGAGTTTTTAGCCCCAAAGTCAACGCATCACATTCAGGCAAAACAGTCCATCAGTTTTTAAACTGATGGGTTGTTGTTACATGTGAATAGAGTTAATATTTGACACTGTCCGAACTGTTGCCACTTAGGAAACACTAACAGTCTCCCACATACAGTTTATTCAGCCTTTAATAAAATCTCACTTTATTAGTGACTCACATCTAAACTCTAATGTTAGCCACCTTAATCCTGAAGTTAACTTTATCACATGCATCCACAAGAAAAAGTTTGAAAGCAGTTTCAAAAGGCTCCTCAAAGCAGTTTAATTGCATGGAAAATGTTAGACCCAAACTTTTGGCTTGGTGCACTAGCATATTTTGAATGTTGAGAGTGTTGTGGGTGCTCTCACAAAATGGCTGTGAGAGCTCTTATGAAGGCTTGCCATTTGTAAATGACTGCTGTTGTGGCTGTGGTGAGCCACAAAACACTCATTTCCTCAAAGGCAAACTGGTGATAATAAAAAAAGTTACTTGCCCAAGAAAAGAAAAGTTACTTGCCCAAGAAACTAATCACAAGAGAGAGATGAGGATCTTTTGTACCTAAATAAAGTTGGTTCTAGAGGGCAACACTTTGGTTTTCAGCAAGCTGGCCTTCCAGCTATTTTTCTAAATTAAACAAAATGTTATGAAATAAAATTCAGGAAGGGTACAGAGCCTGACAGGAGCCATTAGAGGTTAGCGATCCACAATTTCATGTGCTGTCCTACCCATTCTGTTGTATGTTGTGAATCTGACCTCATGAGTTAATGAAGGTCAATGGCAATCAATACCTTTAAGATGTGGCATAGAAATTCATCAAGGATCAAGAGTGAGGGCTATTGCCACCTATTTTCATGACCTAAAAATCCAGATGGACTTAATTCATGGTGAAATGTGTGTTGGTGCAATTAGAAACCTGTACCATTACTCCATTATGCAAACTTGCAGCCAGAACCAGCTCCACCCTTCTTCCGCCCAAGCAGCCTGAATGTGCAGAAACTACTCTCCTATTTTGCTTCTGAATTGATAGGCACGGGATCATCCTGCATGAGTCACAAAGGATGCTAGTCTTAAGTATGGCATAAAGAACGGGTTCATTCATAGTCATTCAAAGCACTATATGACTAGTTCTATGGATCCTGTGGAGAACTGGATGAGCTTCTTGAATAGGCCTTGCCAGCTCAGATAGGAAATCTTTTTTGAAACCAGGACAAGTTTCATGAGCAATTTTTTGATGACACAAGGGCCTGCTGTTTAAGGGGAAAAGTATAAACTTCCACTCACCTCAAGACCCAGACTCATGCGAAGTAACTCACTGGATTCTGGCTATAGGCGTTTTTTTTTTAAAACACCAACTGACTTATGGCAACTTTGGCAGGGATAGATTGTACTTCATCTGCCAAGCTCCAAGAGGAGGTCTCAGAACAGTCATCATGTAACATCTTTAGCCTCTATTTTGACATGTTTCTTAACAGACAAGCATGAAATGTAGTATCTGATAAGTAATGTTTGTTTACTTCTGTTCATGATCCACAGCACAAAGAGTATATAGTTCTCCAACATCTCCCCAATAAGCCTCCTAGTTAGTCCCCTAACAATTTTCCTTCCTTGATTTAAAGGACAAGCATCAGTAAATGCATATCAGTTATTTTAGCAACAAGTAGTTCTTTTATACTGCCTGCATTACATCCTTGGAATGCCAACCAGTGTGGAGCAACCCACTGTGACAAGTTTGCTCTCCATTTTGAGGACAAAATTGCTCATATCTGCTTTGACTTGGATGCTACAGTTACTGCAGTACTGCCTTTGGAGGTGCCAGTGCACTGTCTAGTTCATCGTTGCTGGGTGAGTTTCTGTCTTTGCAGCCCAATGATGCGGACATGTTGCTTGATCAAATCCATAAATACCTCCCCAAGAGGAGGTGAGCGTTATGCCTAAGAATGCCAGCTGCCTTAAAAATGCCCATGGTTATACCACTCCTAAAACAAACAAACCAAAAGCCAATCTAGATCCGGGTGACATAATTATAGACCAATAGTCAATGTCCCCTTCCTGGACAGGTGATCAAACAGGTGATTGCCAGGCAACTCCAGGACTTCTTGGAGGAAATGGACTATCTTGACCCATTTCAATCAGGTTTCGGGCCTGGTTTTGGGACCAAGACTACCTTGGTTGCCCTGTGGGATAATCTTTGCCAGGAAAGAGATGGGGGAGTGCAACCCAGTTGATTCTTCTGGACCTCCCAGAAGCTTTTGATACATTGACTATGATATCCTTCTGGAGTGGCTTGCTGGGTTGGGCTGATTTACCAACTGTGCTCCTACCTGGATGAAGGTAGTCTTACCACAGTCATTCATGCATTGATAGCCTCTAGACCAGACCACTGCAATGCACTACACTTGTTACTTCCCTTGAAAGGTGGTCTGGACTCTTCAAAGGATCTGGTACAGGGCAGTGTGGCTGTTGATGAGGACCAGTTCTTATGAACACATTACACCTGTCCTCCATCGGCTGCAATGACTCCTTGTTCCTGTCTGGGCCAATTCAAGGTTTTTAACTATGACATACAAAGCCCTAAATGGCTTGGGACCACTGTATCTTACGAAGCACCTGTTGTCTGCCTGTTGTCTAAGATCTTTGACTGGGCCCTCCTACAAGTTCCTTTCTTCAGGGAGGTCAAGGGTGGAAGCCACAAGGAGGGCCTTTTCTGTGGTGGCACTCCACCACCGGAGATTTGCCAGGTGCCTGTCTTATTGCGTTTCAAGCGCCTGGCAAAAACTTACCTTTTCCAGAGCAGATTTGGCACCAAGCAGACTATTTATATCAGTGCGTGGTTTTTTAATTATATTAATGTATGTTTTATTTTAGTTGATTATTTTACTGTGCTTTTATTTTGTTTATTATAATTTATTGTATTATTGTATTACTATTATTTGTTGATTTTATATTGTAACAGCCACCCTGAGAGCACATTGCTAATGGATGGCTTTTAAACAAATTTAATAATACATAAAATACAGCAATATGAAAGCTGCAGCCGAGCTTACATTATTCAACCTAGTACAGATTTTTCCAGCATGATGGTTTCATAGACCCAGCAGTGCTAAACCGTAGGTTTCTAAAGCAAGCAGAATGCCATGTCACAGAAAACAACGTTCAGTCACTACAGTGACATTTGAAGGATAAGACATCCAGATCACTTATTTAATTCTATACTGTCCAACAGCAGAAGCTCTCTGGGTGGTTCACAACAGAATATTTAAAAAGCAGTATAAAATATACCAATTAAAACATATTAAAACACCATTAAAAATACCAATACAAGATTTAAAACAAAATAAAACTGAAAAATAAAACCCTGAGAAAATCCTGTTAAACCTTGTTTAACAACCAGCAGGCCCAGTAACTAATTAAATGCCCTTCAGTAGAGAAAGATCTTTACCAGGCAGCAAAAAGATAGTAAAGTTGGTGTCAGGGGGGCCTCAGTGGGACGCTCGTTCCATAACTGGGTGACCACCACTGAAAAGGCTCTTCTCCTTGTTGCCACCATCTGAGCCTCCCTCAGAAGCGGCAATCAGAGAAAGGTCCCAAACTGATAGTAGTATCTGGGAAGATAAAGGTCAGGAGAGGCATTCCATCAGGTATCATGGTCCCAAGCCATGTAGGGCTTTATAGGTCAAAATCAGTACCTTGAATTGGGCCCAGAAGTATATAGGTAGCCAGTGCAAGCAGGCCAGAAGTAGTCTCATGTGATCAGACCATCTGATCCCTTTTATTACTCTGGCTGTCACATTGTACACAAGCTGCAGCTTCTGAACAGTATCCAAGAGCAGCCCCATTAGATAGCAGACAATTTCTGTCCAGGTAGGGGTTCAGCTAGAAGGCACTCTAGGCCATTGAAGCCACCTGGGCCTCAAGTGACAAAGATGGCTCAAGGCGCAGCCTCAATTTAAGAACTTGCTTCTTCAAGGAGAGTACAACCCATCTAGAACAGGCTGTTCCTGCTATCTTGATTTTGTATCGTTCTGGACTGTCCCGAATTATTCAAACATATGATTGATATGGCAATTCAAAAGCACTTCTGCTGTTAAGGGACGTTGATCTGGTATTTAAAAATATACCAGAGCAAATGAAAGTCAGTAAATGACCTTTGCTCTATTTAATTCAAGTATGAGCACAGTGACATTTTCCAACTCCCACAACTGTTAAATGATCACCACTCTAAAAGTTTAGATAAGGTTTTTAGCCTTTCCAGACTATTAAAACAATGTTGAAATGTAGCTTTCATACTAAGCTCATCCCAGCGCAGAAGCACAGTATTTGTTGAGACTGTCTAACAAATTGAACTGACAATAATGTGCATCCCTTTCCTTTTCATGTCATTCCATGGACAAAGGATGTTACCAAGATGTTTGCAAAACAGAATAAATATGATACAGAAGTTTTCCCTAGACATTAGCTGGCTTTCAAGAACAAAAGGTACATACAATTTGCAAAAACTCTTTGGCCTCTTTGGTCAAGATGGATCTTGTATACCCCCGTAGTAACAAAAATGACTATTAGAAGTGTAGTTGCTAAGTACTGCTGAATCAAGCAAAAGCAGGGGTTACTGTGCAGATACACATTTCTTGAGAGTATCTCCATATAGTGGATGGGAAGGTCCACCGTGTCCATGTTCTATTTTTCTTCCTGGAACTTCTTCAGCAAATGGATTTAGAAAGCAATTATGACTGAATTCCATGCAAATTTGACCATGCCTGAACAGCCATAAGAAAGTCTTCTAGTTACAAGTGATTGACCACAATGCCAATAACATTTATGATTAATGGGTCCAATAGTCAATGCTGCAGTGCTAATTTTTAAAAGACCCAACTCTTTAACTACGCTACAAAGTTTCTTCTACCAAAGGAGACAAACACCACTGACGGTTTGTAATTATAACCTGTTCATGGGGTTTGTACCAACCCCAATAAGAAGAGGTAGCAAGTCAGTCACTTATTTCACAATCCTGTGTGTGCATGTGCACTGTTCAGAAATCCCTTTGACTTCAGTGGGGCTTGCTTCCGGGCAATGGCGCAGTGGACTTCAGTTTAGGGAAGTAATTTTATAACCCTCCAGACAGCTGATACAGGGAGGGACCATAAAATAATTCAGATTCCCAGCACTGAGGTCAGAGACAGCATTTTGACCTTGGAACTGTGAATCAGAGCGCTGACTGAAATTTGGGAAAGTGGCTTTAAAGAAAGGGACATTTGGGTTGGTGGGAAAGGGAAGAGATTAAAGGGACCAAGCTATCCTCTCCTTCCCCATGTATCCACCTCTGAGACAGAAAATCCCATCCAGCAGAAAAGACAGGTTGGGGAGGTAAAAATAACTTCTGCTACTCCTCTTGCTCTTTGCAGGATGACCATAGGCCTCTGAGTTTGGGGGTTTACTCCCAGAGCTTTAGGATCATGCCCTTAGCCAACTTTGAATTTGGATAGTATGACACTACCTGAAACTTTGAAAATAAGGCCTGTAAAACTCTTGCTTGAGCTTGCACTAAAGAAATGAATACTAATAAATATGTATATATAGTGATCAAGGCTTTACCAGGATTGTTTTTTATGCTAATTTTTTCTTTCATTGCGACAGCCTTCCAGGACTGATAGTTGAAAAAAACTGGTAAATGAGAGCTTATTTGTAAATGAGAGATAAGGATATTAGTGGGTATATAAGATTATATATTAAACTTTTCTGGGGTACGAAAACAAGAGATTTTCAATGTTAATTGAAAATATGGGGTTTGAGCTACGGTATGATGAAAAGCATCCCATAAAGCAAGGAGGAAGGGCGGTGTTGTCCAGGAGCACACAAGAATGCCTGGTGGTGAAGAATGCAGAGGAGAGGGCACAGGACAGGGGTGCATTAGGAAATAAAGGGCAGTAGTCCAAATCGTACATTTTTGTCTGCGCAGTTACTGTAAGTGCTACTGGACAATGCTTATGTTCATCAGCAAACACTTGTCTGTTTTTAATTTGGGTCCACATGAAAGAAAATAGTTCAAGGTATTTAATAAAGATAAATTACTTTATCTTACAGCAACATCTGAAAGGTACACACCCAACACTGTAGCACATACCAGACTAAACAACATTCTTGGCATTAACTGAAGAATGATAGTCTTGTTAGTACCAGAAATATTTGAATATTAATGTTGGGAGTTCAGAGACAACCTTCAAGAACAACCACCATTTCCCTTGTGCACAATGCTTTAAATGAAATTTGCAGTTAAGAACAGTACACCACATTATGTACTGTTGCTAAGGTTTTCCGTAGCAATCATGCCAGAAGCAAAGCACAAACACCGGTTTCCCAGACAAAGCCACATCCATGTTTACAATACACATGCATTCTGTTCATGTTTTACATGCTTGTGTACCAGTCTTATTAAAGTTTCCTGCATCGGTGGTAATGTTTAGTGCTGCCTTAAGAGCTTATGTTTACTGTGGTTACCTTATTGTACAACATGGTGTACTTTTAAGAGTTTGGCTGGACAGTTATCAAAAGTGATGTAAATTATAGACACGTTTTGATTTGTTCTGCGCTATCTTCAAGCCTTGTGTAATATTCACCATCTCACTTCCAAAGTCTAGATATTTAATTAATTTATATCCTGCCTTTTCATTAAAATAGTACTTGAATACCATTAAAGTTGATTAAGCACTTGTCCTTGAACTATTCAAAATTGGCCTTGGATCAAACCTACATTGTACTGAACAACGCTATGTCTCTGCCTTGGTAATTCTGCCCAGCTCTAGCGAGTTCCAGCAGCGAGCGAGCAGATCTACTTTTTATGCCAGCATTCTCTGACCTTCAAACCAATCACCTGGCTTTCATTCCAACTTATCTTAAGAGGTGGGGACGACTTTCACCGAGAAAGATTCAGAGGTCCTATACAGTGTTGCAATCTGAGCTGTGAAATCATGGTAGCTCAAAGTTCAAAACACACAAAAATGACCAGGACAGTCTGATTGTGCTGAAGTAGGCCATGCTGTGTGTCAAGCAGATACTTTCCCATGGATATGTTTAACTGACAGAACTCAAGTCCAAGGCACAGTATTTTTCTTACACAGTGCTAGCAGAGATGGGGCCTGTAGTTCTTAGCTTGCATGCAAAACACCAAAAAACCTGGACTGGCTATGAGTGTAACTTGCAGTTCAGCCTCTCTAATGCGCTCATGGAGTACAGAAACAGTTACTACAAACAGTTTAAGTAATCACCTCACTGGTGTGCTTTGTGCTAGACCTTGAGTATGGTTCGCATTTACACAATATACACAGGACCAATCTTAATGCCTTTCTCCTATCTAGGAGGAGACCCTAGATAGGGTCTAGGGTCTAGACCCTAGATAGACCCTATTACTTTAAAAGGAAAACAGCAGTGTAGCGATTTTTTAAGTGGAAAATGCAAGGAAAGCAGCTCATCCTTCTTTGTATCTGGGACTGAAGCCATGAAGATAATTCCTCAGCACGAAAGGTAGCCATTAACTTGTTAACTTCATTCCAGCGCTGACTTTCTCATCAGTGTTGCTCTTTGTCAGCCAAATGCCTTTAGTTTCCTCAGAATTCATAGGGATTCCAAGATCATCTTCAAGCTTGAGTCCCTGGTCTGAGAAACTGCACTTACCTGCAAAGTGAAGGGACTAAGACATGAGCGCCAAAATGCAGAAGACAACACTTTGTTCTAGGGAGGCTGCTCCTTACCTTATGTACACTTTTGGGATTTTCCAGCCAAGCATAGTACATTTCCTCCACATAGTTTGAACTAGTCCCACTCAAAAATGGCTCAGCAGCAACAGGCGCACTGTAGCACCTGATTTGTTGAAACGTCCTTGGTGCTGCTGGCTTGTTTTGAGAAATTGTCTTAACAGTCTGTGAGGCTGTTAATGGCCTCAATTTAGTAGCACAAGTCCTTAAATGAAACATCTTTGTTCTGTAGTGACAGGTTCCTGTTGAGAGAAGAAGGAATGATTTAGCACCTGATGAAAAGATGGACATGTTGCAAAAATAATAAAACGTTTCTGACTTCACTATCAGTTCCAATATTCGTACTAAAGTTTCATAGTGGTTACTTCAATGCTCACTTTATACACCAGTATCAAAGTGAAGGAAACTACTTGTTGCAGAAGAGGTTAAAGGCCAGTTACAGTGATAGCTCTTTTTGTAAAAAAAAAAACTCTGGAAGATCCATTGAAGGCCAGTATATCAATCTTTTAGATCAACAGATAAGATATAGCATAGATATTTTGATGAATGTAAATCTTTATTGCATTGCAATAGTGAGTCATAGTGAATCAAAGCACTGATCGACTGATTGGCCGAAAGAAAGGATGATGCTGGTGAGTGACCATCCCTGCTATCTTTTAATTGAAAATAGCAGGTTCTAAAGGTTGGTGAAAATCTTCTATGCAGAAAACACACACTGTATTTTCCACAGGCTGCTGACCTCCCTTCATCCAATTTTTACTACAATAATCAATCCAGATTTTCCCCTCAGAATATTATGAATCTATTTCTCCCTGGATTGCTTAACTCTCCAACAGGCAGAAGGAGCGTAGAGAGCAACTTGGCTGTGTGAATGAGATCACTGGATAAAAAAACAATAATGCTGGGTTGTTGGGACATGTGAACGAGGCCTGTGTCATATCTTGGGAGATCCAGTTACAGCTATGGGAGTCCAAGTGCACTAAAAAGTTTGATTAAAAGAATATCCAGGAATAGTGAGGTCTGGCATAGACAGGACTACATTGCACTAGTTACTTCTTTAAAACCCCGGCTCTTCTCTTGATCCTGCATTTTCTAGTGGTCAGTTTTCTAAAAGACAGAAAGTGTTAAACTAACCCAAGTTGCACACACATTAATTCTGATTTTTTCCCTTAAGAATTGCACTTTGCTAGTCCCAGAGTGGATTAACACTAATAGCTTATAAATCAGCAAGCGACTTTCTTAGGTCACATAATGCAAGGCAATTTTTATTTAGTTATTTTAAAATTTATACCATCAGCCAAAGAGATATTTAAAGAATGTCATCATGAATCAAGCTATTTTATACAGTAAACTAGTGCATGAATGAGTGAATATAGTGCATTCTCTTAAGTTTATAGACTGAAAAACTTGGTGCTAAGAGGCTGTTAATTCTTATATACAATACTGGAAGAACATCAGGACCAAGCAAGCAATATGCAGACTCCAAACTAAAATTCTTACTCCCCATAAAATTGTAGTCTGGATTCTTTATCAATCTAATATGAAGCTGAGGAATGAGAAAATACTGTACAGCATTTTGTTACTGGAAGCCTTACCAGATAAAACAACCCACCTCGTCAATTATACAGACCTATTAGAGAGACATTACCCATTTTTCCATTCCTAGTTAGGAAGCATTGGAAAACTTTATTACCAGTGCTTCCTCCCTCCTTTAAAATCAATTATAACTGTATAATTCACCCGAATTAATTATACTCATGCCCTAGTTTAGTTTAGCAACAGTAGAGCTACCTAATCACTTTCTGCTGTATCTTTAAGTCATTTCACACAACTATGAGAGCCCAGGTAATGGAACATAATGGTTAGAAGAGGATCAAGAATATTATTTTAAACAGCAACATGGTGAAATATCGTTTCTCTATTACACATGCTTCAGCAGTTCCTGTGATGACTCAGAATGAAGGGGAACAAAGACATGAGGAATCTGCTAACTGCTCTTCAAAATGCCTGCCTCTTCCTCAGCAGGAAGTTTCCTAAACTTAAATAATCTTTATTTGAAAGAAGGTAGGATCTAGGCAAAGGAATTGTGGGAGATGTTATTAAAAAACAAACAAACCTGTGTTCAGGGACAAAGTTTAGATTCTGAGTTGAATCTTAGGAAGGGTGTGAATTTTAGGATTAAAAGAGAAAGGATGGTGCATGTGTTGATAGGGTGGAGGAATACATCTGGGGTGAAAGATTAAGGCCTTTTTCTTTGTAAGAAGGTACCAGCATATGGACAGAAACAGGAGAACGGATTACCAGAACTCTTCCTGCTCTGGGATGTAGGAATGCTTTGTGAGCTACCTTTCAATATTCAGTAAATGAAGATACCTCTGAAGTGCTTCCAGATGATGAAAGTGCTACCAATCAAAAGGCACTGTGCAGATACTATAAAAATATATGTTGAAAAGGATAAGAAAAGAATAAGGAGTAAAACATGGGAGGGTTAAAGTGGAAGACAATGTAGTCTGCCCCTGCTCCCAGTAAAATTCATGAAGTGGCTGATATAAGCTTGGGGTCATATCCAGCACTTCCACTGTGTCTCCACTCTTGATGTTGCATCAGAAGACTCAGTCCTTAGTGCCACACCTAGAAGTGAGCTGAAACACTCATTTCTGGAACGGTATAATCCTTCTGCCAGCTCTGCTGACCCATCCTTTTCAGATTCAAAGGTCTTGGCTCATTTCCAGCTGTTTTTGAAAGCACTAACTTCCTGCTGCATCAGTGGTGAATTCTGCTCAGGAATGGGTAACACTGAATTCTGCCCTTAATCTAGAACACTATTGCTATTATCAGCATACTATTAGAACAATTAGTACTATCCTGCCTTGAATCCCAATAAATATAAGAATACTACATCACTTCACAGTGTTGTATCAAGAGGTATCAACACACAGCAAGAATAAGGTTTCTCTATAGATGAGGAAGAACAAAGTCTAAGAACCAAATAATAGAACTTTTGACAAGTGCAAGAGATATAAAAAGTACCACGAAAGTCAATTCAATATCCAGCAGCTCAACATATCTTATGCACTGATTGTCACTTTATCTCTTTTACTCAACTAAATCAAGTACTTCCAGATATTAACCATATGTAAGTGCAACCCAGCACTTTAAGTCTGATCATCTTTCAAACCTGGTTCTATTAACATAAATCATAACTTTCTGGCTTTAAGGTATTAATTAATATTACTTAACAGTAAGTATTGACAGTAAATTTACAGCTTCAACATGAACATTTCTGCTGCTGTTTCTAATACTTTAAGAATCTGCAGTTCAAACCTCCCAAACCAATAAACTCAAATTTTAAAAGCAAATTAAAACAGATGGTTAAAAAGCAGTTGTCTCTTTTGACATATGATGCAATGCTGTAAAATTCTGGTATCAATGAAATATTCTGAACTTCTTTTAAAACTAAATCCATGTCCAACTATGAAAAATATTGGGTTAAACTACTTACATCCTAAAGAAATACTATGGTAAGTCTGCTTTTTAATGAATGAATTATAGAACCAGGCATTTTAAGCTCCTTTGACATTATAGACGTATTTCATGATTCTCTTGAATCTTAGATACATGATCTGGTATCCTTAGGTTTGTACAGAAAGTCAGATAACATTTCCAGTTACCTTCTTGATTCTCAGTAAATGTTATAGCACAAAAGGCACATAAATTGCAGGATCAAATGTTCTGGAATATGCCCCTAGGGAGCATAATGCTCTGCTAGTTGTGGAACAATGTTTTCTTTGTTCTTGTAACTAGTTACCAGGCATGCTTGTTCTGGAAAACAATTATTTAAATTAAGAGCTTTCCATGGCATCACAATGTATTTAAATCAATTGACCCTGCCACAATCTGGTAATTACAGCTTGAATAGTATTTTCATAGTTAAATTCTTTGGAATGATGAGATTAATCTAATATGGGAATAGTTAACTTCTTTACACTACCCTGGAATTCTTCCATTTTACAACTTGTTTGAAAAAAGTCCATCCCATCTCTTCAAGCTATAGGTAAAGGAAGCTATAGATTCACAACTGAGGAGCAGGTACTCCAGATCCAAATGGATCTGGACAGAGTCTGGAAGTGGGCAGGGGACAACAGGATGCTGTTCAAGGTGGATAAGTGCAAGGTCTTGCACTTGGGGCATAGGAATGGGCATCAAACGTACAGGTTAGGGGACAAGTGGCTGGAGAGCAGCACTTGGGAAAGGGATCTCAGGGTACTGGTCGGCTGCAGACTAAACATGAGCCAGCAATGTGACATGGTGGGCAAGAGGGCAAATGCCTTCCTTGGTTGCATAGACAGAAGCGTGGCTTCTAGATCAAGAGAGGTATTACTGCCTCTCTATATGACTCTGGTGCACCCACAGCTGGAGTATTGTGTTCAATTCTGGGCCGCTCATTACAAGAGGGATATAGCAAGGTTGGAATCAGTGCAATGAAGGGCCACTAGGATGGTGGCTGGTTTGCAGGGGAAGTCATATGAGGAGGGACTGAGGGAACTGGGTCTTTTCAGCCTTGAGAAGAGGCGCCTCAGCAGGGACCTATTGGAGACATATAGGTATGTGAGGGGGTGCCACATGGAGGTGGGTTGTGACCTTTTTTCCCCCTGTGGAGGAGGGCAGGATGTATTCCAATGGAGCAAAGCTCAGGGAACCAAGATTCAATTCAGATACCAGGAAGTACTTCCTGATGGTTAGGACTCCTAGGGTATGGAATGGGCTTTCATGGGAAGTGGCTGAAGCCCCATTGATGAAGGTGTTCAAGGATAAGGTGGACATGCACATGGTCATAAGCAGAGCCAGCTGGAGCCAGGGGTCAGACTAGATGGCCCAGGAGACACCCCTTCTGACTTGCTTGGTTTCTATGTATCTGGATAGAAATCTTCCATATTGTCACCACGAAGTCCCCTTCAGGTGACCTTAAATTTCCCAAAAGGTGAGACAGGCAAGAGAAGGGTCCTGAGAAGGACACCTGCCTTCTACTCCTAAAGTATCATCCCTTCCCTGAAAAAATCAGGGCATTGGTCTAATAAAGTCCCACAGATTTATTAACATTCATAAAACTGCTTAAAGGAAGGATATGTGTTCCAATTAGGAATAGAGTTGAATAATTGCTGGCTTTTATGTCTTCAAAGAAAGTAATAAATGCTTGCCACACACACATATATAGCTGGACAGAAAAAAAAATCCTACAGCTCCTAGTACACTATATGAATAGGATTGTAACCTTTGTTACAAATATCTGTACTTCTGGAATTAGTATTTTAATTTATTGTAGCCAGGACTACCGCCATCCTTTTCTCCCAACTACATATTTTTCCACTCCTTACATGTTAACATCTTCCACTAGGATGATGAATCTTGTGGAAGCCATATCACTAATGTGATTGGATTTTTAAAAAACAATCAAGCTGACTGTACTTTTTCCTGGAAGATATACACCCCCTCCTAAATAAAGTAGAGTTTATAACACCAGATGATACAGAAGCACTTCCTACCTACTGCAAATGCATTTGATAATGGCAGCCCTGGCTCAGAGGCACAATGTAAACTTTTGTAAATTAGTTTCATGTTTCATCCTGAACCTTGAGATATTCCTAAATTTAGCAAAATATGTAGCAACTAAAACTTCACAAATAGGCCAGGCAGTGCAATGCTAAGCAAACCCTTAACTGAAAATAGTCCTGTGCATTCTTTACAACTTCTAATGTATTATGACCATGCCTATCCCCAACCAATCAGAACTGACAATAGGAAAACTGACAATTTTGCTCTCTTCCCATATAGATTTTGTTGGCTTAAAAGAAATGCTACATTGGATTGGTAATTATCATCATAGCTCCAGGAAGTAGCCAATCCTTCAGATGTAGTTGCTCCTGAATTGAGAGCCCATGTGGTGTTTAGAGTATTGGTCTAGGATCCAACAAAATCCAGGTTCTAGTCCCCACTCAGCCCTGAAGCCCAACTGGGTGACTTTGGGCCAGTCATGGACTCTCAGCCTAACTTACCTCACAGGGCTGTTGCTGTTGGGATAAAAATGGAGTGGAGACCTACATAAGCTGCTTTGGGCTTCTCTCAAAATGTGGGCTATCAATGCAATATAATACTAATTATTCATACTGCCACAAAGCAGGAAGTCTCAGCTGATCACAGCTTGGGTGGAGGAAGACTATTTTGAGACAGCTTCCTTTTTCTACTAAGCCTTTGGCACAATGTCCCTGCTATCCCTATCTCTTCTTCAGGGATGAATCTAAACTTTGACTGAACTGAATACATTCCACCCTTATTTTATCTATTGTCTTTCCTATGTCGAATTTTAAACTGTAAGCTACCAGAATGCTCTTCTCATACTTAATTTACCAAGCTCTATTCCCAGTGATGGCTCAACAAATAAAATAATTGTCTTTTTAATATTTTCTTCTTCATGCCAGGCTTGCTAGCTTCTCTCTTCCAAGACTTGGGGGGGGGGGGGTATGTGCACGTGTGCCGATCTCTGGGCATTGCAACCTTTCAGACACAGAGAAAGCAAATCCAGAATTTCTAATTCTGTGGTTTACTTAAATGTCAGACCAAACAGGAAACAAATCCTTACCCAGCCATGGAAGGTGACCTTGGGATCAGTCTCTAAAAGAACTTCAAAGAAAGTCACTAGCTGCTTGCTTGCTTCTTGGTCAATTCTTGACCTCATCTTTGGTTTGGGACCCAAATAGCTGAACAAGCTCAGACCAACCTGCCTATAAACTAGGGTGTTTGGCTGAGGTTTTTCCTTTAGCCCAGTCCTTGAATGTCCACATCAGGGAAGAATGCTTGGTGCATACTGTTTTCTTTTAGATGTCAAACAAACTTCCTTTATCTCGGCATTTTAAACTGTTTAAAATTACTTTAAATATTTAAAACTCTTGCTTCTCATTGCAATTTTATCTAGCAGTTCCCCTGCATGTATTGCCATACTGTAAGTTTTACTTTTTAGTAAGCTACCTTCACATCATTAATAAAAATCAGTATGCTCAGTCATCTACAACCTGGTTGTTTTTTGAGAAAAAAACAAGGATAGGTGATCAAGGGGAAAATGAGAGAACCACTAACTATCCAGGCTACCGCTCTCCACCTGTGCTGGACTACAATTCCCATAAGTCTCCAGCCTATGGAATAATCCTATGATGGTTATGGAGTTGTGGGAATAGTAGTGCAAGACACCTGGAGGGTGCCAGTGTGAGCAAGTCTGATTGAAGCTGCCCTTTTAGAAAAAGAGCACATGAATAATACCAAGAAAAAGTTAACATAAAGAATGAAGGCATTTTCGGCTGAAGCCAGCTTGATAAATAAACCCTCGTTTTCATTGTCAAAAAGACGCTTTAGATAAAGACATAGCACGGACATCTGGCTTCCAGTCCTGCCTTGCACCCGCAGAGCCCGCACCGCAGCGGAGCTGAAGCCCGGGCCTAGGCGAGGCCGGGGACGCATCCTGCCTCCCGCAGCCAGAGGGGCGGCACGACACTGGGCAGCAGCCCCCGCGAGACCCGAGCTCAGTTCCGGCGCCGCGGAGGAAGCCGGCAAGC
>JAIXND010000621.1:14811200-14852460 GCA_023646645.1 Varanus salvator macromaculatus
ATGCTGGATGGTTTCCCTGACTTTTAGCTACTTGCTTGGACATTCCTGCCTGACCTGGATGCTTGGCATGATGTGATCTGCAGCCTTTGGTTGCTTCCTGAGGATGTGTTAGTGTGCATGATCGTCTTCTCCTCAATCCTACTAGTATGTGGAAGAGGAATTGTTAGGGAAAGAAAAATTTTTCAAGTGAATGACTGGTGATGGTGGTGGTGCTGTAAAGAGAGATTTGGATTCTGGGACCGGAAGCTAAGCTTCCTGGAAGACGGACTCTTGGCAAACGATGGGCTGCACCTCACAAAGAACAGGAAGCATGTGTGTGGCCAGGTCATGAAAAAGCTCATCAGGAGGGCTTTAAACTAAAACATATAGAGGAGGAAGATGTGCCGCATATGGCATCCCATCACCTGGCAAAGACGCATATGTTCCAACAGAGAAAAAACCTCAAGCAGGGCCCAGCACCACTCCCCCAAAAACGTAGAAAGAAAACCGGGGCACAGCCAGAGTGAACTTCAATGTCTGTACACCAATGGCCAGAGTACAGGAAAAAAACAACACAAACTTGAGCTCATAGTCATTGAGTACAATTACAATCTTATAGGAATAACAGAAACTTGGTGGGATGACTCACATGACTGGAACTCTACCATTGATGGATACAACCTAGTTAAGAAAAAAAGAAGAAGAAAGGACAAAAGAGGTGGAGTAGCACTCTACGTAAGAGACACATAGATCTGCACAGAAAAACAAGAAGAGGAACTTCGTAGTCCCACTGAAAGTATCTGGCTTAATTTAAAGGGAGCAAAATCCAGCAGTAACAGTTCCCACTGGCAAGAAGCTGAAGGTCATCTAGTGTTGCTGATCTGTTGTATGCCATGCAGAGGTTAGCCAGTCATTCCGGTCTACCTTTTCCCCTCTGACGCAAACATTCTCATCTCAGAGCAGAGATTCCATAGTAGGTAGGTGTCAGCTCAATATGCTAATGCTTGGACAAGGTTTCCTCCTTCTGTAACCCTCATTTGCCTGGGTTGAGTCACTATGGGATGAGTCTCTTGCCTAGTCTAATTTATAATTTAATGGTGACATAATACTATCATGTAAGGATTTCCAGGAAGGAGTGTTTACCGATGGAAAGTGGGGCTTCCCCAAAGGTGCATCATACACAGAATGGGAAGACTTTAATTACACCCCTTTGATGGGCCAGGCATGCAGGCTGAGCTTGCTAGCAGCAGTCTCCCAAGACAGCCCCACGTGCAATGCATTGCAGACATCACAACCAGAATTTCCAGGAAAGGGCAAGGGAAGTGAACATGTGAAGGCCATCTCTGGGGATTGCTCCTACCCAGAGAGTTCTCTACAGACGTCTGCACTAATGAGGGATGCTCAGGCTGCAGGGCTGGTGGCCAGCAAATCAACCTTAGTACCTGGCCATTGCATGGACCCTCTTTCAAATGATTAAGAGGATTCAAACTGCTTTGCTATTTGAAGACTATTTTGTTCCTTGTACCCCTCCAGCAAAGGGAGCCATGATTCATGTGAGTTTCCCCATTATTTCTGTTGCACTTCAGTAAGTATACAGACTTCCTTCTGAACAGTAATTAGTCTCAAGGTGTTCATTCTTCTAAGAAGCGCAGGGAGGCATACACAGTGTAGGGGAGAGTATTCTTTTGAACAACGGCAATGCTATGAAAGGAGGAGTCTGAATGATAGTCAAGGCATCATTTATGATGAATCGCTCCTCACATTCTAAGTGGGATTTGGGCTGACATATCCTGGAAGGGCTTCTGAGACAATCAACTTTAATTTATTATTTATTGGCTTTTATTTATTTATTTATTTATAACATTTCTATGCCTCACTCATCGCCGAAGCCTCGAGGTGGCTCACAAGGAAAACAAATAAACAAAGCATAGGACAATATTAAAAATTTGGAGTTCTCGGCGATAATGTAAAACCATTAAATAAAACACAGATTAACAATTAAAATATGATTTAAATAAAAAGGTCTTGGCCTGGCGCCGAAAAACAAATAACGACGGCGCCAGGCGGACCTCTCTGGGGAGCGCATTTATTGTATTTGCATGCTGCCCCATAGCCAGAGGCTCTCTGGGCAGCTCACAGCACGATTAAAAAAATAAATGACAATACGAACTAAAACAATAACTAATTCTAAGTTCCCAGCATGCAAGAGGGAGTGACTGGAACACAAGAGGTGTGATGCCCCAGTTACTGCCATCTATGGAAATGGATGCAACTTCCTTGTTGGTTGGTTGCCAGTTTGCTAACAGTCAATTGCAGTGAGTTGGAAGTGGTGGAAGTCAAAGCAGTTAAAGAGATGGGGAAAATGTGACCTGTTGGTGAGGTCAGGGGCAAGCCTTTAATTTTAATTTAATTTAATTTAAACATTTCTATGCCATCCTTTGCAACCAAATCTTGAAAGCAATTAGCTCTTGTCTCTCTAGTTAGCGAGAACCTTGTGGAATTCTATGACAAGGTTTTGAGATGGCTAGAAGGCAAAGCAGTGGATGTGGTTTACCTGGATTTCAGCAATACCATTGAGCAAGTGCTGCGTGATATCCTGGTTGAGAAATTGAGGAGTTTTGGGAGACACCAAAGCACTGTCCGATGGATTAATGCATGGTTGACTGACCAAAAGCAGAGGGTAACCATTAGTGGGGAATCATTGGGCTGACAGCCAGTGACAAGTGGGTTCCCCCAGGGCTCTGTCCTGGGACTGGTCCTGTTCAATCTTTTCATCAATGACCTGGGGGAGGGGGTGACCAGTCTGCTGCTCAGATTTGCAGATGACACTAAAACTGGAGCAGTGGCCACAACTGAGGAGCAGGTACTCCAGATCCAGAAGGATCTAGACAGACTATGGAACTAGGCAGTGGACAACAGGATGGTGTTCAGTGTGGATAAGTGCAAGGTCTTGCACTTGGGGCATAGGAATGGGTGTCATAAGTACAGGTTAGGGGACAAGTGGCTGGAGAGCAGCACTTGTGAAAGGGATCTCGGGGTATTAGTCGACTACAGGTTAACCATGAGTCAGCAGTGTGATGCAGCAGTCAAGAGGGGGAATGTCACCCTTGGTTGCTTAGCCAGAAACGTGGCTTCTAGATCAAGAGAGGTATTACTACCACTGTATATGACCCTGGTGTGCCCGCAACTGGAGTATTGTGTTCAGTTCTGGGCTCCACATTATGGGAAAGATATAGCCAGGTTAGAATGGGTGCAGTGTTGGGCCACAAGGATGGTGGCTGGATTGCAGGGAAAGCTGCATGAGGCAAGACTGAGGGAACTGGGTCTTTTAAGCATAGAGAAGCGGAGACTCCAAGGGGATCTGTTGGCAACATATAGGTACGTGAGGGGGTGTCACACGTAGGTGGGTAGAGACCTGTTTTCCCTTGCAGAGGAACATAGGATGCATGCCAATGGAGCAAAGCTCAAGGAACCAAGGTTCAATCCAGGAAGTACTTTCTGTCAGTTAGGGCCCCAAGGTTATGGAATGGGCTTCCACGGGAGGTGGTTGAAGCCCCAGTGGTGAGGGTGTTCAAGGATAGGCTGGACATGCACATGGTAGGCATGTCATGAGCAGAGCCGGCTGGAGCCTGGGGTCCAACTAGTGTGACTTGGGAGGCCCCCATCTGCTCTATTTCTATGTTTCTATAATGATCATCATGTGATAAACCATATTTTCACATTCCAGTTTGTAAGTTGTGCTTAAACTACGCTTCCTTGTTTTGCCATCTAGGGGGAGTGTTTAGCAAACCATGATATCTTGGTGCTTAGTGTGGATGCAGAGGAGGATCAGGGTAGTAATTCACAAGCATGAAACTTGTTTTTGCTCTGATGAGCAGGTTAAGATTAATACATCTGCTCCAGGCTTGTGTCTTATTGGTGATGCAAATTCCCAGCTTCTCAATCCAGAAGTCTTTATGCAAGACTTGACTCTCTTTCATTGGCACAGAGTGAACTGTTGTGGTTGGGCACAGTGACCTTTAATTTTGCTATCTTTGATATCCCATTTCTTCATATGGAATTAACTGCCTAACCATGGGAGGGCAACCTGTAGCCCACAGACCCATGAAAGTTGCTTATTCACTCTGCAGTGGCCTAGGTTCCTTCAGTGGACTACATGCATCCCCTTCCCCAAGTTCTAACCCCTGGATTGGAGGATACTGGGGGTTTTGTGAGGAGATCGGGAGCAGAATCCTCTTATAGTCAGTTTAAAAGACCGTGAAAAATGTCAGTAATAATGATGGATTATGATCAGAATGTGCCATGTTTGTTGGCATATCTTCCACATTGCACTCATTTCAGTAAAACTGAGTTGAAACAGAAACATTTCTCATGGGACAGATTTATCTGAAAAATTTACAGCCTCTTCCATATCTCTTACAAATCACTTATTCTCTGGTATACATCTTTAGAATATCTATTAAAAGAATTCCCCAAGGAGTTTTATTACTCTCCCAGAGGCTACAATGTAGGATACCGCTAACAGCAATCTGAGAATCTCCAGAATGAATATTGGCTTTGGGCTAGTTTCCAGCTTAGTTTTGATGAAATAATGAACGAAGAACAACTAAAACTATTTTGCTAATGACAGTAACTGCTCCACCATAAGCAACAGCCGTTATAACTCTATTTCAGTTACAACAATTGTATTATACTTACAGAAGTATTTAAATAGGGTTATTGTACAATGGTTATAAGATCTCTCATTGTTACATATGTTTTTCATTGTTACATATGTTTATGTTGTTATATGTTTTTCATGTATCTTTTTCTTTCACTAGTAATAATGCCTATAATTTATATGGGTACCTTTGTGTGTAGAAGTTTAGAAGCATTTTAAATACCTTCTTATTATTTATTTATTTATTTATTAGAAAAATTTCTATGCCGCCCCTTGCCAACTAGCCTCGGGGCAGCTCACAGCAGGTCCATAAAAAACCAATACAATATAAAACAAAACACAAATCCACCTACAAACTAACCTACAAGTTATAAAGACTAAAATTCTTTAGTCTTTAATTTATTCTTTAAATTCTTCACTGAATTAGGGCCTTATGATATACATGTAACATTCAGTATAAAGTGTTAAGTAAGTAAGTAAGTAAATAAATAAATGCAAGCTGTTGAAATAAAATCCAAATTTAAATATTTGATAGCAACAAATACTATAAAACCTTTCCCATTAAAAACTAGAAAGAACAGGTATGTCTTTACAGCCCTCCTAAAGCAACTACACGTGAATCTAGCCTTATCTCTCTTGGGAGGGAATTTTTGTGGGCCTTCAAGTCCCTGGGAACATGCAAGCACTTTGAAGCCAGATCGTCTACTTCTCAGGGTGAGGGAAGTGAGTCGGTACCTAGGCTGCTCATCAAAACGATGGCTGCAAACAATTTATGACATATGTTATACTTCTCTGCCTTCATTACAAAAAGGATCACAGGCTGAAGCTTTAAGCAGACTTGGCATATGGCTATTCTCTCAATGGTGGTGGATGCCTAAGTGTTTTTTAAAAAGTGGATGAAATGATTCAAATGATGTTGATGGTAGGCTTTCATGCTCAATACTGTGAGGATGGAGGACATTTTAGACCGATAGCAGTGACTGCACAATTTGTGTACAACAGGGCATTCATCATGCAGATGTCAAGCTGGGTATTTGTTGTGCAGATCCTGTGTTGACTCTTTGCAAACAGAAGCTGCAGCAGGGATCTTGAAGGCCCTGATTCACAAATATATCAGTGAGCATCCAAAACAAGTATGTGTTGCTTTTATTGACCTGCCCTCTGCCTTGATTTATGTATTGATTTATTTATTAAAACATTTATATGCTGCCCCATCGCAATGATTCCATTGACAGGTCTTGATGATGGGGGAAATTAGCTAGGTTCAATATTGATAAGCACATCCTTAAATTAATAATTGAACTACATATTGATATTACTGCTAAAGTAAGAATGGGCCCACAAGGGTCTCTGTCAGATCCTATCTCACTGGAAAAAGGCTTTAAGCAGGGCTGTCCAATTTTTCTTTTTAATTTAATTTTTATATTAATGATATTGTAACGGCCATGAAGTCACAAAGCTTTTGCTTCCCCTCACTCAATGGATGGAAAATCTGTATGTTAATGTATGCTGATGATATGGCTCTCATTTCTTATACTGAGATTGGATTTAGAAGATTGCAGGTTAGATTATCTGCTTACTGTGAAAGGAAAAAACTAAATATTAATTATAGTAAAACAAAGATTGTTGTCTTTGGCAAAAGTAGTACCAAGCATAGATGGACAATTAATGCTCAACAAATAGAGCCATCTCCCTCATTATGTATCTGGGTATTACTTTTCACAAGTCTCTTTCATGCAAAGTGCACCTATCTACTGTTTTGATAACTGCCCAGCGTACAGTGAGTGCTACAGTAGGGAATACAGTTTGGCATTCTTTTATTCTGTAGGACGGCAATTAGTTGCCCCTGCCCTTAATATATCCCAGGGCAAAGCGATAGTCCAGATGTTTTATGGGGCTGAGATTTGGCGGTGGGATGAAAAGGTCATTGCCCAGTTGGAAATGGTCCAAAATAACTTCATAAGGAAGATCTTGGATCTCCCCAGGGATATTCCTGCTCCCTACTTAAGGATGGAAGTTGGACTAGCGTCCATTGCTGTTAGAGTACATCTGGCATTGCTGGGGCATTACAAGAAATTAGAAAGCCTTCAAGAATCCCACCTTGTCAAACCCCGCTTTTTCCATTACACAGCCAGGAATCCATGGACTAAATTATTGCATCCCATTTTACAAATGCGTTCCCTGCCATCCTTGGATGAACTGAGATCTAGGGAGAGAGAAAGCATTAGAGATTGGCTGTTTGCAAAGGATGCCAATAAAGATGCCATCGTAGTCCAATCATCCAAATGTTTACCCTGGTAGCATCGGTATAAAAACATAGGAGCTTTTCTCAGTACCTGGTTGCCCCATGAAGAAAGGCTTTCACATCTTTCTGCCTGCCAACAGCGGCCTCTACATATCTTGAAGGGAAATATTGTAAGCTCCCTCTTGAGCAATGTCTTTGTCCCTGGGACGTTGGTCAAGAGGAGGACATCATTCATAATGTCCCCTGCTGCCCCATTTACAATGAGATTAGGACCAAATTATTAAAGGCAGAAGCACTTAAGGGCTCAGACCTTGAAAAACTCATCTACCTCCTTACAGATGCATTCATTCCCAGCTCCTAGCAATCAAGTCGCCACCTTTGCCCTGCTCTCATTTAAACTCAGAAAGAACATTTTAAACTCTCAGTTTAAAAAAGAAAATTTTAAACTCTCATTTTTAAACTCCCTTTATTTTGTTGAGGCCTTTTACAACTTTTATTATACTTTTTTATAATTTTAGTATCTCATTGTTTTTTCATTACTATTTCATGGCATTTTGTGGCACTTTCATGTTTTGTTATGACTTATGGTTACAACAATAAACTTATTTACATGCATGGAGCAGAATAGATGGAACTTGTTAGCTCTCTTAGATACTATAGCTTGATAGAGTGGAGGGAAATCCCATTAAAGGGATGCATACACGAGAATGACTTTATTCCCTATGGATTCAACAAGCTACAATTATTGTTTAATAGAATGAAAAGAATGAACATTAATCATATGGACACATCTCCAGAGCAATGATTGAGCTCATGCATGCCCTAAAGCCAATATCTGCTCTTATGCGCCATTGCAATAGCCTTTCATCTTGTTGATAACTGTCCACATGGGGCTTCTGTTCAAAGCAGCAATTCTGAACAGATACTTCTGTCATTCTTGTACCATTGACCCCATTTCTTTCCCATTATTCCCTCCAGAGCAGTTAATGGCTGCACTCCCCAATAACTCCCTAGATCCAAAGGAATGTCCCATCTTTATGGGCCTCAAAGATATTGCCCTTCTCTTGTCTTGTGTGAAGAGAGTCAAAGGTCAACCTCAGTGACAATTAGTGGTTAATCTCATATTCTCTTCTTACGAAGTTACATTCAGTATACATTCATTTCATTAGGCTTCTGTCAAAAATGACCCCAATATACAGTGCACCAATATTTTGGGGTTAAACATAGACATAAACATAGAAACAGAGTCAGTCAGAAGGGGCCTCATGGGCCATTTAGTCTCATCCCCAGTTCCAGCCGGCTCCACTCATGGTATGCCTACTATGTGCATGACCAGCCTATCCTTGACACCCTCACTGATGGGGCTTCAGCCACCTCCTGTGGAAGCCCATTCCATACTCAAGGGGTCCTAACTGTCAGGAAGTACTTCCTGGCACCCAAATTGAGCCTTGGTTCCCTGAGCTTGGCTCCATTAGAACACCTCCTGCCCTCCTCTGCAAGGGAAAACAGGTCTCTACTCACTTCTCCCTAACTCCCCCTCATGTACCTATAAGTCGCCAACAGATCCCCTCAGAGTCTCCTCTTCTCCAGGCTGAAGAGACCCAGTTCCCTCAGTCTCACCTCATACAGCATCCCCTGTAAACCAGCCACCAACCTTGTGGCCCTACGCTGTACCAATTCTAACCTGGCTATATCCTTTCTGTAATGTGGAGCCCAGAACTGAACACAATACAGTTTTGTGAGGTCCCAGATTCTAGTACTCGACCTGCCACTCATCCCCATTCCCCTGATCTCAAAGCAAAGGATGGAGTGATCACTTGCATCCAGAGCAACCCTAATCTTCACCCTATCTATCAGTGCCTCCCAGTTGGTCAAAACCAAGTCAAAGATATCCCCCCACTTGTCACCTCCTGGACCCTCTGAGTGAAAAACTCACCTTCCATAGCCTCTAGAAAGTGAAGTGACCTGGCCATTGCTGCCCAGTGAGTCTCCCAACTAACCTGCCTTTCTTTCCACCATGTTTCCATGATCCCCACCAGGTCAAACTCCCCTATTCCCATGGGAGCCTCAAGCTCTTCCTGCTTGTTTCCCACGCTTCTAGCATTGGAATACATGCATCTCAGCTTCTTCCCACAACCCCATTTCTTTGGGTCCCCCGGCCTCTCCCTCCCCCTCTTCTTCCCTGATATGCAAACCTTTTTTGTAGAAGTCCCACCTGCTCCTGCATTACATCCAATGTGCTGGTGCTGAAACTCTGATCCTCTTCCCTCACTTGTCCAATCAGGACAGGTAATTGGGGCTCAGTTTAAAGCCTTCTGGATGAAGCTTGTTGGAGCATCTCTAAGGGACCTTCTCCCCAACCTTGTGAAGTGCACAAGGTCCCTCGCCAGAAATCCACTGCCAAGGAACTGGGTGCTGTGATTGAGGAACCCGAAGCATTGCTTCCAACACCCCACCCTGAGCTTCCACAAACCTCCTCTCCCTAATTAGCCCAAATCCCCAGACAGGCAACATGGAGGGAAAGGCCACCTGGGCCTTTAGGTCCTTGAGTTTCTTGCCCAGAGCTGCAAAGTCCCTAGCAATCCTACCCACTCCCTGCCTGGCTGTCATTCATCCCCACATGGATCACCAGAAGCTGCTGGTGGCTGCCCAAAGGAAGAAGATGCTCCAGTCTGTCTGTCATGCACTGGATTCGTGCTCCCAGTGGGCAGTAGACCTCCCTCACCCCAGGGTCAGGGTGGCACACCACCACCTCAGTACCCCTTAGCAGAGAGTCCCTGATGACAATCGCCCATTGCCATCTCTTCCTGGTGGTGGCAGATGGCTGTGCCTTGGCCCTCGCCACTCCTGCAGTGACCCCCTGGCTGAGTCTGTCCCCAGGCTGGAGTTCCCAAAGGGTCATCATCAGCCCCAGCCTCCCCAAGCGGAGAAAAACTGTTTCCCAGCTCCATGTCGGCACCAGGAGATGGAGGAGGCCATGCTGCCTCCATGTTTCCCTGGCTGTTTCCTCCTCGGCCCCTCCCTCATCCTTCTGTCTGGAAGCGGGTTGCTCCCAGTTGACCTGGAGAGCTCTCTTGGCCATGTCCAAGAATTGCTTGCACTCCATTATCCCCCAGAGGGAGGCGAGGGCATCCCCCAGACCCCTCACCTTCCCCTCTAGGAGGGACACCGGCTTGCACCCAGAGCAAATGCATCCCTGCTGTTCCTGAGAGAGATGGGCAAACATGGCACAGGTGTCGCATTTCCCAGCATGGCTGCTTCCTGCGGGAAGAGAGTCCACGGGCAGCCCAGGCTGCAGCAAAGGACGCAGACAAGGGACAACCCCCGACTGAGTGCTGCCTAATAAGCCTCAGAGGCCACTGGCCCCGCCCCCTCTGCTTCCTCCTGGGCCTCTCTGGCCCCTCCTCCCTTCCCTTCCCCTCCACTGCTCCTGCCCCCCACCCTGATCCTCTGCCCAAGTTCCTACCATCCCTTCGCCAGTTCCCCGGCCACTCTCTGCACACTCTCCCAGCCTCTGCTGCTCTGCCAAGATCCGAAAGAGCTGGCAGAAATGGGTTGTCCTCCCCAGTTTTTCAGAGCTGCTTTCTGGCAGCAACTTTGTACTGAAATCCACTTGCAGCAGGAGTCTGTCTAGGAGGGAAAGATGACGATGGCGTTGAGCGCCAATTTGCCTTTAAGCCAAAGCTTCCTGCGTGTACTTTCTGCTTCTGTTACGGCTTCTTGTTCAGTATGGGGAGGGAAGGAACTTAGCAATGCATTTTTTCTGGTAAACTTTCTGTTGGGGATGGACTTGAATTACTAGCTCCATTTTTTTGCATTTTATAATGGAAAAATGCAATTTTGGTATACACAAAAGAAAAATGGCAAACGGCAACCCATAACTTGAGCTGGTCTCTTCTGTGGAAAGCGTAAGTGACTAAATAAAAGGTTAATACTGTAGCCCTCCTATCCTAGTGATACAAATATTTTGTTTAACTGATTCTTTGTATTTCCCTAGGAAAGAAACATTATGGATCTTTGCAGAAATAACAAGCAGCACAAGAACATTACTTTCTTCTGTAGGCCTGAAGCCAATTCAGTGACTTGAAGTTTTGAATCTACAGTAGTCCGGGTTGGTTCATAAGCACTTCACTGGCTCCAAATAAACCTCTTAATTTAAGCCGCTCAGGAGGGGTTGAAATTACACTGTTTTATTTCCAATGAAAGTAATTTTTGCTTTGTTTATTAGCGGAGAACCATTATTTTTATGGGGAATGGAAAAAGGAGGTACAAATACCAAGCAAAATCCAATATATAAATATAACGTGAGTGCATATGACGGAATGAGTTCCTTTGTAACATCAGATTGAAACTGGAGGTGCGGTGATCTGTTTAGAAAGTCCCATTTCTCATTAGGAGTAAGTGCAGGTTTAGACAGTGTCCCTGGTCCAGAAAACTGCAAGCTGCTTGCATGCTCCCGATGCCTGAGCTGATAGGCATTTAGTGGGAAGACCCCTTTTAGAAAGGCAGGGTCAGGCAGCTTGGTGCCATTTAGAATGTCTTGGACTCGAACTCCCCCAATTCCTGACCATTGACCATAGGGGGTGAGGCTGCTGGGAGTTCGAATCCAAAGCATGTGGAGATAACTGGGTGCTCGGATGTAGCTGTTAATGTTGGATTAAGGGATATCCCAACACTAGAAGAGTGAAGAGCCACCCACCGATGAACTGATCCTAAAAAAGATCTTGGACTGTGCAGAAATGGACAGATTGACTTTGTCACTGAAGGAGAAAGGAGATACTGACTTCTCTCAAACTTGGGACACTTTTTATTATTGGCTAGAGAAACGGGGCTTCGTGTAGATTTAAATATGTTCATAAGTTAACATAAAAAGAAAAAATGTGGGGGGCTGACCCAGTAGGTCCGATGTCTCCAATGATCAATGTTGTTTTTAGTTTTTCTTTGTATTAGGTTTATTTAGAATTAAACTTATTCAAAAAAAAAAAAAAAAAGAAAGAAAGAAAAGAAAAAAAGAAAGAAAAAGAAAAAAGGAATTAAGGGATACCCAGCTTATACAGCCGTGAAACCCTCTTGGCCTCTTTGGGCCAATCATTGTCCCACAATCTATCCTGGCTTTGCACAACTGGTACAACATACTGGGGCAGAGGAAACTGCTTTGAGGTGTGCTCTGTTCTGGGGAAAGCGAAGGGTCACGACTTCTGCATGAACAGTGCTGTGCCACCAACCTGACTAATCTGGTGTGCTCTGCCATAAGACATGGGAACAGCTGTGTTCCTACCGCATGGCTTCTCTCTGGAGGAGGAGGAGGAGGAAGGAACTCCTCTCCCTGCTTCAACTGAACTAGATGGTGAAGACAAGCCTTACCCAATAAAGCAGATTTAGCGGACTTTAAAAGCAGAGGTATTCGTGATTCCCTGGGTCTCAGTTGCATAGCATGGCTTTTGGCACATAAATTGTTTCCTGATTTCAACTTTTTGAAATTATAATAATATAAAATGAAAATAAAAAGCAATCCTCATGGCTGCATAGCAGAGTGTACCGTATTCACATCGCCATCTTACAATGAATAAGGCCAGCATCTAAGATGGGGCAAGGAGGGCAAACCAGCAAAAGGGAGGATTAAGGCGTGACGTGCAGCAGGGGTGTGAGCGGAGCTTTATTGGTGAAAGCTGAGCAATGAGAACACTCGGTTGTTCAGCCCCTCGAGTTTGCTCTTGCAACCAGCTCACCAACCTTACAATTGCCTTTGAGAAATATCTCTCCCCTGTCTAGCGCCAACATGTGTTAAGACTCAAATGGTTGTGTGAATGCACCTGTGTCCCAAATGGCCTTTTCTATTCCAGAATATTTTTTGAATATGGGAGGAAGATCAGCTGAGCTTTCCCAAAGGGTCTGCAATACCCTTGGGCTGCTGATGGAAGAGGTTCACAGCGACAAAGGCTTCTGTTGAATCGGGCAAGTCACTACATTCTCCCAGAAGCCACTACTTTCTAGAAACAGCAGCCTGCAAGACTCAGCCACAAGTTTGCTCCTCAGATTACCCTCGAGCCTGAGATCACACCCACCAATGCCTTTGTGAGCTATAAAATGTTTGATACATTCCAGAGTACCACACAGAGAGGAAACCTTCAGCCCAAGACAAAGGACTTCTCCACATCAACGCAGGTACTCTTACCTCTTTGACCTTTCTTTCCTTGGGCTTACCTGCTTGTGTCCAGAGCCCAATCACCTGTGAGGCAGAAGTTTTATATTTAGAGTTTTCTTTGGCCAATTCCCCCAACTTCCCTACTTGGGGGCCAGGTTAACCTGACCACGTTTCTCTTAATAACCAGGGGAGCACAGCTGTCCTTTTATAATGTGCCAGTTTAAAAAACAAAAACAAAAACAGGACTGCAATTTTATTTATTCTTGCTCCTGTTTTTATTTTGGGGGTATGGATTTTTTGTAAGCTACTTTGTGCATGTTTGTAATGGAAGCATAGAATGAAAGTTATTTGAATAACCTCACTCTCCATCCTATCGGGTCTACGGGGTACCTGTCTTTCTCTTTGAGTGGGTAAGAGCAGTATCTGAAGGACAGGACATAAAGATCCAGAGATTTGCACAAGCATGATCGTAGCCTCCTGAACCACTATCCCATTCAAAATGAAACATGCTTGTGACTGATTCGTTTTTAAAAGCGAGGGGACCAAAACGAGTGATGTACAAATTGCGATTTCAGTGGCTTTTGCCTACCATTTCCCCCCTATTTTTACTTCATCCCAAACTTTGAATTTTTTAAAAGCTTGCATGCAAATATGTATACTTATTTGTGCACATTTCTCTAAATACATGAACTTGTGTCACAAATTTGCCTTAAGCTGTAGTTTTTTCAAGACATTTTCCTAATCCAATGCATTTTTGAACATTAATTTCATGAATATCCCCATTTTTGTATGTATTGCTTGATTGGTGAACTCTGTAGCTAAATACAGAGAAGTATGAAGTTAGAATGATAACTTTGGTCTTTATATGGCTTTGAAAGTGCAAAATTACATAAATTCACATTAAAATGCAAAACAAACTAATTTTCCCTCTACCCTCAGGTCCCATCCCTTTTAATTTTAGTTTTTAAAGGACTGATGTTGATATGGAAATGCATATGAAGTGTGTGCTACCATAGCACCCATTGCTGCAAGGAAAGTAAGCAAAAGTCTCTTTTATCAGATATACATCAAAGCCCCTTTAGAAATTCTGAATTCCCTTTTTCTGGAGCTGCATCAAATGACTAGACCATTTAGGCGAGCCTTGGGAGAATTTTTCTGGTCTAGATAAAATGTTGCTCCTTGTGCTGTGACTTTCATTTCCCTTTCTGACATTTTATTTATTTTAATTCAGTGGCTACTTTTCTAAATAGATTAAGACAGGTCATTAAAACCAAACACACACTGAACAATAGCAATGGAATGAAAGTACAAGCACATACTTCAAGAGGATAGGCTAACAGGCAGCCTGCGAAACCAAATGCCAGTTGAAAAACATGAATTTCATTGCTATTGCTGAGGAGAAGCAAGGTGTTGCAACCCAGACCTCCAGGAGGAAGTTCAGAGTTCAGCTTCTGGTCCACCAGAGGCTTCCTGTTTTTCCTTTCAGTGTCCTTTTCCTCAGCAGGAATATTATCTGGGCTCAGTCTTTAAGTAAAGACTTGTTTTGTTGTAAAGAAGCCACATGGATTTCCTTCATTAGTGTCCACCTCTTCCAAGGTATCCTTCTTTTGATAACTGACTTTTCTTGGTTGTAAATGCGGGAGATGTGACAATATCTCTGACGATGGAATGTGCTCCCTAGAGAGGTCCGCCTGGCGCCGTCATTATATGTTTTTCAGCCCCAGGTCAAGACCTTTTTATATGGCCAGTATTTTAACACATAGTAATTTTAATTGTGAAATGATTTATTTAATTTATTTTAATGATGCTCAGTATTTTTTGCTCTATAAGACACGCCTGACCATAAGACGCACCTAGTTTTTAGAGGAGGAAAACAAGAAAAAAAAAAAAATTCTGAATCCAATGGGCACATCATCACAGGCACATTCCCCATCACTTCCCCATGGGCTGCACATCTGACAGACTTACTGCACACACATATTTGTTCTATAAGACACACAGACATTTCCCCTTACTTTTGAGGGGGGAAAAGTGCATCTTATAGAGCAAAAAATACGGTAGTTAATTTATCTTATTTTATTGAAGTTCTGAAATAATGTTGTAAGCCGTCCAGAGACGACAGTAATGGACAGCATACAATTTTTTTAAATAAATAAAATAAATAAATATGCACAAAAGCATCCACGAGCTTCCACAACCATCCCTGTTTAGAAAGATATGGATGCGCTTAGTTCTTTGCTTGTCAGGAACTGTAAGCTACAGTGTCAATTTCTTTTAGAATCCCACCCCAGGACTAAGGTGCTGATTGCAGAAGGTACAACCTGACTGGAGACCCTGAAGATCAAGCAATCCTAGAGAGCGATTAGAAAAAGTGGAAGAGGCTGAAGAGATGGCACCTCGCAGGCTTACGCCCTGCACAATACATCAGCCCAACAGGGCAGAGACTCGGATGCATACCCCCATTAACTTGGCTCCACTGTGGTGGAGGCAGCGGGCCTCCAGGAAGACTTGGGATCAGGAAATGGCAGAATTATTCTGTGAATTCCAGCCACAATCAAGTAAAAAGCTCAACTCATTACTCTTCTTTCTGTTGTCCTGGAGAAGTTCCCAAGATGTACAAGCGTGCTCAAATATTTAGCTCAATGCTCAAATACAAAGTCCATTGTTGTACAACAGTGGGCTTTATTTTTAATTATCTTAGACAAAAACAAGGGATATTAGTCTAGTGAAATTATGTCCTTCTCATGGCTGCTTTCTGCATAAGTGATGAGGTTAGAAACATTTACAAAGAGAAGTTTTCATGTTAAGTTTCTCCAAAATCTGCCATCTACTGAAACTAGTAGATACTGGACATGCACAAATACAGATGCCACAAAAATGTTGGTCATATTTTCTATAGTACTTTGTTATAACAAATTGATGATCTCTAGCAGACTCGCCCAACCTTGTGACCTCATGTATGTTGGACTACGGCTCTCAGCATCCCCATCTACTATGGTCAAGTGTTGCTTTGAGGTGGATTTATGGAATCATCATCCCTGCTCCAAATTTTCATAGGACAGTGTGTCTTTCTATTTACTAATTAATTTAAAAATATTTTAGGGTACCTTTTAGGACAGAAAGATGACATAAAAATATAAAATGTTTGTTACATAAAATACCATTATTTAGGTCAGTAGCGGCATAGAGGTTAAAAGTCCTAGAATGGGCCCCAGAATTCTAGCCCCACCCAGCCAAGAAGCCCACTCTGGGCCAGTCACTGCTGAGCTGAATCCTACCTCGCAGGGTCGTTGTGAGGATAAAAGAGAGAGGAGGAGATGCTTGCAAGCTACCTTGGCTTTCTTGTAAAAGAAGATGAAGGATATAAAAGCAATGCAATGATAATAATAGCTAACAAAATCACAAAAAATGGCTATTGTGATCAATAGTGACTGATAAAATTAATTAAAGGTATACACCTATGGATGTTTAGGCTAAAAAAAGTTTAACAAGTCCCAACCCTGGAAGTTACAGGATTTTTTTCTGTCTAAACATACATAGGATTGTACCCCAAATCACTTAAAATACAAATTAATTACGAATAATCTAAGACCAGCCCACATGTCGGCTTATTATTACCATTTATGTGAAAAGTAGTCTTGGAGCAAATTACACACAAATACAGAAATCTGAAATGAATACAAAAGAGAAAACAAAATAAGCATAAATCAAGATAAGCACCAGTACATACATGGTGGTGGTGGTGGTGGTGGTGATAGCAGCATCTCAATTAAAGGCAATTTGAAACTGTGTGTTTAAAAGCTGGAACTGTTGTATTCAGGGAGATTTTCCTCTTTTGGGCTTTTTGGGGGACGGCCGTTTCCTTTAGGGTTTGATTTGTTCTTTGAGCTGCTCAATCCAGATTTTGTGACTAGAGAAATGGCTCCTGTTCACAAACAACTTTAGAATCATTCTATGTCCCCTGCTTTGCATATTACAGGTGCAGTGCACCTGATAACTGAAAAATGACAGGTGTGCAAGATGGCACTCAGAGGCCCACAGGATGTGTTTTAGTTCCTTGGAAATGTCCTTACCTTGCGTGTGATATACATTCATGTTTCCCCCCAGCGCCTACACCAGGGGTTCAACTCTACAGTGAAAGGCAACCTCGGTTGTACAGAATTTGGGATATTAGCCAGAAGTTCCTCTTGCTGATGAACAACATACTGATAGCAGGTCCACAGACTTCCAGTTCACCAGGTAACTGATGGCATCCTTCCCTCCTGCTTGGACTTCTCAGCGCCCCCCCCCCATCCCCCCAGTTACTGATGGAACACAATTGCAAGTCCTGGGCCAAGATAATGCAGGATATGCCCTTCCTGCTTGGCCCCATCTCCCTTACTGCTGCCTGGAAGGAGACCTTATGAATGCCCCCTTTGCTCAGCTGCCCTCTGCCTGACTCACTTCCTTGCTCACGGATGTCCATAGTTGTTCCTCTGGGCCTTTCCAGTGCTGAAAGTCCTACTCTTGCCCTTTCATCTATTGCTTTTTATCCATAATTACTAGAAGATGCTCCCCGTTTTCTCTTGCAACACTGACCTTGGCTTCTTGCCTGTTGTTCCTTTCCAGAGCAGTTGATGGCCGTGCTCCCCAATAACTACTTAGATCCAGTAAGGCAGCCCATCTTTATGGGCCTCAGTGATGAGACACTCACCCTGGCCAGTGTGAAAGCTGCTGATGGGCGTCCTGGTCTAAAGTTAATGGTGAGTTTCCATGGTCATTCGTTTTTTAAATTCTACAGGTGACCATCCCTTACACTGCCACTACCATATGTGGGAACTCTACCACCTATTGGGCAGACCCACCTAGGGGGTTTCTTATTTTTAGCAATGCTTATATTTCAGAACCTCAGGAACTCTCTGCCACTACAACACCACAAGCCAACCCTTTGTTACTACTGCCAATTCTGTTAGAATATTTGAAAAACTCTTGGTGGCTTGGCATATGGGGCCTGGACACCAGAGAGAATGAGATGGTGTCATTCAGTACTACAGAAAAGACGCACTGTTGAACAATAAGTTGTATTAGTTGTAAGCTAATAAGGTGATTCATTAGCAGAGCAATCCTATGGCTCATAGCATACTTAGCATAGTGTGGATCCAAGCACAGCATTCTGACCTTGGAGCGGGAAATCCACAATCTTTTCCCCATCCTCCACAGTTGTTGCTGGGAAAGAACCATACCCTCTGCCTCTCCAAGGATGGAAACATGACCCAGGAGAGCAGGAAAAGGATGGCTTTCAGTGGGTGGGGAGGAGTATAGGTTTGAGTTATCCTGTCTGTTGAAGATGCAGGGGAGATGCAGGTTGCCTCTACTGGTCCTCCCACCATCTGAGCGAGGGGCTTACAATCACTGTGATGGAATTGCACCCTACAGCAGTATATTCTGCATCAGGGAATGCTATATTTTCCTCCCATTGGTTTTTTGAAAAAATAATACATGACTGATGGTTCTCTCTCTCTCTTTTACAATGTAATGCAAAGTACTTGTATTTGTTTTAATGCATTGCATTTGGTATAGCTGTGGGGTCCATTCTGCATTGCTCCTTAATTTGTCAAGTTATGCAGCATGGGGGATAATGGACTTTAATTACTACTTCCATCATCATCATCATCATCATCATCATCGCTAATTCTGTATTCCTACTGTTACAATATATTTTTTTCTCCTTAGGAGAGAAGCATTATGGATCTTTATAGGAACACGGAGGAATCCTTAAGCTTTACCTTCTACAGTAGGACTGATGGCAACCACGAAACTTGTTGCTTTGAATCTGCAGCTTTCCCGGGCTGGTTCATAAGCACTTCTACTGAGCTAAACAAGCCTGTTGGTTTGAGTCTTGAAGGAGGCTCTCAGATCACAATCTTTTATTTTGAAAGAAAACGATAGATCAGAACTGTTGCTGTTAAAGGGGAAATGAAAGAGGCAAATGTTGCAGTTCACATATCTGATCCTGGCAGAGCATCTTAAAATGAAGTCTTTTGTAGCTTTATGGACCCATTGTGATGGGGTGGGGAGTGGGTTAAAAAGCCAAATTTTTAGTTAGGACTTTGAGTAGGTATAGACAGTGACTTGGATCTGGGAAAGGTTAGGAGTAAACAGCACGCAGCGTACATGTATCTGCACCAGCAACTGATTAGGATCTAAGGCATGGAATAGCCAATAGAATATGCGGGTGTTGTTTGTAGTCTTTGTTTTTAATTCTGTGTTGACTTTCGCCCACCCGGTTCAGCAAAACACTGCCTGTGCAGTGTGTCTGCTGGGCTGGAGCATTTGAAAAGCAATTACTGGGGAACGGACAGAACAATAGGTAGCTCCCACTTGATGCGGGTTGAGCACATCAAACCATAGTACGATAAAGTGGTGGAGTGGGTGTGTCTGACACCACTCCTTTCACATTTTAGGATGAAAGGAAAGCTCCCTTTACTGCAAGTGCGGTTATTGCAGGATTGTGAAGACACAGCCTTACACAACTACAGTACGTTGGTCAAATTGGTTAAGATGGGTTCTTTGCAACGGACCAGGTCTCAGGGCCATGCTTAGTCACAGTGTCAAACATACCTTGAAGAAGAGGGTCCGACTCTGAAAATGGTTACGCAGCAAATGTGTGTGTCCGGAGGGGTGGGAGCCATCAAATCAGCAGCACATGGGAAGGAGAGTTTTAACAGCTTCCTCCCCTGCTAGATCTCAGCAAAAATCCCTCATGCACTGCTATGAGAAACAGAGAAAAAGCTCCTATCATAGACCCATCGTCTCGCCTACCTGCTTGCTTGCAGCCCTGATGCAACTGAGGCACCGTCAGCTCTACTGCTAGATATTTTCTAATTTTTTTTTAAAGTTTTTCCTAATGTATCTATAGCATTATAGGACATTTTACCCTTTGCTGAAATACAGTATAGTACATAGAGAAGAAATCAATTTCTTGGCCATTTTATGCTTTCGTTGACAACAATAAAACAAGTTTTCTAATCCTAACTGTGGAGGGGAAAATGGATTCCGTATCTTTTGTTCTGACCTGGAGCAAGAGCTGAGGTGTGGTCAGCCAGTGCAGCTGACACCTTCCTGAGGCAGGACAGACCAAGGCCCAAGGTAGACTCTGGAGGTTCATGATGCAGGTACACTACAGATATTTGAATAGGAATGTGACACGCCTTGATGCAAATCATGAGCAGAGATATCATCAACAAACCACTCTGTTCCTGTTTGCAGAGGAGGAGTACTCTGGCACAGCAGAGTCAAAGAAAGGAAAGATAATTAAATTTTCAGATGACACAACTCTGGTTGTAATAGCCAATGCCCTGAAAGACAGAGTTGAGATACAGTGTGATATCAGTGGGACTGCAGGTGGCGCAGTAAGTTAGAACACTGATCAGAGAACCACAGAATGAAATGCCAAGTCCTCCACTGAGGAAGAAGAAACCAAAATGTCTGTCACAAGATGGGGAACACTTGGCTCAACAATACAGCAAATAAGAAGGATCTTGGGGTTCTTGTAGATCACGAGCTAAATATGAGCCAACATTGTGATGCAGCTGCAAAAAGGGCAAACGGTATTTTGGAATGTATTAACAGAACTATCACTTCCAAAACACCTGAAGTACTGCTAACCTTCCCTTATACTCAGCACTAGTCAAATTTCACCTGGAGTACAGTATCTAGTTCTGGCACTAAAGTTTTGCAAAAGATATGGAAAAACTGGAAAGGATTCAGAAAAGAGCAACGAGGATGATCCAGGGGCTGGAAACAAAGCCCTGTGAGGAGAGATTTAAAGAACTGGGCCTGGAGAAGGAAGACTGGGGGGAGATAGTATAGCTCTCTGCGAGTACCCGAAAGACTGTCACAAAAAGGAAGACCAGGATCTCTTCTTGGTCATTCCAGAGTGCAGGACACAGAATAACAGACTTAAGCAAAAAGAAACCAGATTTAGACTAGTCACCAGGAAGTATTTCCTCACTGTCACAGCAGTATGACAATGGAACCTATTAACTGGGGAAGTTCTGGGTTTTCCCTCACTGAGGACATTCAAAAAGCAGCTGGACAGCCATCTGAGTGGGGTGGTGTAACTTGAAGTCCTGCAATAGCAGAGGGCTGGACCCTGATGGCCTTCTGGCCCCTTCCAGCTCTACTTTTCTATGATTCTATGTATACAGTTTACATATGCTAATGTATATACATGCACACACACATTTTAAAGAAGATGACTATTATTTAAACAGAAATGCAATATCCTAATGAGGAAGGCTGCGACCAGGGTATCCATGTGCATCTGCTTTGCCTGCTGTCTTGGCACTAACTGCACACCAACAACTTCAAACCTCCCCGCCACCCCTGATCTTCTTTAAATTGGACATGGACTCCTCAGCCATGCAGGCAGAGGAGGGATGTTGAGCCCCTGTTTGTACGCCTAATCCAGGAGCCTCTGCTGCTGTTCTCCCTGTCAGGATTCCAGACTGATTCGGGGTTCAGTGGAAATGTACAATCAAGACTCAACAGTTTTATTTACAGCAGCAGAAATCTCTACATTACAACAGCACTGAAGGGTAGCAGTTAAGAATGACTACAAAGAACAGAGCATGTGCAGAATCTTTTATGGACTTGCAGTTCACATGAGAAGGAAGGGAATGAAACCTTGAATGAGCGATAGGCAAGAACAATAAAAGCACCAAAGGACACAGCAGAAACATTGAGAAACACTGGGAAAACATAACAAATAAAACAACCAGGCATTACAGAATTCAACAGGCTTCAACATTTGCTTTTTACAGTCTGAAGGAGGGAAACAAGGATGCGATGTTCAAATATTGAAACTAGTTGCATTGCATCACCCCCTGTCCATGTTCTGCATTTGAGAGTGGTTTGCCAGCAAGTGAATCATCGCATGACTTGGGGGTCGGGGAGGGAGGGGGGGGGTCTTTTCCCATAGAAGGAACCTGAATGGAAAAACCCTGCAGATGGAGGGAAGGGGGCGGGGGGAGAAGGGGAAACAGGCAAAGCTTTCTATTTTCCAAAATTTAGAATTTGTATTAGGCCAACTCCAGCATCCCTAACCTGTGCCCATAGATAAAAGCTGGCCTCCCTGTGTGCGCCCCATGTGCTCTCCCACCCGTTAGGTGAGGAAGTCGCATGTGGGGGACTCCTCACTCTCAGATCGCAGCTAAAGAGGGGTGCATGCTGTGCGTGGGGAGGCGGGTGGGTCCCACTTGGCACTGGACTGAGCAGCTGCAATCCCCGCGGCTGCCTAGGTTGCTTTGCACAAAGCATCCTGGCCCTCACAGCCAGCAGAAACAAACATTAGGGAGGAATCTGACAAAATTAGCCAAAAAGCTAAAACCTCTGTTCTCTGCAGGTGTTCAAACACACCGAAGCTCAGTTGCTGCCTCTCCTTTGTACTCCGTTGCCTCAAAAAGAGAAACCTCTTACTCATGATAGCGCAATGCTCCTTGCAGGACGCACAATAAAAGTGTTCTCTTTGTGAACTATGGGGCAGAAAAAATCACCCAGGTGCCAGCAAAAGGGCTTGTGAGAGCAACTGGAAGCGACTGAGAAGGCTGCTGCATGCAGAGGTTCGTATAGCCACAAACTGGTTTCCAGATGTGTCATAAGTTCTGCCTACATGATTTCATCACAGATTTCCTGCAGAAATTGCCAGTGACGCCTGCTAGAGTCATGGAGGGCAAGGTATAAATTGTGTGCCTTGCAGAGGAGACAGCAGAGAGACGGTCGGTCCGAGGCATAGGACTAACTGCGTCAGCACAGGTATTGCCTCTTCGGTCGCTTTCTGGGGCTTTCTTCTTGTGCTACATCACCTGCTTCCAGGGTCTCTCTGCGAGGCCAAAGAGCTGTGTTTAGCACCTCCCTGACCCATTTCCTTTCTATCACTACCATTATGGGGGCCCAGGCTATGGCAGACATATTTCCTGAGAGGCTGATTATATCTTCTCCTTCTTCATCATCAGATATTTTATCCTATTATGATTTACAGACCTTTAAGAATTTCACGGCTGTTTTATGTATTTTTGACATTCTGTTTTTAATGACTTGTTTGTAAGCTTGTATTGTGTGCCTTTTTGAAAAATAATGGAAAGTCAGGCTATGCATTTTTAGATAATTCCACTACACCCCCCCCCCCGCTCAATATTTTATTTTTATTTTGAGTTATATCCTGCCTTTTTTTTTTATTAGCTGGCAGCAGGAAAAAACCAGCAGAAAAAATAATGAAAATCATTGTCGACAGATTTTGGGGGGAAGTGAGAGGAAGATGTAACAATGGCATGAGGACTGTGTCTCTCCCAGCTGCATGGCTGATAGAAAGAAAATGAAAATGAAAGAGAGGCTCCTAATTTTTCAGCATTGGGAGATCTGAGTACTGTAAACAACTTTTCCATTTAACTTTGTGTGGCTGGAGAGTTGGTATGGAAATTTGCATATTTCTGATACTAGACCAAAAGAGAGATGTTTTGTTTTTTGGGCCAGGAATACAGAAATTGACTTGGCATTGCAAACTGCTTTAAGGCACAGATGATGGTGGCCACTAAATCTTTTCCTCACAAACTCCTCTCCCCAAACTCCGTAACAATTGGAGCAGAGCTGCAGCAGAATGGACAATTGCACTTCAATTTTGCACTGAAACTGAACACACAAGTATTTTGATCAGGAAAGGAGCAGCAAATGGCTTTGTTTGGGGTACTTTGGATGCTGTCAGTTCTCTGCAAGTCAGAAATCATATTCTGTGGTGCTGCCTTTTTTATCAGCTCCTACGACGTTTCTTGCTGCAAGTGCAAGTGGACATCCAAGACCTTGAAACAGAACTAGCTTTTGGCAGAAGACACAAAAATGGAAGATCAGCCAATTAAGCCCCACAAGAAAACTTGGAATGAGGAAATGAAAGAATTCTTTGATGATTCAGGTAAAAATGCTTTATTTAATGCCAATTCTCTCTGAAACCTGCCCAGTGCCAGAATGGATCCAAAATGTTGTTCTTACAGCATTGCAGATCTCAGAAGTATTAAAGATGTAAAAATATTATGTGTTGTCAACAGAGAACAGTCCTGACATAATAAATGGATGTTCCACAATGATGTTGGGGGAGGGGGGGGCGTTGAATCACCAGCAACTGGGGCCCTGTTTGAAGTTTTCACTGTTCTGTGTGCTTCCCCGCACCCTCTTGTCTGGTTTTGCACATTGCTGGTCCTAAGCATTGTATCACATGGAGGGTGAAGGTAAGAATACAGCTAGACATGGAGCCTGACCATTGGTACAATCCTAGATGCACTGAACTGGGAGCAGATCTTGTTGAAGTCAGCAAGACTTGCTTCTGAGCTGAGCTTCTGCTTGAAAGCCTGGAAAGCCACAGCTAGTCAATAATATTGCACTAGATGGACCAATGGCCTAGCTCAGTGCAGAACTGCTTCCTGTGTTTGCAGCTGTACCAGCAGATTCCCTCCTGTAATTCTCTCCTCCTCTGACTTTTCTGCAAAAACTAGTTTTAAAAGTCAGTTAAACTAGGTAAACACAGATACTCAATTTTCAGTCAGGTGAAACTGGTTGGAATGAAGAGGGCATCACAAAATAGGATATATCTCAGTGGCTGCTCTGACTTGACAGATCTGGTGCCACTGGGGCAGGTGTTATCCTTGGGGCAGGGTGGATCTGCACATGAACAAAAGTGGAAGCAGAGGCTGGGGAATGAGTCAGAGCTACAACACCAGAGCCAAGAGGAGCAAGGAGGAAGGCAAATAACAGAGCTGCGGGCAGCTCCAACAATGGTATTGCAGGCCCCAAAGAGAGCCCTAAGCCCCAGCAGCTTAGTAAGATGTATATGTATCAGAGCCATTGCACTTCCACCTAGCATTCCTTTGGCATTCAGTTTTCTGTTTGACGTCTGGTTGATTTCTTATGAGAGAAACCCACAGGTATACATGAACTCTTGGTTGGGCTTTCAATCAATAGCTAAACAAACACAAAAAATATTGTGTCATGCCATGTTTTTGACCTTCCATTCAGTCATGCCAACCTGTCATTTCCCATCTCTGTACATATCACATTTGCAACATATAGATTGAATGTGGCATCTGCAGGTGAAATACAGAGCCAGACAGGATGGGTGTAACATCATGATAACATTTGCTTTGCTTGGATATGTGTGTTTGTGTGTGTGTTGTGCATGTGTAGTAGGTGTTTATTCATATAGTATCATTCCATATCTCCCCCTCTTTATTTTTCCCTTAGAGGTATGCACGACCACAAGTCACAATGAACCCCATTTCTTCAGATTTTGGGATGTTAACCAGAAGTTCCTGTACCTGAAGAACAACGTGCTTGTAGCAAGCCCACGGACTGTCAACATGCCAGGTAACACTGCTACCTTTTTCTTCTGTTTGCTCCAAGTCACTCATGGAACACATTTATTAATTCTGAAGCCAGATAATGTCACTGTCAGGACCTGCAACCTTTCAGTAGCATTGAAGATGTATGAGAATTTAATTCCCATTTGTTCATCACCATTTGTTCGCACTTCTTGGAACATGAGAGACAGCCATAGAATCCTAGAGGTGGCAGGACTGCGGGCCCAACCCTCTGTTAGTGCAGGGCTCCAAGTCATACCATCCTTCTTGGAGGGCTGCCCAGTTGCATCTTGGATGCCTCTAGTGTGAGAGAGCCTGCCACCTCTCTAGGCAATAGGCTCCATTTTTGTACCGCTCTGACGGTGAGGACATTTTTCCTGGTACATATCTAGCCAGAATCTGATTTCCATGCATTTCTGACCTTGTGATGTTATTCTCAAAGGAAGAACAAGAAAGAGTTTGAAGAATGCCTTCCACTGACTCAGCTTCTTGGTCTTGTTTCCCCCTCCAGAGCAACTCATGACTGTGCTTCCCAACAATGCCTTAGACCCAACAAAGCTACCCATCTTCATGGGGCTTGGAACTGGGCAGCCCACGCTCTCCTGTGTGAAATCTGGTGAAGGCCAGCTTCAGCTGCAGCTAGTGGTGAGTGCCATTTGCAGTTCAAAATCACTCTTCACCTCTCTCCAAAACCACCCCACCTTCTCCCAGAAAGTACCGTATTTTTCGCTCTATAAGACGCACCTGACCATAAGATGCACCTAGTTTCTAGAGGAGGAAAACAAGAAAAAAAATATTCTGAATTAAATGGGCACATAATCACAGGCACATTCCCCATCACTTCCCCATGGGCTGCACATCTGACAGACTTACTGCACACACACATTCGCTCTATAAGACGCACAGACATTTCCCCTTACTTTTGAGGGGGGAAAAAGTGAGTCTTATAGAGCAAAAAATACGGTATGTGCTTGTCCTCTCTCTACTGTGGTTAGGGCTGTGCTAAACACAACATTCTTTAGTTACATGGTTTATATTTTCCCCTCAGGGGGAAAAAAGGGCTACCAAATCTTAGAGATGCTTCTGCACAAACCATTTTCTCTGCAATAGTCATCCTTTTGTTGAAAAAATATTTGCTCACTTGTTCGCTGCCTGAGAGGACTTGTTCCTCAATCCCAGCCCTCTCAGGGGAGACACAAAAGACAGGCACCAACAGTTCTTGGTCCAAGAGGCTTTTACTAAAAACAAGCTGCAACAAGTTATACTTTTCTGTCTCTCGTTCAGTCCAAATAGCCAGTCAGCAAGCTCTGCATTCTACCATCTACTTGTTCTACCTAATCATTGTCCAGCACAGAGCTGCTTGGTCGTTGAGGCCCCATCGGTGCGGGTGTTCAAAGACAGGCTGGACATGCACATGGTGGGCATGTTGTGAGCGGAGCCGGCAGGTGCCGGAGGTCAGACTAGATGGCCCAGGAGGCCCCTTCTGACTCGCTCTGTTTCTATGTTTCTATGCTTCTCTAATACGTCTTTGGTATGCACCTTCTAAACTTATTGATAAAGACATTCCAGAGTGTGGATGTGCTCCAGTTTCTACAAGCAATGGCTAAGTAAACGTGTTTCTCCAGACTACAACTTGGTTCTTGTGCTGCTTACATCTTTGGTGCAACACTTTCACCAGTCACTTTTCATACCAGGGATTCCTACTCTTTTGGGCAATGGGCACCTTAGACATATGAAAAACCGCCACAGGTCCAGCCACAACACAGTTGAAACGGAGGTGTGCTTTGTCTCCCACTGGCTGCAATAAGGAATGGCCAGTGAGATTAAAAGTGGATCTGAAAACATTTGCATGATTTTAGTATGGAATTCCCTGAATAGCCAGTGCATGATTGATTATGCTGAGCCTACAGGCTGCATTGTGAGTGCCACAGATCTGCTGCCTGGTAGGGCTGCCATGTGATGAAAACCTTGACTTTTGAGGCAGCAGGTCTTCCAGGAGCCTCGCGAAGTTCATGGGCAGTGCCTACAAAGCCACCGGCCGTTTCACAGAATCTTCTGTTTGCAATGGTAACATACGATTTGAGGGTCGTTTGTGGGGATCCTCGTAAAAAATGAGGCTCCATAAGGATATACACTACAGATCCAATTCTTTCCTGGGGAAATACTGGCAAGTGCTAGATTTTTTTGTGGGGCCAAAATCTAAGTACCAGTGCAGGCTTTAATTTGAAAGTGGTTTTGAGCTGGGTGTGGAATTTGTTGTAAAAAAATATCCAAACTCAAGGGAATCCATTTTAATTCTTTTGGATTTGACTTTACCTTTCTGTCTGTGTTCATTTCTCTTTCTCTTTGGATCTTTGTCATCTCTCTTTTCACCTCTTCAGTTGTTGCCAAAGGTAGCTCTGATCCCCTATTTGAGTAGGGGTTTGAGAGACATCCTCTCCCTGCTTTGTTCCTACTTTTACCTCTGGGTTGCTCTATTCCTTCCACCCCAGTAAATTTGCCAGCTAGTAGAAAAAGATTCTGTTTCCTCTTTTTAAAAAATGAATTTTTACAGGGTCATTGGATCTGCTGTGAAGTTTATGCTCTCTGCCTTCCACCTCAGGCCTGACACTCCAAATATACACATCAATGGATCTAGTCATGCTTTGAATTTCCCACAATACTTCTAGGGCAGGGTTGGGCAACTTGTGACCCTCCAGATGTTTTGGCTTACAACTGCTATCCAACCTCAGCATTGGTGATGCTGTTTAGATGGGAGCTGTAGACCAGAATATCTGGAGGACTGCAAGTTGCCAACCCCTGCTCTAGGGCATTGATATTAAAAAGGGTGGTTCTTCTCAGCTGGCAAGCTCTGCTTGAGTGCTGCCATCATAACCAAGCAGATCCAAGAAGAGTATCCCAGATGACACTTTGTTTAGGACCCTCAGACTTGAAGTCAGTTGTTCTTGTCCTGTTACAATATTCTTTATTTGTGAGTCTTTGTGTTTTCCTAGGAGACAGACATCAACGACTTATACCGAAAGAATGAGCAGCTCTTGAGTTTCACCTTCTACAGCAAGACTCCAGAAGGCTCAGAGACTTGCAGCTTTGAATCTGCAGAGTTCCCCAGTTGGTACCTAAGCACATCATCTGAGCCAGACAAGCCACTTGGCCTCAGTCAACAAGGACAAACAAAGAACACGGTCTTCTATTTTGAAAAAAAGCAAAAATAGATTGGACCATGTGTGTTCAAGGTGAAATGAAAGAGAAGCAAATACCTATTATCTATGTATCTATCTGCCTATTTGTCTAACTATAATGTACTCCATGTGCAATGGAATGAAGTCCTTTCTAGATTTATGCAGACAACTCGCTTTTGTTTACAGAGTAGTACTGGCAATGTGGACTAGCTGTAGAAAAAGACTGTGGCCTGCCTAGATCCAGAAAAGTACAGGAGCAGCAGAATGCCTAAGAGGCGATAAAGAAAGGCATGGCATTTAAGGGGGTGCTGCTTGTGGTCTTTCTCCTGCACAAGAGACCTTTGCAGTGCAGCAAAGCAGTGCCCAGACAGCAATCTTCACATTTGGGTTACGTCTGCAGAACTGGAGCAAACCAACGTCAATGGTCTCGGTGTTAACCAACAGTACCACCTACTGAGCTCTCGCCTGTTGTATTCTAAGGTGCGCTGCTGGAATAGAAAGCTCCTCCATAATCTGGCTCATGTTTGAAGAGGAATGAATCAAATCATCTGTCAGCTTCAACGGAACTGGAAGGGTAGCTTTTGCAGAGAGGTTAAGCCAAAAGTGGCCAGGTGTCCTACACTTTTCTAAAGGGCAGTTCTCTATTTGATGGACTTTCCAGTCCAGGTTTGGATGAAAGGATAAGAACCCTAAGAAGGGAAAACATCAGTCGGAATTTGATCTTTAGAAGTTACCACCTGGATAACAGATGAAGGAGGAACAAAATTCTCCTGAGTAGTCTTGTTCATTATGGAGAAATCCATTGCATTTTCCTGTTTATATTATAATAATTATTTCTGTAGGTTCATTTGCATATATACTAGCATATGTAAATTTTATGCTGACCTGTGCTATCTTTTGCCCTTGTTTTGGATGATGTATTTCCTCTGTTTTGGCAATGTGCAAGCAGCTACTGCAGTGGAAACACAGCTTTATACAAAAGGCATATGGTTAGCAAACGAAAGGAGCAGAGCTACTGAGAAGCAACCAGAGAGGTCCGCCTGGTGCCGTCATTATTTGCTTTTCGGCGCCAGGCGAAGACCTTTTGATTCAAAAGTTATTTTAATTGCTAATTTATTATTATTGTATTTATAGTATTTTAGCTTATAACTGAGATGGGCCAACTTTAAAAGTTTTAAATGTATTGTATTTTATATTGCATATGTTGTGAGCCGCCTCGAGGCTTTGTTGCAATGGGGGCGGCATAGAAATGTTTTAAATAAATAAATAAATAAGTCTGCTGAACGTGGGACCCAGTGAGATTAATGGTGCTCAATGAATCATTAGAAGCATATCAGCTTAAATGAAATCATTATGTAAAAATCTGTGATCATATTAATATAAGTACGGAATACATGTATTTATAAAGCAAATACCGTATTTTTCGCTCTATAAGATGCACCTGACCATAAGACGCACCTAGTTTTTAGAGGAGGAAAACAAGAAAAAAAAATATTCTGAATCAAATGGGCACATAATCACAGGCACATTCCCCATCACTTCCCCATGGGCTGCACATCTGACAGACTTACTGCACACACATATTCGCTCTATAAGACGCACAGACATTTCCCCTTACTTTTGAGGGGGAAAAAAGTGAGTCTTATAGAGCAAAAAATACGGTAATTGAACAAGAGCCAACAATTGAGCGGGATGCAATAAAGTTAACAAGATTTATAGAAGTTAATCTATATTTTGTATCATACATAGGTCATCAATAAATATATATTGATGCAAATCAATACCCCTATCAACATGAGAACATACAGTTATGGGTCTGAGGCTGTCCTGAATTACTTTCTAGAGGGTCCTTTGAGTCCAGGATCTGTGATTGCAAACAGATTCAGGATCCCTGGAGTCAGGAGTTGTGATAGATCGATGCATTGTCTGATGGATTAGGGCAGGGTTGACTGGCTGAAAGCAGAGGGTCACTATTAGTGGGGTATCATCAGGATGACAGCCAGTGATGAGTGGGGTCCCCCAGGGCTCTGTCCTGGGACTGATCCTGTTCAATCTTTTCATCAAGTACCTGGAAGAGGGGGTGACCAGTTTGCTGATCAAATTTGAAGACAATACTAAAATAGGGGCAGTGGCCACAACTGAGGAGCAGGTACTCCAGATGCAAGAGGATTTGGACAGACTCTGGAAGTGGGCAGGAGACAACAGGATGGCGTTCAATGTGGATATGTGCAAGGTCTTGCACTTGGGGCATAGGAATGGGTGTCATAAGTACAGGGTAGGGGACAAGTAGCTGGAGAGCAGCACTTGGGAAAGGGATCTCAGGGTGCTGGTTGACTGCAGGCTAAACATGAGTTAGCAGTGTGACGTGGTGATGAAGAGGGCAAACGCCACCCTTGGTTGCATAGCCAGAATTGTGGCTTTTAGATTGAGAGAGGTATGATTGCCTCTCTGAATGACTCTGGTGCACTCACAGTGGGAGTGTTCAGTTCTGGGCCTCTCATTGCAAGAGGGATCTATGAACAAGGCTGGAATCAGTGCAGCAAAAGGCCACTAGGATGGTGACTGGTTTGCAGGGTAAGCCATATGATGCAAGACTGAGGGAACTGGGTCTTTTCAACCTTGAGGGGAGGAGACTCAGAGGGGACCTGAGCAAGATATAGGTACATGAGGGGGTGCCACACAGAGGCGGGTCATGACCTTTTTTTTACCCCTACAGTGGAGGGCAGGATGCATTGCAATGGAGCAAAGCTCAGGGAACCAAGTTTTAGGGTGGATGCCAGGAAGTACTTCCTGACAGTTAGGACCCCAAGGGTATGGAATGGGCTTCCACAGGAGGTGATTAAAGCCCCAACAGTGAGGGTGTTTAAGGATGGACATGCACATGGTAGGCATGTCATGAGTGGAGCTGGCTGGAGCTGGGGGTCAGACTAGATGTCCCAAGAGACCCCTTCTGACTGTTTCTGTGTTTCTATTAAAGGTGTTTAACACTGTACTCATATCATGCTAATATAGAAATAAAATCCTAAAAATATATACTAAAATGGAAGTGTTACACCATATAAGAATGATGGTGAATTAAGAGAGGTTTTTTTCTTTAAAATTACATTACAAGGATATAATATTCTGTCACATTTTCATGCAAATAGTTATTTTACTAGTAATTTATTCCTCTCAAAAAGTGCCCTCTAGTTTGAGGAAGATTGATTAAAAATAAAAGAAATGCATAATCAAATATTCCCGTGATTCATTCACCTACCCACATTTCTTTAAAAAAGTTTGTAGAGTACCTCAAAACTAATCTATGCCAGTGAAGTCTTAGTCACTCTTCTGTTACTCTCAAAATGATTGGACCTTCTCTGGTAGGAAAAAATAACTCAGAAGCTGCCCTGGGAAAAGTTGCGAGAATTACAAATGCATGACAAGGTTGTAAGGACCTCCCATAATGGTGAACGAATGAGCCACAGTGTCCCCTTCTAAATCCTTTAAAACATTACTGTCTTAGGTGCTAGCAATTAAAGAAAAATAAAGCTACTTCATAATAAAAGATGAGTGAGTGGTGGAATATCAGTGTACCAATTCTGATGCAGCAGTTGGAATGCTGCTATTATTACCATCACTTAAATTTCTTTACCAACACTTAGCTGTAAAAAGGCTTTCACAGTGGTTTACAACAAATAAAATGCACGATATATTAGGATACAATATAAAACATTTTAAAAATCAAACAAAAAAAAAATAACACAAAATCAAATCATCTACATGAGACAATAAACACAATAGTCTACAGAATTTATAAAGTTTCGAACACAATAGCAGCAATATAGAGCAATCAAAAGTAAACCAACTCATTATCATCACTCAGCCTACAACTACAAATACTCACACAACTGGCCGACAGCCAGACTCTCAGGCCCAAGCAGCTACCAAACGGGGACCAATGGGTGGTGGCCTTTGGCTGCCCCACAGGGCAGAAGGTCTCTGGGGAAACAGGCTGAAGTGAGGGCTGGATGGCCTTGGAGTGGCCACCCCCAGGTGGCGACATCTGCCGTACTGCTCTCCCCTTGCTCCCAAGACGCTCCGCCAGGTCAGCCCTTGTCAGCCTGTGTCTTGAGGATCCACATGGCGAGGGACTGAAGGTCCATCTGGCTAGTGCTGAACTGGGACTTCTGGTTGCCACTGGGTGACTTTAGGCCAGTCAGAAACTCTTAGCTTGGCCTAACTGACATGTGTCTTGGGAGTATAAAAAGGAAAGGAAGAGGAACATATAAACCATCTTGGAGAAAGAGAAATTGGGAAATATGTGGATAAATAAAAATGGAAACTAGGAACGCAATGGTGTGTGCACTGCCTTAAGGATGGAGAATATTCTAAAATTAGATCAGAAGCTTAATAAATTATGCCACCATGGGAAATATATCATGCCAAGCAGAATGTTCACTATTTTGTGCAAACTGGATTTTCACTGTAACACAGAAGCACAATGTGATGAAATTTCAACAAAATTTCTTGTTTTTTCTTTGTCATTCTGTCCCTTTCCCTTACCTATAGATGTGCGTATTGTGTATGTTTATCCCAGACATCCTACCATTGCATTGCTAGAAAGACCCTGGCCTGTAATGTTTGGGATACTAACCAGGATTTCCTCTTTTGGAGGGATAACACCCTGGTAGCAGCTTCACAAAATTCCAAGACACCAGGAAGACCATGTAAACTGACTAGTTTCCTTGCAAGAAGGAAAAAGGCAGGATATAAATGTAATACTTAATAAATGCTAATTCTGGAAGCCATTATCAATCAGGCAAACTGCATTTCAGTGAAACCTTGTTTCTGATACCTATTCCAGAGATTTTGCTTTTAGTAATATTGTTTTCTCTCCTGCAGGTTTGCAAGCGTGTTCCTTTCATCAACCTATTTTCCTATCTTTTTCTTTTGATTAGCTTAATTAAGAGCTCCAGGATCATAGAAATTTGAGAGGGACAGGCTGTTGGACCTCTTATACGCCAACTGGATGTTTTATTAGTCTGTTTAAAATCTGTTTTTAGATTGATTGTAATTTGGTATATTTTAATTGATTTCTGTACACTGTTCTGAGAGTGTTGCACTAATCGAACTGTATAGAAATGCCTTAAACAAACAAAGACTCCTAGTAATGGGTCATAACTTCCCATTGCAGAACCAGGCACCAGGAACCAAAATGCTTGGCACTGAATATTATTTCTGGGAAGATTCATTTGCAAGCAGCTCCTGTAAGAATTACAGGTCAGCTCAGCAGCAACAGGGAAGTCTAGAAGGGTGGAACTGGCAAATGTTGTCATCAGCCTTGCTAGCGTTTCCACCCCGTATGAACTGGCTCCATGGCGTAACTGCAGGGTGATGCAATCGGAGGAGACCTGGGGATGTTTAGGGAGAGATTGAGGATGCATCATTCCTAATGGGAAACTGACTGGACATTTTCCAGGAAGAACATTCAGGATGCTATCTTTTATTTCAGTTCTGAGGATTGGAAGAATTCTGTACTACCCAAACTGTTGCTCTCTGCACCATCCGCAACCCATGCAGGATGCTAGCAGTGAATGGTCAAAGGAGGGGGGAAGGGTGTCAAATCTGTAATAGGGAGAAGAAAACGGTTGTGTTTCGGTGAGCTGATCAAGTCCAATCAATGGAAACACTCTGCTGATAAGTCTTCCTAATGAAATTTTGCGCCAGTGCAAAGGTGAAGATCAGTTGTGCATCCCGTCTGCAACCCACTCATGCAATTAACGTTGTAGAAAAATCTGCCTCTCCAATTAAGATTCAACATTTTTTCTTGCACCTAATCACAGCAGCAAGACTTCCTCTTGTGCTCAACCCAGTCTTAGAAAGTGAGCCAAGCTGAAAGGAAATCCACACATGCTCATGGCATGAGTGTGGGCAACCAGTAACCTTCCCCCATGCAGATACAGCAGCACTGCTGCACATGGGGTGGAAGAGAGAAACTGCTTGGGCAGTGGCAGTGGAGGACTCCATCCCTGGCAAGCCCCACAAGAGCAACCTTCTTCCACTTCAGGTGCAGCAGCACAAAGTCCAGGGAATATGACAGATTCCCGCCTCCAAGCAATTGCTTGGACATTGCTAGCCAGAGCCAAAGAGGGAAGCTAAGGCTGCAGTGGACAGCCTTCAATTCAAAGAGCGGCCTGGATCTTCTGGGCAGTTCCTGGACTTCAAGGGCTGGAGGCACAGCTTGAGCGAGTTTGCCCTTGGTCAGTCAGAGGATCAAGCACAAGCACCAGAAAGCCAGGCAGAAGGCAGAGTGGGAGGCATCCCTTAAAAGCAACGGACCTTCTTCGCCAACTGGGTGGATTTACAGCTGGCTATGCATTAGCCCTGTTGGAGCCTGCTCTCCGTTGGAGACAGCAGAATTTCAGGCTAATTGCTTGCCTTGAATTCTCTGACCTTTTGTTATTTCCCTGGCTCACTCTTTTGGACCTCCCTGCCTGATCTGGATGCATGGCACAAACGACTATGGCCTGATTCCTGATTTTTTAAAGAGATTTTTTCTCTTTAAAGATACTATTGCCTGGACGTGGCCGCTGCTAACACAGGGGCGGGAAAAGGGACGTCTTGCATATGAGCGGGAAAGACCAGTTGGGCATTTCTTCAGCAGGCCTGCGATGACAGCTTAGATTAGGCTGCTTTAGATTAGTCTGTAACTAATGCAGGTTGCAGTTTCTGTAAACAGCATTTCTGCACCCTGTTTAGGTGTGTGCTTGATCCTGAAATTAGAACACATCCATCACACCCTTGAGTGTCACTGGCTACCTATTAAATGTCATGCAAAACTCAGCACGGAGAGGAAACTTTGCACTTGAGGCCCAGGAGTTCCTCGCATCAGCATAGGTACCGTATTCCGTCTGCCCTTTCCTTGTGCTAGATAGCTGCATCCAGGGCCACACTATTTGGGCACAAGCGACATGGCCAGGCAGGGGGTGGTCGGGATCACCAGGGACTTTGAGGCCTTGGGGAAGAAACTCAGGGAGCTGAAGGCCCAAGTGGCCTTCTCGTCAATCTTACCTGTCCGGGGATTTGGGCCAGGAAGGGACAGGAGGGCCTCCGAGGTGAATGACTGGCTTAGGGTGTGGTGCCAGAAGGAACGCTTTGGGTTCCTCGACCACGGCACTCGTTTTCTTGCCAATGGACTTCTGGCAAGGGACGGGTTACACCTCACGAGGATGGGGAAAAGGTCTTTTAGAGATGCTCTAGTGAGCTTCGTCTGGAAGACTTTAAACTGAGCTGGGGGGAGGGTGTTCAGGTCCCCCAGTAACATGTCTGCACTGGACAAGTGTAGGGGGAGGATCAGGGCTCTGGGAGCAGGGTTTTAGAGATACTGCAGGGACTGACAGGACTCCTACAGAGAGGGGCCAGGTACCAGGGAGGATGGGAGGAAGGAGGATGCTGGGCTCTCCAAAGAAAGGAAGCGGTGGGAAGGAGTTGAGGTGCATGTACACCAATGGTAGGAGCATGGGTAATAAGCAGGAAGAACTTGAAGCTCTCCTGGGAATAGGAGGGTATGATGTGGTGGGAATCACAAAAACTTGGTGGGATGAAAGGCAAGTCTGGAATGTGAACATAGAAGGGTATCACCTTTTTAGAAAGGACAGGAAGGGAAAGAGGGGTGGGGGTGTGGCTTTATACATCAGGGAAGGGAGAGGATGCAGTGAGACAGAATGCAGCACAGATGGGGATTCGGTAGAGGCAGTCTGGGTGAAACTTAGGGGTTTTGACAGGGAAAGAGACCTGACAGTGGGGGTATGTTATCGCCCTCCAGGTCAACTTGAGACCCTGGATGATGTCCTGACAGGCCAGATTCTAAGGATATCTCGGGAGAGAGACACAGTAATTATGGGAGAGTTCAATCTTCCGGATATTACTTGGGAGACTCACTTGGCGGTGACAGCCAGGTCACGTCGCTTCCTAGAAGCTATAGAGGGAGGGTTTTTCACACAGAAGGTCCGAGAGGCGACGAGGGGGGGAAACATCCTTGACTTGGTCTTGACCAATAGGGAGGAGCTGATAGATGAAGTACAGATTAGGGGAGCTCTGGATGTGAGTGATCACTCCATCCTTTGCTTTGGGATCAGGGGACTGGGGACGTGCAGCAGGGCAAGCACTAGAAGCTGGGACTTCTAGAGGGCCAACTTTGGCCAACTGAAGGCCAGGCTGGGGAAAGTCTCCTGGGATAGGTTACTGGAAGGTAAGCGAGTTGAGGAGGGGTGGATGGCACTCAAAAGGGAGGTTTTGGAGGTGCAAGCCTTGACAATACCTCTAGTCAGTAAGGTGGGGAGGCGGAGGAGAGTGCCGCCATGGATGCGAAAGGAGGTGGTTAGAGGGATTAGATGAAAGAGGAGCCTCCATAGGAAATGGGTACTGGGGGAAATAGACAAAAGGGTATCCGGGGAGGAGGAGGCCCATTGCAGAAGGATTCTTCGCAAGGCTAAGGCTGATTATGAGCTGAGACTTGCCAAGAATATCAAGAGCAACAAAAAGGGCTTCTATCAGCATGTAAATAGGAAAAGGAAGGGGAGACAAGTGGTGGGACCACTAAATAAGGAGGAAGGCGATCCAGTGACTGATATGAGGGAACGGGCACAGATGCTAAATGACTATTTTGCCTCTGTGTTCTCCCCAAAGCAGGACGGGGGATATCCGTATAGGAGATTAGATGAGGCTGGGGACTTAGGGGCACAGATTAGAGTCACCCCCCCCTTGAAGTCGAGGGGCTCCTCAGGGCATTGGACATTACAAAGACGCCAGGCCCTGACGGGTTACACCTGAGAGTACTTAGAGAGTTGGCGGGGTTTCTCTCATGCCCGCTGGCCTCCATTTTTGAGACCTCATGGAGAATGGGTGAAATTCCAGAGGACTGGAGGGTGGCATCAGTGGTCCCAATTTTCAAAAAGGGTAGTAGAAAGGACATGGGAAATTATAGACTGGTTAGCCTTTTGTCCATTGTAGGAAAAACAATGGAAAGGCTCATAATAGAGAGAGATCTAGTGATGCTAGATAGGGAAGGGAGGCTGACAGCCACACAACATGGCTTCCGCAAAAACAGGTCCTGCCAGACAAACCTTGTGGGATTCTATGACAAGGTTTCGAGATGGCTAGATGGAGGGGATGCAGTGGATGTGGTATACCTGGATTTCAGCAAGGCCTTTGTCAAAGTGCCCTATGATATCCTGGTGGAGAAACTGAGGAGTTTTGGGATACACCAAAACACTGTCCGGTGGATTAGGGCATGGTTGACTGACCGAAAGCAGAAGGTAACCATTAGCGGGGAATCATTGGGATGGCGGCCAGTGCCAAGCGGGGTCTCCCAGGGCTCTGTCCTGGGGCCGATCCTGTTTAATCTTTTCATTAACAACATGGAAGAAGGGGTGAACAGTCTGCTGATCAAATTCGCAGATGACACTAAAACTGGAGCAGTGGCCACAACTGAGGAGCAGGTACTCCAGATCCAAAAGGATCTGGACAGACTCTGGAAGTGGGCAGGAGACAACAGGATGGCATTCAATGTGGATAAGTGCAAGGTCTTGCACTTGGGGCATAGGAATAGCTGTCATAAGTACAGGTTAGGTGACAAGTGGCTGGAGAGCAGCACTTGTGAAAGGGACCTCAGGGTGCTGGTTGACTGCAGACTGAACATGAGTCAGCACTGTGATGCGGTGGTCAAGAGGGTGAACGCCACCCTTGGTTGCATAGCCAGAAGTGTGGCTTCTAGATCAAGAGAGGTATTACTACCACTCTACATGACTCTGGTGCGCCCGCAACTGGAGTATTGTGTTCAGTTTTGGGCCCCTCATTACAGAAAGGATATAGCCAGGTTGGAGTCAGTGCAGCGCAGGGCCACAAGGATGGTGGCTGGTTTGCAGGGGATGCTGTATGAGGCAAGACTGAGGGAACTGGGTCTCTTCAGCTTGGAGAAGAGGAGACTCAGAGGGGATATGTTGGCAACATACAGGTATGTGAGGGGGTGTCACATGGAGATGGAGAGAGGCCTGTTCTCCCCTGCAGAGGAAGGCAGGACGCGCTCCAATGGAGCAAAGCTCAGGGAGCCAAGGTTCAATTTGGATGCCAGGAAGCACTTCCTGACAGTTAGGACCCCGAGGGCGTGGAATGGGCTTCCACGGGAGGTCGTTGAGGCCCCATCGGTGAGGGTGTTCAAAGACAGGCTGGACATGCTCATGGTGGGCATGTCATGAGCGGAGCCGGCTGGTGCCGGAGGTCAGACTAGATGGCCCGGGAGGCCCCTTCTGACTCGCTCTGTTTCTATGTTTCTATTTCTGAGCTTCCCTGACCAATTTCCCCATTATGTGTTATCCGGGAGCCAGACTAATCGTGTTTTCCTGTTATTTTAAGTCGGAAGAATAGTTCAAATATTCTTTTTAAAATCCTGTTCTGATGTTTTATAGATTCTTGTTCTAGTTTGATCATATGGTTCTATTTTTCAGAAGCAGAAACCACAAGCCAGATGTGCATCCATTAATTACCTTGCATTCAAGGTTCTGATGCGTAGACTAATGGGCCAGTGATTCCTGGCCCTTTCCATTTTGGCCTTTTGAGTTTGGTACCGGCATGTGTGTGCTACCAGAAGTAAAGAGGGATTATTCATTCTTGCAGGTCAAAAATGCAGAACTACCATTTCAGAGCATTTCAGTGTGATTCAGGGAATGGAAAATGCTGGCCAAATCAGCCGCAGTGGCATGGTGAAGTGCACATGTTGAATTTCTTGTTGGAATTAAAGCTATGGGCAGTTTGGTTAGGATAGAACGTGACATGAGTATGGAGGGACAGAGTGTGGAGTTATTTAAATGTGTTATATGAATGGGGATTGGACAGATACTCCCTGGAAAGATTCTAGAAGGAGAAGAAATTTTAGTCCACTGCAGCAAACGTGTAAGAGAGTCTGGTGACACTCTAAGTACTACTCAAGAGGGGCAGAAGTTCTTACAAGCAAGGTTTCCTTTCATTGGATTCACATGAATCAATGGCTTTTTAGTACATGCATCGGAGTCTTTAATGCATAAACAATGTATGGACTTGGCTCCTCAAGGGTCTCACTTGTTTTGGATGGTTTCTGTTTTCTGCCCATCAGGAATCATAGCCTGCCACTGCAGAAGAGCTATGCAGGACCCTGAAGTGCAACCAAACCCAGGAAAAATGAGAGAGATCATAGATGCAGAATCCCAGGAGAATAAGCACCATGGGATGACTGTAGAAGAGGAAATGGAAGATTTATTCAAAGTACATACTCCAGATGAAGGTGAAACCCCATTGCTTCCTTTTCCTTTTGCTGCCGTGGAAATGTCCCTAAACCATGCACATATACTTAAACACTTGGATTAGTAATAGGGACTCTCTCCCCAGTGCTTTGCATGTGGACCCACCTGGCCCCCAAACTTCTGCTGTTGTCTCCATGAGTGATAGGAGATAACTTGGCCTGTAAGGGTAATTCGACTTTAAATGCTCTGCACAGGATTGAATTGCTCCTTTGCAGGCAGGGGAGCTGTTGCCTGGGGCTTACTCCTGAGTCATACACAGAATAGAACTGTGCTTTTTTGCATGCTTGCGGAGAAAAGTGTCCCAGTGGGTAGGAATTACATCTGTCCATTGCCATGATCTTTGCCTGAAACTTGAGCAAAGCTGTAATGTCTGAAAAACAATCAAAACCAACCTGGGCACTGCTGCAATTAATATCTGTAATTGTGTGTGCACAATACTTGATGTCAAATGAACGCATTCAGCTCAAAGAAATGGTTATTTCTTAGCATAGTTGTTAGGTGGAGTTTTGAGTCATCGGCTGCTCTTGTCCTGCTTCAAGACTCCTTTGCTCTTCTCTGCATCCTGATTTTGCATTAAACTAGTTACAGACTTCATATCCGAATAAGGGAAGGTAGCAAGAATACATGCCACCTTGTAAGCTGAAGGCCACAATCCCGGCTACCCTTGCCTGGGACAGGAGTATGTCCCACTGAATCTATTATTATGACATTGCACATGTTTCCTCTTGTGGCAGTTTAACCCAAGGCAGCTTACACAGTTCTGATTCTCTGCATTTTATCCTCAGCAACAACCCTGTAAGTTAGGCTGAGAGTGAGTGACCAGTCCAAAGTCGCCCCATGTGCTCCATGGCTGAATGGGGATCACAACCTGGATCTCCCAAGCCCCCGGTCTAGCATTCTCCCAATCACACCACTCTAACTCCTGGGAACTACTTGTTGAGTGAACGTGGCTTGAGCAGAAATTTCTTCTTGAATGAATGCAATACAAAGAAGCAACAGTGGCAGGCAGGAAAATGATAGCTGCACAAGAAAAGGGAGTTAACTAGCCTCCCTTGCTGGACTTGCTGGGGAAACCAGTTAAAGATGACTATTTCATTGTCAGCCACATCAGCTCAGGAACTGTTTGGTCATGACCGATTTCACCCCCAGGGCCAGGGCAGAACACCTGGGGCCTGGGTGGGGCCCCGTGAAAACAAACATGGCAGTAGAATGAGTTGACAAAGCCAGAGGTAAAACAACAAGGGACGAGGCATGGAGTCAGGCTAATAAAATAACATCTGGTATATGTTACTGCAAGTCCTGCAATATGCAGGAGAAAGCTGTCTGAGCCTTTGGTCCATGTTCCCTCATGGGA